>RSEF01000001.1:31577703-31591643 GCA_003993805.1 Himantopus leucocephalus
CTGAACAAAATTGGTCCTGTTTTACCTCAAACCACGACAACAGTTTTAGTTTTCTCAGTATCTATTCCAGGTGTTCACATTTTTTGCCAGAACTCTGTCTAATACTCCATGTGTGTGCTTATTGTGTCTGGAACAATATTTTTTATTCTACAGTTCAGCTGCTTGTGTCTTACCTGATAACATCATGAGATTCCATTTGCCTTTTGTCACACTAGTGGCTTACAGCATTACTGTAGCAGAACTACAAAAGTGTGTCTTCCTCTAGTTTGGGTTGTATATAATGAGTTTCCACCTCACAGCAGAAATCTGTGTTACTCCCTGAGTATGTAGCCTTGCATTTTGAGCTTCGTAGTAGTAGTAATCTAACCATTTCCAGTCTTCAGTCAGCTCAATTTCTTTAAAGATATTCTGATTCCATTGTAATGGTGTTTCCCAAATATGAGTCATAGGTAAGCTTTATAAGCACTGTTGTGATTTTCCTGCCAAAATCATGGCTGAAAATATTAAAGACTTAGATTTAGACTAGTCTTTGAGGAACTCCAACCTTTGTTCCTACTTATATCAGCATTTAAGGAAGCTCCTTCATCAAAGTAAGCCTGTTTTTGACTTCTCTACCTGCACAGTAATTTGCTTCATGAGTAGTTTCAGTGGTAGATAGTGGGACAACTCACTGAGTTAGATACCACTCAGTGTAAAAGCGGCAGAATTTGTCATGTATTACCTGGTAGAGAAGTATCACATTTAAAATACCAGTGGTATAATTTTTTAAGTGAGGGATTGTCTGTTTGGAGACACTTAGGCAAACAAAGGAAATCAGATGAAGGTATGAAACCATTGTGAATGTGCCAAAGTATATTTAAGTCTTTTGTGAAGGCTGGCATTCAGAAACACCAGATGGTTGTGGCTCTGAGAGGAATAACCACATGATATATTTGTACAAGACCTCTGTTGGAAAGGTGTATGCACATAGAGCTTGCACGCAATTCTTCACTCATAACATTTCTTCAACACCTGCATAGATATCAGCCATCATCCTGGTTCTGGAATGTCTTAAGTATTAATTTGTTTCAGCAGGATACGCTAAATTTCTTTTTTTTTTTTTTTTTTTGTATTCAGGGAACAATNAATATAAGGGTTAGCTTTACCCTCAGAACTGAGTTCTTGTATTTGCTCATATGTATTTTTGTTTTATTACAATTCACACTTGAAAGAGTAATTCATTTGTAAGGTCCTGATTTGAACCTGAATTGAAAGATATTTGAGTGTGTGTATAGTTTTATAAATATCGTGAGAAATCCTTATGACTGTTTTAAGTAACATAGCACATTTCTTACTAATAATACAGAAGAGTTTTTCATGAAATCATAGAGCAAAAGAACAGGCCAGGCCAGAAGGGTCCTCAAAAGATCATCTGGTCTAACCTTTTGTAGGAAAGGGGGCCTAGATGAGATTATCTAGCACCCTGTTCAATCACATCATAAAAAACTCTAGTGATGGGGACTCTACCGTGTCCCTGAGGAAGTTGTTCCAGTGAATGATTTTTCTCACTGTAAAAAAACCAATTTCTCGTATCAAGATGAAACCTCTCCTGGTGCAACTTTTACCCATTGCACCTTGTCTTGTCCATGTGGCTTCTTGTGAAGAGTCTTGTTCTTCTTTGTAGCCACCCTTTAAATGATNCTCTCTGTAGCCACCCTTTAAATGATTAGCCCTTTCATTTACTTCTAATACTGAACCTATTGATTTGAAAATAACTGAATATGTGAACAAAGAACTCATAATTTAATTCTAAATGTATTTAAAATTATCATGCCTCCAAGCATTCAAAAATAGTAATTGCATTCTTTCACTTAGGTAGACTTCCATAGAGCTTCATGTCTACAATATGTATAACTATAGTAAAAATGATCTTAAGAGTAAAACTGCCCAGACTTTCCACAGAATAAATAGAAGATTCTACATTTTTGTAAACCTTTAGTAAACCATTGTCATTTCACTGAGCTTAGGCATAAACAGAACTGAGATACGATGGTAGAATTTATTTTCTGTAAGACAAGAATCATTATGTATATTTTGATTTTCTGCACAGATTTACGTAAAAGTTACAGGTGCTGCACCCTTACCTCCTGATTTAATCTCTCGGACAGTGTGTACCTAGTATGTCTCCATTAGTTTTGATTTATTTCAGTAGATTCTAAGCTATTCCACATCCAATCAAATTTTCTCCACTGATTTTGGGCTATTGAACTCACTGTAGGCATAGAAAAGTAGTAAACCTACCACTGGTATTAGAAATTTGCTCCATATGGTGCATTTGGTGCAGTGCATTTAATTTTCTCTGCTCTATTGAATAGAAACATTAAACATTCAAATTCAAACATTTTTGCACAAAGTCTCTCCAGGTTGTAGCGCTTAATGTTGTGAACAGACCTATTAATGTCATATAATATTAGCAAATCTAGTGAAAATCATGCCTACCTGACATGGTTGGCTCCAGGAAAACAAAACTTTCCATTGTTTTAGGAGCTCATGTAAGTGCCAGTCAGTGAGTAAAAGATGGAATTGGACCCTATGCTTTCAGTTTTCAAACATATGCTACCTTCAGTCTGATCCTACAGATATTTTTGTATAACTGCGCGTTAAGTACCCTTCTTGACTGTAGAATCACTACTTAAAGCCCTAACTAACAAAGATACTTGTAGACATACTGGTGCTGATCTGGATAGATTTTAGCATTTCTAAAGACCTTCTTTAAATGATTGGATGCGAGTACTGCTTGTCTGTCAGACTTCAGTTAAAAATTAAAGATTTCTTTTCAATAAGACATGTTTTGTTCAATCTGAGTTTATAAAAACCTTTAGGGGAGCAGACCAACAGCACACAAAGCTTATTATACACAAGTTTTTTATGTCAATGGAAAGAATTGCTGCAAAATGTGTAAATGGTAACATGACGCCAGCTGCAGAACTGCAGTGAATTGAAAAAAACCACAAATATTTGTTTAGGTTTTTTTTTTTTTTATTGTGGTCATTGCAGATGCTACTGTAGTAGGTACAGAGTTTACAGGCAAGAGAATGATTTTTCATCAGTGTGTTTAAAATCTTTAAGTCTATGAAAAACTTGTTCTTAAACTGGTGTGCCTATGTAATAGCATGGATGGCTTGAAATTTGAGTATAATGTAGAATAATTATTCTTACTAATGAACTACACTGGATTTTCTAGATTTCTAGCTGATTTGTCACCATCCAAACCATGTCTTTATATATACAGTTACAGAAAATAAGTAGTTAAAAGAACAAATGCCAAGCTGACTCTGATCAGTTTTATCAGGCTGTTTTCACCTTGTGTATTGGTCCAGGAAAAGATATGTGCGTGTGAACACTAAGTTCACTGTCAGCCATGCCAGACTGGTAACAAACGGACACCTGCAGAGCGGCAAATCCCGAATCTTTCAGAAGGCACTGAAGCCATTGTACATAATCATCTCACATGCTGAGTATTCTGATTTTAGTTAATATCTTCTTCATAATACTGCTTTTAAAAATTAATTAATTGAGCTCATAATGGTTTTCTAATAGGTGTTCCTTTCCTTTGTGACTGTATTCAGTCGAGTGTAGATACTATGAAAGTGAGTAATATATTTACAGCCACGTGGAGACTAAGACAACATTTAGTAGAGATGATGAGAATAACAGTAGTGCGGCAGCACAGGCAGAAATGCAGTAAACATAAAATGCAAATGCATTCACTGATTAGTTCTGAATACATTCTGCTTCTACATGTGGAAAAGAACAAAATGCAGCCCATGCAGGCAAAATATGGAGCAGAACAGTTTAATCACAGGGGTTTTTTTTAGTCACTATAAACACAAAATAGGAGCAAGTGTGCTGCAGGGACTGGGCACGGGAAAGATGCACAATGTCATAATGACATAAACATAAAATGACATAAACATCTTGGGCATAGCTTTCAGCCCACTGCAGAAATAATGCTGTTCTCATTAGTTTCTCCAAATGCTGAGGGAAGCCCTTCTGATTAACGTGAAGAGCAATTACGGGCAGTAGAGTTATGTCCGGACTATGTCCTGGCTTCTAAGGATCAAGATTGTATCAGAGCACTGTGCTCTGTTCGTGCTCTGTTCCTTCCTGTGAAAACCAGAGCACAGGAAAGTGGGGGATAATGTGTGTCTGGATGGAGCAGGAACATTTGACATGTGCATATGGGAATACGGGCACAACAGGGCATGACCTCAGATTTAAGGACTGGAAGTCTCCCAACTCCCACAGTATAAACATATTCTGTGACAGCCCAAGTGCTGCTGTGAGATGGAGCCAACAGCCCGAGTTAAAGCACACACTCTCTGGAGCTGGCTAAACTTTTGGGTTTCCAGGATTCAAAAATTTAAACCTCTTGCACAGTCCACAGCAAGTGCTTCCAGAGAGACTGATTGGTGAATGTGCTTGTATAAGAACAAATTGATTAAGAACAAAAGAAGAGAGATGGATTTGTTTGGTTTGTATTTGATTATACCCAGATATTTTTCAAAATGCAAGCTGCTTTGGGTGATAAATTGAATCATTCTGTATATCTTTCTAACTAGTGGCTGGATAGACTCCTTCTCTGTCTTAGAAATGAAAGGAAGAAATAAGAAATGTGTAAAATCAAAATACATATTTTGTAGATGCATTTCAGAGAGACAGTAACAGCAGACAGTTCTCAGCAGCGTGCCACTTGCTGACCAGCAACATGCTGCACAGCAGGCGGTGATTCTGCAGCTGTGAGGCTGCTTCTCCAACACTTTCCTGTAACTATTCCACCAGTGCACAGATTTCTTTCTCTACTTCCACTCTTCCAAATGACGTAACACCTTTGGCCCCCAAACCAGAGTACTAAGATTACCTCTAGACTGAGCAATGGTACATGCCGGTGCGAACCCCAGAGAGCTGATCCCCATCATATTCCCTAGTAGGTGTTTGGCCAAGGATGACTGGTCGCCTTCGAGCCCTTGTGCATGGATCTCCTTTCTGCAGAAACTGATGGGAAGCAGAGTGGTGCTCAGTGGTGGAGCAGGTTATGGCTGGTGCGTGCACCTAGATCTCAAAGCTTGGAAATTTCGATAACAGATCTGTCAGTGGGACTGTCTGCCTGTCTCTGATTGAACACATTCAATAGAGGCATACATCCCAAAGCCACACTTTGACAAATGCTCTCTTTCTCCTCAAAATATAAAAAATTGAAAAGTCCTAAGTACATGAGGTATTTAAAAATACATTCCCATTCTTTGTACCAGTGCTGCTAAGTCTTTTTGTCAGCTGTATTGCAGTGGCTGCTGAAATCAATTTTTCCCTCTTTCTTACTTTGGTCCCACTTCCCGTAGCTCCCTCATTCTTTTTTTCTTCCTGAAGTGCATAGTCTTACTATTAAACTTAGCAACTTACAAACAATGTGTTAGCTTTAGAGCTACCACCAAAGGGTTTTTTTCTGTTTGTTTGTTGTTTTTTAAAAAAGAAAACTGTCCTGGCATTGTCCCATAAAAAAACATTAACTGGAGACTTAAAGGAAAAGAAACGAGCCTACAATTGTGTCTGTGCAGTACTCCTGAATGGGGTAATCCATCTGTTATGGAGGTGGCCTATGTAACGTAAAACATTGCTCTTTTTCACAAGTAAAGTCTCCACACTGTTGCTTTGACTCTGCAAGCTTTTCTACAGCTGCTNTAAAGTCTCCACACTATTGCTTTGACTCTGCAAGCTTTTCTACAGCTGCTTTAGGTTAAGCATGTCCTTAATGAAGATGGAAATTGCTATATAACATATTTTATTGAAAGCTTTAGAGAGTTTATGCCATATTGCTGACCAAACAAACTTTCCCAGTGGGGTGCTGTTCGCTGCTTGCTCTGCTGTGTTGTGTTCTCAAGTGACATCTTGAAGCATTGCAGGTGGCTTGGCACACTTTTCTACAGTTCCAAGTTGTTTTAGCAGTTACTCCTAAAGGCACCAAAAACCTGGAAAACAAAAAACAAACAAACAAACAAAAAACAAAATGGAAAAGAATAGGGAAGCTCCTTGGTGTTTTTAGGACAGAACTATCAAAACCAAAGAAAATAAAAAATTATGCTGAAAATGAGGAGCTGTGAGCAACTTGCGTTGAATTTCACTAAAGTGAGAAACCAAACAAATCTCCACAATCTTAGGTCACTGAGAATCAATCAAGATGCTTTTATTAGACGTGTGTGAACATGGCTCTGTCAGGTCTCTCTGCGCGTGAGACTTCTCCTTGTGTTACCTTGCGGCAGAACCCTGTACTTGCAACCCTGCACTGCAGCCGCCTTCCCACCGACAGAACCCCCAAGTGCCTGAGGCAAGAGGCGCTGGATGTGCGATCTGCTGCCGCGCACCCCACAGCCGTGTGTGTGATCTGCTGCCGCGCACCCCACAGCCGTGGCACGTGGAGCTCTGCAGCCGAGGAGGGGATGCTCTGCTGCCACAGCCGGCGGGGACTGTGCTGCTCAGGAGAACTGTCTCTAGAAACGCTGCGCCAGAAAGCATGCCACTAACTCTCTGTCTCTTGATGTACATGTGTGATACGTGTGATACTAGGCATTATAATATGCATGCATGATGAATATTTCATCAGCATGTCCATAACTGCCTGAAGATACGTGGTTGGTTTTCTTCATCTTTCAAAATAATTTGTTCTAAATGTTTTTAAGTAAATATATACAATTACATTTCTCTTTTTTTCCTAATGAACCTAAAAATGCAGTCTGTTGGTGGTGCTTTAGTACAGGAAAGGTTTGTAAAAATATGAAGATATTTCCAGCCAATGAAAGGAAGACATATGCTTAAATCAAAACCAAATTTTCTTGCAACATTTCTTTCAGGTGCAGAATGATTTTGTCAGTCATTGTGTTTTACAAAAACAGAAAGTTAAATTCAGCCTCTATAATGATACATTTACTGTAATGGCATACTAAAAGTGGGCCTTTTATTCTCATTTCAATATTGTGTACTACTCTGTTGGCCCCTGTGGGTGAAGAACATATGAATCTCCACAGTTTCATAACTGCCTTCATTTTACCAGAGCAAAACAAAGTCTGTTCAAATGCTCTGGTGCTCTGATTTAATGAAATAGAAAGTGCGGCATATTATCAGAACTTAGAGTATGTTTCAGGCTGATCTAGGTACACTCCAAAAATTCTGTTTCATCCTTCTTGTACAACGGTTCAAATCTATTATTAAAAGCTAAGTGGCCTACATGTCTGTTCAGATTCATTGCTTGCTATTTCTTCCACTTCACTGTTTCAGTTGCAAAGCTGAAAGACATCCATGTCTAAATAGAGGATGCAGTGATGAACCCAAGTGATTGCTTTTAAAAGCTTCTTTCCTTTATATGTATGACAACCTAGAGAAGGGCTATGCCATTCAGCCATTTTTATGCTTACTGAGCAGTATATTGTTACAAAAGCACCGGTGAGAAGACTGCATCGCTTTTTGCAGCCACACATCTTGCTGCTTTAGGGTATCGGCAGTGTAGTTGGGTTGTCCCAGTCCCTGGATGAATTATTCAGGCTCTTGACATCAGAGGTTTCCGCGAGCGGATTGGCTGGTGCTCGGATAATAAAATCTTTCCACGGGAAAACAGTGGAGAAGGATGATGGCAGTGAGACCAGCAGAACTGCTACTTCCAATACAGCTGGCTTTGTCTGGCTGTTGCATCTCTGCAAGAATATATAAAGATGTTTTTAAGGTTTGGCTTCATGTGCATGCTCCGGTAAGAGCAGGTGGAGGGATTTGCGTAAGAGGCCTGCGTTTCCAGTGAAGGCAAAAAATCAGACTGTTCTTGAAAAATTACTTCTGGCTGTATCCTAAAGAAGCACTGCACACTACACGAGACAGGAGTAGCAGCAGCAGCAGCCGCAGCAGCAGCAGCAGCAGCAGCAGCAGCAGTGGTTATGGCTCGCTACAGAGGTGCTGGTGGCAGAAATGTTACGTCGTTAAATCAGCTTCCTGGGTTCTTTCAGTACCAGCAGGGTAAGTGGTGCAAATAAGGAGCTGACAGTCCTGGCAGGTGCGGGGAGCGTAAGAAACTGTATGACGCATGGGTCTTGTGAGTATAGATAAACAGGACGTCTGCAGAGAATTTATATCAGTTCAGTGAATTTCCAGGGAAATTTGTAAAAAGCATATTTATAATGGAATTTGTAACATCAATGCACTGCAATGAACTATGTTCAGACGTAGGTTTTACAGTGGTAAAATCTGTTCATTTTAAGCCTATACAAAATAAATGCTAAAAAACACGAAACTTTGTTATTAATAGTTGCTGTTGGGCTCATAAAGAATATATTGCTGGCATATATTCCCTTGAAACAGATTATTTTGAAAGGCTATTTCTGCTGTTTGATGATGTGACTGAAAATGAGTGTGTCTTCTGCTGGTACACATTTAGAAACCAGGAGCTGGTTCTCTGATTTCCAGTTGTTGTCAGAAGGCTGCTTCTTAAATCAGCAGGATGCGCTGGAACTACAAATTAGGGGATCATTTTCACTCATTTCATTGATTAGAAGTTTGACTTCTAAAGGCCTGGGTCTTTTCTTTTGGCATGCTGTTGTTGTATCGGGGTTGCTGGGGAATTTTAAGTTACGGAGGTCCGAATGAAGCCAGAGCTGGACTGATTCCGTGTGCGCTCCTGCTCACACACAACCCAATTCAAGTGTGCAAATACTTCCATTGAAATGAATTGAGCTACCTGTATATGTTATTGCTCGTCAGAGCAGAGCTGACATTTACTGTATGTCACAAGGGAAACATCTTGTTCATGGTTAGAAACCATCCTGCGAGAAGTCTGTTTTCCAGAATGTAGAAACAATTATCCTATATAAAGACATCCCCTGCCAAAAATAGTCAGTACTGAATGAAGCGCAATGCTGTATTTTGAGTGATATTTTTTGTAACTTGCCCGTCAGTGCAACAAGTAGATTCTGAGAATGTAATGAATGTTTTAAAATTATGTAAGACAGCCTACCCAATGAAATCAAAGAAAAGGAAAATAAAGAATGTGAAATTATTTTCTTAGTCATGAAGTGTGCTAATCTAGCAATAGATGATGGAAGTATATGCATCTTTTTTTCCTCTGGTAGTTCTTATAGGTGAGATATCATTTAGATGTAAAGAAAATATCCCACAGTCATAATGCACAAACACTTTTTGGGAGCTCGTATGTGGTCAGGGAGCCGTTGTTGTCCCACTTAAGATAACATCTTGGCTGATGAATCTTGTGTGGTGATTTTTTTCTTTATGTACTCTTACGGAGGACCAGCATTGCATGAGTGTAAATCAGGAAGCTTATTATTAGTAGTTCATCAACCTTAGTAGTTATCTGTTCCAGAACTTTAAAGGGGATTAAAGAATATTCCCTTTTAATTTTACAGATGTGAAAGAGATCAAATCACTATTCAGTGCTTCACAAGTCAGCAGCAAAGGCAGTAACTAAAATTAGATTTTCCATCTGTAGGTTTTGGAACATGCATGTGTTCTTATAAAAAATAAATATTTAACAGCAATTTTATTTATTTGCGTTTTCTGTAGGGGAATGAAGGTGCTCATTCAGAACTGGTGGTGGTAATAACATGATTTGTTTTCCAGTAAATTAGGTATTTCCTTTTATTTTTGAAAGAAAAATCTCCAACATAAATACTTGAATGCCCCATTGTGAAATTATTCCGCATGTCAAACCCGATTCCCCACAAGGAAGGGACAGGACTTCATGGATTGGTTATGGCACAGTGATTCTCTTCCCTCCATGGCCATTACCCTGGCTGCTGAAGTTGGAGGAGCTCATTCAGGAGCTATTTTTGTCTATGCAGCTGGCAGCAGTCCCTGAGGGACTATCTGAGAATCAGCGAAATTCACTATAAATCAGACAAGTGCTTCAAGACAGGACTAAGGGAAGTAGTAAGTAGCAGTATAGAAACTGCCTGAACTAGCTAATGGCTCCTCCCTGGCAGGATCTCCCAGAGGACAAATAAGCTTGATAATGCAATTTCAAATCTTTAATTTAACATTCTAATCATTTTCAAATATACATGCTAAGAGTGTTTTTTCTACGTCCCTGGTTGACTTTCTACATAAGAGCAACTCGACTGTCAGAGACGTAGTTAAAAAGAACAGAGAAGCTGTAGGTGCTCAGACCTTGGGTAAATATAATATGGACTTAGATGTCAAATTTATTTTGATATTCAGATTTGAAATGGTGTCTTACTGTTCATTGACTCATTAAGACTTGAACTTTGCTGTGGAACTCTTCAAATAGTC
This sequence comes from Himantopus leucocephalus, assembly GCA_003993805.1. Classification (NCBI taxonomy): domain Eukaryota; kingdom Metazoa; phylum Chordata; class Aves; order Charadriiformes; family Recurvirostridae; genus Himantopus; species Himantopus leucocephalus. The sequence continues at coordinate 31,588,021 of RSEF01000001.1, forward strand.
AAGTGTCAGAGCATTATTATAAGAATATGAAGTGTTCGTTATGGATAGTTACAGGCAAAACTAACTCTTTCAAGAAAATATAGTGGCATTTCTGGCAAATGGAGAATGCATTTGTTGTCAATAGGGAATACTATTCTTCCATCTTGTAAATCCAAAAGTATTCAGCAATGTCTAACCAGACTGATTTCCTTTTTTTCTCAGATGAGCAAGAGTCAGTGCAGAAAAGAACTTTCACAAAATGGATCAATACTCATCTGGCTAAGGTAATATATGGCGTTGATTTTTTTTTATTTATTTTTTTTTTTTTTTTTAGAGCAAACCTTTTTATCTATGCTTCTGCAGGCCCTGGAGTGTAGAATATGTGAGATCTGTATGAGCAGAATGGCATAAACTTAAAAAGGGATCCCCATTATCTGTACACCATGGAGGATAAATCCATTTCAGCATGATAGAGGTCAGCTGCAGCACTGTGAGTGCTGTCTACAGGCAACCACCCGGCTCCTTTGGCCAAAACTGAAAGGTAGAACAGTAGCTGCTATTTCAGTCAGACGAAATATTTGAAACTGCTTTCTGTTAAACGGAAATATTAGCCTTGCTGCATACAGTGTATTTGAATAAACCTTGAGTCAGTTATGTGGTTTCATAGAGGCATCCTGAACGGGTTACAAACATAAATAGTGCTTCGTGAATCCAGTGCCCAATTAATTATCATCTGCTGCATCTTGGGATTTGTTGTGAAACTATTGTTGCTTCTTCCTAGCACAAGCTAAAACTCCTTTTTTGGTTTTAGCAGAATGAAGACAGTGATTTACACACAATTTTAAAAGTATTAAGATACAACTGATACCAACTTTATCTGACAACATGAGCAGTGAGTTTTAATTTGGCATTTCCCAGAGTTTTCACACAGCATAGATTTACCATAGTTATCAATTAGTCCAGTAAATTAAAATATTTAAACACCAGAGGTGCTCTTTGAAATGCTGATTTTAAATCATGAAGATTAATGAACTTAAAAATTGAGGAAGGAATAGCTGGAGGAGCACTGTTTTAGCTAATAATGCCCTCAAACATGAACAGAGCAAGCAGGAAATCCATATAATGCTATGTAGAATCACGGAATCATAGAATATCATGTCATTTTGTCTAATGAGACTGTATGGTAGAGCAACAGCATTTATTTACATTACTGAAGAATGTCATTGAGGAATTTACTGTGAAATGAACTACACTGGCGTTGTAAAATTCAGCTGCAAGAACAAGGTTATCTTCAGGACTTCTTGACAGTGGATTCTTGCTGGGAATGGGGTCTGTCCCCCAATCTTTTTGAAATAATTTGGAAAAGGTCCCTATGCAGCAGAGAACTTAAGCACTCTATGTATGTTCCATTTATTTCAACTGAGATGAAAAGACATTCAGTATTTGCTAAAGCGTTAGCAAAGTGGGCTGTGAACATGTGTCAGAGGAGAAAAGGAACTCTTATTTCATGTTCTTCTATTTCCTAATTGTATTGTGTCATGAATAATTGATCAATAATATCCAATAACAATTGAAAAGTAGATATATGCACATATTGTTAGGTGTATATATGTGTGTGTATGTATGTAATGATAATTTGCTAGTGATAACTGACTAATCCTTGGGAAGAGACAAAGCTGCAGTGGCAGCTCAGTTAAGAGATTTTGCTCTGGATTGAGAGTTGTGAACTCTACTGTACTAGTGAGGGTGGACCTTTTGAATTGTGTGATCTAGGCGTCTGTTTCTTTAATGGGTCAGAAATTGTAAAGGCTAATCAAATACTCAGATTCAAACCAAGCAGTAAACTAGCCACAGCCCTCACTTTTAGCTACCTGAGCTACCCTGTAGTAATTGGTCTGTGTTAATTCACCCTTTAATAGGAAGGTTGTTTCTATGATACTTTTATTGGTGGCTGTCAGCAAGTTTGCCTCACTGCCTGAGTCAGATGTATAGATTAGCTGGCTTTGCTTCCCGTTTATGCTGTTGTGCTGCCACAGGAGAAGCACGGGTTATAGATTATAGGGATTAGACCCAACAGGAATAACCCATGCCATTCAATTTTTTAAGTTTTTAAAGCTTAAGCTTTTAGATCTTTGTTAGACACATTTTTGGAAAGTGTGGAGGTACATTTTCTGAGTTCATCACAGCTGTAGAAAATACTAATGGGTCTGTGAAAGGACTCGCCTTGCACTTGTGTTCCGAATTGTAACTCAGGAATTTCATATTTAGGTTACTTGATTCTTGTAAAAGGTATTGTTGTGGTTTTTATTACTTCAAAAGAAATTGGAAAGCTGTAGCATTTCCATTGTCTGGAGGCCTTTGAAATGTGATAAGGAAAAATCCTGGAAGGAGAGCCACTTTTAAGCAGCATTGTCTACATTCTGCTCTCGTCTGTGAACCCAATAAAACGTGGCGCACCTGCCAAAATGGTACCTAGGGAGGAACACCGTGAAGCACTGGCCGCACACTGATAGCAGAGCAACACCCACACATGCTTCTGCACTTGGACCTCCATCTGTTAAAGCCAGTGAAGCTACACTGGGGTTAAAGAATATGGAAGGAGATGTCAGACCGGACCAGGTTGCAGGTGTTGAGGTGCTGGTGGGGGGGGCTGCAGGGGGGCCTGAGTGAGGAGGGGACGGGGATGCCCCAAGTCGGACACAGCCAGGTCCAGCAGGCTCCAGGTGGACCCAGGGCAGAGCACAGCTGAGCTCCTCAGCCTCGCTGGTGGTGCCTCTGTGAAAGCATAGTTAAGAAAGGGCAAAATGCTGCACAGGTGGTGAGAAGTGAGGGAAAAAGTGTGAGAAACCACCCTGAAGACACCAAGGTGGGAGCAGAAGGAGGGCAGGAGGAGCCCCAGGCACTCCAGCAGAGACTCCCCTGAGGCTCCTGGAGAGCCCATGCTGGAGCAGGCTCCTGACAAGAACCTGTGGAGAGGAGCCCACGCAGGAGCAGATTTATCCTGAAGGACTGTATCCCGTGGGAGGGACCCCACACTGGAGCAGGGGAAAAGCATGAGGAGGAAGGAGCGGCAGAGAGGAGCTGTTACAGACTGGCCATGACCCCCATTCCCCATCCCTCTCCTGCCCTGGGGGGGTGGAAGAACTGAGAGTGAAGTTGAGCCTGGGGGAAAAAAAGGGGTAGGTGGGGGGAAGGTGTTTTCGTTTTTGTCTTTGTTTCTCACCACCAAAATCTATTTTAATTGGAAATGAATTCATTTTCCCTCAGTAGAGCCTGTTTTGCTTGTGACAGTAACTGGTAAGTGATTCCCCTGTCTTTATCTCGACCCACAAGCTGCTTCATCTTGCTTTCTTCCTGTGTACTGTTGAGGACGGGGAGTGAGAGAGCAGCTCAACCCACCACAAGGACATATAAGTATTACCCACATAATTATAGGTGAATTTACAGAGCTATTTTTTTCAAAGGCTTTTGTGCTCCCTTACTTTGTGTGTGTAGGCCAGTTGCCAGATTGCAGTTTACAATGTAATCCAAAATGCAATCCAGAGTTACTGTGCTGAATTTGACTCAATATACAAGGGCTTCAGTATTAATAGTAATTTCACTTCAAATTGGCTCTCTACTTCTTGGTTACTCTTGTAAAACTT
>RSEF01000001.1:31592643-31617266 GCA_003993805.1 Himantopus leucocephalus
TCCAACTCTGAAAATTCCGTGATTCCGTGATTCCGTGATAATTATATTGATCTAATTTAGCAATGACACACCAGGGATTAAAATATTTGGGTTGGTGGTTGTTGGGCTTTTTTCTTCATGGAACTTACAGCAAGCTATTCCAATTAGATAAGCCATCTGTGAGCTAGAAAATGTAACATTATGTACCACAACTGCAACTTTTGTCAGGGTGGCAAGTGAGATACTGCATAATTAGGAATGCAGCACAATTGTCACTCTTCCCTTCAAAAAAAAGGCAATAACCTTTGTCTGTATGGTGCAAAAGAGCCCTATGTAAATGCTTTGTTCACAGCCACATCATGACCACAAAGATGTGTCTACAGTGAAAGAAAACAAGTAATGTTACAAGATTTCTTCATATATGAAGAAGTGAGAAAAGATTAGTTACATAACATCTATTAGTAATTACTCAGAAGCTAAGACTGACTTAGCCTAGATTAGTGTCTCTTCATTATTCATTTTACCTCCTCTGTCACAATCCTGACACACATTCAGCATCAAGAAATCTAGTAGGGATATGCATTTTGATATCTAAAGATCCCTAGGCGTCTAAAGTACCGCTCCTCTCTTTGGACAGCATAAGTCACTTAAGAAACCAGGGCTCCCACCTATTCCTAGTTAGTATTGGAATGCAGTGTTGACTTTCAAGAGGCTTCAAGTTAGCAGTGCAACCTTGTGGCAATGGAAGCTGACCCCGTATGCGGCTCTATTAGCAAGAGTGCAGCCAGCCCATCAAGGGAAGTGGTCATTCTTCTCTATTGTGCTGCTTGGGAGGCCACACCTGGAGCACTGTGTTTGTTTTTTAGCTCCTCATTAAAAAAAGATATTGACGTCCTGGAGGGAGTCCTTCAGAAGGTCAGCAAGATGATAAAAGAAGCTGGACTACATAAAGAGTAAGAAGATGCTAGGGGAGCTGGGTTAAAGAAAGAAGTCTAAGAGGGGATCTTATTGTTCTCTTTTGCTACCTAGTGGGAGGTTACAGAGAAGATAGTCAGCTCCTCAGAAATGCACAGAAAAATGATATGGGGCAATAGACAACATTTGCAGCAAAGGAAATTCTGATTAGATTTGGGGGGGGAGGAAAGTCACAATAACGGTGATAAAACACTGAACCAGGCTGCCAGAGATGTTAAGGAATATCCACCCTTGGAGATATTCAGAACTCATCTGGCCAAGGCCCTGAAAAACCTCCTCTGACTTTGCAGTTGGGTCTGCTCTGAGGCCATATTACTTCCCAGGGCTCCCCGCCAACTTTTTCTATTTTTTTTTTCTTTTAATGTGATTATTGTATAATTATTCTAACTCTATGTTTAAAGTATTCTATTTTTAGCTGTCTTTTCAGCCATGACTGACCCTTACTGATCCAGCCTAATAGGTTAGCACTGAGGCTGCTGCAAGAGTTAAAACGGTCACACAAGATTTATAAAACTATTGGTCTCACACAAGCTTATCTGATCCATTGAGTTAGCAGATAGTTAGAAAAAGCCCTTAGAGAATGCAAAGAGCTTTTTTTCCATGGGAGCTCTAGATCACGTTGCCTTGGAGTAGCTGATAGAAAGTAACAGACCAAGGAGGGCACTCTAGTACTAAGGTAAGAATAAAGTTTGGAATGATTTGAATAGCTCTATAGGAAACAGGAGAGGAGCTAAGCTTGTTTAAATAAAGGATGGGCTAGAAAGTGCAGAGATGACACTGAGCAGCCATACTAGCAGCACTGAGCCAAAAGCACCGGATGACAGGCTGACAGAGCTGAAGGAAGCCACAGACAGAACTTGAGGAAAGTCTCATCAACAGCAGCAGCAACAAACCAGTTTGTGCACCAAGTGACTGTGAATAAAACATCAAGGCACCATACCCATTATCACCCTGCCACAGGCAGTTTTAGCTACAAGGGACTCAAAAAGTAGCATAACTGTGTAACAAGAACTGTGCTAACAAGAACAAATAGAAATTACGTGGAGATATTCTAGGTTCAATCATCTGAGCAGTTAGTTATGTCTAAGGTTAAAAAAATTGTTCAAGTCACAAGGTAACATGACCTAGAGAGATAATAACATAGAGTAAATCAATCAAAATCTCATTTATATAGAATTCCATTCATGTAGCAGCTTCATTCGGTTAGTTAAATGCTGTGCAAATGGAAAGGCAATGCAGAAGGATCTTATAATATAGCCTAGAAAGGTGGCAGATGAGTTCCAAGGTAGATAAAGTAATAGTAATAAATAAAGTATGAAGTAATATACTGAATTAAAAATAGAATCATAGAACGGTTTGGGTTGGAAGAGACCTTAAAGATCATCTAGTCCAACTCCCCTGCCATAGGCAGGGACACCTTCCACTAGATTACGTTGCTCAAAGGTCTGTCCAACCTGATCTTGAACACTTCCAGGGATGGGGCACCCACAACTTCTTTGGGCAACCTGTTGAAGTGTCTCAACACCCTCATAATAAAAAATTTCTTCCTTAAGTCCAATCTAAATTTACTCTCATTCAGTTTAAAACTATTTTCCTTTGTCCTGTCACTATAGGTTCTGGGAAAAAGCCCCTCTCCATCTTTCTTATAAGTTCCCTTTAAGTACTCAAAGGCCACAATAAGGTCTCCATGGAGCCTTCTCTTCTCCAGGCTGAACAACCCCAACTGTCTTAGTCTTTCTTCATAGGAAAGGTCTTCCAGATCTCTGATCATTTTCGTGGCCCTCCTCTGGACTTATTATAAAAGGTCTCTGTCTATCTTGTCCTGCAGTACTCCAGGTGGGGTCTGGCAAGAGCTGAGTAGAGGGGCAGAATCACGTCCCTCAACCTGCTGGCCACACTTCTTTTGATGCAGTCCAGGATACAGTTGGCTTTCTGGGCTGCAAGTGCACTTTTCTGTCTCATATCTAATTCTTCATTTGCCAAGTCCTTCTCCGCAGGGCTACTCTCAGTCCCTTCATCCCCAAGTCTGTATTGATATTGTGGGTGTCGGTCTCTTCACCTAAGTAACAAGCGATAGGACAAGAGGAAATGGTCTCAAGTTGCACCAGGGGAGGTTTAGATTGGATATTAGGAAAAAGTTCTTCAGTGAAAGGGTTGTCAAGCATTGGAACAGGATGCCCAGGGAAGTGGTTGAGTCACTATCCCTGGAGGTATTTAAAAGATGTGTAGATATGGTGCTTAGGGACAACGTTTAGTGGTGGACTTGGCAGTGCTAGGTTAATGGTTGGACTTGATGATCTTAAAGGTCTTTTCCGATCCAAATCATTCTATGGTTCTATGTTTCTATGATAGTGGGGATTTTCTCAACCCACATGCAGGTCATTGCACTTGGTCTTCTTGAACTTCATGAGGTTCACATGGGCTCAAGCCTGCCAAGGTCCTTCTAGATGGCATCCCTTCCCTCTAGACTATCAACTGCACCACTCAGCTTGATGTCATCCTCAAACGTGCTGAGGCTGCACTCAATTCCACTGTTTGTGTCATTGATGAAGATGTTACATAGTATTTGTCCTAGGACAGACCCTTGAGGGACACCAGTCATTAGTGGTTTCCACCTCGACATTGAGCCATTGACTATAACTCTTTGGAGCTAACCATCCACCCAGTTCCTTATCCATCTAACAGTCCATCCATCAAACCCATATCTCCCCAATTTAGCAGCAAGAATGTTGTGTGGGACTATCAAAGGCCTTACAGAAGTCTAGGTAGATGACATCAGAGGCTTTTCCCTTGTCCACAGACCATAGTCACTCCACCACAGAAGGCCACTAGATTAGCCAGGCATGATTTACCCTTGGTGAAGCCTTGTTGGCTGTCTCTAATCACCTGTCTTCCATATTTTTTGATACAACTCTCAGGAGGATCTGTTCCATGATCTTCCCAGGCACTGATGTAAAGCTGACTGGTCGTTAGTTCTTCCATTACCCTTTTTAAAAATGGGTGCAATATTCCTTTTTCTCCAGTCACTGGGGACTACGCCTGACTGCAAATATAAAATACTCTAAACTGTGTTTATGTGATGTTGAGCTTAAGGAAGGCAGTTATAATTTAAGAAAGAGATCTTAGAATGACCACTGCCACATCTTTGTAATCATTGCCTCAAGTGCAGAGTAATCAAAATAGGCAAAACCTGTGCATTTAGGCAACATCAGAAACAATGTTGAGAGCAAAACAGAAGGTGTCATTTTGCTGTTATATAAAAACACAGCACGCCCACATTGGAAGTGCTGTCTGCAGCTCTAGTATTCACTACTCAGGAAAAGACATGTTAGAGTTGGACAAAGTAAAGAATGGGCAACCAAAGTGACGGAGGTATAGGACAAGTATCTTGAGAGGAGAGGCTAATGAGGCTGGGACTCCTCTTTTTAGATAAGAGGGATGGGGATCTGACTAAGCCTTACAAAATCACAATAGAGTGAATATAAGTTTGTTATTTACAAAGTTCTGCAGTTCTGTAATTAGGGGGCATTTATCGAAACGAGTTTCAGTGATCAAGTAGAAAAGAAAGGCTTTCTGATTTGTTTTGGGTGGGTTTTTTTTTTTGTTCTAAACAGTTAATTATACACCTCTAGAACTTGTTGCCCTGAGAGCCTTCAGGAGCAGACAAAACCAACGTGTTCAAATAGGGTTTAAACAAATTCACAAGCGAGAGAAAAAAAGCAGATGCTAAAACATATAGGCGAGCTTTTAATTTCTACCATCGCTAATCCAGTGCTTAGTGGAGAAAAAAGTAGGTTAGAGAGTTGCAGAAAGTGGTAGGACTTGCATCTCACACTAGCTTTACCTATTCTGGCTGTCAGATGCACACTACAAGTTGTATGGAAGACTCTTGGTCTGATCCAGTTAAGCATTTCCCATGGACGTTTGTGTTAAGATTATATGATTTTAGGGTTATTTCAAATCAGCTGACTTAACATTAGAATATATAAGAGGTCCTATATACATGCTCCTAATAAGACATACATATTGCAGAAGAACACTGGAAATGTTCAAGACCAGGTTGAATTGTGCTTTGAGCAACCTGGTCTAGTGGGATGTGTCCCTGCCCATGGCAGGGGGTTGGAACTAGATGATCTTTAAGGTCCCTTCCAACCTAAACCATTCTATGTGATTCTATGATTCTAAGATGAAAAATTCTTCTTGCATTATGAAGTTATTTATAGGTGTTAATACTCCCTTTCTCTTGAACTTTTCTTGAGGCAATGATATCCTCAGAAGTAGAGTTTTACATATGTGAATGTTTGAAAGGCCCAACACATCAAAGGTATTAAGTACCATTTTCATTTGCTTTGTATTGATTAACAAATGGTGCTCTCTATGTCTCCACACTTTCCTTGGACCTCTACTTGTTGCTTCTTAATTTTATGTTCAATGTGTACTAAATACACAGTGAAAAGGAATCCTGTGAAGTAAAAAGTTGTAATTTGTGCCTATCTAGAGCCTAACTAATTTTCTATATTTTATAAGCAGGTGTGATCTAATGTTGCACCTAGGATAAACTCAGAAAAGTGAATTTTCAAGAACTCATCTGTTTGGTTATTTGCTTGGATTTTTTTCCCCTTTTTTCCTGGAGCCCAGTGATTTATAATTGATTTTGTCTGATTGTTTAAAATCTCATTTAGTTAAGTTTTCCCAGTATTTTCCCATAATACGGAGCCTGACTGAAATCTCTGACATTGGAATAGAAAGCATTTCACAGTAAATCTTGCAGTTTGGGGCTTACTCAGCAAATAGTCTGGCTGAATGAGTCACAATACTAACTTTAAGGATACTCTGTTATAGTAGATTTTTGTTAGGTAAAGCCAATCGTAGATGTGTCTATAGATCTCCTGGTTCTCTGTAAAGCAGAACTACAGTGGAAACCAGAGGCATATATGTAAGAGCTTTTAGAGTTTTCCATCGTTCAATGCAAATTTGTAAGGACTTGCCCCTTCCTAATTAGAAGAGGGTAAAGAAGATAATTTCTAAAACATCCAGAAACATGATTGTAAATGTCTTCCTTGTCCAAAATATTACAGTGCCAAAAATAGCTATTTTGTGCTTTCATCTTCTCTTAGTGGTGCCATTAAAATATCAATTCTCGATAAATGAATAAGTTGAAAGAAATAAAAAAAAAAGAATAGACTACTAGTCTCAGGGTAGAAAATACTATACCGCTCATGTTATCTATAGACCACCAAAATTTTTGATTAGCTGACTGCTCACAGTTAATGGCTTAGATGCTTGGAGGCATTAGCAATTAAAGATTAATTCTTTTGCCCCATAATTCAAAGCATAGATAGGAAAATAAGGACAAGATCAATTTATTCAGATATAATTGACATTGATGCTATTTTTAATACATCTCAAACAGAACAAGAAAAAGCTGCAACTACATCTCAGCAGTCTATAAATCCGCATGCAAAATTTCTTTTTTCACTAGACTTAGCAAAACACCTGTTAGGAAGTGGCAGTTTTCATTACTACTCCAAGAGTTGTTCAGGCATTAAAATATATGAGGTTTGGCAGTGCTGATTCATCAAGTACGAAATCTGTTTCCTGGATTAAAATAGAGACACAGGAACAAAGGACTGCAATATATGGAGAGAAGCGCAAATGAAAAAAATGGAAGAAAATTCAATTTCTCTGACATAACATGCATGAATATATTTCCATGCTATCATCTATTGATAGCACTGTCTATTATGAGGTGAAAAAACATTGAATAGATTGACTTAAAATATATATAGGCCACATAAAAAAGAAAAAAATGAAAGACAAAAGACAATATTTTCTGATTAAACAGGCCTTTTGCTAAAACTAAAATAGTTAGATCATTCTGACTTTAAGCATACGCTTGAGCAAGAATCAATAGTGATTAACTACATTCGTATTGACAATAACATACTAATAATTACGTTATTATCTGTGTTTCACTGTATGAGATAAAAAGGCAATGTCCTTATTCATTTTTCCCATTACTAAAAGTAATTATTCTATTTTACCAATTTCTGTGATTAGCAGTGCACATATTAGACCAAACACCACCAATAATCACCTGCCATACTTTATTCATTTCTTTAATGTAATCTTTTCTTTGTTCTGTAATTAAAGATTAATGTACTTGTATAGTTAGTCGTGGAATACTGTAATGGCAGTATTTTATTCTTACAGTATGCTATTTGTCTTTACTCTGGGGGAGCAATTATAGACAAATATTTAGATAACTGAAAACACTACTTGGTGAATTTGGGGACATTTCAGCAAAATTCATCAGCAGATTTTCAGTTAACAATTCCACAATATTCATCCTGATCTAATTGTGAGGAGTATGTCTGCATTTTACTACTAGTAATAAGATTTACATTGGTTTTATTTCTATTAGAACTGTAAAAGTAATAAAGTTGTAAGAAAATGAAAGTAGATTCTCTTCTGTCTCTTACTAAATCAATGAAGTGATTTAAGTAAAATATCTTAAGTCAAAATCCTCATCTCAGCCTATTTAGAGATGAACAGCTTCACACCTATTGCACAGTTAGGTCAGTTATACTGGTGATTCAGCTGGATACAGTGGAAGTTGTTTCTCAGATTCAAAGAGATAAGAAATATTTTGACTTATGAGAAGCATTAACTTAGATCAAAAATTAATCTTGTTTGTTCACTTTTTCTAATGCACAAAGCCCATACAATTTGGATTGAGACCAAGGTTTTAGATGTGAGAGCTGAATTGTGGAATAATGGCCTTAGTCCAAAAAATATTAAGGCAATAAAAAGAAATCATCAACATACTGTCAAACCTACTTTTTAGAGTATATCCTGATTTTAAAATGGAAGTAAAACATGTTCTAGGAATTCAAATGCCTGGTCTGCAATAGAGGATTCCCCATATTCTTACAGTCCTCATTGTAATCTACCAATTCAAAGATCTGAGATCTCTGATCCGCTCTGAGCCATTAACATAAAGATATCAGATAATTTTATTTTTCTTCAAGAGGATTATTCAGTGGGAAATGACATTTCTGTAGCTCCTCCATATCTTCTCTGCACTTGACAGCCTTTCTTCAGATTATAGCACTAATCATTTCCATAAAATCACTATGTTTATTATCAGCTAAGTTATCCAAATAACTGAAGAAAACCAGACTGAGCTTAATATATATTCTTAAAGAAAAGAAAAGAAATATTATTTCTGGAACAAGGTTTATGTTCTTTATACAGTTGAGTGCACCGTGAAGAAATATATTTAAATAGTTTCTATAGTTAAAAGCAGTACTGGAAAAAAGAGGTTTCTTTTTCCTTTTTTTTTTATGAAATGCAATTTTAATTTCTCTTAGGTACTTTCTATTGCATGACTGTTAGTATTTCAATATTCAGATTTTTTCCTGTAATTCAGCCACAAACCTTGTGTATTTGTTAATGAAACTACTTTTGGAATTTGGAATCCAGGGGAACTGACTCATACTTAATAATGCATTGGTTGGCACAGCTGAGGTGAATACTGCCCTCGGCCTTGCTCCATCTGACAAAACACTACCCTGGCAATGGAGATGGCTAAGCAGAATATGTATTCGCTCTTGGGCCATCACAGTTTGCGGACAATATTAAAGCAGCATTGGTCCTCCTCAGTCCACCAGCAGATTTGTGTCAGATTCCTAAATTTCTTTAAGCAGCTTATATTAATATTCTCGGCTGTAAGCATGTCAGGAGTGAACAAGTACCTCATTCAGGATATAAATATCACGTTCAGAATAGATTCAGGATACCTGTATATTTGGAAAAATAAATGTTGTCAGGTCATCAAGGTAAAGAGCTAGGACTGCTTACCACTTCAGCCATCCCATATACACCTGGCTGTATATTAGCACCTCTGCAATTCTCCATCAGTCACTTTTCATATAGGACCGGACATCATAATATTCTATGTTACGTAGTCAAAGGGAGCTCACTAACCAGAACTCTCTTAATCTCAAAACCAGAGAATATTAGCCCTACAAGTTAACTTTTAGGAACCTAAGTGTATGTCATACAGTCTGACGCTGCACTTAGACCAAAGCGAACGATAAGTCCCAAGGGAGTGAAAGACAAGCAAGTCTTACAAGCAAACTCAAACCAGCAAGCATCAAGATGTCAGTGAGGAGGGAAACACTCATAGATGAGACTGATCGCGCTCTCAAACTATTCTTTTGTCTCTGTGCTTCAAGATTGTTTGTGAAACTTCCCATTTCATTCCTTCATCCTTTCTCTTGTCTTTTTTTTTGGAAGTGACAAAATAAGAGCTTTTTACCTCAAGAAGAATATTTGTTTGCTCTTTCTTTTGGGAGGGAGCTAGAGGAGGGGAAGAGGCAGAAAGAAGAAAATCTGCTAAGAGTGCAAGTGCCTTCTTATGGTTTGTGTGCACACACCGTAGGCAAAACCACAATATTTTCAACACTGGGGCAGAGACTCAAGAAAAAGTCCTAGGAGAAAGAAAAAAGCAGACTAGGTCAAAGTTGTTTGGTTAATGACTTAATTTTCAGAAGTACTGAACCTTAACTTATCTCCTGAAGCCAATGAGAGCTGCAGGTTATTCTCTTATTGTGAGTGATCCATAGGTATGTATACCAGAAAATAATTTTTTACTACATAAAGACATTGTTTGCACCTGAAGTTTCTATTGAAATTAACTAACAGGTCTATTATGTTTCGTCAGCCTACTGCGGGTAGTCAGATAAGAAATATATGGCTTAAACACTGCTAGATTCACTTACATCTTTTAGCAAAGGATTGCCCTCATAGTTGAAGAAAATATCAGATTGTTATCTTTATTTTAGGAATATTTATGTCTGTGGACTGAAGTTCCTGAGAGTTTAGATATTCAGTCTTTCTGAACACCATCTGTTTAGATACCTAAAAATACAGAAGAATTTCACCTTTACCTGATGTTACTTTATCATTTGTTGCTTGACACAGTCGGCAGAGGTCCTTCTAATATTATTTGTCCCTAGCTTCTTATTGACTCCCCTTCTGTTTCTAGTCTAGCGGACTTTAAACAAATCTCTGAAAATTTGTATTAATAAGAAAGACATATTTCTACTAGGCTGCTAAAGAGTAACACCTGAAATGGGCCTAGTTTCTGAACAGGGTGCTAAGTTAGGAATCCAAAAATGGATATGCCAATAGTCATCAATCCTTTAGGAAATCATGAAGGATAGTATTAATGAGTTAATTATCTGTTTCTGTTAAAATTTTCCCCATAGGCAAAATATAACTGGGTTTATAGCAAAAATGGTGCCAGTGCTATGCAAAGCCATTTTATTCTGTACTTTAAGTCAAGGATGTCAAGCACGTAAGTGGTAGTGGGAAGCCAGGGGAAGATACATGACCAAAGGCCTTCTTTTTACTCCATAACGTCTCATCTTCAGATGACGTCACAAATCATTGTCACTGTCAAAAGTCTACAGTGAACAGTGGCATTATTTCCCCAGCTACTGTAAAATACCACATGGTATTTTGCATAAACTACATGGTAAATCGTGGTAACACTGCAGTGTTATTTTACAGTAACACTGTAAATAACCTGTGTCTTGGCCATAAATCATAAACCAGTAACGGCCTTATCAATAGCAACTCTAAGACTAAAAAATCTTCCTCTTTACCTGTAAAAATGTTCTTAGTATTCTGGCTTTGCCTAGTATCTAGTAACTATACCTTCACCTGTTCTGTGGAAATGAAGTCTGAATAAATACTTGAGATGGGTAGTTTAAATACTTGACAGCATTTATACTCAAGACTCACTACATTTTCTGATTCAAAAATGAATGCATGCAGGGGCATCTTCCCATACAGCTCTTTTATTATTATTTAGGTGACTTCCAAAAATACAAAAGCAACAAACTACTGAGTTTTGATGCAAAAGCAAAATATATATATTTCTCAGGTCTGGGCCACAATTTATTCCTGGAGTTGCTAAGAGAATTTGAAGAATAAAAAGAAGAGAGAGAAAACAAATGGATGATCCTGGATAGAACACTTCTATTCTACACATTGCGTTATGACCTTCTAGGACACTAGCAGTGGTATTGACTATCTTTTTTCCTCTCCAGATTGCCAGTCCTGTAAAAATCATTAACTTTACACCAGATACAGTAACCAGGGTATATGGCTTTTTCATGTTTGGTATTCTGCTGTGTTTATTAAAACCAGTATATAAAATAACCATCCATTTTTCAGCAGAAGGAGTTTTAAATGTCTCGTTCAAAATTAAACGTGTTTTCAATGTGTTCCTCAGAAAGCTGTTAAGGGAGTTATTAGAGCAATACCTGCCACTTTCTTACTGTCATTCTATTCAGTATCCCTTAAATACTATAAAAAGTATCTACTAAAAATTCAGAACTGTCCTAAAATTAGCATATCACCTTCTGCTTTACCCATTCTGCCATTGTGTATTTTATTCACAGTTAGATTTTGCATCTTCACCAGCCATTCCAGAAAGAGTTAAAAAAAAAAAAAGTACGGGGCTTTCAATTATTTCATGTTTCAATTTGCACATAAGGAGATTTTTTTCCTTGTACTGACTTTAAAGATTCATGCATGCTTTTACTGAGTGGTTAGATTTTTATTTTTTTTTTTCAGATTTAGCAAAGCCCTGCCAGAAGACATTTAATGCTGTCATCGATATTCGCTCTACTGTCAGGGATATTAAACTGAGAAGAAAGACCTGGCACGCTGACTTTCTCTTGAAGCTTTGATAGTATGTTGGCTGCAGTTTAGCAGTGTGAAAATAGTGTTGCACTGCAAGCAAAAACAGGGAATTTTCTTCTTGTCAATTTAGAAAAGTTGTGAGGAAAAAAGCTTCAGACCACGTAGGCTTTACAGATTAAAAAGATTGCAATTTTTATTTCTTTATTTAAGTAAAAATCTACCTCTGTTCTTTTGGCAAAATTAACTATACTGTTAAAGAGCACTGGACATTAAGAGGCTATTTTAGTTTTCAGAATCACAAGGGCTTCCATCCAATTTCATTCCTTTACCTATTCAGTAGCATTAACCCATTAAAGAGAAAATGTGCAAAACATAAATTTAACATATGCAGTAGACAGCAATGAACCTGAAAGACAGGAACCGCCTTATAAGGTGAGTATGCATGTGTGAGAGATCTCAGTACCAGCAACTGGAAAGACTACTCTGTTCCTATTTCCAGTGTCTGTACATGTGTGTAGGTATGTGTGCGTGTGTAATCCAGTAGCAAATTTCAGCGTAAACTAGCAGGTGTGTTGGACGAGACCTGCATCTGGAAAAATTGCATGCATGAGCCAGTGGCTGAGTAAAGAGCCCAGGGTCTGAGAACGGTGTTATATGAATGTAGAGGCCATGCTGATATTCAAAGGAACTGTGAATATGAGTGTGCTTGCAAATTGAGAGTGAAGGCATGTTTCCCTAGTGAGCTTCAGTTCTGGTCAACCAGAAAGAAGGAACAGGGCTTGACTGTCTGTACTTATCTTTTATGTGGGCTTTGGAGTGATATACATGAGTGCTGCCGAAAGCAATGGCCTGAGACAATCTGGGTGGCCAGCCATGTGTTAGTGGTGTGTGTGTGTCTACGTGTGTATGCTTCTTGGGGATACGCACTCAGGCTCTTTACTGGCCAAACTGCAAATAGTCTAAGTAGCCGTGCCCACCAGACAATGAGGAAGAGACCCCTAGGCTCTCAGGATGGGCCTGGCTTCAGGTACAAAGAAGGAGGAAACGAGTTCTGGAACACCTGGATTTGGTGGCTCCCTTAACATCCTTAACAGGTTGAGCATCCTGGTAGCTAAGGAGGGGCTGGGAGCTCTATCCAGTGAAGCATCTGAGATGTCTGAGCCTGAGCCTGAGCCATGCAGCAGCTCCAGGTGGAAGCAGCATGGGAACTGCTGTGGAGGATGGAGGTTGATCTCATTGGGATTGTACACATATGGTGGGATAGCTTACATTACTGCAGCACTGCAGGGCTACACAAGCCCTTTACGAAGGATAGTCCAGGAAGGAAAGGAGGGGAAGTCGCTCTTGATGTGAGAGAGCAGCTGGAATACGTGGAGCTCTGCTTAGGGATGGGTGGTGAACCAGCTGAGAGCTTATGAGACACGATCAGTGGGCAGTTAACATCAGTGATTTTTTAGTTAATATCTGTTAGACCACCTGATCCAGCAGAAGTAGATGAGGTCTTCTTTAAACCACTGGAAGAATTCTCATATTTGCAGGCCTTGATCCTCATGGGAGACTTTAACTACCCCAATACCTGCTGTGGGTATTGCAGGGCATAGCCAGGAGGTTTCAGGAATGTATTGATGAGGACTTCCCAACACCAATGACCAAGGAGCCAATAATATGAGATGCTGTGCTGGACCTGACACTTAAAACCAAGGAGGAACTAGTTGAGAATGTGAAGGTCAAGGCAACCTTGGCTTCAGTGATCATGAAATGTGAAATTCAGGATCCTGGGAGGAGAGAACAGGGCAAAAAACCAGGACCACAGCTGTAGGTTTCGGAAGAGCAAACTTGGTCTGTACAAGGATCTGCTTGGAAGAATCCTATGGGATACAGTCCTGAAAAAGGAATATGGCCAGAAAAGCTCTGTGATTGCCAAAGATCACCTCTTCCGGGCTCAAGAATTGTCCATCCCAGTGTTCAGGAAGTAAAACAAAAGTGGCAGGCGGCCTGCATGGATGAACAGGGAGCTCCGCAAACATGCAAAAGAAGCATACCTGAGGTGGAAGCAAGGTAAGGTGTCTCAGAGAACTATAGAGATACTGTCCAAGCATGCAGGGATAGGCCTGGGTAAGCCAGAACCCACCTGTAGTGGAATCTGGTGAGAGACATGAAAAGCAGCAAGAAGGGCTTCTACAGGTACATTGGCAGCAAAAGGAAGACTAGAGACAATGTGGGCCCACTACTGAATGGGGCTGGAGACCTGATGACAAAGAACATGGAAAAGGCGGAGATACTCAAAGCTGCCTTCTCCTAAGTCTTTAACAGAGAAATTTGTCTTCAGGAATCCCTAAGACCTGTAGGAATATCCAGAGGCCAGAAGACTTACTGTCAGTAGAGAAGGGGTTGTATCCATGAATGCTGAAGGAGCTGGCAAAAGTAATTGTAAGGCCACACCTGATCATCTTTAAAGGGTTATGATGCTTGGGGGATGTTTCTGAGTTCTAGATGACAGCAAATGTCACTCTTACCTCCAAGAAAATAAAAAAAGGAGCAATCAAGGGAACTATAGACTTGTCAGCATTCCTGGAAAGGTGATGGAGCAAAAACTCTGGAAGTTTTTGGAAATGATGAACTGAGTGGAGGAGGGAAGAGTGGTGGATGTTATCTTGACTTCAGCAAGGCTTTTAACACCTGTAACACCTGTAACCCTGTAACATCCTCATAGACTAATTGATGAAATATAGACTAGGTGAGTGAACAGTCAAGTGAATTGAAAACTGAACTGCCAGACACAAAATATTGTGGTCAGTGGCAGAAAGTCCAGCTGGCATTGCAGAGGTCAACACTGGGTCCAATACTATTCAGCCTCTTCTTTAATGACCTGGCCAATGGGACAGAGGACACCCTCAGCCAGTTTGCAGGTGATACAAAACTGGGAGGAGATGCTGATACACCAGCTGATCATGCAGACCTTTATGGGCTGAAGAATTGAGCAGAGACGAATCTAATGACATTAAGCAAAGGGAAGTGCGAAGTTCTTTACCTGTGCAGGAATAATCCTAAGTGCCAGTGCATATTGGGAGCTGACCATCTGGAAAGCAGCTTTGCTGAGAAGTACCTACAAGTCCTGATGGACACCCAGTTGAACATGAGCCAGTGACACACCCTCCTGGCAAAGAAGGCCAGCAACATCCTGGGCTACATTAGGCAGCAGATTGAGAGAGGGGATTCTTCTCCTCCATTCATCACTGGTGAGCTCCCATCTGGAGTGCTGTGTCCAGTTCTGGGGTCCCCAGTGCAAGGGAGGCTTGAACTTACTGAAGTGAGTCCAGTATAGGGCCAGAAAGATGACAAAGGGACTGGAACATGTGTCACATAAGGAGATGCTGAGGGAGTCTGGACTGTTCAGCTTGGAGAAGAGAAGGCTCAAGGAGGGATCTTGTCAGTGTGTATAAATACCTGATAAGAGGGGGCAAAGAAGACAGAGCCAGACTCTTGTCAGTGGTGTTTAGTGAAGGAGCAAGAGGCAATGGGCACGACCTGAAACACACGAATTCTGTTTAAACACACAAAAAAAAATTAAAAAATTACCGCGAGGGTGGCTGAGCATTGGTGCAGGTTGCCTAGAGAGTTTGTGGAGTCTCCATCCTTGGAGGTATTCAAAGCCTGACAGGACATTGCCCTAATTAACCTGCTCTAGAAGACACTCCTTTGTGCAGAGGGACTGAGGTAGATCATTTCCACCTCTGCCCTTCTGTTTTTCTGTGATTGTTTGAAAGAGGGAGATGCTTGGGACTTTCTATGTGACAGTTTTAACACATTATTAATGTGGATTTTCTGTACGGAAGAATGAGTGAGTTTAAATACTGCAAGTCAGCAGAAAGAAGCGTACACTGAATTAAAGGCTAGAGGGTAGAAATACTTCCTTGAACAATTTGACACATGTCCTTGACAATTTGAAAATAAGATTCTAATATTCTAGCTAAATTGAGATGAAAAATATGCTGGCTGTATCACCTATCTAACCACTCAAAAATAGTTGAGAGTCACATTTAACCAGAAGCTGAAAGTCATACAGACCATAACAACC
The DNA here is from genome assembly GCA_003993805.1 of Himantopus leucocephalus. Lineage (NCBI taxonomy): Eukaryota > Metazoa > Chordata > Aves > Charadriiformes > Recurvirostridae > Himantopus > Himantopus leucocephalus. The sequence goes on from RSEF01000001.1 coordinate 31,608,395, forward strand.
AATCAAAGAAGATAAGTAACCTCCAGTACTCATCTTTCCTTAACATACTAGCAAGCTTCAAATACATCTAGGGGATTCACACACACTACTTTATTTCCCCACTGCCTTTCCTAACTTCAAATTTGTATCAGACACTGGTAATTTTCTCCCTGACAATGACTCTTGGGGCATCAGTCAGAAGGTTTCTCAACACAAGGGCCATGATTTATTTCCCTGCTTGGAGTATGCGAGGGAATTCTTCAGGACACACTAGTTAAGCTGACCGGTGACCTGAAAGACATTTTATTCTGTGCTGCACTGGGGAGAGGAGATCGTCTTGATTCTCATCTGCTTTATTCCTATCTGTTGACTCATTTATACCATTTAATACACTGACATCAAACTCATTTTGTGGACTGAAAATAACATATAATAACATTTTAGTCACTGCTTTGACTCTTTTCACTGTCAGAGGCTAGATTGTTGGCTGATGCAAACCGCCAGGGCTCCACAGTGTGTCTTTGTTAGCACTTATAAAAAATTGGCTCTGAATGTTTTACTGCTTTGAAGCAGAAGAAATTTTGCAAACTTTATATTTTGTTTAAATAAGAACTGTGAACTGCAGCTGGAAAACCTGTAAGTCTGCACTGGATTTCTAATGCTGGGTTTTAACTGAAAACTCAAAGAAATGTATTGCTGCTTCTAAGGCTTTATGTCATCATATTCTATGGTGATATATGTCTTAGCAATAGTATCTTAATGTTAATAATGTCACATGTGGAAGACTTCATAAACTGAGAATAAATGTGGGTATTAGTCCTCCTTAGCAATGAATTATATAGTTAAAAAACTATGTAATTAAAATTCATTAAAATTAAATTAATTAACTAATTGAGTTAATTTTTAAATGGAAGCTATTAAAGTGTTTAGAAAGAACAACAGGGTCGTAATATCACAATCATACCAAACTGCAGAGGATTCCCACTATTTTTAATGTTACCAGAAATAGATTAATGATGTGACATTTCAGGTTTCATTTTTATTATCCTGAGAAAGACAGCAATATCTACTACCTTCCATTTCTTATGGTTCCCTGTGTAATTTAGTTTCTTGTTGGTGGTGGTTTTGTTATTATTATTATGCTTCTCTCAACTGACCATTCCATTTTTGTGCTTTGCAAGTAACTGAAACCTTAAAAAAACCCCAATCATGGAAATGAGATAGTAAAATAATGGGCTATGTTACAACAACGTATTAGTAGAACTCATAAAGTATATTAAGCATAAAATTATATTAAGCATAAAATTATCAATATATTATATGTTATATTATTATAATATTATATAATATATTATTATTATAATATATTGGTGACAAAGATAAATGAGACCAATTTAATAAAGCAGATCTAGTCTTTTGACAAATATTAAGAATTGAATCTGTATCTCAAGACCTTCTATTTCTATTCTTGGCTTGCTATTATAAACTGCATTTTCTTTATAATGATCCATAATAAATAATCAAATAAAATATATTAAGCACTTTCAGTATTTTTGCGTTCATTGAGCTTCAATATTACTGCTATTTTTGAAACAGGCCTGATACACTGCACTTATTTTGATTTTTTATGGAATTTTTTGTCATTGTTGGCATAAGTTGGTCTAATTTAACAGGTAAGTTAAATAATAATAATAAATAATAATATTAAATAATAATAATAAATAAAAATAATAACAGCAACAAAAACAGTATCTTGAGAGATTTTGATTCTGTTTTTCATAATGGGACTAATGCTAAAAGTCACTATAAATTGAGACTTATAGAAGTTTGTTAGGGTTCCTCTTTCCTCCTTCCTCCTTCTTGTGGAGTAGAAAGCAGTACAGGAAGTTTCAGACAAGTTCAGCAGAAGTGAGTACCCCTTCTTTGCTTTTTGTAGGCCACTGAAGTGACCAAGGCTTTAGGGCTGCTTGGTGCTGATGAGTGATGTCTATAGGTTTCTCCCTCCCTGGGAGCCAAATGTGACTCTGTGACAAAGTCTCACCTCCCACCCAGGGACATGACTGCCGAGGTACAGCAGTAGGGATGACTGGTTGACAGAGGCGGCCTCAGGGAAGGTTCTCCCATCCCCCTGGCCAAAGTAATTCAAAGTAGGGCAATTTCCCAGAAACACAAAGGGCCTGTCCCTGATTCGTAAGCTGACATCCCCAACTAGCCATTTCCCTTCCCCATCCCCATGACCCTGCCCAGTTATCCCAGGGCTGTGGCTGACCCAAGTTCCCCTCACTAGGCCTGATCCTGACCCCCACCTATGGGCTGATGTCCCAGCCTGACCTTGTCCCATGCCCATCAACTGGGACATATACAATGCCCTGGGCTGGGGCTATCCCTGCTTCTCCCCTAACTGCCCTGCTTCCTGGCTTGGGCAGTGGGATGGGAATCTTGCTGCTGCCTCACGTCTCTACACAGACCTGTGCAGCATGAGGGACAAAGAGGAAGAATGGGAAGTCCATGGAGATCTGCAGAGCCATGGCATTGCTGGGATTGCGGAGATTTGGTGGGACAGCACAACTGGAAACTGATGTCTCCAGTGTGTTGTGGGCAATTTTTTGACACAGGTTCTGATGGGTGGTGTGACAGCTAATGACAGCCTTGACTGCAATGATCATGAGGCAGAATAGTTTAAGATCCTGAGGGAAGTGGTACATAAATAAGCCCCTCGGACCACAGGAGAATGTATTTAGGCTTTTTCTGATAGGCTGGATCTGAGGGGGTTTGTCCTGAAGGGCAAAAGAGCACAATTTAAGAGATTTTTTTCTTTAAAGACAGCCTCTTCAAAGCATGAGATTCTAGCCCAATATGCAAGAAAATGAGTGGATAAGGCACGAGCCTCCTTGGCTGAACACACTATTCTCCTCTGAGCTCGAACACTGAAAAAGGAGTTGAAGAGATGTGCTACCAAGGAGGACAAGAGAAGCATTATTCAGGCATACAGGGACAGAATTAGAAAAGCCAAACCCTTTATGAATAATGCCGTACAATTGCACCGGCTGGTGGAACGCTGGGACTTCTGTTGGGTGACGCAAAAAACGAATCACTTGTGCTCTTGTGGTGCTGAGGGCTAACTGAGTATTGGGCTGCAATAGCAAGGGTGTAGCTTTCAGGTTGACAGAGACAATTATTCACTGTACTTAGCACTTCTTGAAACACATCTGGAGTATTGTATCTGGCTTTCAGGTCGTCAACACTAAAGCTGAAGAAACTAGAGCAAGTCCAGTGGAGAATCACTAAGAATGTTGGAGGCTAGAGCACATGTTGTGCAGGAACAGGCTGAGACCTGGGTTGTTTAACCTGGAGGACAGAAAGATAAGGGGAGATTTAGCTGAAATTTCAACTGCATGAAGGGGGCTTACAAAGAAGATGGACCCAGGCTTTTCACAGTGGCATGCATGAGATGATAAGCACAAGCTGCAGCAAGGGAAATCTTCACCAGCCATAAGAAAAAAAAAAAAATTCCCAATGAAGGTTATTAAATACCAGAACAGATTTTCCAGAGAGGTTTTGAAATATCCGTTGCTGGAAATATTTTGACTGGTCAAGATCCTAAACAACCTGAGTTATATTTTGGGATTTGACCAGATGATTTCCAGAATCATTATTGACTCTGATTACTCTGTGATTACTCTAGTTTAGGTTAGTACTGAACACAAAGGATGACTGAGCAAAGAATTGACAAACCATGAAACACCTTCCTTGCAGTCTTTATATAGTTGGTTGTGGAAATTAATGAGTTAATAACATTCAAAAATAGAACTGTTGTTTGCAATGTATTTTTCATATCTATTTCAAATAAGTGACAAATAAACTATCTTACAGGGTGGGACTCAGTGGAGCCAGATTCAGTGTGGCAGAATTATTTTGGGAGATATTTGCATTCTAAAGGGACTGTTTACTGGAGAAGAGTATTAGTAGTTCATGTGTATGCAACAGAAGCTGAAGGCTCAAAAAAGAGATAGAAGGAAAAGTTATTTCCTTCTAGCTAGACAGTCTGAGCTGCTATCTAATCAGGCCATTTTAAGTCGCAGCTGAAGAAGTTATTGGGAGAATGGTAGAATTTACCTCAGTCTTATTCTACCATACTGAGCTGAAATAGTAGTAAATCGGAAGTATTTTGGCTCTATATGAGTCTGAATTTATAGTTAGTATTTGCAGAACAAAATGTGTACCATTTCTTAAATCTCTTGAAAAATTTATTTTGTTTTTTGTTGGACAATAGAGAAATAGTAGGCAGCTTTATCATTAGAAAAATTTTTTCTCCTATATCTTTATGGAATCATTTCAGTTGCATACATACACCACCACATCTGAAAGATCACTGACTGACATCTACAGACTGGAAAACAGAGCAAGGATTACGCTGAAAATCTACCTGTCTGCCAGGTCTCAGAGAGCAATAAGGAAACTGAAAATTTTGAAGCCTAGGATCTGGCCAGATGGGGTTGATTCCAATTCATACTGCAAAGGTTAAAATGCTTCCTCAGTTGATATCCACGCATCAGTTGATATCCCTTCAGCTGTAGATACCCAACCATCTTGACACAGGCACCTACACAAGCTGGTGTTAGGTTGTGTAGTGAAAAGACCAAGCTCCCTTCTAGCTACTTTGCTCAGGCACAAGATTTCTCTCTATTGTGGTTGGTCAGAGAGACAACAATAGTGAAGGAATGAAGAAGCCAGCATTCCTTATAAAGGAGGCTAACACATAGGAAAAATATATTAAGAAATGGAAAATGAAGGACAACATTTATTTAGAAAGCATCTGCAGGTTAAGAATCAGTAAGATATAATCCTCAGTGTTCAGACACTGCTCAACTGTTTCTGCTGTCAGTTTAGAAAGAAGTCAAACAGTGCACTAAAGAAGAAGAGGGAAAGCAAGGGGAATAGAAATTATAATCCAAATTGCACAGGCGGCGTTATGCCAGCCCAAACCATGTCCAGTTATTGAACTTGTATAAGATCCCTACCAGCACATGAATAAACTGTAGATGGTACTACAAATTTCCTGAGCATACAAGATTCATGCCCGTGACCAGAGAGTTTGACATTTGTGCATCGGCAAATATTCCTCCTGGTTTGCAACCTGATAGTCTTTTCAAATAATTAGATGCATAAGGCAGGAGTGCACTGAATGGGAGCGTGAGTCACATTTATGTCTCCAATAAGTCAGGAAAATAGCTTCAGTTCACCTCTGCGATGGTTGCGTAAAAATATAGACAGTTTTTAGCTATAGACAGACCATACGTTGAATGACCTTGTGGATTTCCATAATGCTTTGGGTGACATACGTGTTGATCACACTGAAGTCATTGAATGCTGAATGAGAAGAGTCTTCTCAGAGATTACAGATTGAGATCTAGAGAAGGGGCCAGCTCTTTACAACTGTTCTTGAATTTTGCTTGCATATGGTGAAGCTGAAAGTACTTTGCTTGTTACCCACCATCTCAAGTCTCACAATGTTTCATTGGTGCATACTAACTATTCTCATCCAGAACTAGACCTAGACAGTGAATCTGCTCTAATGGCATGCTATGCTCCACATTTAATGATCCATAGCTGACAGTGACTGAAGGCCACTGAAAGCAAAATGACTGTAGTGTGTGTGCACAGAATACTCCAGAGATGGTTACTGTAGGACGTTGCTGGGATTTCAATAGCAGGAGATACACAAACTGTATCATTCCAACACAAGCATATTTAAATGTAGAGGGAATAGTTGCATGATTTGGCTTTGTTTCTGCAACAACATTGATCTTTAATAATGGTGAACATTAATTTCTTCAAGCATATCTACACAGGTATTTTACTAGATGGTGGTAATACCACTATTTTTTAAGGTGGTCTGATTATTTTCATTATAAGATTCTGCTTTCATTTGCTCAGAACATCGATAAACTTCATCTATTTGTATGTATGTTTTCCATTGCAAATGATTGCTTCAGATTGATTTTCCTTGTGCTTTTCTTTTTTTTTTTTAGCTTTAATGTCATATGAAACAGTTCATTTATTTCTGAGAATGAAAGCAGAAAAGAATGTATTGTTTGCCAATGTTAAATAGTTACCAGCCTTTTTTTAAACGTATAATAGCATCACACTTTGGTGCAGTTATTCAGAAATTGGTTGGGAGTGACCTTTGTTTGAAAGATATTCCTTTAGTCTTCTATATGAAAATCTACTCTGTCAGAAGCTTTTCAAAAACTAAAGTTAATGTACTACATAAAGACAATTAACAACTATTGCCTCATACATCTTTGCTTATGTAGAACATTATTCTAATATAAAGGAGGACTTTCTTTTCAATTTGCAGCTCCAGGACATTGTTAAACAGCAATTGTAGATTGTTGATGTTGTGCTTCTAGAGGTTCTAATGCTTGGCTGTGGCAGAAAGAAACCATCCAGTTCAGGTAAAATTCAGTCAGACCAGAGAGGGTAAATGGAAGAATAGAATGGAAATAAAAGTGTGGATTTAGTATTGAAACAGGTAGAGTGGTGATGGAGACTAAGGCAAATTGTGAAGAGCCAGAGAGATTATTTTTTCACAGGTAGCTTTCCATGTCATATAAAATACACTGAACAACAGAAATGCCCGGTGTTCTGCAGATAAAGCCATGCTAAATTGCCATCCCTGTTTTATCCCTAGGCCATGAAACAAAAGTGCCATGGTGAAGTCTCTTTTAAAGTATAAACCAAGGCAGCCAAAAATAAGATTAATTCTGCAACTTTCTATAACGACCTGGATGTTGGAGGGAGATATGGGGCATAATAGAAAATGTAAAGTCTTACTTAGGGTTACCTAAGATGCATTTAGGCACTAAGAGAGGAGGAAAGTACTTTCTGTTCTCCAAAATAGTAGACTAGTCCTAAGCTCCATGGTCCCTATCACACGTAGACTTTAACAGTACTGTTTCTATGTATGGCTGGGGAAAACTGTAGAGGAATCTGTGGGGAGAGATTGGGCTTAAGTAAGAGTCAATTAGAAAGTGAAAATTTTAATACACTTAACATTCAATAATTACTTGTATTAACAGCATATGTTAATAGCATAATTCAGTCTGGAAGGAACATGATGAGGTTTCTAGTCCAACCTCCTGCTCAAACCAGGATCAACTGATAGATCAGACCAGGTTGCCCAGGTCTGTGTCCATCTGAGTCTGTAAAACTCCAAGGCTGGAGATTTCATATACTGTCTGGGCAGCCTGCTCCAAATACTTGACTCTCCTAATAGTGAAAAAAATTTCACTTATATTCAGTCAAAACCTGACTTCAAATTATGCCTTTTTTTTTGTCATACTTTTAGACAGTAAGTGATTAAACAACAACAGAAACATTTTACAGAGATAAGCTACAGCTAGAAAACCAGAAAGATTTCAAATGACTCAGAAAAAGATCATATGTTTAAAAGCAGAAATCTAAGCCATTGGTCTCATATTGCATGTCGATATTATCTATCTAGATGACAGTTATGCTATCTATATTCACTCTTTAGTACATTATTTGCTATAGTAACTAGTGGTTTGAAATAAAATAAGACTATTTGGGTGATAAGATATAAAGGGAAAAACAAGCACTATAGTTTATATAACTCTTTAAAACCAGGAAAAAATTTCATTATGTATAAATAAATGTGATGGAGCACCTGGACAGATTCTAATTCCTTCGTGTGTGGAATAGCACCCTACCCCAAGAGAAAACGATCTTGCCTAAGTGAGGGAAACTTGTTTGACCTCAGGGAGATGTGGAGGTGGTGTGAGAAGACCTGGGTCATCAGCTTCAGTGGTGTAAAACTCAGTTCTTCATGGATAAGGACATGTGCATCTAGCCCTGAAGATGCCCTGAACATTCTTTTCAATGAAGAATGTTGTGTTTAGTAGATCTTGGTTATACCAACACTGACCTACAGACTTTATGATTTTCTTTTTCTTCCTATTAGAAATATCTCAAAGAGAAGAAAAGTATGCCTTGACATCTCCAATATGTACTGGTCCACTGCAATGAACCCCATGCTTTATCATAATTAAAAGAAAGTAGAGAAGTCCCTCAGGTTTCTGAAAATTGCTCTAAGTAGGATAGGTTTGCACTTCTGATTCAGAAAAGTAAAACAGAAATTCATAAAATGGAAATTATTAATGGATTTAATATTGCCATCTCACTGCTAATGGTTTAAATAAATTATTGGTATAGAGATTCCCTTAGCTGTTTAAAAATAGCAAGAGTATCTCCAATTATTCATGTTTAATGTTGCTCAGTGAATGTGGGTGAATCTTTGACCCTATTAGTGCCTCGTTAGAAATGAGATGGATGTCTAGAATTTTGGGGATCACACAGTTCTATTATAGCAGCTATATAAGAGTATGCAGGTTACAGTTATAGAATAATTAGAACCACTTAAGGCTATGGCTTTTTAGCTGCTAGGGTTCAAAACGGAAAAATTTTGAAGTAGTCTTTGTACACGTGGGTATGTGGATGCACATGTATGTTCGCACATACGGTACAACAAAGGTTTAAAGAACAGCACCATACAAAATGAGATCAGTACAGCTTATTCATTATCAAGACAATATTAAGAGATACTATTATTTGTTATGTGTTGGAAAACAAATAACGGCATCCTTACTGAAGGATCTTGTAACTTGCTCCGCAGTGTCCGTTTTCACACTGTGCCTAAGTTACCAACTGCCCAAATCTGTGGGTTTGGGGATAACCAGCGAAATCCCAACTCAGGCCTACAACACAGGCAAGTTTTCTCATATTCTCTATGCATTGTGGTACCCAGATTGTTGCAAAACCACCTGCATAATAGGCCTCAACAATAGGAATAAAACAAAAAAAAAAAAAAAAA
>RSEF01000001.1:31623570-31641109 GCA_003993805.1 Himantopus leucocephalus
TGTCTAAATGACAATAAATTGTTATGGGTCTCTCAAACCGTAATAGCTGGTTTATATTTTCACTCAAAACTATTGATGGTGATCTACATAAAATTCAGTATTTCTCTTACCAGTTCTTTGCACATGCTGCATTGTGAGTGTGGGAATAATTCTCAAGGCTTCAGTGAGCCTTATTGGATCTTCATGTTGAGCTGGCTAGCTCTACTGCACTTATCTTTCTTTTACTTTCCTTTTTACAGGTAAATGCCTGTGCTAGTTGTGGTAGAAAACCAGTATGATCTTAAAGTAATGGTGTGGCTACATGAGATGATGATGGTATTACTATTACCTTGGATGACACTTGATAATCTAACAGACATGTTCAAGATATAAGATCTTTCTTTACTGACACTCTTGTGCATTATTTTATTCCATGTTGTTTTCTAGCAATCGTTTTTGTCACATTATACTCATTCAACTATTTCTTCTCCTTCTTCAAGGAACTGTTGAAAGAAATCCACTCTGCATCCTTAACTATGGCATATCTTTGCTACCTCTTAGGAAGCCTTGTTTATGCTTAAAAGATTTGGAAAACAATTAGTTATGGCAAAACTCTTAGATTCTAGAAAGGGTGTCAAACCAGTAGTGAAAATCCAAACTGAGAATTAGTATTGGCAAAAAATCAGAATTTTCACACACTAATATTTCTTCTTTTTCAGATAAAATATTCTAGAGTGTGTATTTTCCCATGGAATAGGCATTTTAGATTAAAAAAAAAAACACCAAAAAACAAACAAACAAAAAACCCACCAAAAAAGCCCCCCCCCCCAACAAAATGACACAACATTTTGTTACATCTGAAATGTTCGGTTTTTCTTAAAATGTCATGCACTCTGTTGTATCCAGCTACAGAGAAGCACATGGAGTGTTTCAAGTATCCAGTGAGAGTACAGGGCTGCCATGTGTTCCGAAATGTGTACAGGTTCTGATGTGTAAAAGGGAGAAAAAATTCACCATGTACACAGTCCAGCAGTGGAACAGGCTGCCCAGAGCGACTGTGCAGTCTCCATCCTTGGAGATTTCTAAGACCCAACTGGATAAAACCCTGAGCAATCCGGGCTGAATTCAATGTTAACCCAGCATTGAGCGGGAGATGAAGTAACAGCCTCATAAAATCCCTTCTCAACCTGAACACATCTATGATTATGTGACACACAATACTAAAATCTAAGACAGACACACAAAACTCCCAACAGTATATACAGGCTGGCATTTCTTTCACTTAGGAATGGAGCTTATAATGTAAATATTAAGTTTGTGTTATGGGATGTTATCTTCTAACATCAAAAAATCAACGATCCAGAGAATTCCAGACAAAAACCTACCAGTTTTTCTCCTTCTAAAATAATCTTCCCTGAAATTTTCATAAGACATAAATTTAAATCTATTAACTCCATATATTATCTTATGGTACTTAGTAAATATATGTTATCTCGTTGCATATGTATAAACGATAACGTGTGATTGTAAAACCTAATGTACACCTAATAAGACCTTAAAAAATGCACTATAACAAGTAGATGTTTGACAAAATTTAATTTTCTACACCCAGATCATATACCCTTGCAGTTAGAGTAAACCATTTTAGAAAAAGCACTGTAACTCTTAACACTAGCTCTGACCTTACAGTGATGCCATCTTTCCAGCATGCTGTCCATGTCTTTCCTAGCTCAGCATCATCACCACACAGAAACACAAACTTAGGCTTGATGTTTATTATTCTTCCTGAACAGTGCTGGAAGAAACTTTATAGTCACTCATGTTCTGAAAAGTATAAAGGGATTAATGCAAGAGGAGATTGAGATCATGCAGCTAAGATAGAGCATGAATAATAAAGTAAATCCTGTTTGAATAACAACTGTGAAAGACCTTATTAGTTTGACTTGAGCTTAACATTTTGGAGATAGTTAACTGTGTCAGGAGCAGGATCCAACACGAGACTTGATCTTTTACATATCATTACAAAGAACTTCAGAGGGGTTAGGGAGCCCGTGGGTGAGAGCACCCACTGAACGTGTAGGTGTTCTACCTATAATTGCATTTCAGCTCAAGTATACAGTTTAATTATTACCTATTCAGAAAGCTGGCAGAAATTTTCAATATATGAGTTTAATTCCAGTCTGAGCAACCTCAGGCACAGGAAGACTATCTGCTCCAAATATTCGGTATTCCATAGATTATTTTCCCATTTCCTTTTAAAAGTTTTCTCCATTTTGCAGTGTAAATGACACTCACATCTGTATCCTTTCTCTCACACCAGGCCCTCACAGAAGGTTCCTATGGAATCACCATGATTCTGCAGACAAATGAGAGTGAAAGGTATATGAGCTTTGTTTCTTTAAAAGGGTGGTTAAGACTGATACAGTTGTTGCTTACATATGACGACCACCAAAATGGATTTTAATGTGGTTGATTACGGAATGAGCCAACAGTGTAATGCAGTCGTGAGAATCATAAGGCTGTCATATTTTAACTGACATTACAGATATAGTCCCACCAGTGAGTAAGGAACTAGCAAGACATTTAAAGTACTCTGTACATGTTTGGTCACCTTTTTTTTTAAAAAAAAAAAAAAAATTTACAGGAATGAATAGTGACAAGGTTGAAGAGCTGAATAGGGAGCCTCTCTTAAAAGAGGAAAAATTTTGTCCCAATACCTAGTGATATCTGGATAAATGACATAGAACAGCAATGCCATTAAATTGTGCAGATCAATAGTAAATAATGCTAAGAACAAAGCAGCCTTGCAAAGTTTGCTGACAACATGCCATCTTTCCCAACCAATGTTTTTAACATTTAAGTCCTCTTTGATTTTAGACTCTGAGCTTTGGAAATAATTAGGCAAATGTAAAATATGCCAAGCTGTATATAACTATTGTCCATGCTATGGGCATAGAGACTCTTATCTCGAGTAGTTTGCAGATGCTTACTCCGTACATTATGTCTTTGCTATTGTTTGCTCCTTATCTCTGAACAGCCACCTTTGGTTTAACTCCTGCCAGTCAGATTAATATAAAATAGATACATTTAGAGACTACTGTATTTATAGAATTGTTATACTTACTCTCCTTTTTTTTTTTCCCCCTGTCCTGGCATTAAAGATCATCTTTTAGAATGGTACATCCTTTTTTTGGTGTCCACACCTTAAAAAAGCTACAGACAAACAGAATGCTTCATAAAAAACACTACTTGAATAACCTGAGGCTTGAAAAAGGTGGTTTGCAGAGTTTCTAGTATATCCAGGGAAAGGGTAAGAGGTGACTTGATTACAGCCTACAATTACTTACAATGAGATTTCTGATTGCAAATAGCCCTTTAATTTAACAAATGAAGCATAACGAGATCCAATATTTGAAGGTGGAAGCTAGATGATTGATATTAGACTAGGTGCATATTTTTATCAGTGAATCTAATCAACTATTTGGACTATTTACCTAGGGAAATACTTGGTTCTTCATCACTGAGAACTTTAAATGAAAATTGTGTGTTGCTGAAAGATATCTAATAGCTCAAGCAGAAATTATAGACTTTATGTAGGAAACACTTGAAGGAATTCTGTCTTGTATTATGCTGTAGTTCTGACTAGATGAGTATTATGGTCCCTTCCAGCCTTAAAAGTTGGGTGAAATTTAGTTCCATTAAAATCAATGTGAGTTTTGTCACTGACAGGAATCAGGATTTCACCATCTGAGTTTACACTAGACCACTTTACAGCCTCACTAACACTGTAAAGATACCTTAAGTATGCAGAAATGTAATCATATTCAATTCCCCTCAACACTTCAAGGCTGATGTAAAAAAGCTTTAAATGTAATGCAAATCAGGCATTCCTAACAACTAGAAATTAGGACTTTTAGCAACTGGGGCTGAAAGATTGCATGTTAACTGGTCTCCTACCATGAAGTTTGAAGAAGTACAGACTTAAACTTGCCAGTTGCAAAGTTTTGCTGATTATAAGTTGAGGCTGATACAGCTGTAAATCAATAGAAGGAAAGCAATTGCCCCTCTTCCTTGTGTTTACACTCACGTTGTCTTTGAGGACAATTACCTTGGACAATACTGTGCTTTACATAGCACAAAATTGTTCTTTCCTCATCAGTAATAAAACTGTAAGCTACTGTATCAGAAGACTGTAATCAAAAACTTTATGTGGTACAGTGATATTAATTATTAGATATATTAAGAAATTTCAATACAAGTAAAAATTAGATTTCGATTTAGGATTTTCATTGCTGCAAGCAAGACATGATACCGTTTTAAAAAATAATCAGGGATACAGCCAAGCCAATATGAGTTATATTACTTACCTTCTCTTTTAGTATGAAAACAAAAGGATATACAGTGGAGTGAAGAGGAAAACCACAGATAATTTAATTTCTTAGAGTTATTAAAAATTAAAAAGACAAACTCACTCACCAATCATAGATATCAAAGAAACCACGGTGCTTAATAGCATTAGATATTGTGTCCATTTTGTGTATTTAGATTTTCAGAAGGTGGGGGGTTAAGTTGTTTAAAGTTCTATGTTACTAAGTTTACATAGGCTAAATATGTCACTGGTGGAGCTGGAGCATCATGTTTATCTATACAACACCTCATGGGGTAGGGTAGAGCTGTTATCGCCCATTCTGCAGGTGGGGACTCATGTGCAAAAAGCCACAAAATTAGATACCCCAAGGATTTCAGCACCTGACTGTGGCCTTTGTCAAGGGACACTCACAAGGATCTGTCAAGATGTCAATAGTGTTACGCATCCAACAACTGAGCAAGCGATTCAGCCACTGGGACTGAGAAGCCAAACACCGTAATCATTCACTGCCAGTGCTGGCTGAACATGACAGTCCTTAGAAACCAGTAAAAGTGCTTCATCTCAGCTGCAGGCATCCTATGGCCAGCAATGCTGACACATGGACTGTAGGTTAAAGAACACGTTGTGTTTTAGCCCACCCTTTCTTTTGTGGTCTGGTAGACAGGAGAAACACAGACATAGTTGTAGTGAGTCCACCTCTTGCTAAAGGGGTGGGGAGCACTGTGGGTAGTGCAGGAATTCATTCATCAGATGGATTAATTATATCATGCATCTGCATGACCAAGCAGACAGAGGAAAAACAGCTCCCTTACCCACCTCAAATGCCGTTAAAAGCTCAGCTATTGAACAGGTGCATAACGCACAAAGATGAGGCATATTTTGGGAAAAAAGCAATGTGTGGGTGCCTGTATCTGAAAGAGTTCAGGGGCAGGTATCCTGTGTGGGATGAAGCCCCCAGAGTCTAAGAAAGGTACGATGAGTAAGAATGCATCAGTATGGCATTTCCAGCTGCCTCTGTACCATACCACACACAGCACATCACCTGCCCATAACCTCTTCCGTAGTTGCATCCACTTAATCAAGAGAGGAAATGATGCTATATGGTCAGATCCTTTTTAACTTTTTTTTTTTTTGGTGCAGTCTGTCATAGCAGGAGTGTAAGCGTAGGTTTCCTAAATCTAAGGCTGGGTCTCCAGCATCCCAACGTAGGAAATTTAGATCTTTTTTATGGGTAAAAATAACAACTGCCATCATGTCCTTCAGGGACAGATTACATGCTAACGGTCCACCATGAGATTTCTTCTATTGAATCATCTAATACTGGAAGTATTTTGGTCAAGAAGATAACAGACTAGGGTCTTTTGTGTCTTTGTGAAGATAAGTCTAATTTTAAAATACAAATAGCTCAAAGACATCTGTACGTATAATTTGCACATCATTCTAAATGTTACATTATTTAAAAACCTTCAGGTAGGAGAGATTAAAAAGTCCTACTGAACTACCACAATGAATATGACTTTTATTTATTATTAAATGGATATTAATGGACTAAAGAGATAGTAAATATATTTTACATAAATATCATTTAGTTCTAATATGGCAAATGGAAAGATGACATGCTAATTTCTAACTTGAAAAATTCTTCCTTTCACATCTTAGCTGCTTCGCTTCCTTTTGTATTGATTTGTGTTTCCAGACAATGAGATTACATTTTGAGGCATTCACACAGCAGAGCATAAGGACAAGGCTATAACAAAACAATTAGATTCATATAAATGAGTCTCTAAAGACTTGAGTAAAGTGCTATTCTTTGCGCAGAAAGTTAACAATTTTCTCCTTTCACCCATGCATCACAGCAGGTGGTGAGAAAGGGTTTTAATAAAGCAGGTAAAGTTTTCATCCATCAGAGAAGAAATAATTCAGACTTTTGATGACCCTATGCTGAAACACCCGGTTAAAAAGGAAAAGAAAAAAGTTTCTATTATGCTGTCAAACAATTCTTAGACAAATTTGTCATTGGGTTAGGCCTGTTATTAACAAAAGATAGAAGAAGTAACATTAAATATAACAGTAACTTCCATATCAATTACAAGGCCAAGTACTCATGGCAAACATTTGTGTCAGTATTTTCCATAATTTAGTACTCACACACTTGAGCAATAGGAAATGCAGCAAGAATATAAACTATACAGAGGAACTCATTCGGATAAAAATGAGATCTTGAGTGCTTAGACTCAAAACAGAACCATGTGCAGACTGAATTATTTTTTGAAAAAATCTAATTTTGTCACTAAAGGCAGAAAAGTTTCTTCTATCTGCATTCCCTTGTTCTCTGCTAGACACATCAAGAGACAAAGATGGGGTGGGCACAGGAAGAAAAGAGGGAAACAGTATAATCGTGACAAAGGCTATTGCCCTGAATCAAAGTCTTGCTTGTGTGAAATGTCTGCTTCAAAACCAAAGCATTTTAAACAGACAGGGTAGACAGAGCACAAACCGAATGCAGGGATATGTGGAGACTGCACTACACTATTTCATATACTGGAAAAACATTAAGGGCAGACCTGAGGGAGATGCCTCAGTCCAGTTACTTTTTTTCACAAAATTACAGCGATAGATGTCTATACAAACAAACAAGGTCAAATGTTAGTTTCAAAATTGTTCTAATTTTTTCTTCAAAGTATTTTACTCTAGTCAAATTATTCTTTGTGCTCTTTATAGAATAATAATAAACTATTATTGATTTTTAAGTATTCAGTGGCCACAGAAATGGTAAGAAAGGCCACAGCAAATATTCCCATTCCCTGTATTTGCTTATGCCTTCTCTCAGGTGACAGTTTACAGTAACACTGAGGAAGCAAAACATAAGAAATAGGATCATAGCAGATCTCAACAAAGGTCAGAACTATAGCATCTATTTGGACTCTTAAAACATAGGCACTACAAAAGCTGAAAAGTAGGCATGTAGTTGTACCATGAATATTCACCGAAGCATAGTCACACTCCTCAGCTTCCTGTAAAATTAATGCTGCCTGAAAACCCCACATCAAAATGAAAAGAAGAACGAGCTGACCAGGAGTCTGAAACTTGTCGTGCACCGGTACTTGGGACAAGTACACAGAGGTGCATATCAGGTACCTTTGTATGTTTTGAAAGTACCAAATCAAATGCTTTGAGGGAAATAGCTGGAAGAATACGTTGTTTCCAGGTCTTGTTATTGTCTACAAATAAAACAGGTAGGAAGCTATATAATACTGTCAAGATTGAGGCATCCAGGACACATGTAGGAGCAGAAATGCTGATGTTGGAGGTTATTTGATGTAAAAACCCCAAGAAGAATTCATTGTTTTCACACACCTATAGGATGATGCTGAGTAAGTGAGTCAGGATTTGGGAAGCTGGAGAAGGATGTCAGAATTCTGTATATAGGCATTACATTATATTTTAATCCCATTTTAATAATTTATTTTTCTAGATCTCCACTTGCATAACTGCAAAAGTAGAAGGAGGGACACGACTTGCACACCCTGGTCAAAGAAACTGTGTTTGAGTAGGGCTCATTTATTATAATTACATCTGCATCACCCTGCCATTTGGTCTTCTATCTAGGGAAATGTTGGCTACTTAGCATCAATTTTTGCTTCAGCTTTCTGCTGTATCCCAGCACCACCACTACACCATGCAACAACTAGCTTTGATGTGTAAGCCAACATATGGCCATTAAACTATTGGCTTCAATTATGAACATAAGGACTCAGAATTGTGACTTATTAGCATGAAATGATTATGTTCCTCCTAGAAATGTGGCTTCATCTTTTCAGTCAAGCAAAAATACACACAGAACTAGATTTACAAGATGCAATTCTCTCAGATAATTCCATTTTTATTTCTTTTATTGCCATATTATGGGCACAGTTTAAAACCATTCCTTTAATAGAAGTTTTATTAAATTTACATCATCTGAACATCCTCACATTTCTGTGCCTCTCTTTTGATCTTGTGATAGATGTTTGGGGTTTTTGTAAAAAAAAAGCTTATAAATGTCAGCTCCTGGATCCTCATATGTATGCAAGATGAGGTTTCATGTCAATTTTCCCCCAAAAACATTGCCATAGAAATCCCAAACTATTTACCTCTAAACATTCTTCTCAGGAAAGGAAATTTGGAAATACTTGGATCTCCTGTTGTGGTGAAAACTCACCCAAAGTTTTTTAATTACTTGCCCAAGAGTGATAAACCAAAAATGTTGTTTCCTGTAAGCTCTCATCTTGCTTTCTGTATTCTGTATAATGAATCTTTCCTGACAAGTTTACCATTTCCCCTTGGTATTTTCATTAACATTAGTCATTAAAACAAGATTGGGCAAAGCACTGGAAAATCTACTCTAGGGAAAGATATTGGTTGTGCTTTATATCACTTTATTCAGAAAGCATACGCTATTCTACCAGAGTAGTTTAAAATGCTGCAGTTATTTCCCTGCAAGCTTCAGTGTTTTGGATGATTAAAATAGATTATGGCAGTATTTTTATGACCTGCTATAACTTTTTCTGTCTGTTCTCTGTCTTTATAAAGACACAAGGACTAGGACACATAGGCATCACCTACTTAGTTCCACAAAACTTAAAAGGGCAAATAATGGAGAAAGTGCCATAATGCCACAGCCCTTGAAGCTTGATTCCAGGTTCCTAAAATCACAGAGAAACAGGATGGGAGGAACTAAAAAATCACCAAGCTTCTCTGTTTCCCCAAAGCAGGCTTAACTCCAGTTACGTATTTCTGATGGATGTTCTTCAAACATGTTTCACAATATTTATTACCTTCTCCCCAATAAATAAAAAGATTACTAACCATGAATTAAATACCTTCCTCTATGTGAAATATTATCTTTTGACTTTTAGCTAGTTTTAAACTCTACCTCAGCTAATGCATCTTGGAAAATAACTACCTGCTCCCTTTTTACAGAACTCAGTAAATTCACATGGTGGAGAACATGCTAGCAAAGATAGGTTGGTGGGAGAGTTAGAAGTTAAGAGCAACCTGTTTTGGTGCTCTGAAAAGGACAAGAGAAAGAAGAAAAACTTTTGCACTTTAATTTTCCACTTTCCTCAGACAACTTCTACGTAGACTGTGACTGAACAAACACTAAAACAAAATGGGGTTTGTCATAAGCTTCCCAGTAGCGTATATTTATGATAAGCTGATAAAAAATTAATTCTAGGCAGAAAATCAATTGTTTTGATACTAGTAACTTCCAAATGCTTCACAGACATTTCTGTCTCACAGCCAGGCCTCTCCTTCTCTTTAAAAAAATACTTCCCTGAATTAATAATTTTCAATAATGTATCACTTAGAACAGAGGTTTGGTCATACATATGAATGGAAGATGGTTTGTATCGGAAAGAAAGTTAAGTGCTGCTTACTTTGCCAGAAATAACTACCTCTGCCTTTGCCTCTGCCTCTCCTCCTCTGAAGCAGATTTATTATCACCATTATTCATTCCCGTATGTTGTCTTAGGGAACACTTTTATGTGGAAATGTCACTTATTTTCAGATGCCACTAACTTAAATTGCTTTACAGTTTCATTAAAAGCCACCATTGCTGCTGGCTGCTCAGTAGACATCTCAGCTAGTAAGCTCTGATGTGCTCTTTACAGCCAAGTTGAGAGGCAGTTAACTTGTGCTTTCCAGTTTCCCTATAAATAAAACATTTTTAAGAGCTAAATGGTCCTGTCTCCTCTTTTTCATTACTGGGCTACGAGTACCTGCCATTTTCAGAGCGCTGCAGGACTAAGGACCTTTCCAGGTTCTTATGTTTGTAAGCCCCCGCGTGGCAGCCTGTGGCTGTGAGCATGCAAAGTGCTCACTTATACTACGCATGCTGTTAGCGCGGCTAGTGTTTATCTAGGCCCTTAGACCAACCAGCCTATTAGGGGACACTGAGTACTTTTCCATTCTGTTATACCAATGTAAAACATTTTTTTTTTTGGTCTGCGTTTTAGAGAACAGGGATGACCAGCTATACTTTTGACAGCTAGCTTTTTACTTGACTTGGCTTCTATGCTAAAATTTATACTAAAATAGACAATGTACTCATTTTGGTTTCAACTACAATGAAGGTTTTCTTACTGGTTTGTAATTGTCATTCTGGAAATAAAAGAAGTCATTTACCTGTTTCCAAATGTAACCCAATCTTACACATTCATGAGCTAGGTTAGACTTCACTCCAAGCTCTACTTAAAGAATTACTTCGGGTTATTAATTCATGTACTATTGATTTACGAAAAGGGGTATTGACCAAGAGGGAAGAAGCTTTCAGGATTATCCAGCACTAATTCCTGTTAGAAATTAAATTGTATTCTTGATGGACTGAAGTCTGGTACAATAGGCAAATCATACATTTCTGTTTCTAGCTGATGAGGGATGTGGGCAATAAGTCCTGTCAGGAAAGTTACCTGAGTAAACGGCAAACTCCCTAAACTCTATCAGTAGATTCTTGATTTGATTCTTAAAAGCATGAAAGCACATACACATCGCGGTTTGGGCCGGACTGGCCACTGAAACAAATGACAGATGCTCTCAAACCCAGACATCACATATAGGAAAAAGGTGGGCAAGTGTGTTTTGTTTATTTTTTAATTGTCTCACAATGGCTTTGGATAATCAGATTACCATGGGTTAAGATGGGTGGAGAGCTTTGGGTTTCTTTTATTTCTCCATATACTGTTCTGTGGACATCACTGGCTGTCAGCAACTTTATTTTTAAAACAAACAAACCCCATATCCAGGAAAAAAATATTATTACTTCCAGATAATATATTGCAAGACTGAAACTTTCTGCAATAAAAACATTTCAGCTGTTCTTGCACCTGACTGAGATGAAATCAATTGAGACTGTGAATCAGCAAACTCTTTATGTACAGAGGCATCATATGACTTGGTTTGTCATCTCTCCATCTGCTGGCTGGTTAAAACTCCACAAATAAAGAGGGAATTCAGAGTGTTTGCAAAAAACGTTATTGATGGCATACAGCTTGTATTCAGTGTATGTAAGAAATGAACAAAACTGTTGTATGTGTTCAATATACCGTAAGTTAAATGTACTTGCTTTGTTAAGTCATAGAAAGAGTATGATGGCTGATACTGAACAACAGAAGCAGTAAAGTAACATTGGTCATCGCCTATTTGTCATTAAATATTATGCCATGCTGGGTGATCCTGGGCTTCTAAAGTGTATGTTGAATGTAATACAGCGAGCAAAAAATAAAGGGAACAGCAAGGAGTATAGTGTTATAGGAATATGATCACATATCATAGTATGTGATCTGGGGCCTTATGGGAAATAACAATAATAGTAACCTGTTCTTACATATGTTTCATAATATCACTATCTTTTTTCCTATTTATAAGTGAGTAGCTGAACCACAAAGCACTGAAGTGACAACAGGTCAACAATACTTCATTAGGCTGTGCATCCAACAGGAGTTTAGCAGCTAAATCCATATTAGCTGACATATGTTTATACTGTATGATATTCTAAAACTAAAAAGAGAACATTATTGGGGCATGCTTGTTGACAACATGGAATTAGTTAAACCTGAGTAGGAGTTTAATGACAAGCTCAAAAGTTCAGAGTTAGGATGACTTTTTATCCAGGAAAATCAATGTAACAGCAAGATATTCCTTTTAAAAACACGTGAAAGGGCTACTGAGTGTTCCAGCACTGCAGACTGGGAGAGGAAAGAACAGCCCAAGCTATGGCAATGTTCTCTACCTTCATGTCCCTTTTTTGCTTGCAAAGAGCACTGGCTTACTTCTGCCAGATACACCAGCAGGTGCTGAAAATGCATAAGAAACCCTCAAAACAAGAAGATACTCTCTTGAGATTTAAAATTTCCACTACTGTCACTTAAATTGACATAGCTATAGCCAATATGTCTGATCTGCTGTCGACTACAGCTGTGGAAGATCAAGCACTATGAGAATAAACAGGCATCTTAACTGTATCACACTGCCTTGTGGAAAACTTGTGTCATTATTACTTTCGAGAAAATTTACTGCCATTATTTAGGACTGACAACTGCTGAGAACAAGCCACATAAACAGCTCTTTGAATCAGATTTTATTTTATTCATCAGATGCTGTACCTTTGCTTTCAGGGCAATTTTAAGTCTCAATGAAGCCATGTTTTCTGTGACTATAGGACCACTTCTTTCTGCCACCCTATTTTTAATAAAAAACATCATTTCAGTAGGCTCCTTGACGTGTTTTTGTGGGAATGCCTCTGACATCCATTCCTAAGTTGAACTGTAGATATATTTTATTCATGTTGGCTTCTTCCTACAAACACATTTTAAAAGCAACTGGCCTCTCTCCTCAACTTTTAGTGCAGCTTCCTAGCACCTGCCTTTTTTATAGTGCTGTACAAGTTAAGGACTAAGATCACCTTATAGTCGAAAATAAGACATAAGCATGACTATCCTAGGCTTACCAGATACCTCTAGGTAAACAAAAACATGTATGAAATAATTGACCTATTTTTCTTCAAGCGTATTGGGGCAGACCAGGAGTAGTTCCACAGAGATTTGTGAAACTATGTTAACAGAAAAAGCTAATGAAGATGGATGCAATGCAAACTTGGATTTTGAAGCTATTCCACAATAGCTTCAGAGTAGAGAAGACAATCCCTGAGGTCCCTTTTGGATGTTTCTCCAAAGCCAGTATACTCAGTGGATATCACTAAAAAGAAATAACCTTTAATGAGACAGAAATCTAACAACAGTGTTTTCTGGTGAGTGTAGCTTGAGACTGTATGTCAAATAACATATCGTACCTTCTATACAATCTAGCTATAAAACAGCAAGAATGCTTGGCTATAGGGAACCAAAACAACTTGATCAGCTACAACATATTTTTTATTTTATAAAGTAGGTGTAGGAGATTCGCTAATAGATTAAGACCATAATGTACAGTAACTTCAGTGTTCATGTCCGTAATACTAAAATATGGAAATCAACATTGTAGCAATGGTACTTCTCTGCCAGTGTTATATCTACCATTCATGATATGCTGTCAGTATAAACTTCTAGTAATAGCCTCCTATCTTATATATGTCCTCCTTACCCCTGAAGAAATGAAAAGAGGAAGCACCATAAATCATGAGTAAACTAAGATGCTTGGGCAAAGCTTATAATCATCATCATCATCATCAGCAGCAGCAGCAGCAGCACTAGGTCCCTTGCAATTAAGTAGTAATTTATTCTACCTAGCATATGCACTTTTGCCCTCAGTTGATACCAATAAAATGTGACACTGAAATTCACTTGATGTGACACATCTTGCCTAGACTTTAAAGGAACTCTCTTTAGCATTCCTGTGTAAATTCCTGTGTATTTAATGTTAAAGAGAGTTCATGTATGTCTTACGAGATAAATCATACAGTTTCATTAGAAATCCCTTCACTCTTATTTTTAGACTTCCTGCTTATTTCTTTTGTCATTCCAAAAGATATGCTGCTAAATGTATCTCTGATTCTTTTTCCCCTAACATCATCATTCACATTCAACCTTGTAGCAGGTTTTTAATCTATTATAAAATATTATCCAGGTAGAAAACATTAAGAGTCAAGAAAAGAATCTGAGTGGCAGTTTGCAGACTTAGATGGACCTGAGATTCTCAGAGCAATACTGGGAAAAAAGTACCTTTGCCCTTCACGTTGAACTGTGTCTTTCAATATGATGTGCGTGATGACCTACATCAAAGAAAATGAGTACAGAAAGCTGATGATTTTTTTCGGTCTCCTCAGATTACTACTACAGCACCTAACATTTCCAAGACTGAAACAGGGAAAAAAAAAAATTCATTCATTATTTAATTTTTAAAACTCATGTGAAAGAGGAAAAGCTCCCATATAGCTAGAGGACTGAGTTTTCTCCACTTCATTTCTATTCAGGATTACACCACATCTTCCAACATGGCAGAATTTTAGTTCTATGAAAAAAAGTGCAGGATTTTTTTGGGGCCACCTTTTTTGCCTCTTAATTAAATTCTACTTTCCTCATTCAAACATTCTTCTTTTTCACCAAACAGTATGATTCCTTGATTCCTTCTCATTCCTCCACATTGAGACACAACATTTTTACTTTTACATGATTATAGCTAAAGCTATGATGTCCCTAAAGAAGAAGGGAATGATTTAGGTGAGGTGAGGTAGACCCCTTTGACAGAGGTCTGCCTTTCTACCTTCTCATTCCCTGCAGGCCAGCCATACTGGGGAGGCTGTAGGGGTGGGGAAGAGAGCCATAACCCAGTGCCAGGAACTTGCAGCTTAAGGACAGATTGAAAGACCACATAAAGGTGCAGAAACAGACAGTTTGTCTTCATGGATGTCAGAAAAGAAAATTTCCTGAGGCCAGAGGGCACTGAGCACAGTTGGCTGCAACTCAAGAAGCTACTGGGCTGGCTGACACCAAGTTACAGAGAACAGACATAGTGGGCAAGAAAGAGTTAACAGAAACCCTTTGTATTTCTCTTCTGACCTGGTCACTTTGAGCTTTTGCTATTTAGAATGTAAAGACTCCTGTTTAAATTTTAATTTTTTCTTCTTTTGTATTGTTTGAAAGCCTCTTGGTTGATTTTGGAAAGCTCATGCTAAGAAAGTCTAGGCTGTTCTACTCAAAGCACAGGGGTCTCGAAGACATGACAAGTGCCACCATTTCCAGTCTTTTACTTATTTTCCCTCTTAGCCTTTTTCCAGATAGAATCCTACTTGTTTTCTTTACCAAATATGAAACAAAAAAGTTGCCTTTCCCTCTCAACAGGTTGGAGACCCGTAAAAAAGATAACTGGGAGCAATATGTCATTAAAGTCCTTCTGAATGCTACTGGTATTGGTCCTGAAAATCCTTGTTACAATTCCCCTACAAGAGCAACTAATCTTTTATGAAATGTTTACTGCTTTTCAAAAATTATCACAGTGGTGTAGCAAGTACCTTACATAAAGGCCATCTGCTTTAGTGCATTATTTGATAGCATGTTGGCATCTTAGTATGGAAAATATGAATTAAGGTAAAATAAAGTTCACCAAGATTTGATAATTTATTTTGTATAAAAATATCAGCAAGGAAGATATGAAGCAGATTGTTTTTCTTTAGAAAGAGATCACATGAGAGAGCAGAGAAACAGGACTTGTACAGAAAATCAATGCAGTAAATCTCTCACTGATAAATGACTTCAGCAATGGACACTGCTAGTGATCATGTTCAACAGAATTTCCATTTTAACTGTGAAAAACCTTAATAACTGGCTTAAACAGCAACCTGAATTAAACCTCTGGCCACATCTGACCCACAGCGTTCATTTCAGCCCACAGCAGGACTAACAAAGCTTTTTATACGCTTTCTCTTATGTTAATACAAAACAAAACAAGAAAAAAGGTAGTCTGAGGTGGTTATCCAGAAGTAACTTACATGAAAACCTCTGCCTAATTTCTGTTCTGTAATAAATAAAATCGTCTTCCTTTTCCCTTAGAAGCTTCTATTTCAGTGTTTCTGATACTCTAAGGGACTTGTTTATTGTAACAATTTCCCGTAAGTCATATAGAAAGGTGTTTTGTTTTTCTTTTTAAATCAAGGAACATCAGCTGTTCTGCTGAAATAAATCCTCAAAACAGAGCCTGTTCGCCCCCTGCCAATTAACAAGCAAATTAAGAAAGTACATAGTAGTTATGTGAATACAGAGCAAGAGAAAAAAATGCGTAATCCTATCCTCACAGATTTTCCTCTCCAAGCCCTGTGAGGAGATAGTTCCCCAGCCAACATCACAGGGACAAGAGGTTGCCCTGGAGAGGCAGGTTTTTCTGCAAGAAACCAGAGAGGTTTGAAGGACATGTTCAACCATATGATTGCAGAGTATTGCACAATAGTGTGCATGCAGAGGGATAGCACTTATCAGGATATACCTTGCACTTATATGTGCAAGGATTATACGTGCATTGCCTGCAGAAAATATAAGAAAGCACTCAGCAGAACGTAAGCAAAATATACTGAAATGATACAGGGTGAAAACACTCGAAGTTAAAGGAAGATTTTGATCCAAATATAAAAGCACCATTTCAATAATATGAGCTAGATGCTGGAGAAGAAGACTCCATAATGGATTAAAAAAAGCTGGCAAATTACACCTGGGGACCCTTTCTGACAGTAGGAGGGAAGCAGCCCTGAGTCCCCCAAGGGGAACCTGCAGGACTACCCTGAAGGCTTTGGTCTGGAAAGCATGGAATGGGATGAGTAGGGAAGCACAGACTGAAGGTACTGGTTTGCAAAAAGCAAGTGCCACAACCTTTCTGTTTTGTCTCAAGTCTGTACATCCAAGGAGAAGAACAAATGGAAAGCAACATGACCACAGAGAAAAATGAATATATAGGACCTAGTAGTCTGAAGGGATAGTCACCTTTCACAGGGCTTTTTTTTACATTTCCAGAGACTTCCGTCCCTGTTGTCTGTTGCTGTGTTGTATATCTCAAGTGATTTTCCTCTTCAAAGAGAAAATTTCAGGAGTATTTATATACTCTAGTCCTTATTCAGTTCTTAAAATATTAACTGCTAACTCATGAACAGCAAATTGGTAAAACTCAACACTCATGGAAGAAAATGTATCGTCATTGTGAATTAAAAGAATATTTAAATTAGTAAACGGGTGTAATCCTTAAGTCATTATGTCATTTCAAACGCTATTCCTGCCCTGCCTGTGCACTTACAAAGGTAATCCTCATCATCATCCTGAGAAACCTAACTGCGGTAGGTTGTTTTTGGCTGGCTGCCATGTGCCCACCCAGCCGCTCTCTCATTCACCCTCCTCAGCTAAACAGGAAGACAAAAGAAGATGGAGAAGCTCGTGGGTCACAATAAAGACAAGGACCCTTACCAATTACTGTCATGGGCAAAACAGACTCAGGGTGGGGAAAATAATTGGATCTATTGCCAAGTAAAATAGAGTCACATGGTGAGAAAAAAAGACAAAAACTGAAACACCTTCCTCCCCATACCCCCTTCCTTCCCAGCTTCAACTTCTCTCCTCCGTCCCGGACTCCTCGACCTCTTCTCCCCTGAGCAGCACAGGGCGATGGGCAATGGGGGGGCTGAATCAGCCCATGCAGCTCCTCTCTGCCGCTCCCGCCTCCCCTCGCTGCTCCCCC
>RSEF01000001.1:31641119-31653014 GCA_003993805.1 Himantopus leucocephalus
ACTGACCAAAATTGGTCCTGTTTTACCTTAAACCAGGACAATGTGTCACATGTAGGAGTAGATTTCGTCCCTGTACCAAATAAGATGAGCTATGAATATGAAATGAATAGAGGCCATCTGTGGGAAAAGAAGAAATGACAATTATTGCTATTATATGTGGTCTGTTTCTGATAAAAGACAGTTCCATTTGCTGTCTCAAAACAACGGACACCATTGTGTTCATCAAAATTTGCCTCACATGTACGTGCAAGATCACATCTTCTTTCTAAATTCTTTTTCCTGCCTTTCCTGTTGTCCACTTCCTTTTGCTGATCGCCTTTTTTCTCCAACATGCAATCACATTCTTCTGATCTACAACAACATGGATTCAAGTATAATTTATTTTCATTTTCTTTATTTTAATTTTTTACTTTCTTATGTCCCATTTATGACAGCTATTTGAAGCCTATCACCTTGAATAATGAATCCCTGTCCCCTCTGTCAGAAGGGCTGAATTTCCATCTGTTCAGTTTTAATTTCACCTTGAAGAAATGCTTCTTAATAGCAAGATGACCTCTTCCCCTAAAAGTATTATAGGGGTAAGTGGTACAAAAAAGACAGGAAGAAGTAAGCCCAAGGGGTGCACAGGGTTCAGGTTCTCTCTAATAAAATTTAAAAACATCTAGTTTCTATCTTGCTACTGACTGTCCTGCTAGAATTTAGATAAACCAGTCAGTTGATCAGCAACTGCTAACCCTGTTAAGAGCAATTGACTTCTCATTTTTTAAAGTGCTCTGTCTTTTCACATAGTAACATAGGTTCAGAAACTGAGAACAAGAAAATATTTTCCTTTATTATAACACCTATAACCTATGCTAGTGTCAACAGATGGTCTTTTTTTCCAAAACATTAGCAAATGAACGTCAGAACAGCTGTGAGTCTGTTGTAATTTTTTACTTGAAGATGAAAGGTTGCTCAACTGGTCAGCTTTAATTAGCTCTGAAACCAGGTGTCATATAACAGTGAAATAGGCACTTTTTTCATCGAGAAAAATATATATATTTCCATTCTTCTTTTTCTTGGTAATTCTCAAATGCAGGCCAAAGAAGCTCCCGAAGAAACTATGTCTAGATAGTTACTGGCTACAGCGCACTCAATCATGCTGTTACTGGATATTTAACAACTGAATACCACTACAAGCCCACAGAACTTACAATAATTTGCTTCTAAGATTTATACTGAGCCTGAAAGAGGAGGATTTAAGCCACAGGACTTACTGTTCCAGTGGTCAGTAAAAAAAAATAGAAGATGTTTTGGTTTGGTTTTTCCCCTTAGTTCTGTAGCATGCAAGTTGAATAAAGAAGACTGGGATGAAGAACAGAAATAGAGGCAATAGAAAGCAAATCTGTATAAATAGGTTAAATATTGGATAAAGTTGTGGCATCTCTGTAAATTCTTCCCTTAATAAAGATTGAGTTTAGTTTCAAATGTGTTGAGTCCCATGGATAAGATAGGTATTACTGGCTTATATGTACCAGTCCCATAAACACATAAGTTCTCAGCTCATCCATATCAGTCAGGGTTTTTTTTCCTTTAGTGAGAAGACACTCTGTGTTCTTCAAAGATGCTGTTACAAATCAGTGTGCAAAATGCATTGTGTATGAAAACAAATATCTTAAATTCAAGTGAAAATAAGCAGGATTTGCATATATACCCTTCTGTCACCCTCTAACAGATTCTGTAAAAGACCTCCTGCTCAATGTATGTCAATATAAAATACTACAAAGATAAAACCCAATACATTTCTGTTTCCTTGTGTCTGTTTTTTTGTGGTAATGACGTTGGTTGTAGGACCAGTCTTGAAATTTTAATATAAATTGTATCTTCTTGCAAGATATTAATGTAGCTTATATAGCTAAAGAGTCATTATATTGCTTATTATTATGTGCATGCTAATGTTGTTTTCTATCAACTTATAGTTGCTTTTTATTAAGCAACAGAGAAAGGTCACTCTAAAGTTTATACCAGCTTTGCTATGATAGTATTTAAGCTGCAGCGCAACATTCCATGATGTCCTGAGAGACTGTAAAATATATTCTCATATTTTCATCTACTAATTGCTCCTTCAAGTGACCTGATTGTAGAGAAAGTATCTCAGCTTTCATTTCATATCCAGACAGATATGTTTCTATGCGTACTGCAGAGAACTATAAACATGCGATGATAAAAAAACCCCAACGGCACAAGTTGGCACTGGCGACCTTGGGACTATAAATAGTTCACAAGTGGTCAGCTAAAGAAATGAAAATCTGGGAGTTGGGAAAAAACTGAATTTAGAAGTAAAAAAAAAAAAAAAAAAANCAAATTTCTGATGTACGAGAAAAATACACAGAAATTACAGATGTAACATGGCTTTGCAATAATATCAGACAAGGGTATACATAAAACTCTGTCCATAATGTTTTTAAATGTTGTTGTTACTAATGACAGTAAATAAGGCTTTCTGTACAAGGCATGGGGTTTTTTTGCCCACAACAATATTTTGAATATAAAACTATGAGGTTTGAATCTCTTGACTATTATGCAAATTGGAATACAGCAAAAATTAAATGAGAGGGGATATGGAAATCATTAACTGAGATGAAGCATCTAGACATTTAAGGCACATCATCACTGCAAATTTTTTTTAATATAAGAAGGACAATCATAATCTCTAATATTGAGCACAAATTATGTAATTAGATAGACTTGGATCCAATACAATTGTTTTTGTAACTCCATTGACCAAACCTTGTTTATACAAGAGTTAACACTATACCAAGATTACCTGTTACTGTTCTTGTTCTGATTTTGTCTGGCTATGGAATAATAACTTTGAAACTGAAGCCAATTCTATATAGCAGAGAAAATCTTCATCCTAAAACAAAAGGAAACAAAAAAATCAGATTTACTTGATATATATTCTGTTCTTTGGATGGATGAGTCAGTATGTGCTTTTACAGAACCTAAACCAAAAGACTTCTATTCTCATTAGAGTTCCTGAGTGCATGCTTTGTTTTCAGATTTGTTTTGGAAGCAAATCACAGTTATTATACCAAATATAACGCAACACCTCTATTTCTAATTATAAGATTTCTTGTTACTACAACTTGACTCTATTGAACCAAGCATTTCTCTTAGAGAGAAAATGTATGTTAAAGGTCATTTCCACTGCAAAAAGTGCAGATTTCCACATAGGATTTTAGTAGCATCCTTTCATTGACCAGATTCCCTCAAGCAATGACCAAGATACACTTTTTTTGCCACCAGTTTAGTGGCTGCAGACTTTAGATGCTCGTTGGATGTAGCCCTCAGGATTGTTTGTTGCTTGTTTCACAAACACAGGCTGAAATGAAAGTGATTTGATATACTCTTCTTTATGAATGAATGTTTTCTTTTCCATTTCAACCTTAGCTCATTGTTGGAAAGAAATGTTTTGTATAGTTTAAGTCATTGTTTACTTCTTATTTATCCAATGTATTTGATTTATTTTAGTCTGCAAACTACAGAACACTGTCTATATTCCTCCACTCTCATTTCATAGTGAGTCCTTCTTCCTCTCTCTGCCTCTGACTTCTGTTACTTCTAAAGCAGGAGTTTTACTAGTCAGCTGTGAATGTGTACCCTTTTAGAAGAAGGACTATGTCCCTCCTACCCCCTCAATTGCAATCAATCAGCTGGTTTTACTCATTAACTTCAAACACTAACTGACACCGACTTCAAAGACATTTATTCAAAGGGCTCAGTTTTCATACCAGCATAGAGAGAGACAGCAAGTGCATATACAATTAGTTGGAGTGGAGAGAAGTAGTTTCTGTGTAAGTAACATACTTCCCTTCCTTCTGCACTGCTTTTCCAATTTTCTGTGAAGCACAGATAAGAACTCATCTCTTTTTGTAAACTGCTGTGAGACAATGTCATGTATTTTTTACATTTGTTGAGGATGTATATGAACAAGTGTATTGGGTTTGTGTGGCAAGGTTTTGGTAGCGGGGGGGCTGCAAGGGTGGCTTCTTTAAGAAGCTGCTAGAAGCTTTCCCTACATCTGATAAAGCTGATGCCAGCCAGCGCCAAGACAGCCTTGCTGCTGGCCAAGGCCGAGCCCATCAGCGACAGTGGTAGCGCCTCTGGGATAACATATTTAAGAAGGGAAAAAAAACCTGTGCAACACCAGCAGCAGTCAGAAGCCAGGAGTGAGAATATGTGAGAGCAACAACTCTGCAGTCACCAAGGTCAGTGAAGAAGGAGGGGCAGGAGGTTCTCCAGGTGCCGGAGCAAAGATTCCCCTGCAGCTTATGGTGAAGACCATGGTGAGGCAGGCTGTCCCCCTGCAGCCCATGGAGGTTAACAGTGAGCAGATATCCACTTGCAGCCTACGGAGGACCCCACACTGGAGCAGGTGATGGAGGCTGTGACCCCATGGGAATCCCGTGCTGGAGCAGGTTTTCTGGCAGGACTTGTGACCCCACAAAGGACCCATGCTGGAGCAGTCTGTTCCTGAAGGACTGCACCCCATGGATAACTTTCTCCTGTGTAAGGGACCCCATGCTGGAGCCAAGAAAGCGTGAGGAGTCCTCCCCCCGAGGAGGAAGGAGCAGCAGAAACAAAGTGTGATGAACTGAGCACAACCCCCATTCCCAGCCCCCTGCACCCCCGCGGGGTAGGGAGGGGTGGGGGAAAGCGATTTTAAGATTTGGTTTTATTTCTCATTATCCTACTCTGATGTGATTGGTAATATTTTTTTTTTCCCCAAGTCGAGTCTGTTTTGCCCATGACGGTAATTGGTGAACGATCTCACTCTGTCCTTATCTCGACCCACGAGCTTTTAGTTATATTTTTCCCTCCCCTGTCCTGCTGAGGAAGGAGAGTGATAGAGAAGCTTTGATGGGCATCTGGTGTCCAGCCAGGCTCAAACCACCACAACAAAATTTAGTAGAATATCTAGATGGATCTTTTAATTATGTATTACACAACTGTTTCAGCATTTTCTTACTCCAAAAAACTTCCCATTATGAGGAAACATGAGTATGTGTGAGTATGTTCCTCTTTCACAGTCAACTACAGGGCTCTGAAATGCCCTTTGGGACTGCATGTGCACTATATATACTACACAGACCAAGCAGAGAATGCATGCTGAAAATACCAATTATCATCAACAGGTCTAAAGCCGGGGCCAACTAATGACCTCTTCAGCTTCCAGCTAATAGCAAATCTGATCCAAATTGGCAGAATGAAGAGCATGGACCTTAAGGTACATACAAAACAATCTGGTATTGCTTAGGGAAAATGATCTCAGAATTGCTCGTTTTTCCATGTATCATCATTGTCTAGTCCTGCCCAAACTAGGTTAGTTCTCAAACTGCAGATGTGTAGAAACTGCCCATTTTCGAGGAGAGCTGTTAGAACTATGTAATGCACAGTACTACTGTCCAACATTATGTCTGGATCAGCAGCAGTTACCAAATGTTTGTGGTGGAGGATTTTTTTTTTCATTTACGACCCCACTTCCTGGATTACAACTCCAGTTGCATTTGTTTCACCCTACTTTGAAAACCACACTTTCAGGTTTCTCTGGGCCATTAAACTATCTTGTTATGGACATGTATCCTGCAACACAGGAAGTCTGTCTATCATTTCACTAGCTGCATGTGTTCTGATGGCCCCAAACCTATATCTTCATGGAGAGCCGATATATACAGGTTACTTGCTTCATGAAAGTACCTATAAAAAAAATGCAAGTTCTTTTAGAAGATACTTGAAATAGTTTCTGAACTCCATACTTAAAAACTACTTCCACGCAGCCTGGTTCTTATAAATCCCTGATATTCTGGTTTATTCTTTCAGTTTTGGAAGAAAAACTACCCATTACTGAGAATTTTCTGTTTTTTTGCTTCTTACATTTTTCAAAATAGATCATGTAATCCAGTTATAGAAATGTCCTTGTAAAATTAGTTTAATCTGATAGAACACCTAGTTATAGTGGGATTAACTGTTTGTGTTTAGCTATTGGATTATTTCAAGTGACATTGTATTAATCAATCATATGTCTCTTTCGTTTTTCTTTTTTCTTTTCTTTTTCTGGTCAGGTTATGAATATTGCTGCCACAAAAAAAAACCCATCCATGGACATCAACAGACAAAAAAGTATGAAACCAGGTTATATTAGCATCTCTATGTACTACATACAGCAAGTTGGGTTGCAAACTAATTTCTAGGAATAAAAAAGAATTTTCTCAGGAATAAAATCAAACCTTTGAATAAAATTAACTAATCAGGATATAATAACATAAATATCCTTTTCATGATAAGTAACAGGCTTCCAGTATTTTGGGATTTTCAGAGGTGGAAGTGGTAATAAACACCCCAATATCTTGAAAAACCTAAAAATCTTTGGTATCATATAACTCAATAATTTAATAAGCATTATCCACTCCTTTCCTTTTTCTGCAGTACATCTTTCCACAGAATTTGCCTCATTGAAAGACAGAACAAAGCTGTTGTAGACACACCTAGGCTCCTGTCCTAGTCCCTGGAGCGGGAATATGTCAAGGTAAAACAATGGTAATGGAGGGATCAGCCAGTGTGTTCCAGTTTGTGTTAGGAGCTTGTAGAACAGCCAAAAATTAGCGAAGCCAACAGGTGGCATTTTTGGGCACTGTCCACCTGGGCTCAAGTCCTGTACTGCATTTTCTAACTGGCAAGGCTGAGATTCTGTCTCAATGTGATTACCGCTCTGAGTATTAATGTATTGGCTCTGAGTTGCAACGCTGGCCTACTCGTTGCTGCCAAGACATTAATACTCCTTGTGAACAGGAAATTGAGCCAGATTCTCCAACATCAAAGTGAATGAAATCATTACTGCTTTTGTCCATTCAAAAAGTGAGTCTCAGCCAGGAGAATGTAAAAAAAAATAATCATATATACAATCTTTAAAAAAATATTAACAAAAAGCAGAAAAAAATACATTTATAAACACCAGCAATAAATACAGATATGTAAATGTGAATTCTGGCAAAAAGAAGATGAGCAAGATAATGCCAGTATGTTTTTAAGAAACTATGAAATTGAGAAATGGAAATACAGATACTGTTTAATCCAATCTGATGGGACATAGCAGAATCCAGAACTTGAAAGATAAGATCCTCATACAGGTAGTTTTACCAGGGGAGCATTGGAAATATCATACTACTTTTTGCCAACCGAACACATCTTATGACCTTTTCAAAGCAAACTAATTCTCAGCAACCTTGGGAGAAGATCAGTCCTGTAGTTAGACCTCCTAGACTGCAGCTAAAACATCTGTCAGTTGTTTCACTCCTGTGTCACAGTCCAACACTGTCTGACCAGGCTCTCTCAGATACTCTATGTGAGGACGGTTTAATGGTTTAATACCAAATTTACTTATTTGAAGGTACTGGATGTTACATGGAATTTTGATGCAGCAGAGTATGCAGCAGCATACTGAAGTCACAATAAAAGCACAATATAGCAATTGTAATATACAGTTGGATCATATTACAAACACGATTCCCATCACCAGCCCCTATATGCTCACTGTCATGATACGGGGCACCCTCAGTCACCGGAAAAGATTATGTGGTTTGAAGCCAGTTCAAGCCCGTTGCTGCTTTCACAGTTTATTCTGCTCATTGGTCAGTTTTAATACTCTGTGTTGGGCTGAGCCACAAATACCAGCTGGTTTGGCTGGCACAGAAAGATATTCACACCTTTTTACAGGAAAGGCCATTTACAGAGTCAGCTGATCAGCTCAACTGTTTGTCTAAAACAAAGGCCACCCTCCGGTCTCTTTTGTGTTAAGTTCAGCTTTCTTTACAACAACTGTTGGCACTCCCTGTACTCCTCCCTGAGCATCACAAGCACATTGCCTGTGTCCATCTTCTCTAAGCCTTCTTCCATTGTAGGGTTTTGGTGATTGGTCACACCATGATATTGCTTTCATGACAGCTGAGGGAAACCTCTGTTCATAAATCAGCATGTTTTTGTGGGTGTATGTTGCTGTTTGGAATCTGTAGCAGTTTCATTAAGTGAGTAAAAAATAAGTATGTTCCTCACTTATACTGCACCTCTAGGATGAAACATAGATAGAAAGGAAAAATGAATAAACAAATTTTGCTCCTGAGCCCAGCATTGACAAATCAGCTGGGAGTCATTTAGTTACCAGGAAATATCCGGTATGCAGAAAAATCCATCCAGCAGTACCTGTGCTGTCAGAGGAGCTTCCATTAAGTATTCACAAAACACACCTAAATCACAGAAAAAGAAAAATGAAGAGACTGGGTATGAATCTAGTGTGGGGTTTTATGTAACTAAGTAACAGATGGATGATGGCAAAAGGTGTGGTAAATCCATGAGCCAGTATGCGTTACTCTCAGCATCCTTTTCTTCATCTCACAAAGTTTAACACAGTGGATTCTCATTTTATCCGCAAGGGTCAAGAAGAAAGCTACGACCACAAGTGGCTAGGCGTGGCACAACATATCTATAGTCCTATGGTGGTGTACAATTGCAGATGTGTTTTGGCATGCAGTGAGATATCAGGGAGCACACCTGAATCTTGACAGCCATAAGGTATCTGTCACATTGGCACAATTGCCCAAAGAAGTGTTTCAATGCTAAAAGTCAATTAAACAGAAATGGCCTAAGAAATTAATCCAGCCCACGTGATATCTCTAGGAATGACTTTCTGCTTTCATTAACAAAAATAACCTGCTGTACATACCCTCCTGATTCACATTAAAAGGACAAACAACAACCTTGTCATCTGAAGTGAGTTTTGCATTAACAAAACTTTGCCCAAAACATATAGAAAATATGGACAATATTTAAGTCTATATTTATTGTTCCATTTTGTTCCTTCACTTTGGATTGCTTTCAGCTTTCAGTTCCTATTACTATTATGCTTGGAAATAAAATACCATACTTATTTTTATTTGTTTACAAATCTTCCTTAGAAGGTCTAATCAAATACATATTGGACAAATATAGAAGTACCTTAACCTTCCACAGTTTCTCTGAACTTAGTGGAGTTATTTGGTTATAAATCAGAATTACAAGGGGCAGAACAGTCAGTCCTAGAGAGCTTACTGTCTTCCCAGAGTCCAGGTGGTAGGTGCAGTGCAGCCAGTGGTTTTATTATTTTCTCCCTCTTTGTTTTTTATCAATGTATAAAACATGTTTATAAGTTTGCTTATAGTACAAAACTGCATCTAACACATTTATTTCTGATAGAAAAAGTGAAATATTGAATAAAACATCTTTGGGGTTTTTGATATTTTCTAATGTCTATTAATATAAGCAGAGCTACAGTTTAAATTTATATTTTAATTATTCAGAAGAGCCCAGCTTTAAGTTTTTTGCATCTCTGAAAGTTAGAGCTAATCAAATTTCTGTTCTGTGCAAAGAGAAATATTCATTTGGGGGTTGATCTTTTTTTTATGTTTTATTCACTAATTTTTTTACCATAAGTAGATAGAGTCTAGGTTTTCTTTGAAAATTCTTTGTTGATTCATCAGTTTGTATCAAGACTGCTTGGTAATACTTTATGGGATATGATTTGACAAGTTATTTATGGCACATAATTTGCTTCCTTTGCTTACATTTAATGTATTATGCAAGCAGCAATCTCAAATCAATACCAACGCAAAGGGTCAGGAAGATTTTTTCTACAAAGAAAGTTGTTTATATGCATCATGAAATTTCTTTTCCTAATACGAATTTTAAACACACACAAGCAAAAAAATCTTCATAGCCAAAATGTTACAA
This sequence comes from Himantopus leucocephalus, assembly GCA_003993805.1. Classification (NCBI taxonomy): domain Eukaryota; kingdom Metazoa; phylum Chordata; class Aves; order Charadriiformes; family Recurvirostridae; genus Himantopus; species Himantopus leucocephalus. The sequence continues at coordinate 31,650,921 of RSEF01000001.1, forward strand.
AATTCATATAGCCTGAACAATGTGCAGTTAAATTGACTAGCTCAGTACAGAAAGGTGTTGATTGCTAAAAGCATTAAATAATCTCTTTTTTCTATAAAGGATGACAGATTATATTAGATTCCTTAATATTGATGATTTATCTTGAAGTTGTAGCTAGTTCTAACCCTTTAGTTGTGTATTAACAGTCTCACATGGTGATGGTAACAGATGTAGTAATGGACCATATTTGGTTACCTGCTGCTTTGTTCCCAATATGTCAATGTTCATTGAAAGGACCAGGCAGCTCAGGTGGACCCTGTGGAGGAAAAGGGAGATTGCCCCTTCCTTGAGGGAGCTACCGAGGGTGCTGCCACAGAGGCAGAGAGACATTCTGGCGCAGGCAGGGGCGGCAGCGGACAGGCAGGGCTCTGGGCCAAAGGAACACCCTGGGGCCTGAGAAAAGCTCTGCACGGGCAGCACTGGGGTGTGTGAAATAACCTGCCCTCAATGGAGTGAGCAAGAGCTGTGCACAAGATGTTTATCATTATTATTATTATCTGGTTTGCTTGACCTAATTGCCTTGAGATTTTTCTATATAAGGAGTGATGTTTCTCATTCTTACCACAATAAAACCTAGCTTTCCTTATTTTAAGCCCCTTACGGTGTTATGTGGGAAGACATCCTGGCACAGCCACCTCAAAGCTCTGGCCATCTCAGGATCCTGTCACAACCCCAAGCTACTGGGTGTAAACCCTAACGGAAAAACAACTTCCCTATTACCGCAGTCTGGAGGACTGTGATATGACTACCTGTAGGCAGTAGTCCCGATGCATTTCATTCCCACCAGTGATCTATAATTCTCTTCATGGACTTCNTGGAAAAACAACTTCCCTATTACCGCAGTCTGGAGGACTGTGGTATGACTACCTGTAGGCAGTAGTCCTGATGCATTTCATTCCCACCAGTGATCTATAATTCTCTTCATGGACTTCCATGATATATATATTTTCTGTATTAAGCTTAACTGTGTCACTGTTAGTCCTCTATGTCACCTATTTGCCACTTCATTCTACTGTTGACAACAGCTGCAAAACCAGATATAATTTGTCTTAGCACACCCAATTTTTTTTTTTTTTTTAGATAAATACACTAAACAAGGTATGTGATAAACTTTTTATGTTTATTCATGACATTATAGATTTGACCTTCCTAAAANCCACCTATTTGCACCAACAGCTGCAAAACCAGATATAATTTGTCTTAGCACACCCTAATTTTTATTTTTTTTTTTAGATAAATACACTAAACAAGGTATGTGATAAAGTTTTTATGTTTATTCATGACATTATAGATTTGACCTTCCTAAAACACATCAACCTTTTTCTGTTAACTTCTGAAATACAGATATAGGCTGTTCTGGATATCGTAACAGATTTTATCTGTAGTTGCAGTGGAAATGTTCATTTTGGCAGGTGAATCCCTTTGTTCTAGTTAAAGAAATATTTGGACATATTCAAACAAGGAAAATAATGTTTAACTCTGGATTGCTGTGCTTTAACTTTTACTTACAGTGCTGTCAAGGATACTTATACTCTCTTCAAATAAAAATTTATGCTCTTTGAAATCCCATAGTCAGGGATTTTGTTGTTCTTAAATCTCACGTGTACCATGCAGAGCTTTCTGCAACGTAAATGTTATAATTCTTAAATGGTGAAGCCATAAAATGGGTATTTAATAAACTATATGAGTTTCCTTTCATGAAGCTCCAATCCAGAACAATCTTAATAAAATTATAGAATCATAGACTGCTTTGGGTTGGAAGGGACCTTTAAAGGTCATCTAGTCCAACAACCCCTGCAATGAGCAGGGACATCCTCAACTAGATCAGATTGTTCAGAACCCCGTCCGACCTGACCTTGAANCACCCTCATTGTAAAAAAATTGTTCTTTATATCTAATCTAAATCTATCTTCTTTTAGTTTAAAACCCTTACCCTTTGTCCTGTCACAACAGTCCCTGATAGAAAGTCCCTCTCCACCTTTCTTGTAGGCCCCCTTTAAGTACTGGAAGCTTGCTATAAGGTCTCCCTGGAGCCTTCTCTTCTCCGGGCTGAAC
>RSEF01000001.1:31668007-31680040 GCA_003993805.1 Himantopus leucocephalus
AGGTCTGGATAGCAAGACGAAAAGAGAGAAGACAAAGTCAAGGAAGTAACAGCCTAAATAATACAGAAATTTTCAATTATATTCAAACTCTACACACCAAAAGATCATTTTAAATAAATGGCTGGTGTCTGCTTACACGTACCTTTATTCTACTCTCTCTGAATAAATGGACCAACCGTCACAGATGACTCCCAAACAAAATTTTGACTTCACAGGAGCAATGATGCAGTTATCTAGATAAACACTGTTTTTTCACTGAGGTGCACCAAACATCATTTAGCTCCAAGCAATCTTCAGAAATACAAATCATATCCTAGTGCCTCCTTGGGGGAAGAACCAGCCTTGGCATCTCCCTCTGCATCGTTCAGTGACACTAAACTCTGCAGGGTAGTCAAGCAGTTTCCACAATGCAAGAAAAAGAGAAGTGCTGCACAACGCTTNCCACAATGCAAGAAAAAGAGAAGTGCTGCACAACGCTTTGCTGAACTTGGAAACACTAGAAGAAAATACACACCTAACTCCGTCACTTGCTCTATTTTTCACCCTTTTTTTCTCCCCAGGAAGTATCCTAAATCCAAATCAGACATCACGAAGGTGTTGTTGCTNCCCTCTGCATCGTTCAGTGACACTAAACTCTGCAGGGTAGTCAAGCAGTTTCCACAATGCAAGAAAAAGAGAAGTGCTGCACAACGCTTTGCTGAACTTGGAAACACTAGAAGAAAATACACACCTAACTCCATCAGTTGCTCTATTTTTCACCCTTTTTTTCTCCCCGGGAAGTATCCTAAATCAAAATCAGACATCACGAAGGTGTTGTTGCCCCCCTTGTCAGGGCAAGCCTTGCACACTGAGGAGAGTACTTGAGTCCTTTTCTAAGAATGGATGACAAAGATAGAATCAATTCATATATCAATAACTATTGTAGTGTCACTATCACTAAATACCTATAATGAAATAAGTCAATGACTTTAAAGATCCCTCCCTTTTGCTATAAACAGCCTTATTTAAAAACATAGAGGCTGTTTTCAAGGTTATACAATTTGGGCGTCTGATTTGAAAGTAATAAACCAATTTTAAACAAGATCTCAAATTGCAGACCATTTACTGTTTTATCATAGTTTTATTGTAACGCAACACTATTCAGTGGAACTGCACTCTCAGAAACTTAACAATTCAATGCTATCACTGCTATGAAGAGAAAAACAGTGAGCTTTGAAGCCATTTGATCTCCTCATATCAAAACTGCAGTCTTGTACCGATTTCAGAATCTACTTAATTTGCTATTTTGCAACAAAAAAGTAAAGAGACTATAAAAAGCAAAGTGCCAGAAGTAAACATTTTGATCAACCTAATTCTCTTTTAAAAAACAAAACTCCTGCTGTTCTTTTTTAGAAAAATACCTTGACATTTAAAGACAAAATAACGGCATGTGTGTGACTTGTTTACATCAGATAGAAATAAACCCCTCCTAAATGTAGACAGCACAAAGTTTTCTTTTGGTAGCTTATGAATAATATTTAAGGAAATGCTTAAAACACTTAGCAAATCTTTTGACAATTTAGCAACCTCATCAGTATAGCTGCTCAGACACCATGGTGATGTGCATCATATATAGACTTCGGAAAAAGAAGCACCACCTCAAACATGAGCGTGTGATTTTAGCTTATAGAAAAGGGACCGGGTGCAATTATACGGGATGTAACAAGGTAGGTGGTGCAGTATCATATGGTGTATCACCCAGAAAGGGGAGAAGTGCTGAGTCGGAAACACTGATGACTTGCTCTGATGTGCATGCCAGCAAAAATACGGTTTGGAAGGAATTAATAAAGTGGTTGGCCCTCAGAAAAAAAAATAAATATGTGCACTAAATACTTTAAGCATGAAGACTTATAATAAATACGAAATTCAGCTACCCAAGTAAAATTACACAGAAGGTCCTTTCTTCAGATGCATCCCAGCCTGCATCTGCACAAATACCACGCTGGCTTTGAGCAAGCTGCCACAGCCTCTGGTTTCTTCTGCCTCAAACTCTGTTAGTTATTACTCAGTTTTTCACTTAAGAGATTTCACCATTGGGCAACCATCACTCTGCCCAATATTTTACAAGAACACCATCCTCAGGTACTGCGATCACTCAGAATGATGTAGGTGATTTTTTTACGGCCAATGAATGTTCACAGGATTGTTTCGTGAGATGGGGCAAGCAGATTTAACAGCCCACTACTACCATAAAGGGAATGCCCTCCCCTCTTCTCCCTCTGCCTTCCCGTGCCAGCACTGGCTCCCATTGCTCACCTTATGCTGTCTACAGCAATCTCAGATCCCTCTGTGAGCCAATTCAATTCACTGGAACAGCAGAAATCATACTCAGGTTTTTTGCCAGGTTGGTTTTCTGCTGTTTTGCTGAGTTAATTTGACCCACAGAAGGGTCGCTGAGCTCCAGATCCAGCCCAAGAGAGGCTGCAAGCCCACAAACATGAGAAGAGGAAAGCGGACAGTGGGCTGAGTGCGAGGGACCAGGGGGAAGCCACTCTCTAAGATGGCAACAGCTTCATACTTACAATGAACCTATTTCTAGTTTGTCCACAGGTTCCCTCTTCACTTTCTCAAGCACAGGAGTTTTTTTCTTCCCCCAAGACCTAGCTCAGACTTGCCTCTCAGAAAATGCTGGGTCTACTGTTCTGTATATGTCATCAGAGCACTGTCATCCAGTGGCTCCAGCACCTACTGCAATCCTGGCCAAACAAGCCCAGACTCAAACTTCTTCCCACCCTGATGGTCCCTAGCTAAGTCATGAGGGTCCCTAGTGAGCTGGGTGCCTTCACAGCATCCTCTAATTGAAATAGCTGCCACGCGACCAACAAAAGGTTTTACTTACCAAAAGCCTACATACAAAACATCAGTAACTCACACCACTACCTAACTGGCTCTGTGCAGATCAGGGGACAATTTGAGGGTTACAGTCAAAATGCTAATTGATCTGTCTCACAGTAAACAGTATCTAAATTTGTGTACTGCTTCCTTCCAGTTTACACAATACAAATAAGCACTGGGTTTGTGAGTTATTTGTTTGTTTATGTATTTAGGAGAGGCGGGGAGGAAACAGAGAACAATAAAAGGAAAAAAAGAGCGTGTTACTGAGCCATTGTGTGTCCCATTATAATGACTGCTCTTGGATTTACCAAATAGATTTGCATACACGTATATGTAATCTGGTGTTAGGCTCACTTTCAGCCTGTGTTAAAGCAAATCCCAAAAAAGGGGGGAGAAACAAGAGTACTTTGTCTCTAGTGTGTGCAAACCAAAACACCAGCTCAATACTAAGAACTCTTAAATGATTTTAATGAGGTTTTGAAAGAAAAGTCTCACACTTCCCAAATGTAAAAAAGCAGGAACTTGAACAGAGAGATGGTATCTGGGTACACATTCGGAGAACAAAGCATCGTTTGGTCCTGCTAATAAACTGCAAGCAAATCTCCCAGGTAGGTATAATCTAAAGGTTATCTTCTAAGTAGTAACGGTCTAAGATCTCAGGGGATGACAGATGGGCAAAACAAAATTATGAAATTAGTAGAGACAGGTTTCATTGGTGACATTGACAGGTTTCCAGGCTACTACCTAGCTCCAAATTAACGATGACTAAGCCTTTTGTCATCAACAACTTGAAAAGCTGTTGTTCAAGCTTTCAAAGCTTGAAACTAAGTTCTAAAGATTTTCAGAACACAAGACTTCTTGCACAGACTTCCCAACTCAAACCTTGACTATAACAACACTCCTTTATGGAAATGTGGTTTTCAAGAATTGTTTATTATCAGCCTAGAAGCATTCGCTGCCAAGTGCAACCCAAGATCCTACAATGCACACTACATACGGTATATTGCCAAGGAATCTGCAGGAGGCTGCAAGTCCAGATCTAGACACACACCAAGCTGCTGATGCATAAGTTTCTTGGCTTCCAACTGTTTATTCAGCCCGTTTTGATTCTCCCTACTCACAGCAAAGCACAGGCCAATATTTTACCCACAGCAAATATCCACAGTTTGTCCAGAGAAGCATCTATCTTCTCCCCTCGACAGCTGAATTAGCTCACTATTAAAAGTACTATCTGTGGTACTGGGAAGATGTTGATTCTCTATGACATGCAACATCTAGAAAAGTGTAAGATATTGTTTTGAGCACAAGTAAGTTTTTATGCAAATTTAGCCATTATGGCAAATTAAAACTTCAATATGGTGACATTAGTGATTCATGTAAATTGCAATGCCTTACACGATAATCTACGATTAGAGAACTTTTGTCCAGGGGAAAGAGTCTAGGTTTCTTGTTTCATATTACCACAAACCCAAAGCACCTCTGCTATCCCACGACAGTCGACTCGTCTACCCTCTGAAATCCTGGAACTGCAAGAACTACCTGCAAGGCAACAGCCAATCTTCACACAACAGCTCAACTCCAGGTGCAATCCCACTGCAGCTGAAGTTTACCTGCCTTGCTGTCCTTCACGACCTCCTTCCTTCCCAGCCTGCTCCTTCCATGTTTACTGGACTGCTGGCTGGACTGCTTCAAAACAGCACAATCACCAGAAAACACCACAAATAAAACTACAAAAAAATAAAGCAGATTTATCAACTTAGCATGCTGAAATAATTTAATGAAGCCCAAGAAATACCAGAGTTGGTGCTGCACAGAAATTAGACTACACTGAAGTGAGACAGTATCACAGAGTTTACTAAAGAATTCAAATCAAATTATTTTGCATCGGTAATCTCAATTTCTCCACTTTCATTCAATCTCTGATTTCTCTTACATATTTTTTCATTCCATTATTTTAAATTTACAGAAGTACCTTTGAGATCCTCCCTCTGACAATTCTTCATATTCCTCTCCTAGTTCCAGTCCCTTCAAATGTTGCTCCGCCTTTTGAATCTCCTTCAGAAAGAAGGGCAGCTTTCACAAGGTACAAGCTACAGCTCTCCTGCTTTCATTCCTTCCGTTCATATTCCTTATCATTATGTTTAACAGAACGAACGAACACTACAGGTTCCTACTGAACAAAGAGATTTACAACAAAAATAGAAAACTGAGATGGCACTAAGGCACTGGAGTTTATAGGTAGCTGCAGGAGACGAGAGCAGAAGAACACCTGGGAAAAAGTAAGGTATGATATTTAACGCCAAGGGAGTACTCTCTCAAAAATCCTTAAAATTTCTCCTTTTTGCTGTCCACAGTACCCAGCAGTCACAAACCTTCTGATGTAAAATATTTCACAGGTATGTCAAGAAGCCATACACGGATACAAGGGGTTTTATTACAAGCCAACAAGATTTTAAAACATGCCATTTCTTTTGTAAGAATGTTTTTGGGGTTTTTTACTAGCTTATAGCTTTCTAGTTTAGACCCATAATATGTGTACAACTGAGATTCACAGTGGTGTTGCCAGTTCTCAAACTGTTATTACAAATATTTTTATACCAGCTTTCATACTTCCCATGTAACTCCAAAATAACTTCATGCCTAAAAAAGAAATCTGTACTTCATATCAGAGTAAAGTTCAAAAATACACATCTGAAGTCTTCGACCTATGGACAAGGTTTTTTAAAATATCAAAAATAATGGAAACTTCATACATTCTGATGCCTCTGAATTATATATGAGTTCCTAAAAGCATGAGGTAATGACTGAACTAATTTTACTGACTTATTTTACTTTCCCATTCTGATTCTGAAAGGTGACACACGTGGCATTCTTTAAATAACTGGGACCAAGACAGAGATGAAAAAATGTGGTGCTTTTTATATAAAAGAGAAACTCATTTTGTTACATGGCGTAAGGAGCATCACAGAGCTAAGCAAAAGCCAGAAAAAAGACAAAAGATTGCGCATGTCCACACCAAGATACAAGGGTTGTTCGTCCTCAGTGCTAACTAATGCATCCAGGTTTATGATGTAGGATGCCTACAGAAAGCCGGCATCATATCAAACACCATGGCTGCAGAGTTAAGAATTTTAACAGGGTTTGACTTGTTTTCTGTATTGTTTTATGAAGGTTACATCATTTTGTCAGTCTTGGGAGTATCATAATAACTAGGAATTCTTTATGAATGATGTTGAAGACCTTTGCACAGAAGGAAGGCGCTAACATAAAAGCACAGGAGAGGTGCAAAACGTAAGCACTTCTTTCCAGAGGAAGAGTCCTGTCTCACCCCTCTCACTTCTCACTTTTAACCCCCTCCCCTTCTCGGTAGGTGTCCATTTGAATGTCAGTACCAAGGGAGGCAGCACGGGATAAAAGAAAGCAAGAACTTTGATGGCACTTCCCAGATCTGCTCACCTTCTGTCGTGGTTTCAGCTGGGACAGAGTTAACTTTTTTACTAGCAGCTGGTATAGTGCTGTGTTTTGGATTTGGGATGAGAAGTACTTTTGATAGCACACTGGTGGTTTTGGTTGTTGCTAAGCAGTCAAGGCCTTTTCTGCTCCTCACGCTGCCCCACCAGCAAGTAGGCTGGGAGTACACAAGAAGCTGGGAGGGAACACAGCCAGGACAGCTGACCCCAACTGACCAAAGGGATATTCCATGCCATATGACATCATGCTCAGTATGAAAAGCTGAGTGAAGAAGAAAAAAGGGGGGGACATTTGGAGTTACGGCGTTTGTCCTCCCAAGCAACCGTTACGCGTGATGGAGCCCTACTTTCCTGGAGATGACTGAACATGTGCCTGCCGATGGGAAGCAGTGAATGAATTCCTTGTTTTGCTTTGCTTGCGTGTGTGGCTCTTGCTGTACCTATTAAACTGTCTTTATCTCAACCCACAATTTTTTTGTCACTTTTACTCTTCCATGGTTCTTGCTGCTGGCTGGGGTTAAACCATGACACCTTCATGAAGCCCCAGCTCCCCGGATGGGATGGCAACACTTGCAAAACAACTTGCAATGAACACAGAATCTCCACCTGAAATGTGACTTCAGAAATTTAAGTAGGAGGGGCGAAACAGTGGAGAAACACTCAGCTGCTCAGTTTAAACTAGAATACTGTTTTCTTTTATTCACAACATCGTGCTTCCCTGAATAAATCTATTTTTATTTTAATATTAAGCATATTTAGCATTGAGGGCAAGCCGAATGAGAGTGGAATGGACACACTTATCATGACTACTCAAAGTAGCTTGTGGAGGCAGCACCAGGTGTGCTCGGGGACAATGGGACAGGCACAGCCCAGTCCACCTCTTCCAGGGAACAAATAGCTAAGACAGAGATAGCTACATCTCAAAATATCATACATAGGAAGCAAAAGCAAGTCGAAAGACCAGTGATTACATTGGAAGACAAACAACTTCAGACATCAAAAGTTGATTTTCTGTGATCCTACAATTGATTACCATTCCTTGCCTTTGTAAATGCAGGTTTTACGTTACCTAGAAATAATTATTGCAGTCATCCAATGATTTCCCAGTATCCAGCAAGACATACTTAGGCTTGCTTAAATTTCCATCTATAATTTTCTGTGGTTACTGTGATTTGTTAATTAGTTTTGCTTCTTTAAGATAATTTAGCAGACATTTTAAAAATCTACGCTCAGATCTTCTTCACTGGATAGCAGAACACACATAATGTTTAATGAAATAGAGTAACGATATACTCCAGTAAACACATAACATTTTAACTCTATGCTACGTGAACCAAGTGGAACTACCATGTCTACGTCCGCCAATTTAAAGCTCCCACATTTCAATGCTCAACAATAATATTTCATCAATTTATTTATCTCTGTAAGTCAGTCTCTCATACGAAGCGGTTTACAATCGAGCAAACAGAATGTACAATACACAAATAAAAATCAGTGTTAAATTTCAAACAGAAGATGATTGGCAGATGACCAATGTGCCGTTATAACATCAGTACCAAGGTTATACCTAACCGTAAGGACCAAGCCTTCAAGAAGAATAAATGACATCTAAGACAACCAAGGGTGTTTTGTTCCTTGAGGACATTCAGAGCAATACTAGCAGCGGTCCTATGCTGACATAAGAAACGAATCAGCTAAAAAGAGTGGCAATGAAAAAAACACAAGAGACAGCAAATACCATCTCTCAATAGCAGATCAAACTCAGCAGCTGAACAGAAGGTAGTAGAGGACAAATGGATTTAAGAATAAGAAGTCATGAGGTCCAGAGATAGCTGTTATGAATGATGTCTCTTAAGAGACAGAATATTTAATTCCTGTTGGAGGATTCAAGAGGTCCACTTTTCCCATCCCTGTTAGACATCAGCATTCTGTTAATTGGCTGAAATAGCCTGTTGTTGCTATTTTAGTAAAGAAGAATAGTAGCCACTTTCTTTCTTCAGACTTCATGTAAATGCAGAACCCTATACAGAGAAGAGGGATGGGGAGGACTGAGATTCTGCCATACGCTCTCTTTATTGCTGCCATCCTGCTTTCACAGGGGAGAGCAGTGTTCATCAGGGGCTATGTACGTTTGCTTTCTTCTCTCTTCTCTTTGGTGCTGATGCTGACACACAGAGAGATTCAACTAGAAAATGGCAGCACTGTTAATTATCAAAGGACACCCTGGGCTGAAATTGTGCTGGTACATACTGTACCCCGCACCTTCCTGAGCTGCAGTGCTGTGCTCTACAATTAAAGCTTATGCAGCTTCTAGCCTTTAGCGTGTTTCGAAATAATTCTGAGAATGCTGAAGGTTACTTACTAGCCACTGGAATTTTTCACGGTGTGTAATCCACAGGTATTTTCACACTCTGAGAAACACCTTATTGCTTGAGAGCAGAGACATTTTCTCCTTTGCAGGACTGGTAGAGGGTCTACTTTCGTGATGAGAGAGTGAGAATACCAAGGAGGGCATTCCAGGTGGCATTTTAGCTCCCTCTCGAGAAATACAGACGAACTTCAAAGAACCCAGAAGGAGATGGCAAAGCCAGGGAAAAACAAAAGCAAATGAGGGTAATTATTATTTTAAAAATAATGTGAAATTTACATTTTTCAGTTGAGTGACAGTCCACACATACACTCACGCTGTGAATGGCACCAAGCCATTAAGCCTCCATCACAAATAACCTAGCAGTGGACCACGGAGGCCTCCAGGCAAACAGCAACGCCATCAGCTGTCAGTGTCTCAGACACCACCTAATGCCTGAGGAAGATGTGGATGCATTTCCACATGGTCACGCAACAATTATTTGGGCTTCAGTAGAAAAGTCCCAGTCAAGTTAAAAGATCCTGCTTTGGCCATTCACTGCAGATCTTGACACCAACCTCTATTCAGTTAGAGGGCAGCAACCATACCGAAACCTTTCATGTTCTCAGCTACAGGTGTGAAGGCTCTGCCCATGTTAATAAACCAAAAGAGCCAAGACTCACGTACTGAATCCGGGAATACAAAAACACAGTACTCGCTTGCGCTGCCCTGACATCAAGTGTCTGAATGAGGAAACCTGCAGGTCTGAGGTTTCGGAGGAAAAACTGGGAGATTAAGATAAAATGCAGCCAGAAATGGAGAAAAGTAGTTGTTTTCTTCTACACATACCCAGCCTTCAAAAAAAAAAAAGTGTATGGAAAATACAGATCTCCACTTGCCCCAGTCTTCTTGCACCTTCACAGAAAGGTGGAGCCAAGGGTGGTCAGTTAAGAGGTTACAAGGCAGTCCCATGTGGCTGTGCATGGCTAGGTTTAAATCAAACCAGCCACTGGACAAAGCAAAACTAGGTTTAAATCAAACCAGCCACAGGACAAACACCTTAACAAGCCTAATAAAGCCCTTCATGAACCTAGAAAAGGGCAGAAAATGGAGGCTTACTCTTTCAGTGAGCGTGAGCAGCAACAGGTGACAGATGGGCTTTTACAGAGCTAAGGGAGAGCTTTTTACACCGGAACTGGTAACAAACATACTAAATGTCAAACACCCCCCTCTAGTACTTATAGGGACTGGTCTAACTGGAAGTAAAGAGTAATATTCTCACATAGTACTCACAGAACACTCAGAAAGCTCTCAGAAGTCTTCAGCACCCACACAGTGACAATGGAGTACTTTGGGAAAGCGGCAAAAGTCAGAGAGACTAATCTGTGGGCAACAGTTACAAGAAACAGCAGATATCTTGCAGGTCTTCCCCACAAAATGAAGAAAATCCAGACATTATAACAGTCTTAAATATTCTGGAGAACTGTAATGACCAGCTTAGACTTCTTATGTCCAGAGTTCCTAGCAATGTGGTCACTGGATGAAGTCCTTCCAACATCCCACCTGAGCATGGTACCAAGAACGTGCTGAGAGAGAGCCTGCGCCCTGACCGCATCTTTCAGCAGAAGCATGAGCACCTCCTGCCAGTGCAGGAAGTACCATGGAGTTATGCTAGGCTGACTTTCCCTTGGAAAGATGCAGATGAGGCAACCAGAACAGATCTCCTGCACACCCTCAAGAAATGTGACTCTGTTTGATGGATCTGACAGACAGCTGGACGATCAGGGAGAACAGCTAATCCTTTTCTCTATGGACCAACTGTATAGGGCTCTCATGGAATGGAGAAGATGTTGCACATTTCTGCTCAGACACAACATCCTTTGATGATCTCCAGAGCCTGGAAATCTCATGTAGATGTATTTCAGAGGCACTGCTGAGTTGTGAAACAAGTAACATGAGGCTCATGCTACTGCACAGACCTCAGCCCTTTGGTGATGAGATCTATCCTATGGGATCCCCAGGCCAAACAGGACTTGCCAGGCATCACTATCTAACTGGGGAAGGAACTGGAGGAGTATTGTCTTGTGGCCTGATACTGCCACCATAGCAAAAGTTTCCCATATTTTGAGAAACAGTAGCCAGCCTGCTGAAAGGATACAAAGTGGGAGAGCACAAACAGGGGAAACAGTGTTAGCTGATGTGTGGCACAAGGCATCACAGAGGTTAGCTGGGAAGTGTATTGTCAGAAAAGGAAAGCACGGACTAGGATCTGTTCACAGACAAAAGAGCTCTCACAAATTGAGAGTTAATGGTTTCTCCAGTGATCCCAAGGATTTGCAGTAATATAATTTTTGATTCGAGTGTTCACCTTGGGACCCAGATGCTTGGAAAGAGACTGAGTCATTTGCCAAGATTCAGGTTTTGCACCTTTGTGGTACCCTTTATCAAGCAACAATTGTAAAAGTAAATGAAAAAAGGCACACAGAGAAACAAGAAGTTAACAGCAGTGACTGCTACCACCACGATGAACACTTCGAAGGTTACAGAGAGAACACGTGGAAAGACCCTGAAACAAACACAGTTACCATCTGAGAAGAAAGTAAATTATTGACAAGGGAGCAGATTTATAACTATATGAAACTATGCACCCAAGATACTAAAAAGTTACAGACCACCTGCTAAACAGCAAGACAAATGCTACCTAAATCCATACTGAATTTCAGACATAGGAATAGGGTGCCAAAACACCCTTTCTCTTGGCAAGAAACAACCTCTGTATAATCCACTCTACTGGGGTGTGCTGCAACTGGCTGTAACGCACCCGTGATGTAAAGCAAAATCCACCCACAGATAAGGCACACTTTCATGAAAAGGGTGTCTGAAAAAGGACACAGAAGTGGGGATACGTGGTGAGCTGCATCACGCAGTCATTGTTCATTATGCCTGGTACCCAAACATCTGATGTTTTGTTATACCAAGATGGTAGAAAACTTGTGGTCTGGCCACAACAACAAAATAACAGTGGAAATATACATTATGAAGGCAGAAGGCAAAGAAAAGCATAAGCTCCTGGAACAGCATCAGTCCTGCTACCTGCCTCTTTGCCATGACCTGGCAGAGTTAGTAACTACAGTTGTCAACGATCTCAGCCATAGTTTAGATTGTTCAAACTGCCATCTGGAGCAGGCTGCATGAAGAGAGCATGGGGATTACGCAGGAGTGTCGACCTCCTTGAGGGTAGGAAGGCTCTCAGAGGAATCTGGACAGACTGGACTGATGGGCCAAAGCCAGTGGTATGTGGTTCAACAAGGCCAAGTGCCGGGTCCTGCACTTCGGTCACAA
>RSEF01000001.1:31723389-31751819 GCA_003993805.1 Himantopus leucocephalus
ATGATCTTTAAGGTTCTTTCCAACCTAAAACATTCTCTGATTCTATGATTCTAAAGTCATGATGATTTTGATGTTGATCAAGCTCTAAGATCACCTTTGACTTGTCTCCACTGTGAGTGAGCAGAGAGGAAGCCTCCCAGAGGTGTGTTCCCCTTTTCATTAGGTCAGAACCACACGTAGAGGGATGTGCAACATACCAAAGTCAGCTTTCATCCTGTCAGTTCAGTGCTTCCACAAAGCTTTAGAAAGGTCTCCAGAGAGCTACACGGGAATTTGGATTTGGCAGCTAAAGGTGGACAAGTACCTCAGCTAGATTAAAAGACATCCTGCAATCTCATTGAATCCCAACATAGCCATCTTCTACTCCACAGAGGGAAACAAGATATAGGAGCAGCCCAAGTACTTTGGGAGTCCAAAAATTTCTCCTTTCTAACAATAGGTAAAGGAATTGGTAGACTCATAAACTGCAAAGACCGAGTGAAGATTTGGATACCCATATGCTCTCTTTCACCAGTGATAAATGAATGTAAGACAAGCAACGGTTTTGTTTGGGGGAGGAATACTTGTGATTACTTTGGATTTGGAATTGTTTTAAAGAATAAGCAAAAGGGCCCAAGGAAGAGAGTTAGCAGTGAATAATAAACCACAAAGAACTGCAAGTTCAGAAAAGAACCTTTTGGAAGCCAAGACGTGTCTTCTAACAAGCCTATTCCTGCCCCGGAGAACCTCCAAAGCACTTCATGAGCTGGTCCTAGAAATGGCTGGACACTCAAACATGAAGGGAGATGTGGTGAAGTGTGACTCCCACCCATCCGAGGGATTTGGCACTCTACAATCTGAGGCCAGCTCTGATACAGCTCAGCCATGTAACCTTGACTCAGGCTGCTGAGGAATCTGTGAAGCTGTGAGAAAGAGCACTGAGAAGGTATGTAGAGCAGAAGCGGGCAAGGTAAGGAAGGCAAAATTGTAGACACAGGGACATTGAGACAGGTTGTTGGCAGCTCAAGCAGGAAAGTTCAAAAGGAAAAACATGAACCTTGGAAGGTACAAAATCTTAAAGGGAAAAACAGGGACTGGGAAAACAGCAACTCACAACCATTGCAGACACACTCCACCGAGCAGTGAAGTTCAGCCCTACCCCACATGACTGCTGACCAGTGAAGGCTCTGTGGTAAGCTCACTGACACTTAGCTGAATAGCACAGTAATCATTGCTATCTTGTATTTGTGTTAGCCACTAAATAACCATTCTATACTTGTAAGTTGTGTATATCCTATTTGCAGAATCTCTTTGCATATGGTAAAAGGTGCCTGAACAAAATGACCTGGAAAATTACAACTGACACAAAGAAAATAAGCAATAAAAGAAATTTAGGATAAGGAATAGGCACAAGTGAAAACAAAGTAAATAAAATATGACCCTGAACAAGAGATGGATGTGTGCCCACAGCCTATTTAGCAAGAGCTACCAGGAGAGATTTTGTTGTGACTCCCTGCTGTGCAAGTTCTCTGCAATACATGATATTTATTTAAAAATAAGTATGCCCCATCAGGAGGTGGATTTCCAATGAGCACCAATAATATCAAATAAAATCAGCATTGCATTTCAGCTTTTCACATACATGAATTGTTAATCTGACATTAGCTATGTCTGCACTGCAGTTGCAGACTGACATCATGGTAGTTTATACTTTACTAACTAACTAGCCTGAATATTGCTGGCAGTCTAACCACAGTGGAAAAGAGCTCTTTCTTCCAGCAAAAGCAGGCAAATTCTGTCTGCTTCCATGTGCCGAGCACCATGATACTGCAGCTAGGCTTTTGCGAGTGTTTGAATAAAGCCTGCATTGCCGTCTCTACACTGCAAGTAAACTGTTTTGCTCAAAGAGAGGGACAAAGATCACCAGAAAGTGTTACTTAAATTAAACCACTGAACGCAGCTGAGAATGCTGCTGATCAACAGAAGAAGGCCTCCAGGAAAGGCTTTTGAGACAGACTGCTGGAGGACTGCAGAAAACAAACCCAAGTGATAGAGAGAGAGCCAGATGCCACCTCCTGGCCCAAACCTGCAGCAGAGGAAGGAGTAAGGCTCTTGCACACTTTCAGAAACTTTTCTGAAGAGGGGAAGTATTAAACCAGGGTAAATCTTGGATTGCAGCCTTAAGCAAAAGGCTTTCTAGGATCATGATATCAAGAAGAAAGCAATAATGATCACCAAATCTTAGTACCAAAAGAAACTATGCAAGTAAGATGAAGAACAAATGGAAGTCAGCAAAGAGCTAGAATGACTACTGAAGCTGGGTTTGTTGAAACTAGTCCAGACAGCATGATTTCCTTAAGAAACAAACCAAAACCTAATATATCCTACTTCATTTTTAATAACCACCTTATTTTCCCTTCATCATTAAGATAATTGGATTGATTGTGCACAACGATTAGCCACAGTTCTTTCACTTCCATCTTTGGACCTGGGTCTGGCATAAAGCATGTTCTCCAAATGCCTTCCAGCCAAAGCTGGGATCCAGTGCTCCTTCCTTGTCCTCTTTGACTAGTCAGCCCTCTCTGGCACTGCTTTGTCAAATTCCCATGTTTTGTTTTAGTCCTTTCTCACATCTTGTAGGTTACAACCTGCTGACCTCTTTAGCTAGTTGGATAGAGTGATGAAATACTCTGGAAACAATAAATGTATTGTTTTAGTGATAATCTCTGTCTGGCACTTTCTACTAAGAAGGAAATGAATTAATAATAGCACTGTTTTCTCTGTAAAACAAACCTGTTTTCAGAGACAAGAGTTTAATTTTCTTTGGCAAGCAGGCAGGCAGAAATATACTCATTTAAATTTGGGTTCTTGTGAAATAAGGAGAATTTTTTGAGAGGAACCATATTTTATGTTTTTCTCTCTTCTGCTGTTCTCTGTTATTCCTCACTCGCTGTTTCAATTCTTGTTAAGCTGTCACTTAGCATTTTTTCCCTCTGGAATGACAGCAGGACATGCTGCTTACACTGGCTAGACAGATGCCTACCCCAGAGAGTGAGCATATCAGCTTCTGGACTGCACAGCCTGTACCAACATGGTATGCGTCCTTGACATCAGATCTTTGGCATTAATGTATGTAGGTGACAAGCTCGTTAGCAAGTCAGATGGTGCAGAAGTTATGCAATTCAAGTAACAGCAAAAGAGCTAATTTTACCCCCTGAAAAGAAATTAAAAAAAAATAATTCTGGTTACTGTATAAATAGCTGTCTGATAATTAAAATCAAGTCAAGATCCTGCAGCGATAGCTAAATGGTTAAAACGTGCCTATAAACTGGGAAATACTGAAAAATACAGTTCAGTCTGATTTTGAACAATATTAAACAGGAGCCCACTTATTGCCATTGAAGTGTCTAGAGCACCAGCATAATGCAACTTTTGCTGTGGGAGGTGATACAATGTCTTTGTAAGGCTTCATTGTTCTAGAGCAGCCTTGGAGGAACTTTTTGCAGGGCTTGAACTTCGAAAAGATGTAGTTAACCTTCCTGCAACACCATACAAGTCACCAAGAAGAATGAAGCCTCTTTCCTGTCAGCATTCAAGCTGTAAGGGTAGCTGCATTAATTCCATCCTAATCATCTGGTCATAAGTCCAGACAACTATATTTTGCCATTGTAGGTCCTCATTCCCCACTTTCACTCCTGCTAAGTCCATCCAACGCCAGCTTGGCAATATCTTAACCAAGTCTTAACATTTCTCAAAAGAAAGGAAGAAGACCAAATCATCCCAAGCTCTTCCGACGGATTGCTTTGACAAAGCGCAAGGGATTATATGAGATAGAGAAGAATTTAAAGCAAAGGGTTCAAATCCACACTCAGAGTAACTTTAGATAAGGAAGGATTCCAGTATATTCAATGACTTTATTGTAGATTAATACAGTTTAAACACAGATTTCAGCTGAGTCACCATCAGTTTGGTTGAAGATACCGCACACAGACACGGGGTTAGATCCATCTGATTCACCACTGTAAATGTTTACAATGTAGATATCTACAATTGTGTTAGACTTGTAAATTTTACTGTTTATAAAGGGGAAATAGGTTCTTCTGCAGTGTGACTCTTACCATCCTAATGTATGCATATAAAATAGATCAGACAACTTAAGCCTTACAAGTGCATGTATTTCTCTATACTGACTATGACGGCAGTCAAGGTTGACTACATCAGATATAGTTGTCTACATTACTGATCTCTGAATTCAGGTGTGATGGACCCCATCCTGGTGTCCATGGAACATCTC
Source organism: Himantopus leucocephalus (assembly GCA_003993805.1). NCBI lineage: Eukaryota > Metazoa > Chordata > Aves > Charadriiformes > Recurvirostridae > Himantopus > Himantopus leucocephalus. The sequence goes on from RSEF01000001.1 coordinate 31,727,663, forward strand.
TGGGACATCCACTGCATCCATTCAAAAACTTGACACCTCTGTCAATGGAGAACTAGAGAAATGGATTTGCATAATGGTTTTGGTTTCAATTTCCACTTGGAGAGCAAGGACTGCTTCAGGTCTTTTCTTGCCTATGCCATGGCCAACCAGCACTATCTGTGTGCCATGGCAAAACACACAGTCCTAGCTTACTGCCCGTTGCAGAATGTGTGAACAGAACATTTTCAGACTTTAGAGAAAGTACAGTGTGAATTTCAAACAGCAAAGCTTTGGCACGGTTCTCATTTTATCCCAGCTGATTCTCTTCTCCTGAGGCTCAGGTGGGTTGTCAGCCTTCAAGTGGGATGAGATCCATTTAAAGACTGTGACATTGCAGGTGTCAGAAAAATCACAGATTCTACCTGAAACCAACATTTTTAATTACATTTGGCATTCCCATGCATATTGCTGTCACTTCTCTACCACTGATGGCAATAGGCTAGGGAATGTCCAGCATAATTAAAAACTTTCATTTCTAATATATTCAATGACTTTTATGTACCTTTGAACCTTAGGACTGTTGTACTGAGCAAAGTGGAATGGAAACTACAGGAGTCTGACACCTCAAACACCCCTTACAAAGTAAGATCCTGCCCAGGTACTGCCAAAAAAGTGACTGCCAAAACAAAGCATCAGGAAGCAGCTGACTTTATTCGTCCACACCCCTACGGAGCCTGAGTCATCTTCTAGCAGTGGCTGCTTAATTGATCATATCTAGTTTTGAAACCAGGACTGGAGGAGAGATAATGGCACTGGTGCTGCTCTCTACCTTCCCCAGAATAGCACTGTGATTAGGTCACTCACCTAGAAAGCAGAAAATGCATTTTAGGCGCTCTTCCAGCTGACAGGTTTCAAACTTCCCCTGAAGACAAACACAACAATAGGTTAAAGTTGTTGTTCACCCCTCCTGCCAAAGCAGAGTCAGTATAAAACCAAGGCAGCAAGAGCCATAGGATCAAAAGTTGGGCAAATGAGGAAGATGCCAGCACTGTGACCTTGTGATTAGGACAGGGTCGGAATGAGTGGTCCTGACCCCTACTCCAGAAGAAGTTGTGCAGCTGACAATCAGGTGAAAGAAATGGCATGATCCGGAGTGCAGAGCGCTGAAGTTTTCATCCTCCCTTTTGAATTATCTCACTCAGAAGACAGCAAATCAGCAGCAAAGGTTTTCAAGGCTTTCTCAGATTAGCTTCGGTAAAACCTCTTCCAAACATAGACTGAAACGGTAAATTCCTCCACCATCATAAAACCAGCATACTGACAATCTTCTAAAATACAATATTTCTCTCTCAGCAAAGCTTCAAATCCTGAGGATATATATTGCAATTTGGTGTCAGATGCTAACTCTTCTTGCTCCACAGGACACCTAAAGAGACTTCACTTACAGTTGCTGAAAGTGAGAGGTAACATAAGCACTATGTCTGATCCCTTCCTAAAGTAATTTATCAGAGACATGATCTGCAAGGTCAAACGGCACTATGGTATCACTCACAAGTTCTTCTCACAATGAAGTAGGGAAAAGGACATATTGGAATGACAGTGCAACACATGTCTGTTGTCCCATAACATTACCTTCATGCAGCATAATTTTAGAGCGGCCTTAACTTCAATATCCAGTCCAGACCAACAGTACAACTGTACATTTTTCCTGTAGCATTTCCAAGACAGTGAGTCAAAGAACATCTAATATCACATATCCATCTTGTGAGGGAAACTTGTTGCTTAGTATGAAGAACTGTACTAAAGATCAGTCAAGGCATTTGAGAACATTTAGCCATTGGATTGTGAGGCATTCTTGTAGTTTCTCTTAAATCAGTATGTTAAATAAATCTAAATCGTACTGCTGTATACATACTTGTAATGAATGTAAAAGTTCCCTCCATGCAATTGATCTGTGAGCCTGGGGACATCACATTTTCTATTTCCTTTTCAATCATTTTTTTCCAATGAATTGCAATAGTTCTGCCACCATTGGACAAGAAGTCCGTAGTCAGAGGAGTAATTTGTACCAACTATGGGTGCCACCAAAACAAATAATACTAGATTTGCTGTTGGCTGAGCTTTACTCTTTCAACGGAGTTTCCACAACAGCAATCCAGGACTAGCCCGACATTTTACAAATCAGTGATCTAGAGAACTAAGCAATTGAAGCATAATTCTGAATCGACTTCGCATCCTGTGATAAAAGACTGAAGACAAAAAAATAATGCTTGACTTTCAGTGGTACATTTGTAACAGCAAGACATTGACTGGTAAGGTTTCAATGCAGTCTGCAAAAGTTATGTGGCACAAAAAAAAAGACAACCAGTTGTCTGACAGGAAGTTTAACAAAGTTGCAAAGGACTAATGCTGAATAGTTTATCAGACAGTGTTTTGTGTGTTATAGTAAGCTTTTCAAAATCTTACACACCATGAAGATAAAACTGGATCCAAACTAAACAATTACTGACATTTTTAAGTGCATGGAGTACAACTCTCTCCAGCACATATAAAACCAAGCAGTTTGGTGTAACAAATTCTGTCAGGTGTCTGCTGTCCTAATAATATAATGGTTCAAATGTTATAACTCTTAAGTGAAATGAACAAACTAATTTGTTCCACAATGCTCTAGAAAGATTTATTTCATACGTGTAAGTGATTCTCAGTCACCCCAGGTCTATATCCACAAAACCAGACTAATACTCCTAGTCTGTTTTTTTCATCTGTTTTGGGGTAGAGTTGTCATCAAGCACTAAGAGATCTCATTAGAAGATGTTTCTTCACTGGTGCTTTACTGGGCTGCTTTAACCTCTCACAGTAAGAGCTCTCTCCATTTCTAATGGAGAACAACAAATGGTGGAGTTTGTCATCCAAATGTTATATTTGACTGGCTTTTATTTTAGCAGACAAACCCTTTTGCAAAGCAAAGTGGTGGTGGTGCGGTTTGTACTGCCTTTTACAACAGCAGATGCTGGAACCCCTGCTGAGGAAGCTGAAGGTGTCAAGTGGCCACGAACTCCTGATTGCTGGTGCAATCCAGAAGCCTTTGACCAGGATGCGGATACGGCTATGCACAGTTCTGAATGTAGTACGCAATAGTATGTATCAACCTAAGATTCACCTGAAGAAAGTCAAACATGGGTATTGAATTCCTCACATAGATGTACCCTCAGCTCAGAAAGCAGCAAGCTCCTAAAGCATTGTAAGTAAATTGGACTAGTACAGAAAATGCTGATCCAGTATCTATCATTAATTCAATAGCCCGGGGCTGGTTTCCTGATGTAGAAGAAACATTAGCAATACACAGTATTGCATCTGCAAGGTATTTCTGACAGCTTCTATCCACATTCAGAACACAGCATCTGGCAGAGCAATTTCATTTGTTTGTTGGTTAGACCGAGAACTGCGAAACACCTTCACAAAATGTCCAGCCTTTCTACGTGCTTGCATCCCATGTTTTCTACAGAATTTCTAGTGAAACGTGTAGGTTACTGGGTAAATTCAGAGCAGTGAGATGAGCTGGTTTTGTGTATTTTGAAAACTTGTCATTTTTCTTAGGCTTTGCTTTCAGCCACATTTGTTTTTTATGTGATGTGAACAGTGTTTGAAATCCCTTGACTTAATGCTTTTATGTCAGCCATCACCAACTCCGTTTGGCTAGTAAAGGTATTATTTTCTGTAGTGTTAGGTCTGATGCAGGTAATAACAGTTGTCTGTTAAGAAATGGAATTATTTCCAACAACAGAAATTTCCAATAATAGAATAACTCTCATAAACAACAATCAAGTGCCTTAAGGAATGTTCTGCAGAGTCTTCCTTTTCTTTTCTCCCTTGAATGAAATTAATAGTGTTTAGTTATAATAATCAATTTAAGAACCAAAAAATTTCTTCAGTGATGTGAGGCCTGTGACATACTCATCTTTGAAAAGGACTGTAAAATATATGCCAATCTCTTCTACCAAAATGGTGCATAAACAACACACCTCACACACTGCAGAGCTTTTGACATTCATATTGAATTTTTGTTTTCAAAGACTTTCATCCAAAGATGAAAAATAATTGAAGGCTTACCCAGGCTTTGCAGAGGAAGCATAGGCAGATTCAGGGATGAGCGAGCCATCCTTGTTGGTAATTCACTGCACAACAAGAACAAAAAAGCAAACCAAGTTTATTAGTCAGATTATTAAACAAAGCAAAGTGAACGCCTGAGCAGTGGCAGGACCAAAGGCAGGACAGCCCCTGCATCTCCATGGTGGGCCGGGCTCCTCCCTCCCTCAGCATGGCCAGTTAATCTTCCATTAATTGTGACATGGACAGTTTCACCATATACAGCAACACTTGCCCTCCTTTCTTCAGTGTAATCTTTCTCATGTCTTAAATCCACCACAGAGGTCATCACATCTTTTTTTTCATGTGGGATGTGTTAAGCACCTTGTGTGGCCAGTGTTATACAACAAGCAGGATACGCCCCAAATCTTTTTTTCCTTTAAGACTTAAACACCAATGTTGCATCAAGATTCAAACACTTTAAAGCTTTCACTGTTCAACTGTTTTTTAATTTGCAATGCGCGTGAAGCACCCACAGCAGCAGGTTGGCTGTAGAGTTAGGTAGTCACCTTTTCCCTTCTTCTGGTAGCAGGGAAGATACCAGGTGCTTCAGGCCAGATTCACTTGCCTGAACGTAGGACCTGACCACCATTAGAGATGTGTTTTGGTGTGGCACTTCACTTCCCGTCGCCATTCCAGGAGGGCATGAGGGCTGTCTGAGGTAAAAGCCCCTGCAGATGTCTTGGAAATGAAAGGTATTCTAAATGGCCATAAATAAACATGGTCATGCAGCTGAATGCAGCCTTTCACTTAGCTGGAGCCAATGTGAGATTGGCGTCTAAATCACAGTTCAAAAGGGGAGGGAGATCACGTAGGTAGGACACCTGCTAAAAGTAACACCATGCCTATTATACTGGGAAACTCTTCCGCTCTCCCATTTAAGGACTGGAACTTTACCAAATTAAGGAAATAAGGAGGTGTCATCACCTCCATTTTGTAAAGAGTGAGGCTGAAGCAAACAGGATTAAGATCTGGCCTTTGATTTCCTGCTGGAGCAGTATGCACTTAGCGTTTCTGAAAGACAAGTGCCAATGACAAGGTCCACAGAAGGCACCCTCGTCTCTAGTGTCGGGTAATTGTCCAAAATTTTAAGACTCTAAACATAACCCACAAAGTCCATGCCCAACCACTAGCTGTTGATATCCTGAATTTCCGCCTGATCATCACCAGCAAAAGTGTTTACTTCATTTCTATGCGGTATTGCTGTTCTTTGGACTGTTTAAAGATCTATGGTTTTTTGAAGTTTGCTGTTAAGCCCCGATCTTTAAGTGTATTTAAGTACTCAGAGCCCTTATTGCACAGGGGCTCTGTGGCGAGGCGCCAGCAGCGGGGGCTGTGGGGTGGCCGCTGTGAGGAGAGGCCGGGACTGCCCCGTGCCGGACACAGCGGGTTCCAACCGGATCCAACCCACCCACCCCAGGGCACTGCTGAGCCCCCCCCAGACAAGATGGTGGTGCCTTGGGGAAAAGAGATTTAAGAAAGGGCAAAAGTCCCTGACAGAGACAGGAGAGAACAAAAAGGAGAGAGAAACAGCCCTGCAGACAGCCGGGTCGGAGAGATCCACGTTGGAGAAGTTCATGAAGGACTACAGCCCATGGGAGGGACCTCATGCTGGAGCAGGGAAACAGCGTGAGGAGGAAGGAGCAGCAGAGATGAGATATTACGAACTCACTGCAACTCCCATTCCCCATCCCCTGAGCCACTCAGGGCAGAAGGAGGTGGAGGAGTGAGGAATGAAGGAGTGAAGTTGAGCCTAGGAAGAAGAGGGGAGGGGGAGAAGGTGTTTTAGTTTTTGTCTTTTTTCTCACCATCCTGCTCTGTTATTAACTGGCAATAAATTGAATTAATCTTCCCCAAGTGGAGTCTGTTTTGTCTGACAGTAACTGGACTGATCTCCCTGTCCTTATCTCAACCCACGGGCTTTTCATCTTNTGTCCTTATCTCAACTCACGGGCTTTTCATCTTATTTTCTGCACCCTGTCCTGCTGAGGAGGGGGAGTGAGGGAGCGGCTGGGTGGTCATCTGCAGTCAGCCAAGGTCAACCCAGCAGACGTTTATTCTGTCTGTAGTAGAACTAGTTTCATGCATGTTCCGCAGGCTCCCCTGTTATAATCACAGTCTGATGTACATTCATGGTCCCACCTTCCACAAAACTGTTTTACCCGCACCATACAGGCTGCTGGCCCTGTAGCACCCTTGAGTTGCCTCTGGTCCCGAGGCATCGTAATCACAGCCCCTTTGGTTCCTTTGTCCCGCTTTTGCTTATGCCTTCCAGCCCCCAGCTGCCTTTTCTATCCTCGACTAGCACTTCTTCCGCAGTTACTGTGCACTGCAGCCAGGCAGACCTGCACACAGGGTCCCTGGCCAGCCAGAGCCCAAACCAAACAAACAGCTGTTCAGATCGTGTACCAGCCAGTGCAGGTATTCAAATGGATGTTTGCCTGCGTGGGCTTTTATTCTGATGTCTTTCCTCTTCTCAACCACTGCTTTTTATGACATTTTTAAGAGCTTAATGTCTTCAAGACTTCATGGCAGTAAAATTTTGGGGAAATTGGCCAGTGACTTCAAAATGTGTTTGTGGTAGGGGAAATGACTGACAGAAAGAGATAGAATGACCACAAAAAAAAAGGAAGGCAGGCTATCGAGCTATGAGTCTTTTCATCTTTAATGCAGAGGAAAAATCTGCAAAGACTTTAGAGACCACAGGTGCCATCACACAGTATTTCCTCTTGATCTAAACAGCATGAAATTGCAAGTTTGTATATTTGTACCTGTGACTCCTGCCATCTGCCCCTGAGATCAGGCTGGAGCATTATATGCTGGGACTGCATATCACATTATGAAACATTACACGCAGTGACCTTCAGTCTCCAGGGGCCACACTTCAGTTATTAAAGATGAAAGAGGCAGCAGTCTTCTCCATTTGATTCCTGGCATAAGATCTTCTCTCTATGCAAGGGATTAATATTACTTTTTAAATTATTTTCTATAGCTGTTATGTATGTACTATGTCAGCTTAGTTGAATCATTTTCTTAAAAAAGAACTGAACCATGCATCCAAACCTTGTTGAAAGAACAAATTTGAAAGATACTTTAAAATGAATGCAACAGTCATTTATGTTAGGGTGAGTAAATAATAACCTTACCACTAAAGCTTCCTTGGAAATCTATTAAAATATGTAACTGTCATCATATTGCTTCCTCCTCCATGTCTGAGCCAAGAAGCTATCTGTGCCCCTTAGCCAACTCATCATGCATTCTCTAAGAAAGTATCTTTCTTGCTTCTGAAATGGGAAAGCAAGATTACAAATAAGAACACACTGTATTTTTATTGGCACTCCATTTCTATTAAATGCTGTCTGCAAATATTAGTGGAAGAAAAGTTCTTCCACTGGTAAGGGCAGTCGGGAATTGGACATCTGAGATACTCACTCTGCCCAGGCTCCCTCAGGCCAGTCCATAAATTCGTTTGGATATATCTGTATGGCAGAACTCAATGCTGTGAAAGGACAATCAAGTTAGATAACATACAGGAGATACGATTAAACATTAATTTTTACAGTACTGTGCACGGGCTGAATACTGTATACTTACTGCTCATTAAGAACAGGATATATCTGCTCTGGAGGAGAACCAGGGTAGCATAGCTACATAATTCTGCTCTCCAGGCTAGCGCAGATGGCTCCTTGAAGCATGCTTTGTGCTGCACGGTTGTATCCTGAGAATCCCAGTCAACAGAAGAGGGAAAAATAGCCCTCTTTGCAAGCTGGTTAGAAGTCAGAAATCCAATGTTTCTTACTGCAGAAATGTGTACCATTATTACTGCAGTGTGAGACTCCTTCCACAATCCTTGTCAAAATGCAAGACAAAGTCTTTTCTATGGTGATTTGACAGATGTTCCATAAGTGCAAAATAGGAACTGGCCTTAACGGTCCTGCAAACTGCCACAGAACTAATAAAGTGGGGTCTAGACCCAAAGGGACCCAGCTTGTCGATCCCATGGGATTTTAATGTGTCAAAGACATCCAGCAGAGTTAGACATATGCTCCAATTTGCACTTTTTCTAATTGTTCCAACTTCCTCCTCCGATCAGAATTAAAGATTTCCACTTCTCTGGGGGCTGGTAGGACCGTAAATAAGTTAGGAGAGACCACAGAGAAAGTTTCAGGGTTTACTTAATGCCCATGAAGTCATTTATATAATTTCTACATCAGGTTTAGAAATGGGACTTGAGGCTGAAAGGCTGATTTTATCACACATTAAACACTCACTGTGTTGTGAGGTAGCCCATTCCTTTCATTTCTTTGGCAAAAAGGAGAGCAAGTCCCCTGGGATCCCAAAAGCAGGCCTGGGCTAATAAACAACCTCAGAGAGGCGAAATGAAATGCACGTAAAAGTGAACTCCATCCAAAAGTGCTCCATCTTCACCCACTTAGTGTGCAGTCAGAATACCTGGCGACCGTGAGCAAGGCGGCGAATGATTATTTTTGAAGACATGCTGGAAATTTTCTTCCTGCCTTCTGTTTTCTCCTCCCCCCCAACATATGAGCACAGGAGGAATGTCCTTGATGCACAGTGCCTCCAAGGGCTGCTTTTGCGGTGCTTCAGCCTGTGCCGCTTGTCTTGCTCAGGGCTGTGCCTAAAGACACTGACTAGCTTGGAGGGCTAGCGACAAACATGTCAGCATTGTAATCAGGCATAAGAGCATTAAACTAACTGAAAGAACCATGCTGGCTTCACTGTCTGAGCTGAAGGAAATATGAAGTATGCATAAAAGTTCATTTAGTTCGCAAAAATTCTTTTAATGTCACAAGATATTGTGATGGCACCACATGGTATTGGTTGTCACACAGGGAAAGTATTTTAAGTATGATTTTCATCTTTATGATGTCCTTTTAAACCCTCATATAGGGACTCTGCTTGCATTGTTTCCAATCATTTTGGCCCTCAGGAAAAGCTCTTCAAAGAAAGATATGACTGTAAATAAGGCACAGGAAAAAGCAATTCCCAACAGGCTTAAAACTATTCTCTGTGTCCTCCCCACCCCAAATCTCTTCAGTTTATGTGTAGCACAAATGGAATGCATAATGTCTTGTGGCATGAATTCTCATTTGATTTAAAAAGCTAACACCTGCATATTTTGGCCAATAAAATACAAAATGTGAAAAGCTGTAGGTTTGGGGTTTTTTTGTGGCACACAGTGTTTTCTAAGATATGTATAAGCTTGTTTTATCCTGAAACCATACGTGTCTGCGCTTACAGATGTTGTCACCATTGACTATAGTTACGTGAGGATCAGTTACATGAGTTGATACCCGAATGTGTCCTTGCAGGACTGTATCCAATAAATCTTGAAGAGAGGAAAACTGTGGAAAAAAGCTCAGTACAAAAACATATTGCAGCATTAAAATACTGCACTGAATAGCAAATGATCATAATTTTCTTGATATGGCTCAGTCTGCCCATTCTGTACATTTTAAACAACTTACCTCATCTCTCATGTTTTTTAAGAGGGAAAGGAAAAGAGAGGCTTATCAAGGGCATTTTGTATTTGTATTTCCTGACACTACTACAGGCTCTAACATAACTGGCATCACACTGAAGCATTGACACAGGATGCAACATGCCACATAATGAGGATGCCTCCCTTTCGTTTCCAGTCCTTTTCAGAACGCCGTGAGACAGATGCATTTGCAACACACGTGCAGGCTGTGTGGCACGCCAACAAAGAAACAACTTCTGCACAGTTTGGGTTTTCATTATCGAAGCATTTATTTGTGTTTCCATTTTGAAATGTGTTTCTTTCTCAGTCTACGATGTCAGTCACCATCACAACTGACAGGTGCGTGTGGCATATGCCAGCTTTGTGCGTTGCCTAAGGTCACTCTTCGTAAGCACTCTACTTTTGCCGAACTATCTTATCTCTTAGCATCCCTCGTGGGGCAGGTGTACAGCCTCCAGTAGCATTTGAGTGTTTTGGATGTGTGTGAGCATGAACTGTTTAAAGTCTATAGATTTATTTAACTGGAATTATACAATTAGATATACCAAAGAAACTGAGGTACAACAGGACTACAGGTGAAATAAAGAGGTAAAGAGGTTACAATAGGCTTGAATGCTGTGTAACAGGCTGGGTCCTCTGAAGGTTCAAATGGGATAATGGAGAACGTGCTGTCTATAAATTTGAGATAACTAATTCACCATTTGCCTACCTATTTTAGCTTCTGCTGCATATAAATGACTATATATTATTCATAATATTTCCTTCATTATGATTTGATCTTCCCACTCGACTCTTAATAAGTCTTGGTTTTAATTAGGCCACCTGCAACTCGTAATGTAATGGAGGCACAACTTCAAAACTATGAATTCAAAACAGTAAGTGCAGCCTCACATGGAGAAACTTACCACAAAAAATAATTTGACAGTATTGTTCGAAGCTTTGCATTTCTGTCATGTGATAAGTGAGAATAATTTCCCCCTGCTGTAATTCTTTATAGGACACAATGTTCATTTAATGCAGAATTTAATAGAACAGAAAGTGCTCATGCAATGGGAAAAGATTTAGAAAAAGAGGTATGCAGCATGCATTTCAATGCAACCTTTCCTACACATCTATTTTAGTTATGGCAGACCACCTGTTAACTAAATGCCTCAGGTGACTAGACACGAGTGTCACGGACCAGTTGTGGCTGTGCCACTTTGGATACTAAGGAAGAGTGACACTTGTCATTCACATCATTGGCTTGACAGAAGATAGCAATCCAATTTTCTGATAGTTGATATGTATCACTATGAAAAGGTACACCGCTGAATTGTCATTTGTTATTTAAAGGCACAAGAGTTATTACATTTCTCGTTAAAACATTCAAGGGGTACCCTAATGATGTGTAAGTAAAGCCTAAGCAGCACATTGGGATTTATAATGATTCACCACAAACAAGCATGCTTCAAAAATAGGGAATTTATTTGCAAAGACGCTCCATGCAAACTAAGGGTAGTGAGCTCAGTCCACACTCCAAAGTAATCTTGTTTTGGTTGAATAAACACAGATCCAGACATTAATAACAAGAATTCATGAATAATAACAATTCAAGAACAGTATTAATTAACTATTCATCCTCAGGTTGATAAAATGTAGCTAGATCTCTAAATTGCAATTTATGTTTCTGTAAAAAACAGAATTTGGCAAAAACATTTAATGATCCACTGGAATTTATATTTTGAATTGTCTTTTTCTAAAGGAAAAAGTCTTTATAATTCCATGGTTTACTCATAAAAGAGCTATCTTTAAAAAGTAATGTGAATATACTATGCATTTGTTACTGTTTATTTAATAACAATTTTCTAATGTAAGAATTAAATTTGGGAGCACGCAAGCATGAAACAAGACATGACTATGTGATAATACCAGTTTTTGTGAGGTCATGCTAACTGGATTGATAAGAAGAAATGTTGCATCTGACATAAGCCTTTTGCAGAATCAAGTTCCATTGCTGACAGATTTTATTTAGTTTCCAAAGTGAAGTTTCCTACTTCCATATTGCATCATCGTATGAAACTGTGGCAATTAATTTTGAAATTTTCCTTCTGCCATTTTTTAATTACACGAAACAGAACTATCAATATGCTACCTATCACTCAATAATTAGAACTGTTAATGTTTTTAAATTTGCTTGTGAAATTGCTGTGTGATTACTTCTCACTCTAGCAGAAGAATGTAAATATATTCTGCTGTGAGTCTGCAGCAAATCAGAAACTTTGACACAATATTGTGCAGCTATTGCAAGGCTTGAAAATATATGAAATCAATTTTTTTACCTCTGTGCCTGAAAATTGTTTCCACAGTTAAGATTTTGGCTGAGCATTGCATGATTTCCCTCCCACTCATGCCTTTCCCCAGTCCAGAATCACTGCATTTCCTGACTGTTCTTCCTTTAAATCTGTTACAAGTTCAATAAAAGTCTGTGAGACATTGCTTCAAGCCCTTCAAATATGCTTCAAGATGTGCCAAAGTTTGCCTAGACTTGGCAAGTCGGAGCATCCTTACTGCCTCATGAATTGAAAAACCTGGTTCAAAAGTCCCCCAGAGACCTATTATCTGTGGATCACTGACACAATAAACCAGAATAGCTTTCAAGGAACCGTTCGGGTCAGCAGTGTCACTTTGTACACAGTACCTGGGGGATTTTTATCCATCACTCATTGACACAATTCAGAACCATTCCAGACTACTCAGGCTTTGCTTAGGGATCATTAAGGCAATACATCTGTACAACCTCCTAAGCCCAGCCTCCTAAAAATCCTTATTGAAGTTTCCGGCTAAAATTATTGATGTGTCTGTGGATAACCGGTTTTCTGTGTGAAGTAACTTGTTTTAAAGCATGTGCCTGCCACAACATAACCCTGTACACCACTCTGGCACCACCTGGAGACCAAGAACTGTGTCACCTTCCAGGAGTAACTAAAAGATGTCCAAGGATTTTTTTGTCCCTTATTTGTCGTCCACAAGAGCACGAAGGATACTGTCGTAAATAACCTGTTGTGGCTCAGGAGCACCAACAGGCTATCATTGACCTGACCTAACTGTCTTTCTCCATAGGTGGGACTTTCATTCAACTGCTGCTCAGATTTTGGCTGACACACAGCTCGTGCCAAGGCCTGATGCATGCTGGGAGTTGTGCCATTAGGTCAAAGAGACCACAACACATAGGCAGGACACAGTGGCCAGAAAGGGCTAAAGGTCATTATGCAGCCACTGTCACCTGCAGCTTGCTGTCTCCTGCGGCCACAATCCTTGCATATTGGTTGACCCGCAATTTTATTCAGAATCTGCTAACTCTCAGAAACAGGATAGACCAAACTTCCAAGCTGGAAGGTATAAATATGTCAGTTTACCCAGAAAGTTTTTGAAGCAGATCCAACAGCAGCTGGACTGCTGAGGCTTTTGTACGTGTGATACAGGGGACACCTGCACTGTGATGGAGGAGGAACGATGAGCACTCTCACCATTGGCCAGGTGACTATCTTGCTCATAGGTGCACAAGTTACGAGTTGCGAGTTATGAATTAGAGAACTTGTGAGTTAGAAACCTCATGGATTAAGCAATGAAATAGCAAATTCATGTGTTAGACCAGTTTGTACATGAGTACTTGTTGTTTGTTTTCTCTACTAATGAGCTCATAAAATTAAGTTACAGAGTACATGGTCCTGTAAATTTGAGAGATCTACATGGACCATGACAGTAGTCCTCCTATGGGGTTTAACTGCCCACGCTCAAGGTCTGCCTTGATCTGGTGCAGCCACATAGCCTGGGATCCAACTTCACAGAAAACAGCTAAGTTGTGAAAAAGGGCTGTGAAAAAACTCCTCTGGGGCCTCCCCCAAGGTGGGACCTGCACTGAGCCCAGGCCCCCTCCTTTGGTGCTTGCTGGAGGCACCTTGCAGCTCTGCCTGTGTCCAGCCTTGTGCCCTGATGGTCCTCAACCTGACCCTGACGTGCCTCCTGGGCTTCCCGGTGGGGCCCCAGACCAGCCTTGTGGCTACAGCTCCATGGAGCACTGAACTGCCCCAATCACATTCGCAGCCCCACTCACCCACCAGACCCCTCAAGCCCAGCCCTGGCATGACCCAGATTGAGAATACATGCAATGTCATGAGGAAAGGCTGAAGGGTTGGGGTTAGGCAGGAGCAGTAGGTGCACCATCATAAAGACACCATTGTCAGGAGTGACACAACTCCTTCCATGGTCATTTTCCCTGTGATGCCAGGCAAAGGCAGCCTCTTCCTCATGGCAGCCCCTGTTGTGAAGGGGTTATGACAAAACACAAGAGCAGCATCATCAGCCTTGGGAAAGATCTAAACTCAGATGAAAAAGCTAATCCTATCCATAATAGGATATACGAGAGAGAGAGAGGATGGTGAGTCGATCTGCTAAATACCCTAAATGTCTGCATGTCATTGCCAGAACTGTGAAGCTAAACAAGAAGAGCTGGAAATCTTAGTACATGATTAAGGATGTGACTAAATAGTCATAGCATGTATTTTGTGGAAAATCTCACATGACTCACTTGTCAATATTAAAGGATATAGGTTTTTCACTAAGAGTAGGCAAATAATGAGATGTTACCCTGTATACTCAGCACCAAGTTAGCAGCCTGGAGATTCAGAATGTGGAGAAAGTTGAACCAACTGAAGGAAGGTTTATTCAAGGTTAAGAAAATAAAAGACCGTAGGCACAGTCATGGGGAGCAGTTGATTACAGACAAGGAAGATTACGCTAAGGGAGTTTTTATCTGCAGGAGGTGGAAGTATGGGACCTTCGGGTAATGGGAAGTCTCAGCCTGCTGAATGTCTAGGGAAAGCAATCTAGCGGGACAGACTTGTCATACACAAGTTAGGGAAATATTGTCTTGCTCAATCTCCTACTATATGATGCAAAACTGGCTGGACAACCAGAGGTTAGATAGTAGCTGACAGTAGATAGCTGTCAAAAATAGATGGATGTATTGAAGTTCCACTGTAGTCTGTCCTGGCTTTGGTACTAAACAACATTTTCATTAAGAGTTTGAAGATTAAATAGAAAGGCTTCTTATGCTCTTTTTATTGCATTATTATGATTATTATATTTGTGAAAGACAAAACTAAAAGGGGCTAGAATCATTAGAGTTCAAATATTCTTCACAAACAAGAAATGATCTACTGAAGAACAGGAAACAATTCACCATGAATAAATGCAGGTTTCTATTCTTAGCAATAATTGACTGCACAAATGCAGGATGTACAACATCTGATTTAGGTAGCAGTTCTTCAAAAATTGATCTTAGGGATTACAGTGGATCACGAACTGAAAGTGAGTGAACAATGTCCCACTCCCAAGAAAAAGATAACCAGCAATGGTAGAATTTATAATTAGGCATATGTGAAGACAAGTGAAATAGTCCCTTTGCTCTGTCTAGCATTGATTAGGTTTCAGCTGGAATATGGGATCCATTTCTGGGCACAGAATTGCAAGAAAGTTGTAGCCTTCTAAGCATAAGACATAAGGTATCAAGAAAAATGGGAACCAGTGATTATTTAATCAAATAAGACATGACTAACTTGGAAACACACTAACTATCTTCATGTACATTGAGAGATGCTGCAGAAAGGAACAAAAGACTCTTTTGTCTGTTCATGGTGCACTGGACAAGAAGTGAACGGCTTAAGCTGCACAATAAATATTGATTGTAGACACTGGGAAAATCTAACAGTGGGGGAGCAAAGCCCTCGAGCAGGTTGCACAGGGATGTTCTGAAATCCTCCATACTGGAAGTATATCAAAAAGGGTTATATACATGCTTCTGTCAGAAAAGATACAATCTATATTACAGAACCCAGCTTGGAAGTGGCAGGTCATTCTAGCCTTTTCCTATGATTACAAGTAAAGTCCCACAATGCTGCAGGGGAAAATTATCTTTTTAATTATTCTTTTTCTCATCGTTGTAGCTCTTTATTTGGACTAGAAAAGCAGCATTCATCATTGTGATGTTTGTTCACTTTTCATCCATTTACAATTTTTTTCCAAAGTCTATTTCTTCCTTTAATGAAGCAGGATTTTTTAAAAACATTGTTACACAGTCTAAGGGTTATCAGACAGATAATACATCTGATAGTTAAGTAAGCTATATCTTTACATGCAACAGGCAGATTTTTTAAAGTAAATTAATAAGCACGTATCAGATTCAATATTTAATCTCCCAAGAAGACCACAAGTATATTTTATATCCTTGTAGTCTTAAAGCTGTATATCAACATTATTAGGTTATATATTGTGTATATTCTCAGTATGGTTTCCTCAGCAACTATATTTTGGGTAGCTTTGCTATGGCAACCAAAGATGATTGCTTATTTTACTGTTTCAATTAATAATCCATGGCCTGAACCATAAAAGCAATAGTTAGATAATACATCTACAAAAGGCTAAATAAACATATGCTACACAAGTGCAAGCCTTCTGTAAGAGTTATTTCTCTAGTGTAGGAATAATACATAAGTACATCACTAATTAGACTCTGTATTTCAGTGCTTAAAATAGAAACACTGGGCTCAATTCTAGCCTTACATAGTGGAGGGCACAATAGTGGGTTTTGCAACATATGTGACAATCATCTATTATGCGAGAATCGCATTATGTCAGAATCAACTCCTTATTTATGAAGGCAGGAGAATGAATTTCCCAGTGTGCCCTTCTGCCCCAGTCCTGCCCTCAATTACATGGGAACAAATTTATTAAGTCAAAGGAGTCTCTCTGTAAAGCTGAAAGAGAATTGGGCCTTTGTCAGTTTTTCTTGCAGAATTTCTAACCACACTTGGCTGATCCACTGCTTTTGTTATATAATGGGCAATGTATGTTTCTGTAAGGCTTCATAAAACTGGTGACAAAATAGTCTTAATCAAAAGCATTTCAGGTTTCAGGATGGTAAGCGCAAAAGTTGAACACATCTCTAAGGAAACATGATTTTCTGTCTTTAGTTTGGACAAATATAAAGAGTATCCAGATGATCTTAACCCTTTTGCAATTTCCACTTATATAAGAATTATTATTTTTTTTGCAGCTCTCCACATTTCAGCACTTTGTCATCTGACTATGAAGTGGCTCCCAGATTTAATTATAAATACAAGTCTAGAAGCCTGGTTTATGTTACCAGTCTGGATTTAAACATTGCTTTTATAAGCCATGTTTACACTATTTTTTTCCTCAGAGCAGCAATGCCCTTACGTTGCATGCAGGTCAGATCACCCACTCTTTAGAAGTACATGGGCAACCTATGTAAATTAACATATGCAAGGTCTGAAAATTAAAACATAACGTTCAGGGCTTGTGCAAGTCTTAATATATGGTCTTACTATAATAATTCTATCATCCTTTCATATATATTATATGTCATAGCTGTGCACTTGGTGAACAGGTAGCAAATGCATGCAATGCATAATGTCATTGCATGCAGAGCGCTAGGTTCTGAAGGCAGTACCCCATGGTAGACCATAGAAATCCAGTGGAAAACCACAAAAAACTATGCAGCTATACATACTGGGGTTTTTTTAGGTCTTGAGCCCATTGTTCTGTGCCTCAATCTATCCACAGGAGCGTCTTTCTTACCTCAAAACATTTAAGATTTTTGAGCTATACATGTGGTACAGTAGTATCTGAAGGTGTGACCTGGTTACATAAGTAGCTATATAATTCTCCGTGTCAATCAATATTTGACTGTTCAACTCTCCCAGGTCAGTTGGACGGGAATCCTTGATCAACAAAATCACCCCTCTCCACATAAACCAGGAGTCCATAGTTTTAATGATCTTTGATGCTCAGATCCTAATGGAAATACTTGTTATTCCACTTATTTGAAAAACTGAATAATCCTAAAACAGCCACTCTCACATAATCTTTTCTTTTTCTATAGCAACTTTGCTAGCTGATGCACTTTTCTACAATTACCCCATCTTTTTTTAAAGAAGGTCAAACCAGAGCTGTCATTTTCTGAAGAGAACACGGGGATTTCTGAAGAGAACATTACCTCCTGAGTAATCTAAATGAAGGTGGAAATACAAATCAAAATCCTGATGCCCAGGTGCAGAAGTACCCATTGAATTTTCAAAATACAACACCTGCCTATACATTCCATGAATGAATACAGAAGCTTTCACTGGTTCGTAGCACCATCACATTCAATGTCAAGATGGCCTTATTGTTTATCATCAAATTTTCCAAGTGCTCTAATATCCATACGCTGACCTAGATTGCCTGAAAATCTCCAGACCTTAAGACATTCAGAAAAGAATGTCTCAGCAAGGCACAATACAAATACCACACTAAAAAAAAAACCCGAAACAAACTGTGTTCATAGTTTTTTCCTCCATACCCCAAGAAACTATGGCTCTAATATGTTTCAAACTAGTATGTCGAGATTTATGGGGGAAAACAGTCCTCAATTTTTTTCATGGTGAAAGTCTGAATATCTGCGAACTCCAGGTAGAGCTGATTAAATAAGAGTTATCCATGAGCAAAGGGCTGTTTTAAAGGTAGCCTGGTGATGCTCTAGCAGTGTGACTCCCGTTAATGTGCATTAATCACAGAGTACCTGCCATACCCTATGAGTCTGGATCCCCAAAAGCCTGTTTACTTAGGAGCATGTTATTCTCCATCTGTACTCTACAGCAGCAAATTCCTCCTAAGAGTAAAACTTCTGATTTAAGAGATGATGGGTAAGATTAATTTGCCTTAACTTAAGACACTTAAAAATTTGGACATCAAAGCTTGAGTTACTCACTCAATGACCAACGGAGAGAAAAAGACATCTAAAAAAAAGGTGTTTTCTAGTATCCCAAGAAGGGTGTCTGAAAGGGGATAAATAACTTCTAGAGATGCTCACTTCCTCACTTGTGAGTAGCTGATGACAGAGTCAAGCTGATGCTTGATTGTGGCACTGGTGGAAGCAGGAGGAAGAAGACGACACAGGACAGAGGAAGGTGGAGGAAACCAGAAGTGGGAGCAGCCCTTATATAAGAAATGATGCCCAGCTGAACAAAACTGAAGTGTTGTCAAGTGAGATGCAGCTACGATGGATCTGGAGGCTCTTCCCTTAAAGAAACAATATCAACCAGTGAATTTCCTTGTCCTGATACCATTCTCCATAGAAGAGCTCTCCAAGACTAGAATTTCTCCTGGACACCAGTGTCACATCTGGGCTTTTGCAGACACCATCACAACAGTAGATACTGTTTTATACTTAGAGTGTTTAATTTTATTTTCATGGCATTTTCCTTGGGATTTCACCAAGAAAATTTTCCTTGTATTTCAAGATGAAAATGCTTCCACTTTTACTTTGTGAACGCATTTCATCTTTCTTAATAAAAAACTCTTACCAAATAGTAAATGGTTGGTTTCACTGAAATTGCTGGTCAGAATTACAATTAAATCACTGAAGACAAAAACAAAAGGAAATTCTTCCAGCAAATATCATAGCAGAATTGCTTAAGAGAAAGGAAAGGAATAGGAAGCAATTTAGCAACAAATGTAGCTGATTAAGACCTCCTACACATATTGGTTACCTTATTTTTTAAATTCATTTTAACACTTTTTAGATATTTCAGCTGTAAATATTACCAATTCTAATTTTATTTTTCACGTTAAGTAGCGTAACTCTGGCTTCTAGAATCCCTTCCAAGAGGAACACGCAACTGTAAATGTGGTTTGAGACTGAACTCCCTGCATAACACACGTATTTATGTTAGTTTTCACACTCTAATAATTATCAAGCGACTTGCCAATGTTAAGCTTAATTCTTGCCAAGAGCCCTGTTCTTGTAGTAATCAATCAACACTAGCTTAACAGTAGTTTAAGTTCCACAGAAACATTCAAAATATGCCACAAAATATAGACTTACTTGTGAGAAAAATGCTGCAGACACTGTTTTCATAGCTAAAAGCATGATTCTTTTTCCTGCTATGACCTCAGTAAATATGACAATGGTAAAAATACTGCTTTGAATTCTACATTTAGCAAAAAAGATATTGTAAAGTGTAATAGGTGGTAAGCAGGCAATTAAGCGTTTGAAATAAATTCCCTCACAGTGAAGAGGCAAAAACAAAGGTGAAAATCAGCAAATGCTTTCCAGGCAACAAAAAAAATGTTGCCAGCTGAACAATGACCTCGTTAGGACCACAGAGATTTGGACTTACCAAAGGTAAAGGATCTGGCTTAGAGAGAAAATGCTGAGGAGGAAGCTACAAAAAAGGAGGTCACCGACTTCCAAATTAACTATTGGACAAAAGAGCACAGAGTAGAAAGTTGAGGAGTGTAGTTTCAAACAGCGATCCTATAACCAGAAGCCTGGACTAAGACATTTATGGCCTTGATACAAAATGCCAGTGCATATTGTTTCTTGAGAATTATGAAGATGGGATAAGAATTTGAGATTGGGTTATGAACAGTGGGAATTTCTTCCTGATGATACATAAATATATAAACCCCACCAACTAAATGTTGGTATATCAACAGTTATGATCCGTTAAGCAAAACTTAAATTAATCAAGAACAAGGTAGTTTCTATTAAATGTATTTGGCAACACGCAACACAAGGAGTACAACGGAGAAGTTCTCAAACAAATCGNTAAACCCCACCAACTAAATGTTGGTATATCAACAGTTATGATCCTGGGGGGAAAAAATAAATATAAGAAATAAATATAGGCTAGGAGGAGTTTTTTGTGATCTTATTGCCAGCTAATGAACCACCACTAGGAAATTCAGAAAGGCTAATGTAACTCCTATAGGAACTTATTTAAATGTGTTGATGATTTCTAGGTTATGCAGTGAAGTGACAGCTTGCTAGTATTCAGAATGGGCTGAGCTTAATAAGCAAAACTTAAATTAATCAAGAACAAGGTAGTTTCTATTCAATGTATTTGGCAACATGCAACACAAAGAGTACAACGGAGAAGTTCTCAAACAAATCGTAAAAAATAGGGTAAACATGAATGTTCAAAAGTATATGTATACAAGTTTCAGAGACTGAAGGAGAACAGGTAAGGAAATGCAGAAAGTTCAAGAGTTATCCCAAGCCAGTTTGAAATGGATACAGTTCCCCTAAAGACTCAAGGCAGTAGGAGAAAATAAACAAACTTTAAAACTTTTTCAGTTTCTAACAGAGCACACCAATAGTGGTATCTATGTCAGAACTGCACATCTGAGGCCCACACCTCCAGCAGCCGTAAATTACTCTGAAAAAATAGCCCTATTATTGCCTCTTTGTGTGTTCTGAATTTAACAGCAACAATGAACAAGACTGAAAGAACATCTCTGTAATGTTGTGATTGTTGAAATAAAACCTATTTCTTATACTCAGTCTTAAGCTATTACAAGCACAGTGGGAGGAAATCAAGCTGTTCCATTGAGAAAATTGGTACTGAAGATCTGGGATCCCTTCAGTGGGTACAATGACTCCTCTTACAGGGTGAGGTGGCTCCTGGCCACGATGAGCCTGAACTTTTGCTGCCAAAACATATTTCCAGGAGCAGATTGTCCCTCTTAAAATCTGCAGCTAAAGTGTGTGTGTAAGGCGCCAACTGACAAGTGAAGACATACTGGCTTTTCCTAAAACATCTGTGGGTTGTGACTTCTTTGGTGGGGCGTTCAACGTGTGGATGCCTACAGGCATGTCCACACCTGACAATGTGATGCTCTTGGTGTGCCTTGCTGCTGTTCCTCCTTCTTCTAGCATCACACTCAAGTCAAAGTGCTGCCTCTCTGACATGCAGCGGTTGTTACATCACATATAATATGGGCTCATACCATTTTGTACAAAACTCCTTAGCAAAGCCAGTGTTGTGTACAGGTGCAAACAACTGTGCCAGAATTTCTCAAAGATTCACTGTCCCCTGTGAACTAAGAGGAAATTTTTTCTCTCTCATAAAAGACATTTCAGAGGGAAATAAAATATTTATCCATCTTACTGCAACAGCGTTATATGCTCTTACTGCATCACTCAGGAAGTTAAAGGACAGCAGGATATCTTAAACCATGTCAGATCAGGAGGGAGACAATCTTGCCTTTGAATTTTTTTAAAAGCAAGAAACTTTGCCAATACATCCCCAATACATCTGCACCCCATCCCTGTCCCCACAGTCAGGTACAGCCACAACCATAGTAAATGTTCCCAGAGGTGGTATCTGGAAAACAAGAGCACTGAGTTTTATGAGGGCTGCTTACACACAACTGTCTTCATGTTGTGGATCATGAAGGCTGTCCTCAGACTTCTCTTACTTGGCCATACCTCCACCATACAGTATTTACCGTGACTGAAGCAAAAAGTGCCTGCACAGCTTTGCTCTCTGCAATATGTCTTCATTCACGCTCAGTCAGGCACTGACATGAGGACTGGTACTGCTGGGGAAAGCTTTACACCTCCCCTTCCCTCACACGGGGGCTCACGCCCTGACACTTTCTGTCACTGATGTCCCCAGCCTGTACCGCCCCCTCCAGCCCTCCCTGGCATGATGGGATGGACACAGGTAGGGTCTGAGGAAGTCAGTGCCTCCACCAGGCAGAAAAACAAAGCTAAATTTGCAAGGTCAAAGCCAACACGACAGGGAAGAGAATCAGTCCAAGATTTGTGCTTCTCCACTTGTCTAAAGACATACATCAGCAAATACAAACTTCTACAGAAGTACAAAATATTGTTATATCATTATTATTGTATTCTTTGAAAAGTAACATGAAAAATTTCACTTCTAATAGCTTCCAAGAGGCCTTCCTTCTTAGAAAAATATATAATTTAAAGTAGCTTAAAAATAAGAATAGCAGCAATGAAGCCATGCTCTGAGCATCCCCCCTGTGACAGACCTGCTAATGGACATGCAAAAGAAGGGAAGTTGCCTTTGCAGGGAGATACCCATGACAGATTAGCTTCAGGAGATATCTCTGCAGTTGCTGATGCAAGAGACCTACCTGCAAACCTTCGGACAAGGAAATATACAGGAAGTGCAAATCCAAATTATTCAGTGTATGCATTTGTTTTACCAGCACCAAATTAGAATAGAGGAAAACGCATCCCACCACCACACAGCTATTTAGCGTGTGGCGATACCTTTGACATGTAATTTGTCTTTCAAAAGGGGGAAACCACCGTCTGCATTTTAAAACTGTTTAAAAGATTATCCAGGCTGACATACCTTTGTGATTCCTCTCTGATCTGAGGTAGTGAAGTCGACAGTAATGTTCCTCGGTGTCACAATCAGGCTGCAATCATCAAGCTGCCCACTTCCAGAGAGGCGAAAATTTACCATGTTGACATATTCTTACTGGCAGTGTAGCTGTTTCATCGCACGCAGAAGGAACATACTGCCGTGTTAGGTTTTGACAGGTCTCCAGAAAAAAAAAATGCACTTAGCTGGCAACTTCTATGCAGAGACACTGCAATATCTAACCCACTTTCATGAAGACCAACAGAAACATTTTCATTATTATTGACAATATAATCAGCACGATATGGATTTTCATTATAGCATTTTCTTGTTAGTAGGTTTGTAGAGAAGCTTTGAGATTAAAAATATTGTTTTACTAGTATCTAATCTCTACCAAAAAATTAAGGCCATCAATTCCAAGCTCTAGACTAACATTTTCTCACAATCATTAGTTCCTTCTTCTGTGCCAGTAGCTGACTGAAGAAGTTTTGATGTTGTTGCTAACTCTGTAGAAGACATTGAAACCTGAAGTCTAGCGTGTTGCTGTATATGACCCCTTTGTCT
Source organism: Himantopus leucocephalus (assembly GCA_003993805.1). Taxonomy (NCBI): domain Eukaryota; kingdom Metazoa; phylum Chordata; class Aves; order Charadriiformes; family Recurvirostridae; genus Himantopus; species Himantopus leucocephalus. The sequence continues at coordinate 31,751,078 of RSEF01000001.1, forward strand.
ACCTGAGAGAAGTTAAATAAATTCAACTTTGCCTTCATTCCAGCATATGATCAGAATTGCTGCACTGTTAGAAAGCAATGATCACTCATTGTTAACACAAAAATATTCTCTCTTGGAAAAGAAATGCATCCTAGTTCGGCATGGGTTTTATAGTCACCAAACTAAACAGCATGTTGCTGTAACTGGGGGATAAATATTCTGCCCCGCTGTGTGCCCTTTGCTCGCTTTGCTGTTTTTCATGATGTTTTTCTCTGGATCCTGAGCCAATTGTTTGTCCTGAGTTATCCTTGGTGTGATCTCTAACAGTATTTGCTCCATGCTTTAATGTACTGCCTGTGCTCTGCTTTTGGTTACTGAACAAGTCTGACTCTTGGGGATTGTAGATGAAAGAACATATTGGTTATAAAGAATAATAATAATACGTGGGCCACATTAAAAACGGTGAACAAACATTACTAATTAATTATCTAAAGCAATTGGAAGGGCTTATAGATAAATATTTTGAATAGTAGCTAGGCACAATTATCATCACTTTACAGTGGGGAAGCAAGAACAGCATTGGGGATACAGGGATCTGCCCCAGCATATCTAAAAACTTGGTGGTGCTGCCAGGTCCAGAATTGCCCCACGGGCAGCCTCCAAGGCAAGAATGAGGTGTGTATTTGCAGTGAGTGAAGAGTATTGGACCACTCAAAGATCTCAACATAGTGGGGTGAGATGGGACTTATGGGAATCATAGAAT
>RSEF01000001.1:31751919-31769413 GCA_003993805.1 Himantopus leucocephalus
AGAGGTGTTCCATCCCTCTGATCATCTTCGTGGCCCTCCTCTGTACCTACTCCGACAAGTCCATGTCTTTCCTATGTTGGGAACTCCAGAGCTGGACGCAGTACTCCAGGTGGGTTCTCAGGAGAGTGGAGTAGAGGGGCAGAATTGCCTCCCTCAACCTGCTGGCCACACTTCTGATGCAGCCCAGAATATGGCTGGCCTTCTGGGCTGCAATCGCACATTGCCGGCTCATGTTGAGGTTCTCATCAATCAGCACACCCAGGTCCTTCTTCTCAGGGCTGCTCTCGATCCATTCCCCGCCGAGCCTGTATTTGTGTTTGGGATTGCCCTGACCCAGATGCAAGACCTTGCACTTGGCCTTGTCGAACTTCATGAGGTTGGCATGGGCCCACCTCTCCAGCCTGTCCAGGTCCCTCTGGATGGCGTCCCTCCCCTCAGGCATGTCTACCTCACCACACAGCTTGGTATCATTGGCAAACTTGCTGAGGGTGTACTCGATCCCACTGTCCATGTCTCCGACAAAGATGTTGAACAGACGTTAAACCGGTTAAGCTGGTAGCACCCAGATAGCTTTTTTTCTTACATTAAAAACCCCCATTTGTTCAAATAATGGTGGATGAATCTTTCTCATCAATAATGTTTTCTACTTGATGCTGTTCCTACCACACAGGTTGATAATTCCAGTAGGACAGAACTGAATCTGTGGTACTTTTGCAAGATTACGTACAAAGATGATCTTCATTTTTAGACCACCCATACCAAGGAGAAACATTACATCTCCATATGAAGGAGAAACATAATACTGCCAGCTAGAGCAGCTAGGCCTTGGTATACTTCACACCAGTTAAAGAACCTGGGATGCGTTTACAATCCCCCAGAACAAGAGCTGAAGAGCCTGTGGTAGGACAGAGATAAGAGTATGTTGGTTTGCTAATCAGGAAAGAAAACTCCTATTAATGTCTGTTTAGGCCCTGCACTATCATAAACCTTCAAGTCATCCTGAAAAAGCAGTGAAGAGAAGGGAAATTAGTTATTTGTGATTCTAAAGTGCAGTTTCTTAGCTTGTAAACGCTGCCTGGCATGTTCATGGGAACCAATGGAAGTTTGGAGTCAGATCCAAAAACAAAGCAAAAAATTCTTTAAGTTTAGCAGCCCAGAGCACCGCAGCATTTTTTAACCACTTGGAATGCAAACTTCCGAATCAATCCCCTAGGCTTCCTCTGCAGTGACCAGGGAGACCAGGGAGAGCAGGGGGCTCTTCAGAGGAAGCTGGCTGAGGAAGGACTACCCTAGTGCCAGCCCTCCAGAAAAATCTGCAGAGGGGCACGTTTCAACCCCTGTTCCTGCCCATGGATTTGGCACTTCTGCGCTAGAGGAAAGGGCATCCCAACACCATACAGAGATCTGTCATCCTGCACCTTGTCACATGGCCTGTGTTAATTTGTTTAACCCAGGTGTAATACATAAACACGTTCTCCATAGAATGGTTTAGGTTGGAAGGGACCTTGAAGATCATTGAGTTCCAAACCCCCTGCCATAGGCAGGGACACCTCCCACTAGAAGAGGTTGCTCAAAGCCCCATCCAGCCTGGCCTTAAACAGGTCCAGGGATGGGGCACCCACAGCTTTCCCTGGGCAACCTGTCCCAGGGCCTCACCACCCTCAAAGTGAAAAATTTCTTCGTAGTATCTAGTCTAAATCTCCCTTCTTCCAGTTTGAAGCCATTCCCCCTCGTCCTATCACTACATGCCCTAGTTAAAAGTCCTTCCCCTACTCTCCTTTAGGCCCCATTTAGGTACTGGAAGGCCACAATAAGGTCTCCCGGAGCCTTCTCTTCTCCAGGCTGAACAACCCCAGCTCTCTCAGCCTGTCTTGTCTTCTTGTGTGGGTGCTGGCTCTAGACCCACTTCAGAGCAAGCGTTGCCTGCAGAAGGTGGTCGAGAGCAGTGAAGGCAGCCTCGCTGTGCCAGAGCAGCGCTGCACCAGGACTACATAGGCAGAAACCAGGGCATAGTGCCGGGTGGTGGTTGTGTACACACATTTCAGCCTTGCCTTAAAAACTAGATGTGGGGGAACGCCAGATATGGGCAAAAGACAGTTTGAGAAATACTACCTTAATACAATTCAAATATAACCCCCCTCTGAACTACACTTCACATCCTAGGACTCTCGTATCTGCTTTCAAAAAATAGTCTGTAGCAAATTTAAATTGCAAATGAAGCTACTCTAATCTTAGCTGCTTTAAATACCTTACTACATGGATCCTTCAGGGTGACAGATGACTAGATTTAGATTTCTTTTGAGTTAGTCTCATGACAACCATTTGTGAGATAATACAATCTCTATTTTCCTGCAACTCTGAGGTAGGCTTTGGCTGTTCGACACACACTAAGGACACTTTTGTTCCAGCTCCTTGATACCCAGCCCAAATGCAAGCTCAGCTACCCCTTAGTTCTTAGTCCAGGGTCTGTATAAGCTTCTGTCTGTCAAAAAAAAAACCCTTCTAATTACCAACATTGTGCAAACTACTGCTAAGCATATAGTAACTACATGATTCACCTGGACAATTACAGCATTTCTAGTGTCTAAATCTTTCTGGCAGAGTGCTTTGAGATTTCTAACACAGGGAAAATACTGTCTAAAACTAAAATGTATCGCATGCTATTTATTGGTTAATCACCAACAGTAAAGTTCTTGGGACAATTTCTCAGTAAAACTATATTAAACTCAATTGAAACAATTTAGGGAAAGAGATAATGCTCTGTGCTCTATTAGTTTTTTATTTGAGTGTTTACAATTGCTAAATTTTGTGTGGACATGTAATTTCAAGTGACAGATTTCAGGCCCACAAATCTCATGCCAACATTGCTAGGAAAAAATGTCCTCTATTATTCCACATCTCAGTAGCTGCAGTGGGATTAAATCGAGGAGCAGAGTTCTAAATTGAACCATTAATATTCTCATTGATGTAAATAATACAGTACTTCAGAACTAAACCCAAGCAGGGAAAAGTCAAAACCTGATTGTTTTTAGTTTTGCTAGATCACATCATAAAAAACTCCTGTGTCGATGTCAACATCTAGAAATTCAGAAGACATCTTTTCCTTTTAAATAGTCCCACAGAAAAACTGATATTCATATTCTTAAAGTAGAATTAATGACCTATGCACAAAACCTAGTATTGTTTCCATACATTAGAAATAAATCTGATCTGATGACCACCTTTAAACTAAATATCCACAGCTATGTTGTCACAAGGGACGTTTCTAAGAGGACATGAGACTGCTGCCTTAGGACAATTGTAGTAAGAGTAAATTACTTTTATACCATTTCCTAGTCCTTCTAAAGGTTTTGTTGGGAGAATGAATATATCTTACACTGCATTCTGTACTTGCTGTAGTCTGTCACAGGAATGAATTATCACCAAATTTTAATGCTTCAACACTGTGCATTTTTATTCTCATTATATTCTCCCTTTTTTTCCTCAATCTTGTGAGAAAAATTATAATAATAAAGAGAAAATAGCAGAACATTTATCCATTTATCCATTCCCTTGACACCCTTAAGATTGTAACCAGAACAGAAAATTATATGAAAATGATTTGTTCTTACACTAAATATAGACACAAGGAAAGAAATAAGTTTAAAATTAATCAGTTCCCTGAAGAATATGAATCCTTGGTCCATCTTCAGTGCCCTAAAATGTACTTCTACACTGAGTATTGTCATCAATTAAAGCTATAGACAGTATTAAACATTGACATCTTCTGGACCTCTGTGAAGTAAGACTGCAGTTGGACACGATACCCCATTTTGGTACAATGAGGCACAGAGAAAAGAAAGGCAGAGCACTAGACCGCTGAAATGTTTTATAAAAGCATAGATGTTAGGAAATCTGAACTCCGCAAGTCTTTTTGTCTCTAAACCAAAGAGGGACACATTACTGCTAAATATGCAGAATATGTTACATTTCATGCTTTTTGGTCATGTCTTCTTTTAAGACAGAATGAGATACAGGTGCATAAATTGACATTTTCTCAGTACATAATATTTTCATACCAAGGGAAAAAAAAAACCCCACTAAACAGCTGTTTATGACAGTAACATTTCATAAATATTATCATACTCTTTCTCTCTTCAAATATAAATAATATGCATACATATTTACATACATATATATCCATTACTATACCTATATACACACACATCTCTATACAGAGCAACGATATTCCGAGTAACAATAGATGATCAGCGTTTTGCAGGTGAGCTTAGGATGAGCTTGCAGGTGAGCATGCTGTCGTAACTGTCTGTTTGCATGTCTCTACCCAGGGATAAACGTAAAGAAAATTACCCTGCACGCCTGCAGAGTGTGAGTATACTCAATAGCGGTGACCGTGGTCAAGTTCAAATTGCATCTTTTTCTGATGTGACTAGTTCACCTAATACTCCCTGTGTCAGGTCTGTGCTGTAAGGCACTCTACCACCATGTAGTGAATAGTAATTCCTGTCCCAAAGAGATTATAAACTGTATCAGTAAGAATTCGGGAGATGAAACTGAGGCACAAAGAGGCAAAGTTACTTGCCAAGGGCGTGGAAAAAAAGTCAGTGATAAAGAATATGATCCAGGTTTCCTGACTGTTATGCCAGTATCCATTCTCTTTCTAGGAGGCATAACATAGAATCATAAAATCATAGAATCATAGAGTCATAGAACAGTTTGGGTTGGAAGGGACCTTTAAAGGTCATCTAGTCCAACCCCCCTGCAATAAGTGGGGACATCTTCAACTAGATCAGGTTGCTCAGAGCCCCGTCCAACCTGACCTTGAATGTTTCCAGGGATGGGGCATCTACCACCTCTCTGGGCAACCTGTGCCAGTGTTTCACCACCCCTATTGTAAAAAATGTCTTCCTTCTATCTAGTCTAAATCTACCCTCTTTTAGTTTAAAGCCGTTCCCCCTTATCCTATCACAACAGGCTCTGCTAAAATGTTTGTCCCCATCTTTCTTATAGGATGCCTTTAAGTGTTGAAAGGCCGCAATAAGGTTTCCCCAGAGCCTTCTCTTCTCCAGGCTAAAGAACCCCAACTTTTTCAGCCTGTCCTCATAGGAGAGGTGCTCCATCCCCTTTATTATTTTAGTGACTCTCCTCTGAACAGCTATTCACCAACCTGAAAAGCAAGATAATTTAATGACTAGAGCTGATGTGAAGATTATTTCTGTGATATAGTGGAGTGCATCCAAATGCACCTGATATTTTAGCCACTTTTAGAAAATACTTTGTACTTCCCAAGTTCATCTAAAGAAGCCTAAACATTTTACAGACTACAAGTAGCTGCACTTAACTATCTATGAACTCAAATTCATATCAGAAGCAGTGTGAATTGAGGGGCTGTGAACCACATTGTGGGACGGAGAAAGTCAGATCCCTTGGGTGATGCTGGGAGGGATGCTACAGCCTGTTTCCCTGCACTGGTAAATCTGTACATCTGTCCTGCCTCTGCACGCTGCTGGTAATATCCACACCTTGTTTTCAAGGACTGTTAGTTACTAATAAAGTGTATCCATTCTCTTGCCAGCAGTACCTTCTACTGGATTCTAAGAACATGAAAACATGTTCTCATAAATGAGAGAATAATTAGTAAACTAGTTCTAGCTATTGTGTTAATAAACTCATATTGATGAGTTCACACTAAAACAAATGCATTCCCTGATTTTAAGGGAACACAATGCAGCATAACTGTGCTAGCTTATCATTTCACTTTGGTCAGATAAACCATGATTCTCATGGAAGAATAAAAATGAACCTTTGTTTTTAATCTTAGTAAGCATAAGGATTTATCACATACCATATCTGGCATCCTCCTTACTTCCAATGCATTGTTTGTGCTTAAAAAGAATTTTCTCTTTTTGAATTTAGTTTAAAAAGAGAAGTACCTCCCTGGCACTAAATTTTATCATCTAATCGAGAATCTGAGTTTAGGAAGGTCATAATAAATTCACTCATTATTGGTCTGAAATGTACTTTTGTGGATATACAACAAAAAGACTTCTTGTTGACAAGAAGCAATTAACTACAAGTCTTAGCAGAGTCTTGTAGCAGTTAGAAGTTCACATTACATGGAAAACTAATAATGAAGTCTGTTAGCCATGTATCTGCATTGTAGGTAAGCTTTAATAATTTAAAAATCAAATAAGATCTCCATTATCCCCAGAAAGCAAGTAAATGATTTTCATATTAATAATACAGTGATATTATTACAGTCAAGGTCTTTTTCTAATTATGCACTCAATAATGAAAATAAAGGAAGTATAAATCTATCAGCATTCAGAAAGAAAATGGAATAGTATGGTCACAGTCCATAGCAGCTGCAAAAGATGTTAGATCTAGCGGACAAGGAAAATGTACTTATCCTCAAAGATCATAAATTATGGAAACATGGGTCACATGGCCTGAAACCACAGAGAAAGAAATCACAGTTCTAAGTTTCCACTTCTCTTCTTCGAATTTGTCATGAGCAAACAGTAAATGATTTTTTTTAGAAGGAATCCTTTTCCAGCTTTGGTTTAAACCTTGGCAGAACTATTTCTGCCACAATAGCGTCTCATTAAATTTCAAGAATTTTTATGTATCAGATGTGTGGGTAATACTGAGAACAGCATTTCTGGGAAATCTAAAAATGAAGAACAACATAAATGAATGAAATCCAATATCTGAATTAAAACCAGTAAACCTATGGGCTTAAGATTTTCAAAAATGGAAGACCTTAAAGAATAAACCAAGACCAATGTAAAGAAACACTTTTGCATTCACCACAAAAAGTAAAAAAGTGACTTAACTCCTTCTTAACTCTTAGAAAATGACAACAGACTTGAAAGAAGTTGCAAGAATAATGAGACTTAAGATCAACGAAGGTAAAACCAAATTTGTGCTTGTAAACTCACAAGAATAACTTGATGAAGGTTATCTAATAGTCAATCAATGTAAGCATCTTAAATACCTAGCAACATTAATTATTAGTAGCTATGGGATGAAGAGGAATATTAAGACATGAGAATTTCATTTTTTTTCCTCTCAGGTACTGTTTAATTCTAACAACCACTGAAGAGAACTGATTTTAAGACAGCTATGCAAATCTCCTACAGGAGACCCTCCAGATGTAAGACATAAGTACTTCTTTACAAGAAGTAACTAAATAATGAATTTTGGGGTCAGTAAGAAAGTATGATTAAGAAAAAGATTTAATAAGAAAGTGTGGAAAGCCTCAGGGAAAACATCTGTAGCAAATACAGTGAAATACTGTCATTCATCCTTGGTTGGTGAGCAGTACACTGAGTTAAGACATGATGCATATTCTCTAGGAATATGAATTTCCTTCTGTTAGGACTTTGCAAACTGTTTAAATACCTACCTTTTCTGTACCCTTTAGAGACACTCGGTGGCTACCACCGAGTAGCCTGAGACAGAATAGGTCAAGGTCGGTCTCTCGGAAGCACCTTCCTCTGTTTTTTCTCCTGTGCAATCGAGATAAAGGATCTTACCATAGATTATTAGTATTCAGGAGAAACATGCTTTTAACAGAAAGACATACAGTGAAACTGTGAGAGCAGAGAGGGATCTTTCAAGTGCACAGTTTAAGCGTGCCAGGAGTCTGCCATGCTAAACACACTGTTCTAATACAGAGGAACTTTTGGTATAACTCCTCACTACCTCCTTTCCCGACTATGGTGAAAAACTGTTGATGTCGCCTCCTCTTTAGTTCTCCTCCAAGCTAAACTGCTCACTAAGGCTTCCTGCTTCTCCATAGCCTGGAGCCTAGAAAATTTACAGCAGCAAGTCATCATTTTTCCACAATCACTTACTTGTTCTCCAGTTTTTGTGCTCTTGGCTGTTCCAGTCTGTTTTGAGGATCAGTTTATCTGGACATCTTCAGTTGGGCACAGTCTTTTCAAGCAGGATCTACGTGCTTGAAAGTAAAAAACCAGTTCCATTATAATGCCTAGCTACTAGGCATTAGTATGCTTACCAGCCCTAAAAAGTCTTTGCAGGCTGGGAGGGCTCATCCTCTGCAGCTGTCTGGAAGGGATCCAGGTGTGGCTGAGCTGCCATCCCCACCGGCCTCATCGACACCGATAACAAAGATAACTCAATTCAATGACCCTATGATTCCTGACTAACCCCTGACCAACATCCTTGGGTTTTTCCTGTAAGGTTTTACACCTTTCCGTGCTGTGTTTTCCTCTTGAATGCTTCAACAGCTAATAATCCTGTCTCCACAATACTACTTCTATACAAAATTTTACCTTTCTGACCTTTCTGCAGAGTTTCTCACAGCTCTCTCTCGGCAGTATGAGCCAGGGTTATGCAGCAGGGCTGTATGAGAGCTGGGACTTGAAGCCCTGGACACAGATGCAGGATCCCTGGGTTCACTCCTTGCTATTCTTTGCCAACTTCTGGATCCCCCTTTGCTTAATACACATTCCTAGGAAAAGAGTCTCTCCGTCTCTCCCAGAGCTGATAATAATCTCAGGCAGACTGGAACAGAGTGCAGCTCCCTGCGCATTACCAGGTCCAGCTCAGGGTCAATCATCTGAGATGTCAAAGTCTGAACAGACTGGGAATTTTTAGAAAAGGAAAAGTTGTTTCTTTCCAAGAACGAAGTGAGATCTACTGCTGCTTCTGGGGCTGGGATTGTATCCTTTAAGGCCTGGATGCTTAGCCAGGGAGATTGGGAGATTGGATGTGATATTCAAACCTTTTTTTTTTTGGGTCACAGCCCATTGTACTAAGGGACCAAAGTGCAGCCATATAACTAACATGATATAGGAAACATGGCAAGCGTTTAGCAGTATGATACTTCACAGCTGGTGTTTAATACAGCCGCTTGCTTGATCAGCTGTGGCAGAACACGTCACCGGCCAGATGCTGCCTTCTTCTGCAGGGCAGGTGGGACCTGGGTGGTCAGTTTTCTCTCTGTCCTACCAGAGATTTATACAGTCCAGGGGTCTAGGCATGTGTGACCAACTATGCACTCTCTTCAGTGGTTACGGGAGCTTCATTTTTTCATGCCTGACCAGGAGAGAGGAGGCTACACATTAATCACTGGCCTAAGCATTATTTCAGGTACACATGATGGAGAGTTATGTTTGTAGTAGAGTTGCGTTTGCCAGGCTTGGGTACTGTGCTGAAAAAGTAGTTTGAAACAAAGGAAGCACCTAAGCATCTCACTCCTATTATAACTAGCAAGGGAGTGAGCAAGCAATCACTGATCACTCTGGTTACTTTTTGCTCAAGAAGCGCATAGTCAGCATGAGCCCTTTGACTACCAGCTGTGATAAAATCAGGCCCCAGGGTTTTGCATCACCACTGCCTACAGGTTATAATATCAGGGAATAGGGCTGATATTTTATCAGATTTATCAAATATATTTATCAAATATTTTCTCTAAGGCATTCACATCTGCAAGAATCTGGCAAATGCCCTCAGAAATATTGAATCCTGTTGCACAAATGTTAAACATCTTGGGAAGATGTTAAGTTGGAGTTTGGCACCCAAGGCTTTTCACCAGAAAATAGAATATAATTTTTATTATAAGGCCTACATAAAGGACAATTTCATCTGAGAAAAAATGTAAAACCCATTTAAACTGCTAAACAAAAGCAACGTATAATCTTCATTCTGTGTTTTGGAGTGAAAAGAAGTGAATAATACAGAATGCAAGGGTATTTCATAGTGATCTGAAGCTTTGCCATTGTGCTTGCTTCAACAGACAAGGTGAATCACAAAAACTTCTTTGAAGAGCCATCTGTGTTCCTTTTCTAGCTGTCTGTACTGGTAAGCTGAAATCACAGCTACAGGAAGATACGCAATGGATATGATATAGTGGTATTAATAAAAAGTTTAAGAAGTTACACAAGAAGTTACCTGAAAGAGTCATCAGTCCTGAAGCACAATGACAATAAATATACAATTAAATACTCCATTAATATATCCAGATGGAGTACTGAAGACTTGTTACCACAAAATGATCAAAAAGAAAGCCCAATGCTAATGCCATGATATCTAACTACTTCAGATTTTAAGATTTTTACACTGATTGGCAAAAATGAGGCATTCCTACTACATTTCCCCAAGATAACTACAGCTACAGTTAAGGGGAAATTTTTCCCGTCAAATCTGCTTTTGCCAGATATGCTGTATCTGACAGCAGTGTCTGACAATAGGATTAGAGTTTGGAGGACATGAATTTAAGCAATTTAAAATTATGTATGTGTCTATATACACAACTGTGAGTCCATATTAACTCCCAATCCAGAATGAAAAATGTTAAAACAAGGAACCAGTACCCAGGTTGTCAGTCTGTCTGTCTTGGGTAACACAGAAGGTGAGGGATGCCAGCTACTGAGTTCTCATCAGTCTCCTGGGATCTTCTTAGGTTGGTGATGACATGCTGGTTTTGGATGTGCTTTTCTGTATTCTTTACGAAGGACGTGTAATTCCTGTTCCTCTTCCATTAGTTATTAAGACTTACTCAGTGTCCATTGACTTCTGACCTGAGTGTCCTGAGAATCTGTACACGGATGCACTGAGATCCTGGAGACCTACTAATATAGGTATCATCAACACATGCCATTTTTCTGCTGGTGCTTCTGGTGCTTCTGCATTTCCATTCACTCTCTGCTCCTATCAGTCTTCACAGTTTGTTATAATTCCTTGCACAGATAATATAATCACAAAATGATATCAATGAATCATGTGCTGACAGCTCCTGACACTTTGCTAAACAAAAACAAAACACCTGCACAGTTAGAAAACAATGTCAGAGTCACTGAAGAACTGCAGGATGAGAAAGAGACAAATTTGGTTTAAAAAAAGGCCTATCAGTATTCTAGGAGCTGCCACCGCTTCCTGAAAACAATGCAGTTCATCTCTGTAATAAGAAACTACAGTCACCAATTGTGACCAGACTGTTTCGCGGGAGGTTGCCCCATGGATTCCCCAACTTTGGACACTTAAGATTCAGCTGGACAGGGTGCTGGGTCATCTTGTCTAGAAAGAAAGGCTGGATCAGATGATCCTTGAGGTCCCTTCCAACCTGGTATTCTATGCTTCTATGGCTTACGCAAGAGTTGTTCCCAGCAGACAACTATGAGAGACGGACAAAGGTTTTTAGGAGACTGGGGAGGAGGAAGGACTACTGAGAAATGTGCCTGAGAAGGCCACAGACAGAGACCAAGCAGAACAAATTGGCCACGGCACAAACAAGTATCTGGACCTGCCGCCCCCAAAAGCAGCCATGCTAAGGTACCAGCAACTCATTCATCCAAGAGCAACTCAAAGATGACATGAACACAGTTAGCATAGTATTTATTTGGCTGTTTCTTAATGTATTTATAATGGCATAACATATCACTGCTATTTTTAACATTATTATTAATTGTTGGCAGGAAAAGGAAAAGATGACACTGTCCGACAGTGTTCTCAAAGACTGAGCTTCCCAGGCAGAAAGTCTGTGAGCAGTGCAGCAGAGCCCGTGAAGCTCCATCCTGCCAACTGGAGCCAAACCCAGACTAAGCCTCACCCCTGGCAGGATCCCCAGCACTGCACAGCCACAAGTGGAGGACACTACGTGTTTCTTAGACAGTGCCTAGCTCTGGGCTGTTCTTGGTCATGCCTGGAAGCTGATTACCAGACATCTAAGCCCTCTGCCACTAGTGCTGGCTCATGTTGGAACATAAATCCACCCTGACATAGCACAGTCCCTGGCTTCTCCTTGCCCCTGCACTGCGTGGGGTGAGGGGAGGCCAGAAACCCTCTCTACAAGATCCTCAGAAGCCAGGTAAGACTTGATTGCGCAGGAAAAAGGTTTGGGCTCAAGCAAAGCAGCTGACCTCTCCCGGGACACCCACTCATTTCTGCCTGGAACACCAAACTGTACATCTTTCTGTATCTAAGGACGTTTTGCCTTCCTAAGAGACAGAGCAGCTTGGCAGCCGGGACACTCCTGTATTACGTGGAAAATGCAAGTTCAAGTCTGTTCTTTAAATCAAGCTCAAGTAAAGATTTGAAGATTAATTTTCTGGGTGCAAGGTGTTGCTCCATGCAGTACACTATTCTCTATGCACACTGGTATTTACACACCTGGTCCCAGGGCTGTGGCGAAAGCTACATCCAGCTGAGGCAGGCCTCGAGCACAGCCAAAGTCTGGGGCTATGCTGACGTGGTGGAGATCCCTCCAACTTCATTGAGGATCCCATTTCTGGAGCCGTCAGTTAACATCTCTCTTGAACGATTAATGGGCGGAGTAGCGTCAACTCACAGAGGGTTGTGTACATGCCTGGTGGGAAGATCATAGACACATGGATTAAGAGACAGCCACGTAGTACCGATGACAGTGGTATTACATGGAGATACATATAGGACGTAAGTCTGCTTGATGAATTTGACCTATATTTGCCATGGTTATGGCTGCAGGTTTGATATTCTGAATTGCCTAGTGCTTTTCCATCAATAAATTGCTATTGTTATTGATAAAGCCACCAATACTTTAGTTCAGATTCAGTTATTCATAATCAGATGTCACAACTGAAACACTAAAAACAACACTCAGCTCAGTTCAGTAATTCATAGAAAGAGTAAGCATAAAGGAAAAAAAAGGTGCTATACCAAATTTCCTTAGATGATCACAGGGAGGATTAAAGAACATTAATTCTATCATCACTCATCTCATCATAAGGTCAACCGCATCTAAAGGCTAAGTAACATGCTTTTCTGTAATACTGAGATCTTCAGAGAAGTATGATTGCTGCATCTTACCAGCTTGGAAATGTCAACTGGAGGAAGTGAACCAAACAAGTCCATAAGGTTTATTCTACTTTCAGAATTATCCCAAACTTAAAGCAGATACTTAGAAAACTGTTAGAAAGAAAAATAATAATAAATACATTCCACTTCTGGGAATAAGTTACAGTTCTAGAATGAGGTAAGTGAGAGAAAAGACTTTGTATTGAAGTTCTTCAACACATTAACTCCAGATGCAGCCCAAAGCATTGATCACTCTAGCAGTCATTCGCTAGGGTTTGTAATGCCGACAGGTAGTAACACTTTTCCTACCTCCAATTGACATCAAGGGCTTATCATTTGTCCTTCATGTAGACAGCAGGACAACTGATGCTCCACAGAGACATTATGAATAAAGCCAAACACCATCGGGTTATTAAATAGTCCAAGTAACTTTCCTCATCTTCCTAAGAGCAGTTTTTGCCCACTGTAATGTTCTACAAATATATTACTGGCACAATGCCTTGCTGTTGAGATTTTTAGTCCAAGCACAAAGAAAAAAGTGATCCTGTGAAAATCGAAGGACTACAGTGTGAAGAACTTTCATTAAGGGTTGCTGACCTTTCACTATAGAAAACTGTTAAAGCAGTGAAACTAGGAACGAGGATTTCTCAGTGGCTGCTAAGGGGTTATGCAGCCTTTCATCTGTGTACTAATTTAAGTCCCGCCTGGACGAGCATTCTTCTTTCAGACATACTCAGCTGACAATTACCCTGCTAAAGTTAAACGATTGCCATCAGCTTGAGTTGGAAAAAAATGTTAACTCTTAGCCTTCTTTTGTATTATCCAATATAATCCCAGTTCTGTTGGACTTCCCAAGACAGCCTCGGCATCATAGCACAAGGCACCTGGTCCAGTGGCAATGAAAGTTACAGAACTGATCAGAAATTATTGCTTTACAGCAATACATTTAGACAGCCTCCATCTGGCTTCACATCTTAAAACTCATCAAAACCAATCTTGTGTCTTCTTTTCCGTAGTATGAAGAATAGAACCGCTATCTGCAGCTGGCAGTGTAATCTTCTGCCCATACTTTCTGCCAGGCACCTAACTGTCAATAGACCTTGACATAGCTTTCTCTTTAAATCAAAATCCAACCCTTTCACTCTATACCTACTGTTAAAATACCAGTTCGTGCTCCTGTCATCTCCCTCTTTGACCCATATAACCTTCTCCTTTATGGCCTCCCCATGACCTGCATAAATCTTTTCTGATGCACCGAAAATAATAAAAAAATGTGAAACAGAAAGACAATGTTTGTAAGGAAAGTGATGTCTAAACCAATCTGCACACAGCTATTGTGTTCCAAAATACACAACCTAATGGATATAAGCTTTCTAATTGCCTGCAATCATGGATAAATAAGAGGCTACGTTACTACAGGCTGGTGAAGAGAAAGTGTGACTTATTATCTCTATTTGGACTGCAAGCCATAGAAGAGTCAGAATAAATTTTGAAACCCTCAGTGCTTGACACTTCCAGAAGATGACAGATACTAGCAAAAGGAGTCCCCAGAGACGACGAATACGAGCAATTAGCACCACATATTAAATATTTTCAAGATATTCTGCAATGGGAACAGATAGACAATGTGTTTATAATTTAGTCAAGAGCATTAGAATGCAGATGCTCAGACAAAAATGGTTTGAAACTTAGTAATCTCCTGTCACACCTTTTTTAGGTGTTTATTCTCCACCTCCTTGGAAGCATTACACGTTAGAATCCATTCTCAAATGGTCTTTAATGTAGTTGCCTTTTCTACAAGTTTGCATGCATTTAAAAAGTTTGTCTGAACAGTCATTGCCATTTTGTGTGCAGAGGTGTGCAATGGCACATAACACTGAGGCATAAAACCTGGCAAAGTGAAACATCTGAAATACTTCAAGAGTGTATGTGTGTTTATCCATATGTATATACATACCTACTTATGTTTACATAGGTATAAAAACACGTTTGAGTCTGTGTGTAGTTTATATATTTATATTATCATGGGTATTAGGTATTTTATCTAAGAAATGATGTAGTTTGAGCCTTGCGCTGTTCTGATACTGGTGAGTTCACAGCCATAGATGAAACGATCGCAGACCGTATTTATAGACACTTCTGAAGAGAAGTAACACTTCCCTAATGCATAAAATGTGTAATTTACCCTACTCCGGCTCTGGAGAAAGGACTGTGATTACACAAAACAGCAAATAGCCCTCTAAGTGAAGCAGCCTCTATCCCATTTGAATTTCAGCACTGGTAAAATAATATGTTTTGTGATTTAAGATGCTGCCAATAAATTTTGAAAATAGTGACATAAGTATGTATCTATGTTGTACGTTTCTTTACAGCTTCTATAACAGTCATCTTTGTATCTCTGCTGGAACATAAGGCCAGTCAGCATGGAAAACGTTGAACTTTGTCATCGCAAAAGACATCTCCTAAGACATTCATGGGCTCTGTGGTTTTGGCAAGAAATTCCATACAACTTGACAGAGACAGCGCATTTTCACAAAAGAATTTTTCTTTCGTGTTTCCACAGAAATCTGTGGAAGGTACCACCAGCTACAATGGGAACAGAAGTGGCAAGAATCAGGCGGCACAGGATCCTTTCCTGACTTTGCTGTTGATCTTCTGCAAGAATTTCAGGAACTTGTTTAATCTTTCTATGTCTTAATAATTCCAGCTCTAAAATGGGCATGACCATCCCTGTCATCCTTCACAACATGCCATGAAATCCATGCATGAAAACTAATATTCAAACCACCCAAAATCCACTAAATCTATGGAAAAAAAAATTCAATAACATTTGTCGGTGAGTTTGCATTGAGTGCTCTAATACTAATCTGGCTTTTATTATTATTTTATTATTTATTATTACTAAACATACACATGAAATATATACAGCTTCCATATTTCATGTGTCTTAGATTTTTGTCACCATGGTCACTGGAGCCATTAAGGTGAGATATGTCAGTTTTAATTACATGTATTTACAACTATATTTCTCAGTTTACACATCACGAGTGATATTTCTCACTGCATGAATTTTCAGACTGGTAACAGAAGCTAAATGCATTTTCCTTTAAAAGTTTGTGTAATTTGTGAAACACAAAGGCATTAAGCAGTTATATTTTTCTGAATCACGGTGTCTTTTGTAATGACAGCTGTGTATTTAGTTCAACAGTGAAACTCAAACCGTTTTGCTAATGAAAAGGGAGCCAAATAACCAAATGCTGGAATGAATTGCAGGCTATTGAAAGCGGACAGTTGGCTCATTAAATGTACCCCTCATGAATGATGTCCCTTCCTTTTAGACTGGCACTGAAATAATCCAGATTTACTTTGTATTCCACAAAGTATTTTTAGGGCCTTCTATGATCAAGATAAGATAAGATACAGGAAATACATTCCACAAATAAAATACATTTTGTTAGCCTGCAACAGCAAAACTTCAGCATTTACCAAACAAATGCATGCAGCTTTTAGGATAAGTGACTTTCAGTGTAATTATTTATAGGATTTCCTGTGGGCTCACCACTACCGTTGGACTGCTATATATGCATCAGAAAGTTTATGACATTTTCGCGATATTGGGAAGAATGACTGCCCCTATTTTTCAGATACAGGTGGAATCATGGCCGCACTAAAGGCAATGGGAAAATTCCAATCCATGTCAAGGAGACAATACTGTAGATAGGGAATTCAAGCTCAGAAACACTAAATAAAGATGTCCAAGATGAATTGAAACATTTTCATTAGTTCTCAATAGAGTCACCTGCGACTATGATACTTTCTTTTCCTTTAAAGAGTTTAGTTTTATTCTCTTCTCTGTCTTCAGCAACTCTCAGCCTGAGTTTCACTCAATGTGGCTGAGATATTTTTACTTTTTCCGGTTTTCCTTCTCCAGGCTTTGTTCATTTTAAATTCTTTGTATAAATTTAATCACTTTTTGCCTCGAATATACTTCGATAAAAATCCACAGTCATCTCAAACTCTTGCTTATCTTGTGGCAGGACTGTTCACTCTTCACGCATAACAGCTGAGCAGCCTGGTCCCTTTGACACTGGACCTTGACGAAAAGGTTCTGAAAGACCTGAATCAGTCCAAAAAGTTCCTCTAGAGCAACTGCGGGGCTGATGAACAGAAATACTGAGCTGCCTTTTAAAGGCCCCATTATAAGGACTACATGAAAGCATGTTCTAACTAGTGCCCCAGGACCACAGAGCATTTAATGAGGGTATGATAACTTGAACAGCTGTCGAGGGGTGTATAAAGTACTCCAAAACCCCTCTGCTCCTCAGTTCAGTGTAAAATTTGGAGAGCGTAGCAGCACTGTAGGGCCATACCATTTGCTAGCAGTGTCCTTGGCTGCATTAGGAAAAGCAATGCCAGCAGACTGAGGGAGGTGATCTTTCGCCTCTACTCAGCACTGCTGCGACACATCTGGAGTGCTCGGTCCAGTCCTTTGCTCCCTGGTACAAGCGGGACATGGATACACTGGAACAAGTCCAGNTTTCGCCTCTACTCAGCACTGCTGCGACACATCTGGAGTGCTCGGTCCAGTCCTTTGCTCCCTGGTACAAGCGGGACATGGATACACTGGAACAAGTCCAGCAAAGGGCCACAAAGGTGATCAGGGGTCTGGAGCACCTAGGATGTGAGAATAGAT
>RSEF01000001.1:31769513-31784595 GCA_003993805.1 Himantopus leucocephalus
GGGGTTGGACTAGATGATCTCCAGACATCCCTTCCAACCCTGATCATTCTGTGATTGTGTGATTCTGTGGTGAAACACTGACACAGGTTGCCCAGAGAAGTGGTAGATGCCCCATCCCTGGCAAGATTCATGGTCAGGTTGGGCGGGGCTCTGAGCAACCTGATCTAGTTGAAGATGTCCCTGCTCATTGCAGGGGGGTTGGACTAGATGACCTTTAAAAGTCCCTTCCAACCCAAACTGTTCTATGACTCTATGATTTTATGATTCTATGATTTGGAGACAGCATATCATCTATAGAGTCTATAGGCTATAGTCTCTATCTACTAAAAGAAAAAAAAAAGTCATTTTCATAAAAAGTAATATGGCAATGGATCTTACCTGAGCCACTTCTCATCTCTTCATAAAAATTAAAGATGTTGATCGTATATCTGGAGCACTTGCCAATAAGAAACCAGTATTCAGCAATAAATGTCACACAGTCATGTTTTTCATTCTATTGTATTTGCAGAAAGAAAACATAAATCCCAGAAACTATTACACATTTTAAAAAGGTAAAAAGTGCTTTTCCAAGAACAAGTCAGTGTTATTTAGTAATAATTATGGCCCTGATGAAAATCTCAGTGAAGTCAGCTCAAAAAATTTTATTGTCCTAAAATTAAATCAAGCTCTCCTAAAGGGGTGACCAAACTGTGTCTTTTGAAGCCCATGCAACTTTGCCACGACGATCTCCCATGCCAGGGTTATGGCAGCAGGCTGTCCTGATGTAAGGGATGCTGGATAACCTTAAATCCTGCCTGGGAAGTGAGAGACAGCTGGATGTCCCCGGGTGCTAAATGCATGCCCAGGCCACTGCTACCCTCTCGCTCCCTGGAGCCATCTCCAGCTGTGACAAAAGCCAGACAGGTGATCAGGTATGTGTTTAGACATTCAGGAATAGCTGTGTGGCTTATACATCTTTAACCTTCTTCCATGACAGATTTCACATTTCAAAAATTAGTATGGTATGTTACACTTCATTTTTAAAACCCCTGTATATAATCTTTTAAAATACAGAATGTGCTTGGGTTGGGGTGTGTACCTGCACTGAGAGAAGTAGGAAAGCAGAGGTCACTCTGTCAGCTGAAAGGATATTTCTAAATTGTCCATCCACAAATGGGGAAAAAAGAAATCATCTTTGGGAAGAGGTTGAGCCAGGAAATGTACAAGGTGATCTCCCAAGGTCCTTTCCAACCTAATTTACTGTATGATTCTATGAAATCCTAGTCATAAATGGGATGCATAAACAGCAGCTCAATTCACTCGTATCTTTATGGCAAACAAGGATATATTTGTGGTGAACAAATCTAATCACAGTGTGAGCCCATAGGGAACCTGACCACAAAAGCTGTGAGGCTGTTCAGTCATCATGTAAGACCACAGGGAAACCAGATGTACCAGGATTCTCCCACTGCGTCTAGTGAAACTCAATCCCTGAGGCATTAAAAGGTTATGGAAAAAAGGGAGCAAATACAGCATATGTACAGTAATCCTCTTTTCAGAGTGGGATTTTTAAAGATGGGCTTATGGGGCTACTATTATACTCCAAATGGAATTCAAGTGCTTCAGTGCAAAGCCCCAAATGCAAATTATCGCAGCTCCTGACCAAGTCAACATTTTGAAAATATGATGATTTGACAGCCTGAATAAAAGACTCTGTTGCGCATGGAGTTCCCATTGGCATCAGCGGGAGTTCAGGACAAGGTCAAAGACAAAATACAGGTTGGGAGGCAGTAGCTACGTCGATAGGATGGAGGGGTCCCTGTCATTTGACCAGTAGTGCACCTTGCACCAGATGGTGCTCATGGGGAACTGCAGACACATTAGGCTCCATCCCTATCCCTTTCCTTAGGAAAATATTAGCTGAATTATTTACTGTGATAACTGAATGCCAAATTTTCATCTGGTTAAAAAACAGCCTGAAGTTGCTGAAATCAGTGCAGTCATCCTGATTTAAATTCATTTTGAACAGAAATCACAAGAGGCTTCATTCTGACCTTGCACCAGCCCTTACACTTCTGTGTAATGCAGTAGAATTATTCTTGATTTCCATTTATGTGAAAATCTAAATTGGTTCTTAAAATAGAAGCTGTCTTTTTTTTTTCCTCTCAGCCTGCTACCAGTAAATTATTTGACCTACATCTTAATAAATATCAGAAAAAAATATTCTCCCCACTCTTATTCCACAAATACACTTCAGAACTTTTATATTCAACTTAGATTCCATTGTTTCTCCTTCCCCCCCTGCCTCCCAAGATTATCAACTAAGGCAAAGGGAAATTCATAAGACAGCCCACTCTCAAGGGCACCATACTAATATAAAGTGGCTCATCACGCGCTTTTAGTGTATGTGCGTGGTACATGTCTCATGTACATCAGCTCACCTTTCTGCCTTGTTGTTTTTATCATTTCATTAATAACAGCAATCTGTTTTGTGTCTATGTCAAAGTGTTCCTCAAGAACTCCCTTCACCTAGTCTATGTGAGGTTCTCTGTATTAAATGAGAAGCACTTTCTAAATTTTCCTATCCAGAAGTAACAATGAAATCCCAGTAAAAAGGATTATGTGCTCGCATTCTCAGAAGGGCCAGCAAGGAAATTTATAGCTGTAGATAGAAATGTAAAGCACTCGAAATCTGAACTTTCATGAGTTTTGTCAGAGGTTTCTCTGCTTAACTCCCAATAGACTTAATAGGAATTAAGAATTAAAATCCCTTCTACTTCCAAAGGAATACTGACCTTCCAATAGCGAATGTAGAGCATGTGATCACTTTATGCACACTACTAAAATAATCTGAAATTGGCTGTGCATAATACTTGTCAGACTGCTGCCTTAATATATCATAATGCCAACTGTCTTAACTCAGGACAATTAAAATTGCCTGATTTAGTGCAAAATACAGGCCTGGGGAAGCAAACGTCACAGAAACAGGGTGAGGAGGCAGTGACGGGCATACTTAAATACGCTCTCTTTCATGCGGTAGTAGCCAAGCCATTTGCTCGGTAAGAATTCCATGTCCTCTTACAGGACTGGGCTTTCGGTTTCTCGTTATCTGGTGTTGAAAAGCCACTTTCTTTTTGTCCTGTATTTGCAACAGCTGCACTCTGGTTTCTCAAGAAATAAATGCTAAGGAAGTAAACTTCGTGAGTGACAGATCGGTTTCTTTCATTTTTGAACCAGCTTACAATAACTATTTCTGTGCAGCTTATATGGAACTGGGACATTTGTAAAGAGTTTTATAAGTACATATGTTTCTCTACACTTACCACAGAAATAATAAAAGCCCATAAACTACACTGGTTCAAAAATTCCTTCTAGGATGCTCGCACTGAACACACCAGAACAAATCTTTCACCATCCCCTGGTAGAGACACTTCAGAAATCCTTTCTTAAAACCGCTATATGTTGCAGTTTTATTCACGTTACAGCACACCTAAGCCTTAAACGGTAATGCCGAGTCAAAGTCTACTAGACTTGTATCTCTTTCTTCATTTTAGAACTTGGAAGCCCAATGTTGAGATCTCAACATATTCTTAGTACTTATAATTATTCATCCTCTTACTCTTCCTTATATTTTTCAATTTCAGAAACCTCCAGGCATGATTTAACATGTAGGGTTTTTTTACACTAAAAAGAAGCATTTAGCATTATTTTCTGTTTTGAAAGGCATCTTACTGTATCTGCTCATTAGGAGCCATACTTGAATATCTGTATCCCCAGTTTAGCAGATTTTTAAGTAAAAGTTAAAGGGTTTAAGGGTTGAAAACTTACCTCACCTTAAAATAGTTTTGGTTAAAGTAGGTTCATAATTGTACTCCAAGACTGCCAAGTGAAGCAGAAGTCTGAAAGTTTTGTAATTAAGACTATAACTTTAGCTCTTTCCAACTTCTCACTGTACCTACCGAAGGCTATCCCAGCTCCATTATCTAACTAGGTTTGCCTAAATTGGTCAAAAGTGCATTTAAATCTAGCCTTGCAGTTCCACTAATTCTATGTTCTCGATTGCCTCTGGCTGCCTGTGACAGCAGAAAATAACTTCTTACATTCTTGCAACAAGTTTTTTTCTTCTGATTTCTTCTGTCTTACTCCAGAATGGCCATTAAGTTACCCTCCCTTTTTTAACTTTTACTTCTCTTTCAGCTTCACCAAGTTTTCCCAAGATGTGATCCGTGTTTTGGTAACTAACCCACCCGGGCAAATAAATCATTCTGAGCAATTGCCAGCTCTCTTTGTCTGAAGGTCTTCCATTTGATTTCAGGTTGTCAGCATTTCATTATGTCCCATGTCTGGCCTTGTGGCAATGTCCTTTGAAAATTCAATAGACTAAAAAGGTTAGGAAGAAATGAAGAAAAAACTGCTCTGTTTTCTATATAGAGCATGCAGGTTGAAACAGATATATCTTGAGGACCCATGATATCAAAGAGAATTCATAAGTTTTACATAAATTCCTCAAATTGCCACAGTTTTGTTATGCATGCATATTTATGAGGAGATATTATACATAATAGAGAGATACAGTATATCAACTAAATGTTCTGTTAGCTTTTGAAGCATTACATTAATACCAAATTTACAATGCAGCACAGAATTACACAACAGGTACGTTTTACTTGGCTACTGCTGGTCCTGTACTGTGAGGAACTGTGAGCACTCATCAAAAGAGTGCTTTTATGTCCAGATACATATCCCAGATTAGGAAAAACAGATTACTAGTATTTAGATCTCTTATTGCCACATTTTATTTTAATAATGGGGAGTGAATCAGTTCTCTGAGGCTTAATAAAATTATGTAGTGAGGAACTGCAAGAGCTTAAGAGGTGATTTAAATATCTAAAACAGGACTTGAACAGAATTTAGGACATAAACCCTCCAAAAAGGGACCCAGAAATCCTCACTGCAGCAACAGCAACACTTATCAGTGCTCACTTTTCAGTTGGCATTTACACTTTGGACCTGAGGTCGCAAGCTTTCCATTCAGGTGCAGAACTGCCCAAGAGTGTGCAGTGCAGAGTCTCTGCGATCCAGATGTGAGACAGAGCATAACCTCAATGTTTCGCCCCCAGCAATGTCCCTAGAAGAGTCTGATCTGAGCGATGTGTTCCGGTAAGGTACATCAGCAGCCGCGCTGAGGCCAGCGAATGCACAAATGCTGCAGGAAGCTCGCCTTTTCCATAACCACCTAGTAGTTAGTTACATCACACAAGAAGATCTGGAATTCAAATCCAGGCTCCCACCTCCAAAAAGAATTTTCAGGAGTACAAGGAGGTACAATCCTGGAAAGCGTGCTCTCCTGTTTATCTTGGACCCTCTTTGTGTAAAAATGCAAGAGCAATGGCAGAGGGGGTGGGGTGGGATGTGGACAACAGAGACTGACTCCCCTACGCACTCCTTCGGATACCTGCCTCTTATGGCAAGATTTAGGTCCTGGTCCCAGCTCCACAGCCAAACATGATGTACCCAATCAGAAAACAAAGCAAAACGAGCACTACACAACCAAGGTAGCAGGGACCAGATCCCATGTGTTTCTCCTGGCAGCTGAGTGTCTTATCTAGTACAGAGCAACACCCCGTCCCTGCTCAGTTTTTTTACCGTTTTCTTTAAATGCCATACTCAAACATTGCCTAACTATATGCAAATACTAGTCCAATTAAGCAATATTGCCATTTGCTAACATCAGGCTTGACTAGTTTTGTAGGTGACATTTCAATAAAACAGTCATTCTTTCATAGCTCCATGAAATTGGCAATGCAGTAATAAATTTATATTTACAGTTGCATCACAGAGCTGCATTCATGCAGTTCCTCCTACTGTGCCATCGCACTGCTGTTCTGATAGTATCTGCAGAATTCAAACTGTCGTGTTTCTTAGCAGATGACCTACCTTTATCCAGAGATAGACTGTTCTCTGCATCCTCGCAAGTGTAAAACTTAAAATTGCTTCTCCTTGTTCTACATATAAATGAGAACATTTCATACTTAATATCCAACAAACTGACCAAATGGGACCGTGGCATTAGGTTCTAGATATCAAATTAGTTGCAGTGAACAGGTAACAGCTGAGTTGACACAGGTATATCCAAGAGTATTGCCACTTTCCAGATCACAAGACCTGAAACTCACTAGTAGAACATAAATTCATGCTAGCCACTTGCAAAGCCAGTGTTCACTCTCCATCTCAGACGTTACAGACTTGACTCTCCACTGTCTCAATCTTAAGCATTCAAAGTAACTATCATTCAGGACTATACTTTTTTTAAACCAATTTATATTTTCTTTGCAGAGATTTAAACCAATCCAGAGTCATTATACTGTACATGTTTGTATTATCTTAAATGAAAATTTAAACAATAAATTAGTAGGGAGTCTAACGCCTAGATGTGAACCAGTCACATCAGCAAAAATAAATATTTCTAACACTGACACTGTTAATTTTTGTCCCTGAGCACAGCCTAAAAGTTCTCTGAAAGCTGTCAGTGACGGTTATCCTATTTTATCCTATTATTTTTAAATCCCCCTCTCAGTATATTGCTAGAAATAGAAAATGCTATTGCCAAATAGTCTCTCTAATCCTACAACATACTGTCCATTCATGGTTCACCTCTAACCTAACCTTAAAGATGGCAGAAAATGGAAGTATTTATATATTGCAGCTCTACAAAAGTGATAGATTTGACATATATCCCCACACACTAATAATAGTCATACAAATAGTTCTATGAGCACTGGAAGAAACAGAGCAGTAACTGCAACAGCAGCAAGGAGGAGCTCAGCAGTGTGACTGTGGGTCCGTTTGATACTGAACAATGAACAGGATGTGTGCAATCCGTCACAGAACCAGCATGGTCTTTGGGTCTAACGCAGTGCTATGCTTGCCACTTGCCATTCTGCCCCTGGACACAGAAACCACGGTGATATATCCAGTGTCCTGTTCAGCTGCACAGCTGAGCACAGCCAAGCCTGGTCACAAACCGCTGGAATTGGGAAGGGATTGAGACTCCAGGCCGTGGCCAGTTTTGACCAGTGGATAAATCACTGTATGCTGAAAGCTGAGGTTTGGACCAGGGTCCCCAGGGAGCGGTGGCCAGCCTGAAAGACCAGCAAGGGTAAACTCTAGGACAAGCAGCTAACACCTACATTCACAAAATATACAGGAACCTCACCTGCCTCTGAGACCTCTCTGCTCATGTATCTGACTTGACTAAAATCAGCCTCCAGGTTTAAAAGACAGTGAAGGGGAGGAAACATGCATAAATTCACTTAGTCATTATATAGCTTCATGACAGAAAGTATATGAAAAATAATGAACCATAATCACTCCTTTCATTAGGTCCCGACCACGTCCTAATAATCTCCAGCGAGCCAACAGAACAAAAAGAGATGGGAGCAATACCTGACGGCCTGGCAGTCCCCTCAGTCAGCCAAAGAAGCATCCCACACATATCCATACATACTGGAAAACTACAGAAGAGCTTGGGATGGAGTAGGTTTACATAACTGGTATAGTTATGTGCATAGACCTGAGGCTGTCTACACTTAATATCAGATGCATAAAAACGTTGGACGCAGCTCAGCTGGAAGAAGTCATCCTTCCCTTGTCTTTCAGGCAATTTCAGGTTCCTCTCTCAAGGCAAGCATTCTGTTCTGTAATGTCACTAACCCCATTCATTTTGCTGCACAGCGTTCCACTGGCGTCCGTAATGGTGACAGGAAAAAAGCGTTCTTGAATGCTGTGATTGGCACTGTTAATGACCATGACACTGCAGAGCTGCTGTGTGCTTCAGCAGTGGTTAGCTGATTTCAAGTCCTGAATTTCCATTTAGTAAGGTAAACCAGAAGCATTACACAGCCTGTGAGAAGGCATTTTATTGAAAACTCAAGTGTTAAAATAGCACAGACAAAAGGACTATCAAACATAATATCTGAGAAGGGGTGAGGTGCACAAGCAACGCAAACCAAACACTTCCTTTGTTTAAAAAAGAAAATCTGCAAGCTTTTGTCCATCGTCATTTTTTACAGCTACTAGACAACACTTCTAAAATCAAAGTAACAGATTCCCCCGCTGGAGTAAATTAACATAGCTTTCTGTGTTAGTGATTCCAAGGTGCTGACTTGCATTGGCTGGAAATCTTTTCTGTGGGGATGCTCCACTTTTACCCAAACATGGCTGGTAGAGTGTCAGAAGGTAAGATATGAGAACAACAGTTGAAGAGAAGAGAGGCGAAGAGAACTTGGCGAAGAGGCCAAGACTGCTTAGCCATACATCAGAGTCAGAAAATCATTACCATAGCCCTGGGTCCGTGCTTCCAGTCCAGCCTCTAAATTCTGAAAGACTCTACCTGTTTCTCACCAGATTGTTTTCATATTATTGGTTAGACAAACCTCATGAAAAAATCATGCCTTTCACCAAAGGTGATTTAGTCGTGAATTCCTAACTAAATGTGCTCAGCATCGCTCCTTCAACTATTTTGGTTGCTGAATTTTACCACTATGATGTGTTCACATTACTGTATGTCATGCACAGAAAAACAAACCAGCGAACTGAATGTATTTACAGTAGTTGAAGGACATATTGTAATGTAGCTTATACTAAAATATGTACAATTAATTGGATTAATTAAACTGCAGATGAAAATACATTAAATAAATGAATCACTACTTCTGTAAGACTATTCCCAGGGTCTGTGTACATGCTTCAACAAATCCCATCAACGAGATTTGTAAGGAATGGTATTTTATTTTTTGCAATCGAGAAAGAAGAAAGTCTTTTTCCTCCCATTCCACATTTAGTTACCAAAACACCATCAGATTTTCTGGCATAGAAAGAAAGTGGAGAGACTGGATATAGCAGGAACTTCAGTAAGCTTGGTTGACATTCTCTTGATGTTCTGACAAGAGGTTCTTTCTCCTCTCCAGGAGTGCAGGGAATAACAGCAAGTGTCCTTCTGAGGTCAGCAGCTCAGGACCTCACTGTAGACCCTGTTACTGAGGCATTTCTAAACTGCTGCCCATATTAACTAAAAACTGTTGATGGAATAAGAATTTCAATACTTCCCACTAATGAGACTGCAAGTTCAGAATTATTCACATTAAAAGATTTGTTACAGACATACAAGATAGTGCTTAGCCTCTGTTATTTAAAAAACAAACAAATAAACAAACAAACAAAACTCGAGCTAAGCAAATTACTCAAAGATTAAATTTTGAATATTACATTATTTATATACACAATTTATGAGGAATCCAAGATGGCAACATTAGAGAAATATTCTCAACCATGCAAAAATACTATCGCAACGAAGGTCTCTACTTGGAACTACTTCTTCAGGTACTATGAAGTTCCTTTTTTTTTTTTTTTTAATTTCTTCTGTGGAGCTCAATCATCGATCTGCATCACTATGGATGTGACTGGATCTTTTTTAAGTTACTTGTAATCACTCCACCTTGGATGTGAAAACAAGCAATTTGGTAATTCTTCAGTACAGGACAACAAAACACAAACAACAAACACTGCATATGAACCTTTCTTTGCCTCTCTCACTCTCTCTTTTCTCTCTCCAAATCATATATATAAAAAGGCCATTTGTGAAGTCCAGCAATTTAAAAATGTAGCTTATCTTTTTTCAGGCACAAGTAATTAGCAGTGCAATTTAACATTGGTAATTATTCATAGCCACAGTTAAGTTCATTTGCATTTCTAACCACCTGATATGCAAGTGAAGTCAAGTAATTACATGTTCATACTACTTAAATTGCATAAAAAATAACTGAACTTAACACTGCAACACTGATTTAACAGTGCATCTATGAAACCTAGATGCAAAAGACATGTTCAGTCTTTCAAATGTAGTCCTAATGAAAGAACTGGTAAAAGGTGTTTAGAAGCCTGAGGATACAGGTAAGTATCTAACGGGATTTTCAGAAGCATATTGGTGCTTCATTCCCATTAGGGTCACACAGAGCAGAGGTTTTTCTCTGCAGAACAAGCCTTTTTCATATGCTCAGCAGATAAGCTTATGTGTATTTGCCCTTAAACATTCATTTATCCCTGTGTAAACGTGCAACATAGATCAACTTTTAAGAACAAAAATTAAGTTTCAAAGGGCAGTTATGAAACATTTTCTAAAATACCTAATTAAATGTTTTTGGGAAATATTTATAAAACATCTGAGGGTCTGGCTAAAGAGTGGAACAGGTTGCCTGGGGAAGTTGTGGATGCCCCATCCCTGGAAGTGTTCAAGATGAGGCTGGATGGGGCTTTGAGCAACCTGATCTAGTGGGAGGTGTCCCTGCCCGTGGCAGGGGGGCTGAAACTTGATCATCTTTGAGGTCCCTTCCAACCTAACCATTCTATGATTCTATGATTAATAAAAAAAAAAAAATGCAATTACTATCTATAGGAATTGTTATAGGGACAGGAATGCAATTTTGTTATAGGTGAAAACATGCATCACTGAGGCAGAGACCACTAGAAAGATTTTCAGTGTGGGGTGAAATTTATGCTTGTGCTGAGAGCCAGCCCAGGAGCCAGACACTACTAACAAATGTCTTCACTCTGCAAATGCTTTACAAAGCACAGGAACCAAATATATTGCAGGTGAAATTCTTCATTGTGCAGGGGTCCCACACAGGTCTCTGTATTACATAAGTCCTACTTAAATACTATTTTAAAGTTGCACAAATCTACTGCACAGGCAAGAAATTTCCCTTGGAAGAATTCCTTGAGCCCTTTGAAAAGGATGTACTTTGATAGCATCTATCACAGTCTCTTAAGCAATACATAAATCTTGTGCTGGCCTCTGCACAGAGGTGGGTACACCTTGCAGAGTCTCTCTCCTGTTTTGTAAAAATGTTGCGAAATCCTACGGTGCTTCAGAGTTTGCATTATGCAGACTGGGTAGACATTGCATATATACAAATTTCAAGACAGCCAGTAAACACCTTAATTACTGAAATGATCAAGAGAATAGGGACGTGAGTATTTTACATTTTAGCTATTCACAACTTCTGGCCCTACGCTGAAATCCTCATTCCACTGAAATTGTTGAGAGTTGTTACTGACCTTGGTGAGGCCAATATCTCGCCCCATCTTTTCAACTGATCATTACTTGTCATCACTAGCCTGTCTCCTGGCCCGATCTCTACCTCAGACTCCATTTCTCAGTGAGATTTCTCAGGTCAGACATTTCTCAAAAAACTCTCCCATTCTGAGCAAAAAGCTCAAACTAATGAGAATCACCTACTCAGCATCCTCACCTGGTTCTCAACTGTGGTACAGGATTCCAGAGCACATAGCCTCAAAAGAAATTAGATGCCAAGTACGCAAACTGCTACTTACACACCAACAAAATTCCTCTGCAATGGGATTCAACTCTTCCCCACTCCAGTGCCCAATTTCATCGTACCCTGGCTATGTGCACCCAAGCACCACCACCACCTTGCGAGAATAAGTTGCCCAAATCTGCAGCTGATGCCAAAGACCAAGAATATCAAAGCAGGATTCTCCAATAAGGTGATCCTGATCTGGGAATGGACCTAGTGGGCCCAACTCACTGGACCCAGTCCCTTGTTCATTCCTAAACAGTACCTAAGTTGAAAAACATTCCGATTGGAATACAGGATCCTCAGTCACCAACAAAAAAATGAGTACTTCACCACTTACTTTCTAGGTGATTATTATTAAATAACTCCAACAGGAGAAAATTAAAGAGCTCTGTACCATAACTGTCAATAACTTTACAGTGGGGTTGCCCAAACCTGGAGATGGTTCATGTCTTTGATCTCGATCAGAAAATCAGGGAAATAGTCCTGGCTCTCTCATTTTCTAGGGAAAGCTCTAATCAGTCTGCTGCTAGCAGTAATGGGGTACATGAACGCTCTTGCGTTTACACTTCACTTACAATTCCTCTCTTTACCCTTCCTTCTTGGAGAAAAGCAGACTTAAGTAAAGAAAGAAAAAAAAAAAAAGGCAGGGAAGATACTTACTTTCCTGAGAGTAACCACTTCTTTCCTCTGAGATGCTTATACAGCACGCAGGTCCTCTGGGTTTTTTGAACCTCCTTCCTGTTGCCCTTAGTGTTGCCTCCCTTACACTGTGGAGCGGGCAATTTATTCAGGGTTCAGGATCCCTCCTTGTGGCAAAGCCCCAAGCAATTTTGCTTGGCTACCCCTAGTCTGCTCACCTTGCAACAAAGGCTGCCTCACACCTTTTTTTTCTGAACCTTTCATATCTCTATCCGAGCTGTTCTGAAGAACTAGTTAGCATAGAACTATTCACCTGTCCTTCCGTAGCTCTTCTCTTCCTCCCTTTCCAGTTGCACATTCATTTCCTGCTTCATGCTTCCTGGAGCCATCTTTAACTGACACCTGCCTTCAACTCCCAGATTCCCAGTCCCATGACTCCTGGATTTGCTTTCCCTCTGTGGGGGATGTGACCTGCTCCCAGTATAACAGCTTAACACAGCATTATGTCACACTCCACCAGAAATCTCTCCCTTAGTAAGAAGGGTTTCTCTTGCCTAACTCTGCCCTTACAATAAAGAGGATAGACCGCAATCCATCTAACATGTTTTGGACTTGTGATTCAGAATGAGACGACCTGCTCCCTAAAGCATCTTTTTCTCACCATTGACTACAATGGGAAACTAGCTTAGCTACAATCGCTACAGTACAGATGTCTACGTTTCATTGAACAAAATTAGAGCACTGGTTCTCAGATTACACATACGATGACATATGGATTTATGTTGAACCAGTGGTTGAACAATGAATGAATTCTGAAGTCCACAGATTACTTCTAAACAGTCTGTGACAGGTATTAAAGAAAGGCAAGTTCTTAAATGTTATATAGCAATATACTTCTGTAACATCTCTAAGAGGAAGCACAGACAGAAAAGGTGAAAAACTACTGCGCTAGATCTTTTTTACAATGATGATGATGATGTTGTATTGTTTACTCTTAAATGGAAATCATAAATCAGAGTCTAAGAATAGGCCCTTACCATGACCATACTATAGCCATCCTGTACCACATATTATAAATCTGCCTCTTAATCTGGTATTTTAATGGTTTAATTTTCACGGCATTGGGAGAATACTTTGCTATATTAGACGGACCATTAAAGTGCTCTTGCTGGCGTAGTAGCCAATTCCTTGTCCTTCCATTTTAACATTAAGAATGACTTTAAAAGTCATTGTGTATGTCACTGCGGGTACATATATTTAGCAACAGAAAAGGGATAGCTGGGGAGGTCTGCTTAGCTTAGCTGATTGTGACGTGAAAAGTGCAGCTTGAAGTAGTAACTTTCATAGCCACCCAAAATGCAAATTTTTAAAAGTGAACCTAACCCCAAAGGTGAGCACCAACACAAAGTTGTCGTAATTACATTCACAGAAAAAAAAATTAAAAAAATTGTGTGGTACCTGAGCTTTGTGTGCGTTTTCTGCTCAAGACTATATTTTATCTGAAGCAAGTCACATGCTCGAAAAGCTGCGGTTTTGGTTTCAAGTAACTGCATTTTCCAGTGGCTGCAGACCTTTGGGCTTGATCAGGCTGCTACCGAAGCTAATTCTGTGGTTTGGCCACCAATTCCAATGACTCTCAGAAAGTGCCAAAAAAAAGAAGAACCCGAACTTTGACAACAGCCTTAAAAAATGCCTGTAGTCTACTAACGGTCTCAAAGATGTGACACACATTATGAATCAACCCCATAAATCTATCCCCCAGGAGGATTTATTCTGACTTGAGCGGAAGCTCCCAGCGAAGAAGTTCCTCAGAATCCAAAGCTCTTGACCCAAAATAAGCTGTTCCTCAACCGCCTTTGCAGCCAAAACGAACGACTTTTGGGGCCGGCCTTTCCTTACGTTCCCGCTTCTCCCGGATAAACTTCCACAAAAAACTGAAGAGGCGGGAGGGCGGAGGGACGCGCTCTTGCAAGCTTTATCCGAACCCTTCCCGTTTCCCCCTGGATTTACCCCAGCGGCACCCAGCAAGGGCCGGGAGGCCGGGGAGAGCCCCCTGCGGCGGCGGCCCGGGCGCAGGCCCAGGCCCCAGGCCGCCTCACGGCGCCGCCGCCTCGGCCCACCGGCCCCCCCATGACATCATCGGGGCGGCTCGGCCTCGCGCCCCGGCCGCTTAACGGCTCGGGCGCCTCACCGCCGCCGCTGTCACCGCTCTCGCCCGGCGCGCCGCCGGGGGAATGCCGGCCCTGCTACGGACGGAACGGGCTCGCATTAAAATTCGTCGCTGCCGCCATGCAGCGCGCTGACAGCTCAGCGCCGGCTTCGGGCTGAATGTTGCGAAGCCGCTTTACTTGGCTGCGAGGGGGGCGGGCGGCGGAGCCCGCGGGAAGGTGCGGCGTCCTCACGGCCCCGCGGCACAGGCGCCCTCCCCGAACCGCGGCACTTTTTGAGGCTCGGGGGTGTTGGGAAGAAGGAATTCACCGGGCGGGAATCGGGAGGAAGGAAAACGAGCCAGGAGCGGGAGGAGGCGAGCGGCGGCCGCTGAAGAAACCGCCCGGTCCCTCTCCCGACAGGCTGCGACGCGCCACCGCGGCGGCCACTTCCTAGCCCCCATTTTTAAGCGAAAGGGGCGGGAAGGGGGGGGGGGGGATTNTCGAAGGCATAAACAAGGAGCGCAGGACCTAATGCCTCCCCCTCCCTTTCCTCAAGCTGGCTCGCCCAGGCTCGCCGATAAATCCAGCTCGGCCGTGCATCGCGATGGGAACGTGCTGCCGGGGAGGCTGCCTGCCTTCCCCTCACTGAGGAGGCTGCTGCTGCCGCCGCGGGGGCTGCCAGCCCACCGCTGAGGAGGCTGCCGCTGCTGCCGGGGAGGCTGCTTTGCCCTCATTGAGACAGCAGCAGCCGCCGGCGCCGCGACTGAGGCTGCCTTGCCCTCAATTGAGGCGGCCGCCGCCGCCGCTGCGTTACTGGGAGCGATCGTGCCGCTGCGACAGGGGAGGACGGGGCTCGGCGCGCAGGGAGGAGGCGCAGTGAGCATGCGCCGCCCGAGCCGCTGACTGGGTTCTCCGGCAAGGTACCGAGGCAAAAAA
>RSEF01000001.1:31785919-31809112 GCA_003993805.1 Himantopus leucocephalus
GACCCTAAAGCATAGTGCTATTGACTGTCTGGGATACCTGTTTATTTGAAAGCCTAAATGATAAAATTATGGTATATAGGAAGAAGGGAGGGGGATAATGAATACTGTTTCTCTTACAATGTGCATGAACTAACACAGTGTGATTAATGTGCTTTGGTGACTTGGGTTAAAAAACATAAATTCTGCAGGGTTTCTTTGGGTGTGATCCGTATCAACACAGCAGCTGCCTCTAAAACATTGACAAATACTGTAGCCATAAAATAAATGTAGGTAATGTCAAAATATCAGCAGTCTTTGGGGATTTTTTTAAAAGATGTCAGTGATTAACTCTTGGGCTTGCAAACTGGGAATCTTTTGATTCATAAAATCTCTGAGGCTTTAACTGTAAAATCATATATGCTACCAAATATAAGGGGCACCGGTCAGTTCTGAAACTGTAGCAAGCCAAATCTGTGAAATGCCAATAATCGATCATGCTAAACAGTAAGTATATATATAAAAAAAAAAAAAGCCTCGTGATTTTTAAAAACAAACAATAGTACTCAAATTTACAACTTCATTTGGTTCTCCATAAATTAACATCTTTGTTAGCACTTTCTGACATCATTTCTTGTTAACTTAAGAACTGATAGCTCGATTTTTTTTCAGATATTTTGATGGCATGACAAATCAGAACGAAGAGGATGTACTGTATGACTAGACACAAGATCAGTTCTGTTTGTGGATTACATTTTCAGTAAGATGTATGGATCTATTTTTTCCTTGTTCTTATATATAGATCATGAGACTTGACTGAGGCAATATACATATCATCCATCCATCTATGGCGAACTACAGCCATGCAGCTGACAACATTTTACAAAATCTCTCTCCTTTAACAGCTTTTCTGAAACTGACTTCACTGGGTTTCATAATAGGAGTCAGTGTGGTGGGTAACCTTCTGATCTCCATTTTGCTAGTCAAAGATAAGACCTTGCATAGAGCTCCTTACTACTTCCTATTGGATCTTTGCTGCTCAGATATCCTCAGATCTGCAATTTGTTTCCCATTTGTTTTCACCTCTGTAAAAAATGGCTCTACTTGGACGTACGGGACTCTTACTTGCAAAGTGATTGCCTTTTTGGGGGTTTTGTCCTGCTTTCACACTGCTTTCATGTTATTCTGCATAAGCGTCACCAGATACTTAGCTATTGCCCACCACCGTTTTTATACGAAAAGGCTGACCTTCTGGACTTGTTTGGCTGTTATCTGTATGGTGTGGACCCTCTCTGTAGCCATGGCTTTCCCCCCAGTTTTAGATGTGGGCACCTACTCGTTCATTAGGGAGGAAGACCAATGCACTTTCCAGCATCGTTCCTTCAGGGCTAATGATTCCTTGGGATTTATGCTTCTTCTTGCCCTTATCCTCCTAGCCACACAGCTTGTCTACCTCAAGCTGATATTTTTTGTTCACGATCGCAGGAAAATGAAGCCAGTCCAGTTTGTTGCAGCAGTGAGCCAGAACTGGACTTTTCATGGTCCTGGAGCGAGTGGTCAAGCAGCTGCTAATTGGCTGGCTGGATTTGGAAGGGGTCCCACACCTCCAACCTTGTTGGGAATCAGGCAAAACGCGAACACCACAGGCAGGAGAAGGCTACTGGTTTTAGATGAGTTCAAAATGGAGAAGAGAATCAGCAGAATGTTCTACATCATGACATTCCTCTTTCTGACCTTGTGGGGTCCCTATTTGGTAGCCTGTTACTGGAGAGTTTTTGCAAGAGGGCCTGTAGTACCAGGGGGATTTCTAACGGCCGCTGTCTGGATGAGTTTTGCCCAAGCTGGAATCAATCCTTTTGTCTGCATTTTCTCCAACAGGGAGCTGAGGCGCTGTTTCAGCACAACCCTTCTTTACTGCAGAAAATCCAGGTTACCAAGGGAACCTTACTGTGTTATATGAGGGAGCATCTGTAAATCTTTAGCCTTGTGAAACACTACCATTCTCTGCTAAGCAATTGTGGCCTGTAGCCATGTCTTGAGAAGAAAATCAAGAATGGGATGTCAGCAGTTGTAAGGATTTGGGCAACATTCTGCAGTCTTTGCAATAGCTCACCTCTAATCCTATTTTAAACCTAAACATGTTCCTGCTGACCACTGCTGAAGGTTTGTAATTAAGAACAAAGGACTGAACTACTGCCCTGAATTCCTTTATGTGGTTGAAATCTAGATTATGAAAGTAGCAGGTGCTAAGTATCAGTGCTAAATGCTGTGTATATCACTACATAAAATAAGACCATCAAAAAGATTAGCATTGGACATCTTAATAAATTAAGTTGATATGAGGTTAATGTGTTGATAAAACTAATTTTAGACATCTGAAGACCTTTAAAACATTTCATACAATTATTGTTTTGCAAAGACTGAAAACTGGGGACTCAAGTACTGTAACTGATTAAAGATGTGCCATGCATTATTGGATTATCACACTTACAAATCTGTTTGCCTTGTGAGTAAGTTTTGGGGAGCATTCCAAAGCAGTATTTTTGTTCAGATTTAGACTTTACTTTTTTTTTTCCAAATATATTACTCTTTCTAAATACCATTTTCCTTAACAGTGAAATTACTAACATTTAACTGTATTCTGTGTTTTTTGCTGATTTGGTATAAAGTTTAATAGACTCTTATTTATATTTTTTAAAAAGCTAGATATCAGTCTGTTAGGCAACGTTAATGATAATATCCAGTCATAATTGAACAGTTATAATTATACAGAATAAACACATGTTGCCTTAAAGGGTTATCTAGTATCTTCCATTTTGTTTAGCATTGAAGCAAATAAGCAAGGAAAATTGAATCAATAACTCTGGTCAGTCATTTGGGAGTGCATGAAAGATCACTTAGTCCTCTTTTTTCCTTTTTACTCCAATGGTTCCCAAAATCAGTATGCACATCACTGGGATGATACGATTTTTTTCTAGGTGTGCCGCCCTTTCTGGTTTGTTCTGAGAAACACAGGCAGTTGATGTATGTTTATATTTTAAGACAGCTGTCATGGGGAGACCGCAGCCTTAGTATGATATCTTGCACAATTTGTGAAGCATTTATTCTACTGAAGGCACAGTCTTGTTTATATTTTCTGCACATTTTGGTGTATTGGTTGTTTTAAATTATTTAAGTTTTAACTTGTGAAAGCATATAATATGATTTCTTAGTATTTTAGAAATACATTAGAGTCTGTGAGTCTTTCCTTCTTTAAGATACAGATGTGTGGATTTCAATATAAAGTTGCATTTGCCAAAATTTACCTGTGTAGCTTGTTAATTTTCTTGGAATAAAATTTTACATTTTTCCAGTTATACAATTAACCTTTTTTATTTTGTCTAGTGAGCTAGCATGAAGTACTGAGAATGTAGCCATTATGAATTATTATCCTTTGCAGTCACTGTATTCCCAAACTGTAAATGCATGAATGATGGGGACCACAGGATTGATAAATGATATTATCTACAGTAGCACTATTGTGTAGTTTATCATAATTACCCATCTATCTGTTCTAATATGTCAGTTATATTTAAAGTTACAACACAGTATTTGACATTAATTCCACAGTTTAATTTTGGAAAATGTGTATATTTGAAGCACAACATCATGAGTTGGTCAATCATAAAGAACGCAGATTTTCCTTAATTTTTGGAGAGACAAGACTAGAGGTCTTAATTCAGTATTGATATATCTTGTCCTTTGTTGTAGTTTTATGACCAGCGAGTTAATATATACATACACAAGCAGCAGTCAATAATGGAAATGCTTAAATTTGTATGATAACATTATACAACATATGCAACAATTCAGAGAGTTGTGTCTATATGTGATCAGACAACTTGATCAAAGATTTAGTGAGCAATCTGTTTGACCTCACTTACACTTTTATACTGAGGTTGATTGGTTGAGAGGCATGGCTTTATATACTGTGTTGAAACAGAAAAATTGCTAAAATAACGAGTCCTCATGAATACAAGAATGTTTCAGAACGTAATTTGAAATGGGACCAATAAACTTCTACGAAAAGGACTTTTTTATTACACCGAAAAAGGCTTTGAAATTAAGGTAGTTAAGCAATTGTCAAAGATAGCAAGAGTGAATAAAAACTGAATCGTATGTTGAGAAAAATTCTGAAAGTTATCCCACTTAAGTTTATTAAAAGGTTGATTGGCAATAACTTCAGTCTAATTTCTATAAAATAGTAACCTTTACAAGGAACATTGATATTACATATTGTAATAAAGAAATACATATAAATAAAGTTGTAAATAGTGTTATAGTTGTAGAAGTAGTCGGTTCTGAAGATTAGCCAGAAAATTTTCAACTATGAAATTTCAAAAGCTGCGAATTTGGGGCCTGACCTAACTCCTAATAAAGTCAGTTGGTGTTTTCCCATTAACTTCATTTGGAGCAGAAGCAGGCCCTAACATTTCTATAGTACTATGCTTCTGAAATACTAAGAAGGCTGTATTTACTATGCAGTGGGAAAAGAAAAAAAAAAAAAGAACAATTTAAAATTATTTCCCTGGAAGTTTTGCAAGCAGTAACTGATGTAAATTAAAATAATAAACAGTAAATAAGTCTGAAAGCAAATATTTTGCTAAATGTTTTTCTTTTGATATGAATATAATTCCTTTGGCTAACTGAAAAATATGCAGTTGTATTACTACCTGACAGAGGAGAGGTACTTTTTGTTAAGTCAATTTTTGTAATTGTTCCAGTAAGAAGTCTTGTGACAGAAGTATTTCCTTTTACTTTCTCCAGTGTTAAAAGAACAAGGGGATGTTCAGTGAAATTAAAAGGCAACATATGAAGTAACATTTTATGCAAAGTTATTACTCAGTGGAACTCACTGGCACAGGATGTCAAGTGGTTTAGAGAGATTCCTGCAAGAATTATATATATACATGAATTAAAGCAGAGCTTGCAGGCTTTGTCATCAATGTCATTTTGATCCTAGTCAGCATATCAAACCTAATGTATTAGGGTATAAATTCAAAGGAGCAAGAAGGTTTATTCCAATTCAGTACGCCGTTGTGTCACCGTATGAAAAGCATTTTGCTTTCATTTTAGTACAGGAGTTAAGCTGTTTCCAAGCTAGAGTACAGGGCTGGTAGTTTACTTCTCTCTTTCAGAATAGCAAAGAATATCACACTATTTTATATTTGCATTGATCTTTAATGCTCATGGGCAATGTGAAGTTAGTAGTTTGAATTTTCCTGGTGGCAAAAAAAAAAAGAATAGATTCCCTGGAGAAAAGGCTGTCTGCCCCAGTTGCTTTCCTGCCCTCTGTTGCCCCACTGGCTCTTTGGCAGCCTTTCCATCAATCCTTCTTCAAGATTAAATGTTTCATGTACTGAGTCTTCTATTTCTCCTGCTCCTTAAGAAGTGTCTCAGCCATCCCTTCTCCCCAGTAGATTAGCTCCTGCAGCAGCTTCCCAATGTTTGTCCGTGTCTGAGTTGCCTTCCTGAAGACAGAGTTCCTTCCAGCTGCCTTGGTAGTTCGTGGGGTTGTCATTCCGTGGCGCTTGGTTAGCGCACTGGGTATATCTGTCTTTTGGCTGTGCTCATGAAGTAGGTGCTATCTAGGTTATGCGGGGAAAAATGAGAATGGGGAGGGGGCAGCAGGAAACAACTTCCCCTCTCCCAGCTCCTTCACAAAGAAACCACTGTTATTATTGCGTTGCCCAGTAGCGTGTGATTTTTTTAAAGCATATTCGGTGCTAACGACTCTCTAAATGAATAAAATGTACAGTTGGCCAATTAAGGCAAGGGTTTTTTGTACAGCTACAAAATAGTATTGTAAAATGGCTTTCCATCAGTCTCTAGGCCTTAGGGGCAGAGGAGTCCACTGTATCTATCTCCTCTTAGGTGCATTGAGTTTGTTCATTTGTATTGTCTTTGCTTTGCCTTTCAAGCATGTGAACATTTTAGTTATATTAATAGGAGTCCAGTATTGCAGCAAGCTGTTACTATGCATGGGTTTGAAAAATAATGTAAAAGGGAACTCTGATGATTTTTGAGGTGAATTAAAGAGGTATTTTGACAAACAATTGTTTTTTTAGCAAATACCGAATAAAACTGTGGGTTGCTGAGCTCTTTCATAGTTACACAGTCAGTTCTCAATTATTGAAAATAGAAGGGGAGTAGACTAACCCGCATAAAGCTAAAACACAGGTAATACAAAGCATATACACATTAGATAAGAACTTCCTGTGTTTATTACATTTATCGAGGAATGAAGTTAAGCTGAAGTAAAAAGTGAGATCACAAATTCAAAGAAAAAGGGTGGGTGTTTTTCCTTTTTTTCTGCTTTGTTTTAGCATAGCACTGCTAATCTGCAACCTGGGTTACACACCCACAGACAAGTGAGAGTTGACTGTACAATTCTGCATATCACATAGACAACTTCCTTCTCGTTTATATTCATTGAGAGCTGTGTAAGTGCACACTACTAATCTGATTGACTTTTCAGAGGAAAGAGAAGGCTCAGTCTGAGATACTGGTCTTCAGAACTAAAATCCAATATATGTTCTCTGCTTTTGTTTACTAAAGTGATTTTGAGTGTGAAGAAATCAGTGATCTAAGTCAGTAGTGATCATAAGCATTTTCTGGCCATGACCATTAACAACAGGACAAGATGACATTTTGCAATGCATATGCCAGCAACAAATCAAAGTCTTTGGTATTACGCACCATGACTTTCCTTGAGTGGCCTGAAAATAGCTTATGCTTTATACTTAGAAAAAAAAATATGATGAAGCTGTCCATTAAATGGATAAAGTCTTTAACTGGCCAGCATGGAAAAAGAAGGGTGAATTTTAAAGACTGCTCGTTATAAACAGTGAAGAGTTTTTGTGATGTTTTTTGTTCAGCTGAACTGTGTAATTACATAAGTATATGATGATCAAAGGAGTGCCACAGTAAATGTTAGATTTTTTAATAGTCTAAAAAGGAAATAAGTAACAACAATCTTCAGCCATTTGAAATAAAATAATTGCAGTTGTCCACATTTCATAAAATTTATATAACAAACCAATTCCTGACATTTTCAGTACTTAGTGGGTTTAGGTACTTGATGCATTTAAAGAACAATGGCTTTAGACAGTGAATTGGCTGATGCAGCCCAGTGAGAGAGTTATTCTTCACATCACGTCTTTTGTGCTGTACTTTGTATTTAATAAGCACAGGAGATATAAAACCAGAATTCATCTGTTATAATCTTCAACGAACTCTTCCTTAGCTGCAACAAAACTACTCCAAATATTAGGCAAGTTACTATCTCCAGAGGTTATTCAAAATTATCCCTGTGCTAATTCACGAAAAGTCTACTTCACCTTTATTAAAGACCCATCTAGTTAAAGATGTATAATTTTTTTCATCCTTTTCTTGGTTGGCTAAGACAAGTTCTGCTGTAATGTGGAGTCAAAAATCCCAAGTATAAAATTTGAATTTCAATTATTATGCTACCTATATGTGACATTGTTGTAGTCACATTTTAAATAAACTCACAAAGTTCATGGTTGAAGAATGTAAATAATCACTTATGGTGAAAAAACAACAAAAAGGATCACATGCTTCCAGTTCATTCTTTCTCTTATTTCCATGCAATGTTAAAGTTTCAATTTTAGGAATGCAAAGGCAAACTCTGAAAAATAAATATGTTGGAGGGGAGAGAAAGAATAGCCAGAAACACATCAGTTCGGGTTATCTTTGAAATGAAGAAGGTTATCATATATGCACTGCGTTTTCTGCATGGTTACAATCTATCAGCTTGCCAACTTTTTGCCAGTGTATATATGCAGTATAGATACAATTCACATGTCACCATTAACTACAGCATTTCCTGACCCCTTTTATTTTCATTCTATAACCATCAAGCTCAGGCATGCTAACATCCTTATGCAAATTGAAGAAATTGCTAAAAAGTTTTGCACTGTAATAATCTTGGCGCATCGGGTCCTTGAGATAGTTTAAGAGGGTGGCACAGGTACATGATGACTACTCTGGGCAGCAGGTCAGAGGATACAACAAAGTTTTCACCCCTGTTTAAGAGCCAGTTAAAATCCTACTCTAGTCCTATAGTGAAACCACCTCCTGTGGAACTGGCCCACCACGAGCCTGTGACCCACTTCATTCTGAGTTTAAGTAGGACTTTGGTTGTGCATACCCTGAGTACTAACGAGTGAAATTCAGCAGTAAGCAGAGATAAGAAATGCCTAGACAACATTCATAGGCTACAGACAGGTGATACGTGCTTGTTTGCTCAAAACAGAAGTAACACAAGAAGCAGAAGCCCAGAGGTAAACTTTTTTTGTGAGCTGGTTGGTATTTCATGCGCTGTTGGCCCCTCAAAAATGACTGAGAATATCTGTTTTATTCTTGATATTTTTTTTTTTTTTGGACAATGCATGCCATCTCAGCTTCTCCATTCCATCCCACCCATTACCAGTTAAGCATTTGATTTTATGCTTAATGAAGTTTGTATATTCTTTAAAATACATATTTAATAGTAAAACGTGTTTGTAGCTTTGCACTGATTATGGAGATACATATCAGTGTATGTGCTTGCCCATTTCCATAAGCATTTCCTGTGTTACAGACACACAAATCCTATTTTTGAAATTAAGGCACTCTACAATTATGTGTTTCCTGAATTCTCTGTGAAGGCCCTTAGGCTTTGGAAATTTCTCCTATTTGATCCAAAACACTCAATGCAGATTATTAGGGCACACCGCAGGGAACATTTGATTTCTCTCACTGCAGGACTGTTTGGACATCATGAAGACTGGAAATGTATATTTAGCTCCTGTATAATAATTTATGGTAATGTCTGGGCAATAGAATTGATAGTGGTGGGACTGCTAGAATAGGATATTTCAGTAACTGCAACGTTAAATTACATCGTAAGACATCTTGCACAAAGGAGAAATGCTTCTTTTGTAAGATGATTATGTAAATGGAAAGTAAACACACACACAAATGAGTACAGTTCTATAGCATTTTGATTAACATATTTAGTCATAGCTATAGCAAGATGGGCATAAAGCAAAAAAAAAAAAAGAGAAAGTAGCACACCATTTGATATGTAATCCTTGTAACTTTGGCTCGATTCCTGCAATTCCTACTCAAGGAAAATTTTCCCTCTCTTTTGTGGAAACTTGTCTCAATAAAGACTGTAAGATCTTCATAATTTATGTAAGTGTTTATGTTTTTTACTTGACTAGTTCTCAGTGAGAGCATGTCATAGCAGCACGTTAAATGTAATCTCTGTCATAGTCTGTGCAAAACCAATGTTTTGTTTGGTTTCCAGAGGGGGCGCATACCCATATATATAGGCTTTTCTCAGACTCTCCAAAATAGTGTAGTGTAGTTGATACCAAGTAGGGACAGCTTAAGCCCTGATGGAGGGCACAGAGTATCACACTAAGAGTAGGATGAGTGAGTATAACATCAGATGCAAGGAAGATGAGGGACATTTATTAATAGCTTCCTATGCTAATATGTGAATAGTGCTTTTGGACTCATTTGTAAACCTCTTTGTAAGTTCCTAAGTGGTGGTAAGGGCATCTGCAGTAAGGTGGGGTGTAGTGCTGCAGCTGACTCCTCATCCCCACTTCTTTACATCAGGGCAGACTGGAAGCAGTACACATTATAGGCTGGTTCCTGGCCCAAGCACCTTGCGTGATAGTAATATTCACTAAACTCAGCAGCCTAAGGATGTACTCCAAATGGATTATTTGGTCACAATCAAATTTTTCAAACTTCTTTTTCATTCAGTGTTTTCTGTGAGTAGTTTGTGTTCTTAGTAGGTGTATGTAAAGGGAATGAATGGGTTGAGCAAATCCTCTTCAGCCCAAACTTGATATGAATTTCATAAGGATGGAGATAGGTGTGGAAGCCCCTCGCAGTTTTACCATATCTCTCAGACACTCTTGTATTTCAGCATCATTAGCACTAAAACACATAACGGGCTCAAATTGTCCTCCCCAGTCAGCATTCAGTCTCTCCAAGGTAAAACTCCAGAAAGACAGACACCATTGTTTGTGGAGGCTCTTCTATGTAGATGACCTTCCTCTAAGAGGCGCATTGTTGCAAAAGCTGAGATTTGTTGTATTCTTTTCTATAGAAGAAAACAAATCATTTTTGTATCTTTTGTATTAAAAGTTCATCTTAAATTTGCTTCTTAGCATACTAATTTAAAGGCAGTATCACAGAGAAGCCCATTGCCCCTTCCCAACCAGGAGGACCACCAGTCTAAATGGTAAATGCAGTATTGGTGGGAATATTATGGTCCTTTGGTATCAGTTAAGTAAATGCTGATACAATAACAACTACCGCAATATTTGATTATATGAAACCCCTGAAGGGGTTAATTTCCTTCTTTGACATTTTCCTTATGCAAATATCCTCATTCCATTTCATGCAAGACAGGTTTGGCAAATGTGGATGCTTTGGGTGGTATTG
Source organism: Himantopus leucocephalus (assembly GCA_003993805.1). Classification (NCBI taxonomy): domain Eukaryota; kingdom Metazoa; phylum Chordata; class Aves; order Charadriiformes; family Recurvirostridae; genus Himantopus; species Himantopus leucocephalus. The sequence goes on from RSEF01000001.1 coordinate 31,796,405, forward strand.
ACATCTAAGTTATGCCATCTAAGGACAAGTGCTGGCTGCTAAATGATTTATTCATTTAAAGTTCAGAAGAGACTGTGTGAAACTAGCTACCACAAAAAAACAAGCAGTGTTTTCTTAAGTCATATATGTGTGATCCATTAAACATTGGCTTTGGTACCTGTGTACTGTCAGACTTAGCATTCAAATCTAATACAGAATTAGAAACCAAGCTGTCAGGTTCATTTCTAGTCACTGAATATAACTACAAAATGTTATTGTTATATATATTCTACTTGACTACTTCTTTGCAAATATTGAAAAAGTATGTATGATGAGACTCAGATGGAAAAGCCTTGACCATACTGAAATTAGTAATAAAAAGCCTATTGCTTTCAGTGAAGGCAGGATTCTATGTATTAGCCGTAACTTCTAGAGACAATGGATGTATGCCATGCAATGGATGTATACATTACACTCATGTATGCCCAGCATATCTAAGAAATGAGTTTTTAAAGCCCAGTTCACATTCTTAACCTTTTTATTTCTGTTTCCATTATGTCAAGGTCTTCATATTATGCTTACAGGAATGAAATCTGAACTCCTGTTGTAATTTGTATTTATATAATTATGTTGCTTAGTAGCCTCTTTATAGACAAATATCCCTTTCTATTAGGTTCTGTGAAAAAGCAGCCTCTGTCTAAAAGCAAACAATTAAAAGATGACACAGGATGGGTACAGACAAGTGGGATTCCAAGGAAATTATGAGACAGTATTGGTAAGCATAATGTGCAAGGAGATCCCAGCATATTCAGGCTTTTTTTTTTTTTTTTTTTTTTTGNAATAACAAGGGGATGGATTCTCAGAAGACAAGAGCAGCCTGGTAGAAAGTACAAAGGCTGTTTCCTGAAAATCTAATTGTCAGTGATAATTGTCAGTGATAGCCTGTCAACATGAGCAGATTGGAACCTCTTGATAAAGAAGGAAAGATGATAGGCCAAGAAGAGCAGAATGAAGTCACATCAAAGCTGAAGGAGGAACAGAAAATAAATACTGATTCACAGCATTAGGTAGAAAGAGGTCATTAGAGGTCATGTTGAAAGTAAGGTTCAGTGAAACCAATTGGTGAAAGCCAAGGAGATTGACTCCAGGTAATGATTGCAGTCAGTGAGCTTAAAAAGGAGACGTAGAATAAGATGGCAGAATAGTTGCCAAAATAAGTCAGATACAGGAATCCCTCCCCCCCCCCCCCCCCTTTTTTTTTTTTTAAATCCTTGAGGGCCATATCCTTCAACAGGNCTGCATAATGCCTGAATTGTTATGGGAGGAGACAGAGGACAGAAGAAGGTGATGAAATCAGCAAACGAGTGGTTGAGGGATAGGACTGGATATTGGAAAGGGTAGTGGGACGTGAGGATAGCTGAAGGGAAGGCTGGCAGAAAGACCAAATTTGGATGTGTCCTTTTAGCAAAGTGAGGAGATGTGGACTTGAGATTCCAGGAGATGGAGGACTCTGGGAAAGATGGAAAGGATGACAATAACAAGAAAGGGGCATGATGTCGGTCAGGGAAGGGAAGAGACAAAGAAACGAAGAGCAGCTGTGTTGCAGGAAGATGGCAAGAACCAACAGGGAGGGTTGCCCAGACAGGAACAGGTTGCTGTGGTCTAGTAGAGGTTCTGCTTCTCAATGACATTGTGCTAACCCATGGCAAAAGGGAGCAATGCCAAGGGATTCCAACATTAGTGAGGTCTGGGCAACTGACGTCTCAGTGCTCTTGGTGTCTTGTAGCCAGTATTACATATGAGTTCAGTAGGAGCTTGAAGAAAGACTGAATAGTATCCATTATTTACCATTCTTTCATTTTTAACATTTTAACAGGATTTTCTGTTCTACTTCCATATTTTTTTCTTGCTCTTTTTGTAATGTTACTCTACTAAGAAAAACTACATGTTCTTCGTAAGTGACACTATGTATTTAGAGTATGTTGGCCCAGCAATTTTGATAACTTTCAGACTGAATGATAGCTTTTCAGAACAGTGAAAGTGCAGTTGCTGTGCAATTTGAGAGCACTGCAGTGTTTTATTATCATTATCTCCCATAATGGTGGTATCTTGGTCTGGAAGTGACCATTAGGATGAAAGCCAGTAACTTCCAGGTTCTCATTGCAGCTTTGCCACTAACATCATTGCATGGGTGACCTTGGGTGATTCGTATAAGCCAACTTTTCATCTATCCACTAATTTTAAGCAATCCAAGGACATTTTGGGTTCCCAGTTTACAGCAGTAGTGAATCAATTTCCAAGGGAATGCAGCACCCATAAGTATAGACTATGTTAATGTGATAGGTGTATAGGTGGTAAAACAGATCAGAAATGTTCTGTTTAACTTGTTTTGCCAAGTCTTGGCCTTCCGCAGGGAACTTCAACTTCCACTTCCCAGACTTTTCCTTCCTGAGAAACTGAAAATAGTCTGTGAAGAAAAGTTCTATTTCCTGACCACTCTTTAAGATTAGGGCCAACAGTATTTCCAGATAGTCTTCCAAAAATAAGGTAACCAGATTACTGGTCAGCTTGAAAATGCGGGTTGAAAACTTGTTTTCTGCATAGTTTGCCAGTTGAATAAAATAGCTAATAATATAACTTACTTGAAGGATGAGAGACTTAATTATGTAATGTTTCTAGATTTCTGAAACTCATTATAAATCAGGATTTACCCCGTGTAATTGACAAGGCCATGGTAAGATGCCCACAGCTGCCTTAGGCAAGCAAATAATTGTTAAGAGTTTTTTCAGTTAAAGGTTGATGAGACAGTGTGGTGGTCAGCTTTCATTGCTGACAGTAGGCTGCAGCCCAAAAGTTTGGAGACAACTGTGACAGACGATTTGGGATGTTCAGATAACCTCATCTTGCCAAGAGATATGTTCATTAAGTTGTCAAAGAACTGAAATGTATGCATTGCCCATCCATCTGGCATATAATTTAAATACAGCTGAATTCCTGACCTCAGATATGATATAAGCATTTCTGAATAGACGTGACTGATAAATTTGCATAAACAGAGGCTCTTAGAATAAAAAATGCATTTTAAAAGGAGAGTAAAAAAACACTTCTGAGATCTAGCGACTCGTGACAACATTGATAGATGGTAACATACTCAAATAAAAAAAAAATTTTACTGAGTACTAAATAATATTTTTAAAATGTTTGCACAGGATTTTTAGTACAATTAATAAAGTCTCTCTGTAGCCTGAAGAAAGGTGTCAGCAGTTGAAGTGCCTGAAACTGAGATACTGAATTCATCACAATGAGTTTTCTGAGGGCTGAATAGATAATCTGCATGATTTTAAATATTAAAAGCCTTTGTCAGGGTAGATGTGCCTGCAAAAATGCAAGCTGGCAGTTACACATGATTAAGTCACAGTTGTCTGGGCAATTCCGTATCTGGGTTAGCACAAAATATTATCAATAAAAACAAGTAATGATACCTGATTTTTTAAAAAATCTGTACTTCTGTCAGGCAGCAAAGCCGTCATCAGTTAGGTGGATTTTAGTGATGTTATTTTAACACCTTAATATTTGAAGCCTGATCATACCAATACAATGTTAGAACCCAAATCTGCAAAACCCAGGTGATACATCATGACCTGGACGTGGAGGCTAGGTGTGTCCCTTGGGGCTCTGTATGAGCAACCTAGGTTCCCTTGACTGTTAACGGAGCTTCAGCAAACAGACTGATGGGTTGATTGATAGGTTTGGAGAGAGGTTCTCTGAATTCTGGAGACTTCCAGTGTAGGCACCTAAATCAGAGCCTGAGGCTTGGTGGTGAGCACCCTTTCAGTCCTTCTTCAGGTCTCTCTGTGAGAACACTGCCTCACTCTCAAGACTGAATGTAACAAAAAGAGAAGACTCATTCTTCTTTATCTCTGCAGGAGAGCTGGTGCATGAATTTAAACTTCTACACAAGCAGATGGCAATATTTTCTTTTCCACTCCCTTTTCTCGGCATGGAGCACATCACTGTCTTCAAGTCACGAATCTGGGGATATGTTTATCAAGAGAGTTAATAGCAAAGCCTCCCTCTGCTGTATGAGCAGTTTAAAGAGTGATGTATTTCTCACAGACTCATGAGCATGTTGAAAACCTGCTTTGCTTGTGGGCACTTCTGAACAGCCTGTGAATAGCTGCCTCTGCAAGTAAGGCTCTTGTGGATACCCATGGGACCCCCATGTCACCGGTGTGGGTGCAAATGGTAGATCTCCAAAATCCACATGGAATTTAGTAGTTCCATAAGACAGACACTTCTGCCAGCACTCACGTGAAGAATGTAAATGCAGACTTGTAATGTTTTGCTACGGAGGTATAGGTATTAGGTATTTCTATGGCAATTGTCCTATCACCACTTCCTCTGCACAAGTACTGGCCCACATTTTGTCATTTTTTTCTTTTCTCCTTTTCCAGTTGCCACAGTCTTGAGACATTGTGTTCTTGGAGGGCAATAACTGCAGAACTCAACCATATTTGTCCCTATTCAACAAAAATTCAGCAAATACAAATTCGTGTCCTAAGCTAGCTCCATTTGATGCCCCCATGTTTGCTTCCAAGTGTCTCATTGTAGGAGGGCGGAGTTCATTCCCAAGTGAAAACTTAGGTTTACCCTGTCAGGACTGCTTAAATCTGTAAACATTTGCAGCATCTAGTCTTTAGTCTGTCTTTATTGTCCAGTGGTATGAAGGCTCAAGAGCAACCTAAAGTGCAAAATGCTTCGTGGCCCTTGTTCTGTCCGACATAGGTCCTTGCTTCAGCTCACAATGACGATCCCGTGGTACCTTCCTACACATATCATCTGGCAAAGAATTCAGACAAACTGGTATTGTGGGATACCTGTGGTGGGTTCAAGCCATGCTATGGTTATGCCTGTCCCATTGCTACTGCTTGAAGGGCATGTTTAAAAAAGGTGTCATGCCAGCTCTTGAAAGTCTCCTCCTGAATGCGGGCTTTCATCCAAACAGTTCAAGCCATGGCTGTAAGCCACACACAGCTCACAAGGTGATTTCTGCAGTCTGAGGGGGTGAGCAAGTGCTTCTACACTCAGGACCTGTGGTGGCATAAGCATGTCCTTAGCCAACTGGTTGACTAGTCAGGATACTCTTACTTTTGTTGCCATTGCTCATGCGTCTAACCTAAGCAGCACACTGAGCAGCAAGAGTTGTCTCTGAAGACCAAGGAAAAAATAAACCATGGGCACTGCAGGGTGGGCAAAGGGAGGAACTGCAGTGGGAAGGAGATGGACATTGGATTTCAGTGTGAAAGAGGAGGACATACAGATGACAGAAATTATAATGTCAGGTGGCAGGGTACCTGGGAGCAGTGTGGATGCTCAGGGAACAGAGGTGATGTGGATAGACTACAAGAGACATAGGGGTCTTGGGGCAAGGAGCAGAAGAAATGCATGGGCAGTTAGGTACTTGGGTCTGAGTGGGAGAGCATGGTGGTTTGAAAGACTGCTGGAATGTAACCATTCATTAGTAGCCATTCTGTGCATTGGGAGATCAGTTTAGACATAGCCAAGGTGTCTTTGGTTTAGAGGAAAGGCCAGAAAGTTCTCAAGGAGTGTGGAGGTCAGTGGCAATTGGACCTGGTGATCCTGTTTTTTCCAGGCCAGCTAGCAATTCTGGTGCACACCCCATCTCGGGCAGGACAAGGCAGAGGGAAGGCATGGGTTGCCACACTTGAAGGAGGTGTGTGATTTGATGCTTCCCCTGCAGCCTCTCTCAATGTGCTCCTGTGAGGCCTTAATTGGAACTCAAAACTGCTGCTTCTTTGCAGAACTCCTGAGGGAAAAGGGGAACAGCATTGCCTTGCGCCCTCATGGGGTTGATTTCTTTCCTCCTTTTCCCCCATGTGACACAAGCAGGGAAATAAATATTCCAACCTATTGAGCCTGCTTGGTGAATCCGGCACAGCATTATTAAGGATGTCTGAGATTTTTATTTTTTTTTTTAATTGATTCCATCTAACTCAGCATTTGAAAAACCTTGAAGATCATATTATGTGCACAAGCACAGTTAATTTGTTTGTTGCAAGGACCCCAGTCATAAAATGTGTATATCCAAGGCCATCGTGGAATTAAGACTTAAGCCATTTAAGCAAGTCTGCATGTGAGTAAATAACATTCAGCCTCCTGGTGCCCAAAAAGTATCCAGGCAAAGCCCAGAGAACCGACGCTTTCAGCACAACACTGCCCTCTGGAGCTTTCTGAATCACTTATCGCAAACCAAACAAAGGACATAAAGGAGAAAAATAGAAAGAGGCCTTGGTCTCCAATGTAAAAATGAATAGCACGATGCACACAGTGCAATGAATAATGAAAGCAGCTATACCGCAAAAGCAATGGAAATACAAAGACGTTCATCCCCATCACAAATACCAACAAATATTTTTCAGCATTGACTGGAAGGCGGAAAGAAATTGAGAATTTTAAACAGACCTGGAAAGAATGACATACAATAGCAAAAAATGCTTTTTAATTTTGCTTAAAGGTGTTGGCAGCGTTCTAACAAAGAAAAATCAACAAGCTATTGGGAAGGAAAAAAATAATTTGCTCTCTCAAAAAACTATTTTAGATGCAGATCTTTTTCTGCTATGCATCCTTTCACATTTTGATAGTGTTTGTGTCAACGCAAAGATGATATGTTACCTTGTGCTGTCAAGAGCTTACCAAAATAAACCTCATCAACAAGGCATTAAATAATAATATCACCTTTCCCCTGAAGTTTTTATATTCTCTGTGATGTACTTATGCATATTTTTAAAAGAACTTAAATTATTGATTCTCTCCTTCCATCAAACCTGTCTAACCAGTCAAGTGTATATAGAAAGCAGTCCTGTACTAAGCTCTGTTAAAGAACAACTCACAACCCTTAATTGAAAGCATGGGCTTGTTAGAAGTGAACTTCTTGAATTTACGAAGGGTCTAATCTTGCAAATACAACTAATAACCAGTAACAACTCATCATTGCTGATATTCCTGATAGCAGGTATTATTCTCAGTAATACACATGCACAGAGTTAGATTCAAGGACGTAAGAACCACATTCCAATACCTTCTCCACCCAGTATTTTTCTATTAAAGTGAATGATGGAAAAGGTGAGGTTAGAAGGGACCTCTGGCGATCAACGAGTCCAAACACCTACTCAAAGGAGGGTCAGCTAGAAGAGGTTGTTCAGGGCCACATGCAGTCAGGTTTTGAGTGCTTCCAAGGATGGAGGGTCCACAACTTGTTTGGACAACTTGTTCCAATATTTGACCACCCTCACAATAAAGAAGGTTTTTCTTATTTTTAAGTGGTATTTCCAGTTTTTCAGTTTGTGCCCATTGCCTCTCATCCTGTCACTGAGAAGAGTCTGACTCCGTCTTCTTTTCGCCCTCCATCGGGCATTTATACACACTGATAAGATCCCCCCTTAAGCAATCCCAGCTAAGCAATCCCAGCTCTCTCAGCCTCTCCCCAAATCCCAGGTGATCCAAACCCTTAATTATCTTTGCGGCTCTTTGTTGGAGTCTCTCCAGTATGTCCATGTCTCTTTTGTACTGGGGAGTGCAGCGCCGGACCCAGCACTCCAGATGTATCTCACCAGTGCTGAGTAGAAGGGAAGGATCACTTCCCTCAACCTGCTGGCAATGCTCCTAGAGCAGCCCTCGATGCTGTTGGCCTTCTTTGCCACTGGGGCTTATTGCTGGTACATGTTCAATTTGGGGTCCACCAAGATCACAAGGGCATTTTCTGCAAAGCAGCTTTCCAGTCAGTCAGCCCCCAGCCTGTACCAGTGCCTGGGGCTCTTCCTCCTGAGAGGAATTCATAGTGCAATTCAATATTATCAGGATAGTAACTACCAATGTTTGAAAAGAGCTGAAATAATGACTTGGGAATAAATGACTTGTGTTACGGTAGTTGAAAGAAAGGTTATTTGAATACCAGTAGACTAAGGGGAATGGATTGCAACAAACAGAAATGGCAAGAAAAGGGAAGCAGTGGTCCCCTGGCAAGTAAATGTCTGATCATAGAAACAGAACTCCTGAATGATTCACTGAGGGCTTGATCTAGTACCTATTTAAGCCAGTGAGAGCTTCCCCATAGTTTTGGGGGGCACTGAATGAAGCCAAAATGTACCTTGAAGAAAGGAAGAAAAGTTGCATAACAACTTTTTTTTCCTATCCTGCTAATAATAAGTACACAGCAAAGTAAGCTTCTAGAAATAACAGGAAATTCTGAAGAGATTTCATAAACTGAATTTAGAGCACTAAAAATGTAAAAATGTCAAGTAAGAGCTTTAGTAGTCTTAGCCTCAGTGAGATAAACAATTGTTTAGCTGCAAACAATTAATTACGCACATAATTGTTTGCATGACTGATACACATATGGGAAAGGATATCCAAAGTAAATTCTACTGTCCTCTCTCCATTGCTCCGGGAATAAAAACTAGCTTGGCACTACAAGATTTAAATTCATGTAAGTGTCTAAGGCAGTTGACTGCGGTGCAAGTAGTTGAAGAAAGAAAATGATTATACATTTTATCCTATGAGGCTAGTTATGAAATACTGACGCCAACATTGCAGTATATAATAGAGCTAATAATAATTAGCAGGTTTCATCCTTAGTGCAGTTGAACAAGTTTAATAACATGTTTTAATTTCATTTCAGATCCAAATGGATAGCATGGGTCAGCTTGGCTGGTCTGCGTATGCGTGTGTCAAACAGACTCTTAAAAACTGCTTTTCCCTTAACAAGCTGTGAATTTCCCCAAAACTTTATTTTGTAAAATTTATGACACAGAAGCTGGAATTCAAATACCTTTTCCTCACAAAATACAAGTTGGAATAAGGTTGAAATGCAAAGTTTGTGGAGTACCTGTGCTGGTTAGGTAGGAGACAGGATCTGAAATTAGTACCATGGATTAGGGCTGCTTTTGGAAGATAACTTATGAAGCAGATTGGTCCCTTCATTCGTGTCCTAAAATAGAAATATATCAGAGAGATCTGAGGTGTTTGGTTTTGCTTCAATGTTTTATTAGAAAATCTGAATTTCCTATACAGCATTCAAAAGTTTACTTATTTTACTTTTTCATTAATAATTAATCTTAAAAGTCTAGATGGGAGCTCTTCTCTTTCCAAGGTGAAGAGCTCTTCACCTCCCATCCTCACTATGCACCGCATTGTATATTTGGTGTACAGACACACTGAAAAAAGTTTAAACTTTTTATTTCTGAGTGTTCTTCCAGATAAGATTGCCAAAGTAGGAACCAATGATCAGAAATCACTGCAGGACTTACTTGGTTTCTTTCCATTGTTTATACAATTATCTCTGTCATCCAGCCACATTTTGGTGAATGCCAGCTTTTTTACTTCAGATCTTTAAGATTTTTTCTACTTTAAATACCTTCAGATACAAAATCTTTAAAGTGTTCCTTTCTAGGTTTGGATAATCAAATTTGTCTCAAGTCAAGCTTTCTCACTGATAGCATTGTCTAATCATTAAAGGAGCAGAAGGTCTTGGCCTTGAGGATATCAGTTTAGGTCCAGCTCTGTGTATGTATTTAGCTAACTCAGAGGACATGATGTGGCTCATAGTGATTAATAACTATGTTCTCCAGAAGCTGGCATCGTCACTGAGGTCTACAGTATATCTAATTGAATTGGCCCCACTGAATTTAATCTTGAGATCCCCAACACACCAAAATTAAGTACAATTTTAAGTATAGTTATTAAATTATACTTTCATTTTACTAGAAAATATGGGCGTGCAACACTTTAGTGACACATGAGATGAAAGATTAATATCTCAACTCAATTTAGAACAACTCAAATTAGAACAATTTACAACTTTCCTTTAGAAATAGAATGGCATTATTTAGAAAAAAAAAGAACAATTACTTGAATATTTACCCAATGTAGGCTAAGAGTAAGTCCTTATTTGTCATATATCCTCGATATTAGTGAAATCAATATACAGTTGAGGCTGCGGAGTATCATGGCACACTGCTAGCAAAGTGACTGACTCTTTACCCTTGACTTCAATGATATCAAGTAGAGAACCAAAATGACTGTTGAGATGACCATAATTTAGGCACTGGAATGCCTAAAGATAAAGCAACTATTTCATACTTGTTGATTCAGAGGAATGGCAATGTATCTTTAGAGAGTATATCAAATTAATGGAAAGAAGGTTCCCACCAAGAGGGCAACCAAGAAGGCCTACAAACTGAGCAAAGTAAGTAAGAGCTCTCTGGTAAGTGACAATGGGCAAAGAAATGCTCTTCTGACCTCCTGTCCCAGGAGGCTCTCCTGTCCTGTCAAGATCCAGAGCACAAAATCCTCTCCTGAGAAAGGCTGATTCTTTTAAAACAGGGCTCTTGGATTAGAGATCTGATAATTCAATCCCTCCTCAGTTTAAGTGAATGCAAACCTTCAATTCCTTCATCCTATGCCCCAAGGTGAGACTATGGAATACTCTGTTTAAGTGGACTCATCGTTTAAGCAGCACTGTGAGACTGATGAAGCCGAAAGGAAAGCAAGCATGGAGGAATTTGGCATTACAGCCTAGTGATTATAGCTCTTTGCTGAGGTGTGTGTGTCCTAGGTTGTAGCCTACCTGATAAACTCCAAAATCACTGTTGATAATCTTGGACCACTGTCTGCAAAAAGAGTTTATGCTGGGTGAATACTTCTAAGGGTTTACTCAAGTTACAAACTGATTAGCCTGGTATCAATATCAGGATAGATAAAAGAGCAGCTAGAAAAACCTAGACAATAATTAGTCTCGATGATGGGATTAGTGATAGGATTAATGAATGATTAGTCCCAATGAAGAAAAGTTTTAATTGACCTATACCTCAATACTTCTGACTAAATTACAAATGTAGTTGTTAAAAGCAATATTGGAGATGTAACATACGTGTACAACTTCCTGCTTAAGAAAAAGGATACAAAAATAACCGATTAAAGCTATTCAAATCTAAGTAACTGACAGCGTGAAACTGTAGACTGTGAATCCTCATCGAATAGAAAAATTTTTAATGCAGCTTTTAAGGATTTGTTCTTGGCCTCAGATGGTTTCATTTTTTTATCAGTGACCTGGAAGAAAAAAAATCATGATTGAGAAAGTTTACAGGGATTGAGGGAGGAGTAAACAATGAGGCTGACAGATCACTGATGGAATTTGGATTGTGTTTTTGAGCAGGAACAAGCAAACAATGTGCATTTCTGTTCAGTTTATCTGCTCACACTTAAAAGATCAGGAGCTCTGTACTAATGAGCAATCACGCTGATGATGACTTACTGTCCCAGTAATCAGCCAGGCATCAGTCCCAGTGCACAAGTGTGGCTGAAGGGGCCAAAAGAACTCCTCCAAAGGAGTAAAGAGACCGTCTCCCTTGCACATTTGGTACGGATATTACTGCCGCCATAATACTGTGACCAATTTTTGGCTGGGTAAGTGCTGAAAAATTGATCAAGGTTTAGAGAAGCACACAGCAGCACGTTAAAGAAATTTGTGAAAAGACTATTAAGCCTGAAAGGCTGCAGGAACTGTTTTATTTGAGGCTATTGGTTAATGCTATTTGGGGAAAAAAGAATTTATTTAGCTGAAAGATCAGCCTGGTGTAGGTCAGCAGAAGGGCTGATGAAACAGCAACTCTACCAAAATCCTTTGATGGGTTGGTGTGTTTACAGGGAGGGTTAGGAATGTAGTGCCTTAATGGTGGGGCCCTGTTGGAGTCAGTGGTTCTGCACTAGCAAAAGCTTGTAAGGACAGTCTAAATTAAAGAAAGGATCCCATGACTCAGCCCCTCATTGCTATCACTGCTATGCAGTGCCAGGTGAACAAAAGAAACAGAGAAGGTCAGATTAGATAATCATCTTAGAGTCTTGGTGCGTATTTGAACTGTAGGTTTATCATACCCTACTTTAATAATTTGTATCAGCAGAATTATTTTCTAATCTCATTAGAACAAAATGTCCTAAAACATTTAATATTTCACATCTAGTCAAGTTACCATTCCTGAGGAAACTGTATTTTTCCATAATATTTCAGCACTAAGTCTAGAAGTGCACCAGCTTGCAAAAATGAGGATGGGGGAAAATCTTAATTAAATTTCTCCGTTAAAATAACTTAGTCCCTAGGGAGGGGGTTGTTGAGGTTTGGACGATACATTATTATAACAAAAAGGGCAAAGCCATCACCATTCGTTAGCTTGGAAATGGAAAAAAATGCAAAAGATAACATTTGTGATGCAGTAACCCTGTGATGCAAACAACCCTGCAGTTTCTGGGGCATTTCACATGCAGGCTGCCTTCCAATCAGTGCAAGCCAGATGAATTTTTGAGCTCTAAATATTACCTGGTGAAATGATTTTGCACCGCAATTGACCTCCTGCCACGTGTCACTAATACAGTGTCCTTTCCCCTAGCTGTGGCCTATAATAGAAGTCTTTGGAAGAATATTAACCTGGCCATATATTATTTTCTGGTTCATTAAATATAATAGCAGTTTTGGCAAAGCCTTTAGTTGATGAGAGAGGTTTGGCCTCCACAAGAAAACGTCACAATACTAGATGCTGTGTCCTTATCTAATTTACTTACAGCCGATACATTTTTGAATAGAGACATTAGATGGCAAAACCACTGTCATTTACAGTCTACAAAACTCTCCCAATTCTCAGCTTTACCTGTGCTGGC
>RSEF01000001.1:31809212-31820191 GCA_003993805.1 Himantopus leucocephalus
AAAAAAAAAACAGTGATGTTTTTATTGTGCATACCCACACGCAATATTCAAACTTCAACTGAGCTTCCCGCACTGAAAAAGTTGTGTTGACCTCATGCCCTTACCCAGTCAAGACTCACAGATGAACTGTCCGTGTACTTCCCAGGCCCACTCCATTAGGTAGGTTTAGGTCAAGCTTAACGTGGAGTGGCAGCAGAGTGTAGTTCACAGCTAAACACACTATTACAGCTGCAGCAGGGGGAATGCTGGTTCTGACTCCTGGTCCTGGCAGTGGCTGTCAGAGGTGGGTGAAGGGAGGAGAGTGTTTTGCTTTCCATCCAGTCCCGCCTGAGTGTGAAATCCATAAAGAGCAAGAAGAATGAGGAGTTCCCTCCAGCTTTGCCTTTGGTCAATGTAGGGGCCAGTATCACTGAGGCCTAAGACAGCCTAAAATCTTCAGCCTCCTTCCTGAGCAGACATGGTAACTCTTGGACTGGTTTTACAGAAGACAGCGGCCAGTCTAAAAGGAAACCATGAGACTTGCTCCACCTTTAGAAGAACACTGGTAGGTGTTAAGCCTCAGAAAAGGACTTGTGGCTATCTCTGCCAAAGGGGTAGAAATCTGGATGCAGAGGCTTGAGGGAAACTGCTGAGCGGCCTCGCAGATCCCTCGAGGTGAAGGATTGAGGGAGAGGGACCTGGAGTTCCAGTGCAGAGGAAATCCACCCTCAGCCCAGACATAGCTTCCATGTCTCACCCATTAAAAAAAAAAACCACAACAAAATCAGCTTTCCGTCTTCACACTAGGAGGCTGCACTGATACAGTAACAATTGAAGTCAGGATTATTTCCAAGTTTAAAAACCTGACGGATTCAGGATCTGACTGGGGTCCCATGAAATACGTATCTAAAATAAGCAGTCATTTTTTAAATTTTGGCCTCAGTATCAAAAGTAAGCTTTGGGTCACACCAAGTTTGAAAATATAAACCTTTATATTGGATTTCTATGATAAGCCAAATGCAAATTATTACTTTTCCTCATTTTCAGATACCTCTGGCTATTTAATCCATCCTCCGCTAATTCTCCTCTGCATTATTGGTCTGGAATTTAGTCTACATGATGAGAATCATTTAGTTGATAGCACTTTAAACTCATCTATAAACAGTTTTTGATGACTAATATGCATTTTTCTGTTCCTGCAATAAATTTGTTTCAAGCGAAAGGAGACTGTTTGGAAACAACACCTTAAATTTCCTGATAAATCAACTACTTAATATTTAATTTCAAATCATACTGGGAAAACAAATTAATTTTTTCTTAAGCTAATGTCTGAAGGGAAAAAAGTAAGATAGCTGCAGAAACACAGAATTAGTGTTATTCTGATACAGAATATGTCTTCTTATGCCATAAGGAGAATGATTTTATATGTGTTGTTTACATTTTTCTGTCTTAAAAGACAGCCACTTTAAATTAATTTAATTTTAATTCCTACATGGCCTCTGCAAATAAAAGAGAATGAATAACCAATTGGAAAATGCCTTTGCTTATTCCCAGCTCTGAAAGTGATTCATTATTTAAAATATTACCATTAAAAATGAACCATTTCCACAGATAAGATGAAACAGGTGATTTTTTTACAGGCATCCTTACAACTCTGGAAAACGTGAATATCTGTTTACTGGCAAGCTTTTGAGAGGTAACCTTAGTAATATACACACAAACAGACATCACAGATATCTTCTGTCCTACATTTTTTATGCCACTGTCACGGTAAATGGCATTAGACCTCATCATACCGTTCTTTTAGGTTCTTCTTTTTGTGCTGTATCCAGTCCCAGCTTGCTTCTGCAGTTAAAACCAAAGGAGCTCCCGGGTTTCACCATTGCTTCTCCTATTCTGTGTTATCAGACAGAACTGCTGCCACTTAATGAGGCTGGATTTACACTGCTGCTCAATCCTGACAAAGGACAGAGTGCGTAAGTGCCCTGTTCAGCCTTGTATAAAACAGTCCAGCCCACAGAGGTTGTACTGAGTATATTTTTATTACTGTTAGTGACTCTGTCATTGGTCCAGTGGCTGCCCGCATTTGAACTGGGGAAAAAATTTTCAAGGAGTAACAAACACGACCTGGAGCAGAAGCTCAAGGCTGAGAAGTCCTGTCAAACCGAAATATTATTTCCTCACCTGTCCACAAAGGCAAAACCTGTGACTGGAGAGGATTTCTGGTGCAGGTGTGCTGTACTGTGGGTATACATGCAGCAGCGGTAATGGGGAGATGGCGTGAGTACCTTTGGCATCCAAGAGGAGTAGCAGTTCTAAACCCCACCATTCATTGGCTGATCACTCACCTCTCTGAGTTTTCTCATCATTCTTGGGATCTCTGTTTTAGCTAAAGCACACGGTGGAGAACTGCATTAGCTAAAATAGTTCTTGAAGGAGACAAGAAATTAAAGCGAACCGAAGACTGAGTTAGAGCTCGACATTAATATTTTCAAGAGGTAATGACTCAGCTCAGTCTTATCACAATTCTGTTGCAAACTCAAACTTTCATCTTTCTTTCTGCTGACTCCACGCAAAGGATTTTGCTACTAAAATGGAATCACATTTTCTGACGCAGGTCCTTGCTTCATGCCAGTTAAGCTTCTGTGCCAGTGGAATTACAGGATTGTCTATGCTGTTGTGAGTACATTAGGAAAGTACAAGTTATTTATTCCTCAAAAGGTACCAGATCAGTTCAAAATGACCTCATCTACTAAGTGGGGTTCAACGCCAACCTTAGTACTGTACATGGTGGCATGTGCTCTGTGCCATGTGATGGGGCTGGTTTTATTGCTTTACAGCACTTCCCTACCATGGGGAGAGAGCCTCCACCTCTGCCAGCTAACAGCTGATAGTCCTTGCAGCAACATTTTTTCATTTATATATGCAAGACTATCATACATAAAAGCCTACAACATTCTGTTGATAATTTTAAAGAAAATCCCCTTTCCTTGGAAGTCAGTCAGTACTCTGAGCTCTTTTGGCACTCAATCTAAAGGTTGAGATACAGGTAATATTTTTAGCTTTCAGACCAACTCAAAGAGTCTTACTCATTCTAAGAGGCTGTTCTTGCTCTTCAGCAGGAATGACGAGTAATTCATGGCTTTAGTCCACTCAGGCTCCTTTACAACAGTATCTACTGTACAGGGGCATAGTTTCTTGGTGTAATGAATTTCTCCCTCTTCAATAGTCTGATTTGCCTGATATAATTTGACTAGTGTAACTGCTGGGCTTTCTGTTTAGAAAAATACAAGTACAGATCATGTGTTTTAGTCACTCAGAGCATTTTTAACTCAGGTATGTACTCTTGAGAAGCACTTAAGTTGTTATGGAGGTAAATGCTAAATGCAAAAAAAAAGTAATTTTTTTCGCTTACTAGTTGGAACTGATGGGAAGGTGGATTTTTTCAGCTCATTTGCAGAATTGCACTGACTAGTTTGTCAGAGTTCAATCAGGGAAGTCATACACATTCCTGTAACAGTGTTCCTATGCTCGTTCATAGTTTTGCCCCATTCTCTCTTAAAAAATTAAAAGACAGTGCTAAAGGGTCCTGTTTATCAACAGGACTTCTGTTTTAACTAAGCAAGGGGCATTTTTACAAACTCAAGCAATAATTTTCCAGTTTGCAGTCTACAAGCTATATCCCTCCTTATCATTCAATAAGAAAAAGAAGCGTTGACATTATTTCGTTATGCAACTTTGAAAAATTTGTTTCTTTGTGCAAAATAGCTGGTGCCATCACAGTCTACAACATTCTGGGCCACATCCCAAACATCTGACAGGTTAGCTCTGGTCAGTAGCCTGCCCTCACATAGTATTTTCTTTTACCTTTTATGAAAGCAACTCAAGTCTGTCCCCTTAAGCATTTTTTACAGTGAATAAAACTGTCTACAGGATAGTCAGGGACTACAGAGTATTTAAGTAACATCTCTGAATATTTCTTCATAGTCCTGTACTTCTTCAGTAGCTTCTTATTAAGGCATGAAATCGTTTGACACTTTTTTTTGGTTATCAAACAACAGGAGATAATCTATGAAAACATCATTCTTGATTATTGCTACACTTCAGTGATACAGTTGTTAAGATTGCTTCAGAAATAAAACTTCCTCTGGGGAATTCAGAGTCAATCAGCTGCCAGTCACGTCTTACAGTAACTTAAGCCATAGAGTTAGTTCCTCTTAAAGGCTTGTATTTCATACCGCTGTCTCTTTCAATTAAATGTATCCATCCAAAACGAGTTCTTGTCAGTTATTCAATTGTTGAAAAGTAAGTGTAATGCAGATCATATTTCTGCTTAAATTAACATGGTTCAATATTTGCAGTATTTTGCGGTCAGATTATAGAGGCAGCTGGAGGAGCTCATACCAAAATGCCTTCAGATAGCTTTAGTTCTCTGGTATAGTTTCTTCAATGACATAATTTCAATTTCTTTTAGCTAGTAATAACATTACACCATATGATACTGTGTTAAATGTTGGGCTTGATCTCCTTTATCTTTAAAAATGCCTAAGCGTAAAGCATATAAAACATAAAAAAAGGGTAAAAGGGGATGACAGTTCACAAATTAGCAAGGTTTTGTAGTTAAGGCTATCTGGTTAGCTGTTTTACTATGCAGCCTACACATCCCCAGTGCGAAGCTCGTAAGTAGCATCTGCTTTTTGACACAACTTAAAGACATTGGCCTAAGTTATGCAAAGACTCCAGCCTATGTGTGGGTACGTAGCAAGCATGAAATGACATCTGAAAAACTGTTACTATTAAATTGCACATTTTCTATATTGCACTTTGTATGATGATAGTGGAGGCTTTTTGCATCGCCACCTCACCTTCACTGCCTAGGTTAACAGAGCAGCTTCTGAGAAGCCAGGCAGCGGTGCACGGCTCCTGTGTCAAGACGTCTCCTGATCATGTGCGTTTCCACCAGACTGCTTACCCAGAAAGCTCTGTAGAATTGCATTCTGGTATTGAGAGGGCAAGGCTTAGCTATCATTAATTTAATCAGTAAGAGTAAAATTTTTGTGTCTTAACTTGTGTTCCCCAGTGCCATTTTTTGTCTCTGCAGAGAAGGAAATGGCAGCAGCAGGAGGCTGGCAGCCTGGCTCTGCTGCTGGGGCAGAACTGTGCCTCCATCATAGACGCTGCACTCTGCTCCTCACAAGAGAACACCTTTTAATAGTCTATATTTCTCCTTGCCGTGTCTTGGGCAAGAATTATATGAGGATTTCTTTTCATGAACAAAACGTGTGCTTATGTTCAAAAGGACTAAAACAATTCCTCCATGATTCTTCTTCATTGTGCCATTGAATTCAGCCTTGTTTCACAGTGGTGCCTATACAATACCAGTATTACATATAACCCTGTGAACTCATTTAGGGAACATGTTGCTGAACGAGCTGGGATGTTTCTTTCATTCTCGGCTACAAGCCACTAAGAATAAATCCTATTAAAAGTAATGCAAATTGCTGTCATTAAGAAGATAATCCTGTTTGGCCTACATAGAGTTCACATTTTTCTCCAGCAAAACATTACAGATTCTTGGTTCATTCACCAGGAAACATATAGACTATGCTGCTGTTGCTGATTAATAACACAGTATCTTCTTTTTGTTTTGTACCTGCCCTCCAGTTATCATTGTTTTACGCAAAACAACTGTAAACTCTGGAGCCAACCAGGCAGAATTTGTAGGGGAGAGTTACCTGAAGCAGGAATCACTAGTGTCCTGTGCATGTGGTCTGACACTGACCTGAACAAATTTGAACACGTTCATCATACCTCACAGTACCCAACGCTTATAATATGTTAATTCTAATAATGTATTATACTGCATATATACTGCATACAGTCATTCATACTGAGATCTTGTTGGTGGGGAAATGACAGCAGATCCTATGACAAAAGAATTTTAGGTTCTAAAACAACTATTATATGGAAGATAGCACAATCTGTCTAAATGAAATCTGGAAGACTGGCATCCCATAATCGCAATTCACAGTCCTAAAAATATCACACTGTCCTTTCTGAAAGTAATATAAACCATCACATTCACTCACTCTGAATATTCTAATGGAAGGTTTAGCTTGGAGATGGAATAGATTGAACAGGCAAATTGACTGCAAGTACTTCAAACATCAGTCCGAAAGTCACCATTTTTATGAGAATATTTGGTTTTATTTGGAAACAGAGGGTTTCAGCTGATGGCCAATGCACACTATTAAATGAAACGTTGAAAGATTACTTTAAATGACCTGCATAGTTTTCCACTTGTGGTTCAAGATAGCTTTGTACACATTCTTCCTTCAGGGTTCCCAGACTTCTCAGGGTTCCTGGAAATTCAATTTACATAGCATTAGCAAAAAATTATATGTATAAAGAGCATATTGAATTAAACATAATATATAGTATTTCTATATATGGATGGAAGTATAATGCCTTTCTAATTGTTTATTAATATCTTAAAATCTGCCTAATTACAGCAATGTTAACAGTAATTATCAAACTTGTTTACTAATTCTGTGATCCTCTTCAGGCTACAACATGTCTCTTCTTAGGAAAATGCCTGAGCTACTGTCCATAAGCATTTTTAGACTAAAGGAATTATTAAAATTCCCTGTCATAACAGTACAGGAAGGACTGGAAGAGTGGTGGGACCAAAGGGAGAGTGCATAGGCAAAATCAAGCACGGATTCACAAAGGGGACGTCATGCTTGACCAACATGATAACCTTCTATGAAGAAACGACTGCCTTGGTAGATGAGGGTAGAGCAGTCGATATCGTCTACCTGGACGTCCGTCTCCCATAACATCTTCACAGAGAAGCCGATGGGCTGGATGAGCAAACAGTCAGATGGATTTAAAACTGTCTGTACAGCTAGGTCCAGAAGGTTCAGATTTNCCTTGGTAGATGAGGGTAGAGCAGTCGATATCGTCTACCTGGACTTCCGTCTCCCATAATATCTTCACAGAGAAGCCGATGGGCTGGATGAGCAGTCAGATGGATTTAAAACTTCTGTACAGCTAGGTCCAGAGGGTCAAGATTCGTGCTATGAAGTCTTGTTGGAGGCCAGTAGCTAGCAGTGTACCCCAGGGGTTAATACTGTGTACAATCCTGTTCAATATGATCTGGATGATGGCATAGAGTGTACCCTCAGCAAGTTTGCTGAGGATAGAAAACTGGGAGGATTGGCTGATACTCCAGCGGGCTGTGTTGCCATCCAGCAAGACCTTGACAGGCTGGTGAAATGGATAAATGGGCTGACAGGAACCTCCTGAAGTTCAACAAGGGGAAGTGCAAAGTCCTGCACCTGGGGAGGAACAACCACAGGCCCATGCTGGGGGCTGACAAGCTGGAAAGCAGAAAAGGACCTGGGGGTCCTGGTGAACACCAAGTTGACCATGAGCCAACAATGTGCCATTGTGGCAAAGGCTGATGATATCCTGGGCTGCATTAGGAGGAGTGCTGCTAACAGGTTAAGGGAGGTGATCCTTCCCCTCTACTCAGCACTGGTAGTACTGCGTTCAGTTCTGGACTCCTCAGTATAAGAGAGACATGGACATACTACAGAGTCCAATGAAGGGCCACGAGGATGGTTAACGAACTACAGCATCTCTCCTATGAGGAAAGGCTGAGAGATCTGGGACTGTTTAGCCTAGAGAAGAGATTGCTTGGGGGGATCTCATCAATGTATACAAATATCCGAAGGGAGGATGTAAAGAAGATAGAGCCAGGCTCTTTTTAGAGATGCCCAGTGACAGAACCAGTCAACGGGCACAAACTGAAACACAGGAGCTTCAGGTTGAACATCACCTTATGTAAAGGTGACTGAGGCCCAGCACAGGTTGCTCAGGGAGATTGTGGAGTCTCCATATTCAAAAGCCATCTGGACACGGTCCTGTGCAACCTGCTCTACGTGGCCCTGCTTGAGCAGGGAGGTTAGACAACATGATCTCCAGACGTCCCTTCCAACCTCAGCCATTCTGCGGTTCTGTGGTTCTGTGACTCAGTGAACCAGAAATCTATTATTATGGTCAGAGATAGTCAAGAGAACAGAGTTGTGACGACTTCTGCAAAGACTAAGTATTGTACCCAGTGACTGTGGTGCTGACAGTGTTGCACTTCTTGCTGGCTAGACTGAGGCAGTCCCAGAAGCAGTAGGAAGCTCAGACTCATGTGTCCTGCCTCCTAGTAAAGCCTACACTGTCCGTACTGGTACAGACCTCAGCCAAAGGGCCAAGTAAAAATTTTTAATTGAGTCATTTATTTATAGAATTGAGATAAGCATCTGAGGATAATAGACATGGATTCATTAGCTTTCCATGCCATGATATGTGTTTCTTTAATGATGTCAGTTGTTAGAAATGTCAGTTTTTCTTGTTTTCCTCACATTTTGTGTATTTAACAGATGGTCACATCTTAAAGATCTCATACTAAATGCTCCCTCCTATAGATGTAACCTCCATCATCACTGTCATCTTTTTCCTCCAGTGAGGCTGTTTTCAGACATGGGATCTCTTCTCATCAAGAGATGCATATTTTTTGTTATGTTTTAGGGACAGAAAGAAAAGAATATGTTTTTTTCACAGTTGGTAATAATCTCTCAGTATAGCAGATTTCAGTGTAGCTTGCCAATGTTTCCTATTGATTTCAAGTGTCTGAAGTGATAACTCACCATTAAATGATCTTTGACATTATTCCGTGACTACCATTAAAGTAGTAGTTATTTCCATCAAGGGATATTTCTACTTCCATTTTCCTTTTCAGTTAGTTCAGAGATACAAGAGAAAGTACAAAGTCCCATCTCCATTCGAGATGACAGTAATTTCAGCCCCTATAGCAAGGCTTTTTTGTCATTTTATGACTTCCATAAAAGCAACTTAAAACAAACAAACAATGAGGAAGAAGTCTCTATAAAATTAATAACTCATAACAAATTAATTTCCGGATATACTATATCAGAATAATAATTTGCATATTTTCTGCCAACTGCCATTTGCAAATCCCTAGGATGGTTTTCATCCAACTGTGATCATAACAAACCTTTCCATCTGTGTATTTCTCTATGAGAAATCTTCATCAGAATTGTTACCAAAAGGCCTTATGGGATTAAAAATCTCAACATGGTTCCACCATTCTCATGGGAAAAGTGATACAGAATTTAAGAAAAAGTTGTAATTGTTTCTTAGGCTTGCTCAGCCATTCCAACAAATAGATCAGCTATAATTTTGCTTTGAAAATGCAACAAATTTCATTAAGTCCTTCTAAGTTCTCAAATATGTTTTCTAACACACGATTTATGTGGAACATTTGTTACGTCAAATCTACTAAATTCCATGCAACTTTAAAAGCAAGGATGATTGTTCTGAAAAATAATAATTCCACGTTTCTATATCATTTCTATAATACCTTCCGGAGGTTCTGAAATTCTCCTCGGAGACTGGCAAATTAAACACATCAGTATTCCAGAAAATATGTTAGCTCCCTTTCACATGTGGGTCAAATGAGGCCATAAGAAGAAAGTCTGCCATTTACTAAGGTATTTCTTGCTCCTGGCAACAGTTGCCTGTGGTGTTGGATACAGACATACTTGACAAGTGATTTATAACACAGTCCCAGAGAAAATCCTTGTTAGAATGAGAAAAAGATCTAGATATACTGAATCTCAATTTTGTTTTAACCTTAAAATTATCATTTGACTTTTATTGATGGAATGGGAACAGCTGTAGTAAATTACAACAAAAGTTTGTATGTAAAGGAAAGATCTTACAGTCTCTTTTGAAACAAAATTCTCAGTGAAATGAAATCCAGGAAAGTACTTCAATGCACATCTGAACCCATCCTTGTTTACAGAAGTGGTTTGCAAAAGTGAGTCTTTTGGGCTTCCCAGTTCAGTACACAATTCTCCTCTGTTCCAGAAACTTGCAAGTAAAGAGGTAAGCGGAACTAAGGCAATGAGAATCTTTCCAGGAAACAGGAAGATTTAGGAAGGGAGTAAGGATTATCTGAAAAACGCGTCACAGCTTCTTTTAAAATAAGCCCTCTTTTAAAGTAGGCCATCCAACAAAAATGTGCATTTTCCTACTTGCAGACTGAAATAAACACATCAAAAGGAAAACATTTAAGCAAGTTTTAAACTTTAAGAGTGTGCCTAAGTGAGGTACTGAGTAAAAAGACTGGCAGAATCAAAGCCTGATATGGGTAGGGAATTGCATTGCAGCAGTAGGACTTTGCTGGAAGAACGCAAGGACAAGCCTTGTGCTCTGAACCAGACAGGAATATTAATCTAAATGAGAGATCTGACTTAATACTTTTATTTATTATTTTCTATGAAGTCAGCCAAGCAAATATTTTCATATCAGATTTACCTTGCAAATCCGGTAAGACACATTTCTCATGTGAGGCACCTTGCCAACAGCGGAGCAGTAAGTACGGTGCCCTATATCTAAGAGGTAAAGGAGGCACCATACCAGCTGCCATGGATAGGCGCCCGTAGCACAGGAGAAGAATATCAAGGCATCAAACAACGAAGAAAAAAATAAACTTATCAGACACCGTAGTACACAAGCAGCATCTAGCCACATTTGCCTGTGCACTCCCAGGACCAGAAACACACCCCTAATTTACTGGGAGATGCTATCATTTTGCCACATGATAGAGGCACATCTATCTAGTCATGTGTTGATGAAAGGGCTGTGCAGAGAGGGAACGAAGGAGGCAGGGAACATGTCACAGGCTGGCAAAACCGTGAATTCCACCACCATCCCACTCCTTGCTCATGCCTGCGGGTGCTTGGAAAAGAGGCTGTAGGAGCAGGTTGTGGGCTAGGAAAACTTTTAGGCAGGCTGGATCCATCTGATGGGTCATACTTTGGGGAAAACTGAGCTAAACTATCAAAGAGCTTTGAAGAAAACAATTGGGAAGCCTATAGATGTTGCTGAGAAGTTATACGTTTTTTACATTGCAGCTC
>RSEF01000001.1:31820291-31865369 GCA_003993805.1 Himantopus leucocephalus
ATCCCAGAGGTGCTACCACCATTGCTGATGGGCTCAGTCTTGGTCAGCGGCGGGTCCGTCTTGGAGCCGGCTGCCATTGGCTCTATCGGACATAGGGGAAGCTTCGAGCAGCTTCACACAGAAACCCCCCCTGTAGCCCCCCACCGCTACCAAAACCTTGCCACGTAAACCCCATACAGCTTTGTAACTCGTGGGACAAAGCTTCTTTTACAGGTAAAGGCAAACATCTGAATTTCTGCTGCATTGGGACCAAATCACTCGAGTTTCATTTTGTGAACAAATGCAGTTTCACAGCTCATTGCTCAGACAGTGCACAATGGAGAGGACACAAAACAAGCAAACAGAGGGAGGGAAGATAGCCATTAGTAACTCGGGGGGGCACCTGACCAGAAAAGGGGTTGCACTGGAGTAGGGATGGCAATTTCCCTGGTATAAAACCCCCAAGGTGTGCAGACAGAAGATGTTGCCACTTCAGCTAGGCCAATAGACCCAGGGACTGTTTTCTTCCTTAAGCCATCAAGAGTAGGTTTAGGTTTGTAAAACTTTGTCCTTTAATATCTTTGCGAGTAAACAGATGCAAGGCAAATTAAAACAGCTGAGACTGTATCTAGACTCACTTCTGCAGGCTGCGGCTTTCCACAAGGGACTTATACATCAGCTGAATAATGCAATTTATAAAGAGCATGAGGTGATCTGCATTTATCCACATTCAGGAAATAACTGCATAAAATGAGCCTGATTCTTCTCGCATTTACCCAGTTTTCAGATGAATTCCAGTGGGATTTCTCCTTACAGCACCCTGAATGAGAATCAAAACCTGTGTTTTCACATAGCAGCGATGAATCCAAATAAGCTGTTTTGCTTTTCAATGGTGATGAAAATGGGCACACTTTTTCAGGGCATCCTATACCATATATGGCAACTGTGATATATGCATTATACATCCACATGACTTCAGTCAGTGTAAGGTAAGGCATTACAACGGGTGAAAATATGAATTGTACCGCATACGCGAGCACATCCCCCACTCCCCCACCAGGCTGGGGATTACACAGGGAGATGCCTGTGCAGGTCCACTCTGCCCTTCTCTAGAGTCCTTCTCGTAGGCGGTGGGATCCAGATGAGCCTCTCTCAGGGGTGACAGCAGCATTTCAATGCAGCAGTTTAGTGTCTGGGGGAAGTCACCAGCTCTCCGTGGGTGTCTGCGTGCCCCAACAGACCTGCCAGAATTGGGGGTGGCTCCTGTGGATGCTCAGAGCTGCACAAAATCCAGCTCCCATAGGAAACACCAACAATGAACGCCTTAAAGACTTCTATATGGAGATTTTTTTCAGGTAGCCTTTTGTGTAGAAATACTTCTGAAATACTGCAGAGTCTTTTCGTGCACAAAATGTTCCACATACTGGTATTCAGCTTGTTGCCTGTGGGAATTGCTCTTTAGTATCCAAGAGCTATTCATGAGTAGATCTACGGCTGTGTTCCGATCTCCTCCCATGAGCATTCGTGTCTTTTCTCAGCTGCTAACAACTTAGTTTACTCCACCAGATTAGAAGCAAGGCCTTAGGAACGATAAATGCTACTGAAAATAACGGGGGACAACTAAGAAGACAGGCCCCGCAGAAAATATCTATTTTGCTGGGATTTGGTTCTGCTGAGGGCTACTTTCTTGTGGAGAAGAATAACAAGTCATCACCTTTTCCAGATTATAGGAAAGCATAATAGCTGCACTCTTCTCAGTCTCTTCTGAGTATCTGCTCTTTACTTTTTTCCAAATGAGTTCCTTGTAAAAATGTCACATTGCAGCGCTGCTCAAAGGCTACTTAATAGCCTTCTTTTCTTAACAGAGCCGTGTATTCCCTGACATCTGAGGTTTCTTTAATCAGCTCTGAAGATGGCCTGTCTTTCACATTGTTTTTCTTTCTAAATTAGAAAGAAACGCACAAAACCCCTCTAATCTGTGTATTTCTCATTTGGCTTGGTGAAATAACTAGCTTTGGGAGCAACATTTTAATTGCTGAGATTCTTCTGTTGCCTAAAATATTACTAAAGATAAAGGATTTGCCCAAGTCATGTTTTTAAGAACTACTTATAAAACTAAGTGTTTTACAGAATCTTATTCACTGTCTTCAAGCTAACAAGGCACCAAGCATGTCATTATGAACTTCTTGTTTATGATACGGAACATTTTCAGGCTTGAACTGGTTTTAGTGACATTTTTGAAACAAGTAAAATACAATCTGTAAGAAAACAGAATGTTCATCTTCATGGAAAATGTAATATTTCACAGTGTTCCACTCCAAACTGGGATAAAAATGTAAAATCAGAATTGTATTTATGCTGAAGTACTATGATTTTTTAATATTGGAACACTTCATGTTTTACATAAGGACATTACAAAGTATTATATATAAAAAATACTCTATCATATTCAAACGGATACTCTAGCATTAATGTCTAGAGTGAATCAAAATGATAGTTGAATTAAGAATTCTATCTCATAAAAATGAGACATTTTTCTCCATTTGTACTTAATTAAATGTAATCAGTTTAAATAAATTCTGTGTTAAAAATGGAGAAACGTGTTTTACTAACACTTAAAAATGAATTAAGCTATAGTTAGTAGTTGTTTAACCAAAAACCTTTCTGATCAATTTTAAAATAAAATGATCATCGGAATACCTGCTCAGCTGCAAGTTTCAAAATACATATTGAACTGTGAATTGCAATAGGCCACAATTTTCCATGTGGACAATTTAAAATGGTGTGACTGTACCTCTCCATTTCCAAAGGGGCAGGTAAGGACAATAACTGTATTTAACATTGCTTTATGGAGCCGTGTAAGCACTGTTGAACGTGTTGAACTGATTTGAAAGAAAAGTCAAGTTGTTTTCCTTCGCTCCACAAGTACATCTGCTTTCTAGAGCNCATTGCTTTATGGAGCCGTGTAAGCACTGTTGAACGTGTTGAACCAATTTGAAAGAAAAGTCAAGTTGTTTTCCTTCCCTCCACAAGTACATCTGCTTTCTAGAGTTCTGGAAGGCACAACACTGCAGCTCCAATACATATGTCCTATAAAAACCCCCACAAACACCAAGCCCGGGAGCTGTGATGTATAGGTGCATCCCATGACAGTTTGTTGGAGCGACGCACAAAAAGCAGGATAGAGCAGGACAGTACAGCAGGATCAATGAATCTTTGCAGATTCTGCTATTCTCCAGTACAAAGTGCAAGAACAGCAACACCTACAAAGTTTGCTTGAGTTACAGCAGCAAAATAGGATCAGCAGCAAAATAGACTCATTACTGCAAACTGTGATGAAATTCTCTCCATGGATCCTTACAGGAGATTCCGTGTTCACTCCCCAGAAAAATGAATGAGATAGTATCAATAGTCTCAAATACTAAAAATAACCTTGCTAAGCCCAATGATATATTCCATTTTAATTTTTCCTTTTAAAATTAATTATTTTTTCTAATGATTTTTAAAATTTTCCTGCAAGCATGAAGGTTGTAAAAATAAAAATATTATAAATATTTTTTACTTAATTGTTGTATTTATGTTTATGAACAGGTGGTATTCTATATGTGCCATAATTTAAAGAGTTACTAGGTTGCTACCAGACCGGCTCCATTCTGCTAGGTATGAAAAAGAAGATAGAAAGCAAGATCCTCATGGGTCGGTTTGGGTTTTGCAAGTTCTATACCCCAAATGTATTGTAAGTTTGAGGGGAAAGGATGATGGAAATTGCAAAGGTTATAAGGATGTTTGGTCTGTAGAATTAAAAATGTCACAGTTCCTGAAAGGCAGGAAATCTTTACGCTTATAAAGAACTCACTCACACCGGAAAAGAAGAACACAGAAAGACTCAGCAGCACCTCTTCTGTGACATACTCTAGCCTTAAAATGAACTTTGGTTTGGCAGAAAGCTGCAGAAAAATTGTGGTACAGAGGAGCAGCAGTGAGAGGGGGAACAGGAAGCAGGCAGGGGAAAGCAGAGGCAAATATATATATTTATTATATTCTATATCTAAAATAACCTAATACTACCCCTTATCTGGCACATAGCATATCTGGGTGGGATCTGTGGGCACCCTCAGGGCTTGAAATTGCTATTTCTCAGCTATTTGAATTCTTTTTCAGTCCACTGTTTCTTCATATTTCTAACATAAAGCTTTTAACCCTGTGCAGCTATGTGAACCTGGTTTTCAATGAGCGATGAATAGGTTCCTAAAATTTTAGTAGGTTTGTTACTTCAGGGAGGGCTGTATATGCATTTCCATGTTAAAGGACATATCAGAAGTACTGGGAGTTAAAGCATAGCAAGTAAGACCAAAGTAGGCGCTGAGTGGACAGACTTCTCTAAAGGACTTCTTTTTCTTGCTGAAGCATCAGATCATATCAGCTTCTGTTCTGGCTTGTTGTAAGGCACTTTTAAACCATATTGGCAGCATAAAGGACTTCAGTATTATTTGGAATAGATCCCATACCTCTTTAAAAGAATCATTCTATAACAACAATGCTGTATTTCTTCCACCCTCTACTCAACTCCAGAGCCAAGTCATTTGTTGCATGATGCTCTCTAGCTCATTCTGCTATCAGCAATGCAGAGACATTACAGCAATCAGATGTAATCTGCTTTACCACCAGCAAAGCAGTTGCCAGGAAAATTTCAAATCACCGTGATTTTTATACTAATTCAGTGAAAGTGTACATGGTATTTAAAGCGCGTCTTGATTTTCAGTCCCAGTTGTATTTTCAAGCATAAAATTTGGGTGGATTACTTAGCAATTTTGTTTTATTGAGCAAGCTCATACTTTGCACAAATTCTGAAGGTTGAGTGTGAAGCATCAAGGTAGCATTTTTAGCTACCGGCGTATTTAGCCAAAAGCCAAACTTTTAAGCTGATTTTCATTACCTGTTGAATTGGTAGACACTTACCTGTGGCCAAAGAGAAAACTCTGATCGTTGAGCCTTATCTCTAAAATATCTAATGACCTTTACTGTGCCAATACAACCACTTGTACTGTATTCATATGACTCCCTCTGGTGGCAAACTTCTCCATCCCAGGTGCGGGATACAATCTTCCCTCTTTTTTACTGATGCTACACATGGGTTAGTGCCTCGCTGGTGGATTCTCAGCTCATCCGGGCAGTGGAAATGCTATTAAAGCTTTTGTTCCACCTCTTTTTCTTACTTTATTCAACTGAATAAACAAACTACTGTTAAATCTGCATAATATTGAAAAGACCACAGAAAAATGTTAATTTAAGTAAATATTTTGTAAAATAAATAATATTTCTGGTTTTCATACTTTCCTTCCACCACTATATAAAAACCTCATAAACGACATGGATTTGCATCAGGGCAGGGTGCTGAGGCAAAGTGCAGCATCACAAATCTAAAAATAGGGAGCTGTGGCCTAAAGGAGGCAAGTGCTTTACCCACTTTCACATGCCAAGTCAGTGGCATGTGGGGAAAATTAAACCCGGATTTTCTTCTTACCCAGGGCAATTTACACCACCCGGTTATATAAAGGCACAACCTTAATGTCTACTAACTCACTTTAACTTCCAAGGGTTTTCTTTTCCCACCGCTGGCGAGAGCATCGCCTATCTGCTCGCCCCACCATCCCTCACTACCTGCTGCCTAGATGTGTAGGAGCAGAGCCTGACAGTCTCTGTGTGGCCAAAATCTTGGCAAAGACGGTAGGACTTTGACGCCAGAAGACCCATCGTGGTCTGATCACCTGACTTTACGAAAACCGATTGTTACCAAAATTATCTTACACAGTTAAGGCACTTTAACAGTGTCTGAACTCCTTTATAAACATTGCATTGCAACTTTTTTTCACTTACCACTTGTCCTTTCTTGTGCACATCTGACCTCACTTTCATCAAGAGATGCCATCATGGCTAAAATATCAAGAGAAATTAGAGATTTTTTAAAAAAAGTAATCATCATCAAACTCACTAGCTGAAAGGAAGACAAAAATATTTCTGTTTATCCTGCTGTCAAATCATCTGTGTTTTATTTGTTACATTACACAGATAAGTAAGATGGATTTTCACAAGGGCACTGTGTTGGTAAGTCACACTCCGTACCCACACCAACCATGTAATTACTTCTCTCATCACGAATAAATCATCTTAGCTGAGTACATGAGGATGATGTGCAAAAGCAGCAAGACTGGCCCAAAAGGTAGAAGGACACTGTGGTATGTCTGAGGAATGAAAGGAGAATGGGATATGAAGCATTGTAATGCACGGTAAAGTAACGGTGATCAAAATAGAGCAGTCTGCCATTAAAGGATAGCGTGCATTACTGGCAGACTGGGAGATTAAGGAGGTCTCTTATGTCACCTCTGCTAAACAGGATCCTACTATTTTTAGCATTTTAATTCAGGTTAGAATTCAGGTCTCCATTTCAGACACACACGCCTCCCTGCCTATATATACGTACACAATATATGTGACATAATTTTCCATTGCCTCGAATGGAAATTTTTATTCAGCGATTTCTTGTTCCAAGGCTGTTCTTCTGACGAAGGGTAGTTCCAGTTACATGATCCTAGTGAATTCATTATGACTAAGGCTCTGGTCTTTATCCTGTAAGCACCTATGCATGGGCTTTTTATGCTGGAATCTGATTTTTCTAGATGAATCATACCTATTGCAGCTCCCGTGGAACAGAGGCACGCCTGCCCCTGGTGATGTGGAATCAGAATAATGGTGCAAATGGAACCTGAACACATCAGTCCTGTCCCTGCCTGACAGAGAAGAATAAACCCTTGCAACACTTCCTGCCCTGTTTAGTTTGGCCCCATATTACAGCTTCTCAGAGTAGACTGACAATGAGAATACAAAAGAATGAGGCATGCCAACTATAAAAATTCATCAACACCAGAGGCCATTCCCATCCCGATGTCATAACCATCTTGTTGCATTTCTCCTTCCTGAGTTTTTTTTCTGTGCCCAAGTGAATCTTCTTTTTCTAGCTGCAGAGTGGGTCAACTACAGCTGATGGCAGAGCTACTGACACCAGCTGAAGACCAGAGCGCTCTCCTGCTGCGCGGACAGTGTGGATCCAAACACCTAGAGGCTCAGGAAAGGGTAGAAATCAGAGATTCCTGTTGCTGGGTAAATGCTCCCAAACGTCAGCTGTACGTACAACCACGTCAACTAATGAATTAAACAGCAATATTGTCTGCAAANGGGTAGAAATCAGAGATTCCTGTTGCTGGGTAAATGCTCCCAAATGTCATCTGTACGTACAACCGCATCAACTAATGAATTAAACAGCAATATTGTCAGCAAGGACTGGATTTTGTCTCAAGCATTCAATACTGGGGAGCCCTAAACTGAACTACTCTGTGCAATGTTGGGTTATTGGCACCACACACTGTGAATGACACAAACCAAACAGGGAAAATGCAATAGCAATGAGAATGATGCAGGGGCTAAAATCCAGAACTTACAAGGAAGGTTATGGAAGAGTTAGGGTTGTTGGGTGAAGGTCATGATCAGAAACTTGAGTACCTCAAAGGCTGACTGCTGTTAAGCAAGAAGGATCTGTTATCCACATCTGTGGTGATAAGACAAGAAATAGTAGCCTTTAAGTATAGCCTTTCCAAAGAAAGGATAGTTAGGCTACATATTAAGACACATTTTCTTGCAGCAAGGTAATTATGCACTAGAACAGCTCACCTGGGGACACAGTAGATTCTCCATCACCAGAAGTCTTGAACAACAGGTTGGATGCAGATACAAACTCATCCAGCCTGGGGCTAAGAGAGATTTGGTTGACCTCCAGCTCTTACTTTTAGTGCTACCTTTCCAGGTGTTAAGATTCTCAGAGCACATATAAGGGGTGAACCTCTGAGGTTGAAAGGCATCAAACTCTGGATCGCAATAGGTGTCCGTCAGGAAATAAGTTCTGCACACGCCCGAGTGAAGTAGTTGCTTGTATTTAGGTGCCTGAGGAACTTTCAGACTGACATTGCAAACTACTCCAGGATAAGGCAAGGGCAGAGATGCTCTCTGCAAAGACGTAATGGACACAAAGTTTACAGCTGAGCACAGTAATATCCATTCACAGCATATTGGCATGTGACAAGCAGGGAATTTTAGACTTCAATGAAGCATGACTAGCTAATAATAACAATTGCATAGTTTAATTATGGATGTATATTTGCGTAGGATCCTCAGGACCAGCGAGGTCAAGAACCCAACAAATTTTCCCAGCTTTGAGGCAAAATCATGCAGTTGCATATGCCAAGATATACAGTTAACTCTGGACAGATAATGCTTTACCCAAGCAGTAAATGTGTACAGCTCAGGTTTAAATGCGGTATAATTCAGGCACAAACCCTTCTCCGTATCTGAGTAATACAAAGAATCCACAGCCTCTGCTCCACCTTTTCTTCCTGCTCTGCTTCTCTTGTAACCAGTCCAGCATTTACCCTGAGTGTTTCAGAAGCAGCTCCTCTCCTAAATTCTCCCTGAGTTTAACTGTCTGAATGAACAGAAATCATAACTGTTTACTGTCTCTATCGTGACCTCCTTAAATA
Organism: Himantopus leucocephalus; assembly: GCA_003993805.1. Taxonomy (NCBI): domain Eukaryota; kingdom Metazoa; phylum Chordata; class Aves; order Charadriiformes; family Recurvirostridae; genus Himantopus; species Himantopus leucocephalus. The sequence continues at coordinate 31,828,859 of RSEF01000001.1, forward strand.
TCCCTGTTTTTAAGTACAGTATACATTGATGGTGCATCCTTAGCTAAAATGACAGTATCAGGGATTACATACACTTAACCAGCCGTCAAGGGATAGCGTAAGCATAGATTCATGGTCCGATTTATCTGGGCTTTTATGTACACTACTCCCTGTGCCATCAGCTGTCAACACACTCTTGGGTAAAAGTACTTATTAGTGGACCTAATTTTTTGTACAGAAACACATACATGCACACCGTATAACTAACTGTAATGAAGGCACATGGAATATCATTTGGATGATACCCTTGTTCTTCTGAGATTTTATTCATCAAAAAAGCCATGTGGAATGGATATTAACATTGCTCATGTATTTTCTTACAGCATTCATTAACTGGCGGTGTCGAACAAAGAGNGATGATACCCTTGTTCTTCTGAGATTTTATTCATCAAAAAAGCCGTGTGGAATGGATATTAACATTGCTCATGTATTTTCTTACAGCGTTTTTACAGCGTTCATTAACTGGCGGTGTCGAACAAAGAAGCACTAAGGAAGCCCTGTGGCGTCCAACTGAAAAGCGCAGCCAGGAAGAAGAAGAGTCAGACTCCTCTCCCTGTGAGAGGTCCCTCTCACCACCTCTGAGGAGCTGCGCAGCAGCATTAGCTGGAGCACGTGCAGGATTAAATCCTCCCTGCTTTCAACTGAAGGGAAACAAAGCAGTGCCTCGAAGAACAGACAAATAAGCATTCAAACCTGTGATATAAAGAAAGTAATTTAAATGAGAAAGGGATGGACTGAGCAGGAAATAAAAAGGAGACGGTGTTGCTCTGCAGCTGTTCCACTTACTGTGTGCTGGAAGCCTGTACAATGAAAAATGCTTATTTCTGGGTCTAAAGCACTAACCTTGTCACGTTACACCCCAGCCACTATTTCTAGCCCCAAGCCTGTCTCACCTCACCCCCACATCCCTTCTCCTTCTCTCTCTTTCCTTGCTGCTCCCTCAGCCCGGCAGGGAGAGGTCCGGAGGCACGACGGCAGCCGGCCAAGGGGAAGGATCTCACTGAAGGTTTGTGGGCAGTGGGGAGAAGGGTACTTGTCAAGACTCTGGCTTTGTTCAGTCCCTTTTGCTGAGATCCTAGTCCCCGGGAACGCTGCAGGCTGGCACCAGGATGCTGGCTTCCCTCCCTGGGTCCTCTTCGCTACCGCGTTTTTAACTCCATGGGCTCCACAGCTCATCCTGCACACGCAGCCGTGGGTCACAGTCACGCGTGGGTGGGTGCTGGAGTGCCAGAGCAGAGCAAAACTTCTTCTCATTAAAGTCCGTGGTCATTCCTACTAGTGTAGCAATGTTATTGAGACACACGGTGGAGGGTGATTTATCGACATATTGCAAAAGCATGTACTTTTGCTAACAGGTAGTTAAACAATTAAAGGCAATGTTTTCATTCCTGTAAACTTGCTCATTGGCTCTAGGAGAAATCATGAGTACACAGAGGAGAAGGCTTCAACCACCTTTTTTTTTCTTTATAAAAGGTCCCATAAATAGTTTGTCAAGTTTGCAGGAGAATACCTATGTGCTAGTTGCTTCTGGGAATACTATTTTCTTGTTTTTCTGGTCAGATAGGAGCAAAATTTGCTTCCTATATGCATGTTTTTCCATCTACCAGTGTAACATCCTGCCCTAAGGTACTTCTGAATTATCCTTTTTTGGTCTTCTTTTCTCTGTTTTTCTGCAGTCACTGGCTATTTTTTTTTTCCCTTTTCACTTACTGCAATATTTTTCATGTACATTTTGAATCTACTTCTTCTTAAACTCCTTGGTGATTTAATGAAATTCATGTGTCTTTGATTTCATTCCAGAATCCTGGCCTAAAACATATTTCCTACCCTCTCTTTGATGTTTTGCTTTAGGAGAATGTTCTTTAGATGGACTATTCTTAAATGGCACCCTCTGTGGAGACTCTATTCTTTTCCGTAAGTACATTTTAAGCGACATCTTAATAGCGCACTCTACTATTCACCTTTAATGTCACCCTGCTTATCACATCAAAGTAATGTTCGTCCGTAGTGCTTCACTGAGGTGTAATGAACAGTATATCTGACAAACACCCAATGATTTGCATGTGAGTATGCTTCAGTGTGGTTTCTCCTGAAATCACACCCGATCTGAAACAGAACTAACTTCACTTACTCACGAATAAGCAAACTTGGGTCCAGGCTGAAATAACAAGATCTCTTACCAAATTTCTACCAAAAGGATTAAAACTCTTCAGAGCAGCCTATGGGGAGATAGTGTCCTGGTTCCTTCACAGTCTTCATGAAGTCTGGAGAGAACTGAGCTCCTCCAAAGCCTCATAGACCGGCTTCTGGGTGGGAACGGCCAGGTGGAGCAGCCGTGTTGACGCTGCTTCTCCAAGCACAGGTCATATGGGCCCCTGCGCACTACTCGTGTGGTTATCCTCCTCTCTGCTGGTGTCTCATTATTTTTCAATCGTAGGAAGGTCAGATATTTCAGATTAGAATCTCACTGGAGATGACTAAGTGCTTCCATAACATATGCATCCCTCAGTAGCCTGCTACCACTGTAATTCGGGCTGTTTCAGCCCTAAAGACTTATTCTGAAATAGTGTCTTCCCCAGGCAAGCACCTCCTCAGTTGAAGAGTTCAGAGCACCCGGGCAAGGGCAGACCGCTCAGCGCTGCTCCAAAGGCACCTTCAGGGCTAATTTGTTTGACATTGTTTTGCTTACGCTTCCTGCTGCAAATCAAGACGACACTTAGGAAATTAATATATAAAGCCCCTTTATTGCACCACTACATCCTGCTAGCAGTTCAGAGACCAGCTGTGAACACTTGCTTGCCAAAGCCTCCTATTGACTTCGTGAAAGCACGGAGCACTCAATCGGACCATACGGAGACAGTTTTTTAACCTTTTTTCCCCACACCTTCTCACTTTTTCCTCCCCAGTGCTGCTGGCCTTGGCTTTTCGTAACCCAGCAGAGATGCATTCTCCTTAGAAGAACAGGGCAAATCCATCAAAATCTGCCCCATTTGAAGCCATTCAAGAAGCAGCAGACAAGAAATGAGGTTTTGTACTGTGGTTTTCAGCGAATAAATAAAGATCAGAAAGATGTCACGGGGGCACTGCACTAAATACTGAATGTTTTGAGGGGGACAGTATATAGATATTTTCTTTAACAGAACATTTTCTGTGCACTTTGAGTGGAATACACTTATTGGTAGAGATCATTTTTCAAAAATAATTACTATTGGAGCTGTTCATAGTATTAGTTTTCATAAATTCATCCAGTTATAATTAATATGTGCCTTTCAAGGACCTAAAAGGGAAGGCATTCAATATTTCTTGTCTCTAATTTTAGTATGATCTGATTTTCCTCTGGTTGCCTTTCCAAACACCTGGGGCCAGCCATATGAGTAAATTAGATTGTGCTAAAATGCATATTAATGAAGCTCAAGCAATGGTTCCCTAAAGGGACAGTAAAACTATATATAGATCCTTTTTTTCCCCTCTCTTGGTTAATGTGCCTTTCAACACATTTAGATCCTAGTAAAATCACGCCATTTTGGAATAGCCAAAAAATACAGAGAAACTGTTAAAACAAAAACTCAGAAGCACATTTATTTTAAGTGTATAAATAATCAGTCCTTTTAGTACTTGCATTTTAAAATTATTTCGTATTAAAAATGGATTTTCTTTTAACTGATTTATCCTACGAGAAAAAATTAATATCAAGATATTTGGGGTAGAAAGAAGTGGCATATTTGTTAATTGCCTACAGTGATCTTTGCGTTTCCTCTTCATAAAAAAAATGTAGTGCTCTTTATAAGGGATAGCAGTGGAGGGTGACAACCAATTATAATGCGTGACCCTCAGTATACGGAACGAAAAGGAAGAGTTTTGGAAAAGAATGTTGGCATAAATCCCAGTTCCTCAGGGAAGTGCAGTGGTGTTATCCGGGACTGCCTACAGCAGCATTTCAGTCCGGGCCAGGAGGGTGGTTTTTAAGTGAATCACCGCTGACGGTGCCTTGGTTCACACCACAAAGTGGTCATAGAGCACATGCACCGGGTTCATTCAGAAGAAATTGATCTGGAAGATAGACTCCAGAGGCACGTTTAAAGTGCACCCACTGCTAACAAGCTCTCAGCTCATAGAAAGAGACTAGATGGAAGTACAAACTGGAAACCACTTAAATGTGTGGGCACTGGGTCCTCAACACCACCATTTTTAAACTAGTTGGGCGCAAAGGAGACTGCTTGGATGACTAGGGAAGCCCAGCTTATCATACCAGAAAAAATTAGTTTGGTAATTAATTAGACCAAAGGCTTAGGGAGGATGTGACTCAGTGATAAACAACAGGAAGGGAAAAGAACTAAGTCACAAAACAAAGTGACATAAAAACAAGTGAGCATTAATTGTTCATATCCTAGAAATTAGAAGGAAGATCTAAACACGGATCTAAGGTTTAGAAGGAAGATCTAAACGAAACCGAACTTTTGGAACAACCTTTCAACTGGAATATCATAGCTTAAGGGAGCTCCAAATGCTTTTAAAATGTAGTTTATGGACGGAATTGTATAATACGGCTGCTTTTACGTGTAAGGGGCAGAATCTGACAGTTTAATCTGTCAGAAAGCGATGTTTCATTCCTAAGGATTTTCAAAGCACTGATGTAAGTTCTCCATATTATTACAATCAAACCACATTTTAAACAGTTTCAAGTAACCTTAAAGTGCCTTCAAGTGTAAAAAGAGGGGAAAAATATACAGATGACTTCTCACTGTAAAAANTAAACTGAAGAGTTGGATGGAAATATTGAAAGAGCCATATTTGTTAATTGTCTACAGTGATCTCTGCATTTTTTTCTTCATAAACACTGCAGTGCTCATTATAATGGGTAACAATTACAAACAACGTCTTTACAAACAATACAATGCATACAAATGCAGCTCGTGGATCTACAAACCAGTTAGCAGTCCTGACTATTTATGCATTTATTTTTATTGCACGGTGTGAGGAGTATCAGAAGAGGCAATCAAGAGCAGGGACACTCAGTACCAGTGGCCACTTGTCCAAGCGTTGCCCATCAGCCAGGGGCTTTGCCATGCATGATTTTCAATTAGAAAGAGGAGATGCAGATTCAGGAAGTATTCATGTAGTTATTCAGGTTTTCATTTTCTTTTGACCACCCCTTCAGAGTCAACAATTGAAAATACAGGATGAGAGCGCTCTCTGTATTTAATGGAAATTTACTTTCTCCATTCTCTTTTTCTCTCCTGGTGAAATGAAATTTTTAAGCATGCCAAAGCCTTACTTGTTAGTTTAAAAACAGCATTCAATTTCACAACTATTGAAGTTTCATTCTGAGTGTTTTATTATTCCTATTATTGGCTCTCTTCCCCCACTACCTGTGCTACGATTCCTTCTCTACACTCAAATACCTGCCCTCTTGCTCTTCCCTTCAAAGACAATCCCAGCCTCCCATCCAGAATCATCCCTTTGCTACCACGGGCAATGTTTGGAGCCTGTTGGTTTCCAGCACCAAGAACTGCAGGAACGACTATCCCTGCTACCTGCCTCCCTTCTCCTTCCTTGCTACTACTCATCTCTAGGAGCAGGCAAAACATGTCTGTCTTCTCCTGAGGCTGAGCAACAGTTCTTGAGGTAGGATATCCTGGTAGGAAGTGATCAATTGCTCTGGACACCTAGGACCTTGACAAAGCTTGACTCACTCACGTGCTATCCATCCTTGATGTGGATAAATCTGGAACACTGGTCCCTCCAAGAAGTAAAGCTTTTGTGAAGGTGTTTGGGTTGACCATGAGAAAATGGACAGTCAGCTGGGAGAATGAAGGTCACCCATATGCAGGTGCACAGGCAAAGGATGGTCTCATTCAGAAGCCGTCCATGGGTGCTACGAAGGAAAATCTGTAATTTCAGTGTGTTCTCCTAGGAAAGGAACATTAATTCAGGGCTCCCACAGAGTTTCCTGAGACCTCTGCTTTTATTCTGTAACCATAGGATGGTTCAATTAGGGTCTGAAAAATTAAAATGCCAAACATTAAGTTAGTGCATAGATTAATAAATGCAGAATTAAAAACTAAAGAGAGAATGGTGAGAAAGCAAGACTGGCTAGGATATTCTGACTACATCAGACTGTTTTTATATAAAAGTAATTCCAGGTCAGTTAAATTGCTCTTAGAAAAATTAAATCTTATGCATAAAATATGCAAGACCTTTAACTTTTCATCTTTTATGTTTTAATTGTATGCTAAAACAGTATTTTGTTAAAGTAATTTTGTGCATTTAACTTTGAAGCAGTTTTCAAAAGTCAATGACATGGTTTTAAAATATAGCACATCAAACGATATTTCCATCAACATACAGCAGTTGCCATAAACAACCTTAATTTCCAGTCTAAATTACTGATCTAAATATATTCAGACAAATTAATGCAATGGAAAATTATAGAACCCAAACTGTATATTTATTTATTGCAACATGTTTCACTTGCATCTCATCTGCCGTTCATACAAGATTACTTCAAGTTTAGTAATTTTTTTCCCCCTTTTCATGCTCAAATTGAGAGGAAGACATGTCTCCAAATGTTCATAACCGAGTTGGAAAACATATTTTGGACTAATCTGTTCATTGGAATATTATTTCCTATATATAATGCATTATAACTTCATTTTGCCTGTTACCACTGCGTTCAGCTGCTCAAGACTTCAAGTAAGTGAACAGTAAGTAAAATTGGCCTCTCAGGTTATGCGTGGGGCGTTTTTGAAGCAGCCAGCCCTTCAGAGAGCACCGAGGTGCAGATAATTACCAGTGCACGTGCAGTTTTGTTTCACAGCCTGTCTCCCGATGACAGCTTCGTAATTGGTTTTGGAGTGACACATGGCGCAAGCAGTCTGAACCGGGGCGCTACTGAGACTGATTTCATTGAGAAAGGGTTGTATTCATTGAGCACAGGATTTCTAATAGCAAAAAAACATCTTAGCTAATGATATACCACTAATCATCTCAGGTTGGGGCAATAGAACGTAGATTAGCTCCCACAGCAAGTGTTAATGCTGAAATCAAAAGCGGTGAGTGATGAAATTTATTTCATAGTCCTCAAGAAGAAAAGGCTTCTACTTTACTACAAATTAAGACCTGGTTTCTATGACACAGCAGACTGTCCTCTCACTCTCCAGACTATTTTAAAATTGAGTCTTTTTCTCTTCTTTTAGACATTTTAGCTTACTATGAACAAAAACCCTTAATTGTTCAGTATGTCACCTTCTGTTTGACAGGAGGAAACGAGGAACGATTACTGTGTCTGTGGATTTCACATGGAGCTGGGGAAGACAATAAAAAATGAAGTGAGATTTTTTTTTATAAGGGAATATGAAAAGAAACCATTTATGAGCAGCAGAACGAATGGCTGTCTGATTATTTATTTTTTTTTGTCTCACAAGTGAATTGAGTTAGCCTCACCTTCTTTCTATTACTTCTTAAATCTCTCACTTGTCACACTTTGATATGGTGCAGGGTGCTGGGCATGGGAATGGGTACCAACAGACTGAGGACCTTCTGCCACTGCATGTCCACGTGAGCCGAGGAGAACTGCTCTGCTCATCCCAGGGAGGAGAAGGCTTTGTGAGCAACACGTGTTGTGTGCTGGCCCCTCGTAGGAACTCAACATCCTTAAACATCATTAAATTGATTGTGTTGCCAGGTGTGGCTAACGCTGGTCCAACAGATCAAAAGCTGATCAAGGGGAGCTGGGGTAAACAGAAAGCATCATACGAACTGGAATAAAAATACAGAAACAAATATATTAAAATTACATATAGTAAAGAGAAATCAATTATGAAAATAGCTGAGTAGTGCAAAATCAACTGGCTCTTCCACATTTCCTGTCCCTTCCATATTATTTCTGCCTCTTTTTCCATTCACCTCATGGTCCCTTCACCTGATGAAAACACTCACTCTTTGTGTCGTGTCTGATATTAAGCAGGAAGAATTTGGAAAATCCCACCTGCGACTTGTCAGGACCACCACCATGCATGGATGCCTCCACTCATCTATATTTGCCCTGAGCACAAGCCAAAATCTGGGGTTCTCAGAACCTCAGAAAGTTGCCACCAATGACTGCAAGTTGAGCATTATTTACCAAAGGTTGGCTGTCTGCAATCTCTCGGAGCAGTGAATATATAGCAAATTGGGAGCCATTATCTTGGGACACAGATAACATTATTCAGTCTGGGACAGTCCCCATCGGGTGTATGATTTATCACAGAAAATCGGAAGAGCAACTGCTGCCAGCACGCAGGTCAAGCATGGGCACACAAGACTCATTTGTGCAGGCAGAGAGGGTCCCCCAGCCCCATGTGTACAAAAGCTCCTTTTCCAGGTGCCGTGCAATTGCAAAAGTACAGGGAACACCATGTCCCACATGTTTTTCATGCAGTATATGAGATTCAAACATGCAGTAAAAAAAAATCTTACCTTTTCTCTGACACCAGGCAAACCTAGCAGCAGCTGCTCTGCCTTGCAGGCCCTCTCAGACCAGCGCCCAGAGCCTGAGCTTTGCAGACATGGGTCTTGAGGTGGCACTGAAAGTTTTACTGGTGCAGGCATGGCATTGAGAAGGTCCAAGTCAAAATTCCAGCCACAGCCTGTGCATCCAGCATCTGATAAGGTGTAAAGGAGAATGATTTTGGGGTCAGAGACTAAGGAATGAAGTCAGAGATGGCTGCTACCAGGATGGAAGGGGAGCAGGGCCTTGGGTAGGAGTAGAAACCACAAAGAAACAATGGAAGGAGCAGAAACAATGAAGTCATGCTGGCTGGAAGCAGAGGTAGCACGGAGCCAGGGCTGGGGGTCCTGCACCGGCTGAGGGGGCCAGCACATCCCTAAGTCCCGTGTGCACCACAGCTACAACAGGGACAGTTTTGGTACCTGTGAGATGTACAACACCAGCCCACACATCTGTCCTCTGGGGTGCACTTGGTTTGGCCAGCAGCATCACCCAGGCATAGGCAGGACAGGGCTTCATAACCAGGGAGAGGTCCAACACTCAACAAGCTCAGTGTAACGAGGGCCCTGACAAGAGCTAGAGAAGGTCTCGTCAGCTGCACTTGTCCTATGCTTCATGTGCACTTTTGGGGGCAGAAACCTCCTAATCACAGGCTCCGGGAAATGAATGCCCCATGGACTCAAGGTCCCCAATTTAAACATCAACCACGCCAGTGGAGATGACGATGAATATGTTTTAATTGTAATTTCCTTAGAAAGAAAAATTGGCCATGGAGAAAAATAGAACTGGGTTTAAGGCTGAAGAAATAGTTTAAAAAAATTTTCACAGTGTCTGTTTCCAGAGTGATAAGGCCTGATGTTTATAGTGAATACTAAGGGAAGGTACGCAGAGAGGCTCTTGCTTATACTTATTTCTGTAACACCCAAGGGCAGCTAACTTTCTTAGGGACCAAGTTGGAAGGTTGGAAGTGGAAAAGCATAGAGGGGACACACTTGCAGGGAGGAGCGGAGAGGAGAGGTGACACAAAATTGACCAACAGGGTATTCCATCCCATCTGCCTCATGCTCAGTATAAAAGCTGAGGAATCAAAGGGTCAGCCCTCTTTCTTCAGTGGCTGGCATCCAAGGAGGACTCTCTCTGTTTGTCTGCCTTTGATCCCGATCCGTGTGTTCCTGAATCCAGATCCAGAATCCAGTTCCCATCTGTCACGGAGTCCAGTCTGGGACTTTCCCAGTGCCTGCCGGTGATGTGATCATCATCCTGGGAGCCTGATACAGTTTTGTATATATTCTATATATTTCATTGTTTTCTCATTATTATCTTTTCTTTTTATTATTTTATTATTAATATTTCATTAAAGTAGTTTAATTTCTTTTTCAATCCATAAGTTCTCTCTTTCTTTCATTCTCTCTCCTCTCCTCTGAAGGGAGAGAGGTTAAAGAGAGCACCTGTTGTTCACGTGGTGGCCAGCCCAACCCAACCCACTACTGTTCTATTCAGGGTTTGCAAGAAGTCATAAAAGCAGATACAGAAGTGATACAGCAGCCACCAGCAGGATGCCATCCCAGATAAAGTGCCCCAGCATGGTTTTTCCTCTTATGAAGGTGAAATAAATTTAACAGAAGCTCTCAAATACAAAACAGATTTGCCCCAAAGCTTCATAATGAAAACAAGCTTGAAAATGGTTATCAGACTAAACTGCTGCTCAAGTACAGCATCTTTCCTGCCTCTCTCCTTCCTGCCTCCCTACCTTTACTCAAAAATATTTTCCTGGAAAAATGATCTGTTCCTGTAGTTACTCTTGAAGACTGTTGTATGCAGGTTTTGGTGAAGTAAGGGAGAAGACATTAGAGCCACTGAATATTTGAATTAGTCTCAGCAGGTCAATTACTACAAAGATTTTCTGCTCCAGTTGCTTGCAGAGAGATGTGCACTTCTTAAAATCCCAGCTATTTTCTGTTTAATTTATTTGCAAAGCAAGACATAACAGTGTAAAAAAATCAATTGAACAAAACAATTTTATTGGAGTTCACATGCTACAACAAGGTGTAGGAGCACAAGACCTCAAGAAAGACAAGCAAGCGGTCCTGTAGCTGCTTTCAAAGACCTCTGCTGTTTGCAGCGATGGAGGCTGAGCACACCAGCAGTTTAACAGGTTTCCCCCTTCATCAATTATTTAGCCTGTCCTTTTATTTTGCTGAAAGATCTTTTTCTTTTTTTTTATTTAGTACAATCGCTACCTTTAATAAAGGGTGTATCCCTGTACTTCTGCACATTTGAATAGAGCACTATAAACCCCTGCTTTCATATCTCTGTTTCAGTGGTTCCTCTCTACCCTCAATAGTTTGTCAGGCAGGGGAAGGATGAGAAGTCAATACAAGTTCCAGCAGATCAAAGAACGGGATCTGTCAGGCCTCCGCTGCCTCCACCTCCAATATTGTGTTGCAGTCCTCAGGGGCCGAAGCAGAACCTTTCATTTGAGAACTTGCACTGAAGAAGTTACAGAATACCAAAAAATGGATGAAAGCCAAAGAAAGTCTGTAGGCTTGAGATTCGCAGGAATAAAGGGAGAATTGACACCAACACACACAACTGCACTTGCTGTCATTAAAGAGGAGATAATAAAAAAGATGTCTGAGGATAATTAGCTAAAACTGGACTGTAATCTTCAGTAGAAAAAAAGATCCTTTACAAAAATTCCCTCCAGAAATCCTGTAGCTCCTGCAGTATTTATTTCTACACATTAATTTTAAATTTTTTTCTGTTACTAAAATACTTTATATACACTTTAGATGCAATTGATATTTAAATTTTGTTCCATCCTTTATGAGGCTCAGTGGACAGGAGCAATTCAATCAGAAATAAAGAATGATGTGAATAAGCAGCAAGGGAGTGCCTCTTCATTCAGTGTACAGAAAAATTAACATCCACAGAACAGCTATTAAATAGGGCAGATTTTTTTCATTGCTTCAGTGGTAAAGTCACACTGATTTTGTACCGAGCAAGTATTATACGCTCCAGAAAGATGGGTGGCGGAGCTGAAATTTGCTAAGAGGGTGCAGGGGAACAAGTGCTCTACTTATTTGTAGTGATAAATCCCACAGTAAACTCCTAACAGCTGTTACTTTACTCACATTAATGATTTCTGCTTTTTGTTTTTTTTCAAGAAAAAGGTGATTTTGTCAATAAAATGATATACAAAACACCTAGTTTCACACCTGAAGAGTAGAGAACATTAGTAAGAGATAATAATTCGTCAACCTTATCAGTTTATATCCCTGTTAGAAGGAAATTATCTTACCATTATAATGATCAACAATTAAGTAAATAGCCCAGAAAGTCTTTTTTAAAGACCACAGGGCCAACAGTAGCAGAGGGAAACTGGGAAAGCAGAGTAACAGAAGAGCCACACGTACTTGCGAAAGCTGCAAACCAACAGGAGCCCTCAAAGCCCAGACACGGTGCAGGCGGGCGCCCCGGCGCCGAGAAGGCAAGGGCAGGGGCAGAGCAAGCGATGCGCCTGCCACGAGTCACTTGCGGCATCCGGCCGGCTCCTCTAAGCTCAGCGCAGCCAAATCTGGGATTAAAATACCAGATAGTTACGTGCCACCCTGTTTCATGGCTGGGGTATGAAACAAGGCATTATAACTGCATGAGCTAAAGCCGGAAAGTAGAAACAGGAGAAGCCCCAGTCTGGGGGGAACCTTTCCAACTTGCTGAGCAGAAATCTAGGTCTGGTCAAAGCAACTGGCTTCTCTGCAAACTCTGAATGGTGAGAAATAGCTGAAGCCTAAGCTATTCAAATAGTTTCATCTTCTGATGCATTGCCGTTACGTATCTTATTTTCAACAGGAAGGTTCTGCATAATGACACCAGCTTTAACTCCTCAATGCAACTGTCTGAAAAGGGAATTTAGAAGGACAGGCTAGGAAAAATCCCCTCCACGGCTCCAACGCAGACTAGGGTAAAACCACTTTTCCCCCATGGATCCTGAAGCTTTTTGTAACATCGAGGTCACATAACAACGTATTGAACACCACATCCATGCAACAGTGCGTCTCATCTCTCCTCCCTCAAAGGGAGGACCACATTGTCAGTATGTTATAACATGAAGTTTTATAATTAGTTTGAACTGGGAGGAGAAATATGGCCTATTGTTTCTCATCATCTAATCAATGCTTCTGCCAGTTCAGGGCATTAAAATTATAATGTATTTGCCCAGTACTTGTATAAAAGGGTGAGGAAGAAACCAGCAGAAAAACTTATACTCTTCAAAATTCTCCATGCTACACTACTGCAAATTTCCTATAGTGTGGAAGAAGAATCCATATTTGCACAAAATCCACAATAATGCAAGAAATAAATTCAAAAATTGCTGTTCTTCTCAGGCCTAGAAGGAAAAATGGAAAATGGGTACGGGGAGACTGGAAAGGAACTCTTACATTAAATATTTTTTGTCAGAACAGTAAGAGAAATTTAAAATAATATTCGAAATACTCTTACAGTTGCACTTCAGTTTCTCACATATTTTGACATACTAGTTATAGAAAGACACGCTATTTTAATTTAAGCTTGAATATGAAAATTCCTACAAAATATACGGATGTAACATCCTGGTATGTTACACTGGTTTATAGGATGGCTGGCATTGTGTACAGTGATGACATCCTATGTGATATTTATATTCTATTAAAGTGGCTGGTAGTAATAATAAAGCCGAGATATATCCTCAGTTTTAAGGTTGTTCGATAACAGTGGTGTTTTAATAGCTTCATAATGCATCTACACAGAGACGGTGCGCTGCCAAAGAAAAATGGGTATGACTTTCTTCTGTATCAGCACTGTAAAATTAGGTCTCCTTTTTAATCCTCTTTCTGGGTCATACAAATATAACCTTTACACTTGCTTACAGGTCATTAATAACAACGATTTCCACTTTTCATTTTGTTACTGTAGGGATATATAAACCAGAAAAAAAATGTACTTAAGTACATTGTGCACACCAATTTAAAAATGTATGTATTCTTAGTTATGAATATACAGTGCTGATAATACTTCTAAGTAAATTATATATACATTTCCTACTCTACTATTAAAGCTTAGTTTTCATGAACAAGTAATTACTGTAAAATTTTCATTCTTTCATGTTTCCTAACAAGGTTGTGGAAGAATGCAGCCATGAAACCACCTATTAATTTGTAGTAAAAGATACTGCAATGGAAATAAAAAGATACATGTTGCATTTTTTAACAGTTAAAAAAAACCAACTCCAAACAAACAAAAAACCACAACCATAAAAACTCATTCACACAAAACCCCAAATGCAGCCTCATCACTGCAAGAAAGCACTAGCTTTTTCTGACAGTTTAATAGCTGAAACAAAAGTGAGAAAGGAGAACCTGACACCTACAAGTAAGCAAGGGAAGGTAACGTAAGGAAAGATAACTGATCATTACCATGTATTCATGGCTGGCAAAAAAAGAGGCAGATTTCCCATGCAGATTTCTATTGAACTGAAAGACCCAGTGAAGGCTATGCTCCGTCCCAGCTAATGGGATCTGTCGGGAGACAGAAAGCACATGCAACATTGATTATCTTCCCTGTTAGAGCAGAATTGCTGCTAAGCAGGAAATGACAGAAAATTTCAGTAGGGTCCCCAAAACCCCCTTGTGCCTCACACGTTCGCAGCGCACTGACACCGAAGAGCCAGTTGCTGCTTTGTGCAGCACAGCTGGATGCTGCTGCATGGGGCTTTTCACACACAGAAGAACAGGAGAGGGTCTGGGTAGCAGGTTTTTCCCCTTGTCAAGGAGGTATCAGCATGGCTTAATCTGTTCTGTACTTCAGCTGGCTGGTGTCAGAGCGCCCTGAAACTTACTGCCTATCTAAAACTGGCCCCTTATGCCCATGCCACTTACAGAGATAACCCAAGTGGGCTGGAAGTAGCCAAGTAGAACAGCTAAGCCACCTCTCCAGAGCCAACAAGGTGTACTCCATCTGACACTCTCTCTGTTCCCATAAACATATATATTATTTTAAACTTTCGTTCGTGATGTAGGCTTATAGCTTTACTTCATTTGCAGAAAAACCCTTTCACAAGATTTCTGGGATGACTGTCTGAGAGCAAATAAACACTAATTTTAATATTCTAGTACCTCATCTCTTATGTCACACACAAATTATCTCTGGATAATTTTTACGGGAGTTAAACGGAACCAACAATATTCATATACCAAAACTTTGATGTATCCCTTTGAGTTTCACATTACTGCATCTTATGACCTGGAAAAAGTTAGAATCGAGGTTATGTCCTTTTTAGAACAAGGATAAGCAGATTTATTATCATTGAAAAGGACTATCCAAAGTGCCTATTACCCATGATATAACATTTAATTTGAATAAAATATATCAGGTTACTTAGCTGCGCTACAAACCAGCGACACAGACCCAGAAGTGGGAGAGGCCTGAGCTGAAGATGTATTTGAACACTTGTTTATTAACTGCTGCATGAACAGAACCATTAAACTCCAGCAAACTTGGATTTATATGTCAACAACAACAACAAAAAAGTATTAGTATTCCAAAAGCTGACTTCAGAAAAGTTTACTATGAGGTGGGTGATGGCTAGAAAAAATAAATGTTTGAAGTAAGAGTCTGACTGAACAGTCTTCTCCCCATTATTTTTAGCTAGTGAGACATTCTGGAAAACCGGCAGCCATGAGAATCAACTGCAAAATATGTTAATTCTAAAATGATTTTTTTCTACACAAGCTGAGGGGAATATGAGGTATAAAATAAATGTTATACTACCTTGTATCAACTAGTCAATCTTATTAGGGCACAAAGCAATTTAGGTGATAGGCTGAAAATTGGCAATGGCAGAATGCAGACAAGACCCAATTACGACAAAAAGCAATTTGAGTTTACTGAATAATCTATAAGAGCCAATAACAAATTACAAAAGCCAGAGAAAATTACAAGTAGGTTTTGTTTTCAGTGCACAATTAGAAGTATCGAAAGAAAAAAAAAAAAGCATAACGTTACCACAACAATTAGAGCGGGGTTACTTCACATTCACTCTTCAGTGGTGAAGGACAGAAAATATATTAGCAATTTGAATAGGTTTCTGCGTAAAACCAGCTGGTTTTTGTTAAACAGAGGAAAGCTACGGCTCTGGGTTACTGAATCCACAGAAAGACAGATAACATAGCACCTTCTGTTTAGATGCTGGGTCATGAGCTGGGTTTCTTGCTCTGTTAATGGCCCTGCAGTGGGTGCCCAAGTGGTCTACAGGTGGGCAAAGTCAGGCTGCAGTTTACTGATCAAGCTGGCTTAAGGATTCCTAATTCCAGACCAAAATGCATTAAATGACCCCAAAACAACACATCAGCCAAAAGATCTTACAGGATTTGCGCCAGCAGCCCTCCTGCCCCACTAGGTGCGTCCATGTCCCACCATGTTTCCCCATGCATCATTCCCACTCAGGGCTTGGCAATGTTGGGTTTCTTCACCTTTTCTTAACTGTTAGCTCCGTGCATCTCCTTTCACCTTCTCCTTTACAGCTGGCACACTGAGGTCTTCCAACAAGGAGTGTTTGCACAGGGACCGCTCCCACCAGCAAGAGCTACTGGAGTCCCGCCAGAGCCTGGTCACCTCTGCTCATCACTGGGCATCGCCCTGAGCTGCAGGAGGGAGGAAGCAGCTGAGCCACCGGCGTGCTGGGGGCAAAGCGTCCGTGCTGCAGCCCCTGCCCAGAGCATGCCTCTGTCAGGGCAGCACAGATGGCACCTATAGCTCCTTGAGCAACAACAAATGAAGACAAGGAATAAGCCAAAGTTGTGATCGAGGCAGGCTCAAAGCAGACCAAAGTTTCCTTTTCCCCTGCCACATAGCTTGGAGATACAGGAACTCTTGTCATAAGAGAAATAACTGATATGAATTCCTCCAGGCCAAAGACGAAAGCAGGAAAAATGTGAACTTTTAACTGGAAGATTTAGGCATGTCCACACTCACATGTGCCAGCTCTTGTGTATCTTTTCTGAGGCAACTCATCCATGTGCAAGAAACATGGACACTTAAATGAAGGTGAGACTTCTACAAAGCAACTGACCCTGAGGCACTTACCTGCCACAGCTCTGCCCGTCAGAGCATTTAAGTGTTTCATTAATGTATGTATGTGCTCCATCACTATTAACATTAGCAGTTCCAGTCTGAAATGCAGTATCTTGGTTCATCAGACAACTCCTGTACAAAGCTACAACAAGCACAGTTATAGTACGTATTTTGTTGGCATATACATTTCACAATATTCAAAGTAAACTTTGAGTGCTCGGTGATGCCAGTGGGCAGCTACTGGAATTCCCAAAGGCACTTTGGTGCCTTGGCTGTTAATTGAAAAGATAACTTTACAAGACTGGTTACGAGTCAAGCTAGGAGCTATTCTCCAGACCTTTATACAACTTGCATCACCGTAGCACAGGCAAACGTTATCTCATCCAGCATAAAGTCTGCAGGCATAAATATAACCCAAAGGGTTCTTTTGAACTTGCAAGGTATTTTTATATTAAATCGGGAAGTTGTACCAGGCTGAAACGTGACCAGAGAGAAAACTGAATAGTCTCTCTTTCCTTCACAGTTCTGAAAACAAGTTCTAACAATTTAACTGCTAGGTAATTGCTCTAAGTGAGTAAAGGTGATACTGAGAATACATGGAAAATGATGATTTGTGACAGGATTATCAGTGGCTGATTTATCTTTGAGCATACATTAGCGCAGAACTACACCAAAGAACCGAAGTCCTTAATGTTAATGTTTTAGTACCTATTTCTCAAGGGAAAGAAGCCATATTATTATTGCAGTACTTAGTAGAATATTCACTGCAGTTGCTTATTCCATTTCTATTTTAGGTAGGTCTTCCCCTATCAGGAAAAAAAAAGGCGAGTAGGAAATGCTTATTAGGGCCAGGGGCTTTTTCATAAGGAATATAACGTGAAATTAATTTAATCTCTTTCTACTTTGAAATATGTTGCAAACAGATTGTGATTTTCTTCAACACATTATACAAAACTATTCAAGGATTCATTTCAACAATAATTCACACCCTGAACCTCATTAGTAAGTAGTTTGCTGCCAGTAGTCAGTATTAAGAATGAACTGTTTCAATAGATTAGCCATGTTGCTTTGTTGAGCTTTTTTTTTTTTAAACTTGATTGCACTGATGTAAATAAGACAATAAATTTGCCCATGTGAAGACAAGAATTCAGTACTGTGTTTCACCAATATTTTTTAATATTCAGTTAACCTCCATTTTGGCCATCACTCCTACTACCCAACTCNATAAGACAATAAATTTGCCCATGTGAAGACAAGAATTCAGTACTATGTTTCACCAATATTTTGCAATATTCAGTTAACCTCCATTTTGGCCATCACTCCTACTACCTAACTTCTGCTACCTAACTTACTTGCTATCCTTGCAGAATGCGAACACCAAAACAGTATGAAAACAGGCCAGATGAGCTTCCTAACAAACAGGGTAGCTAAAGGCTCACCCAATCTTTATTCACTGTAGAGTCAATTTATCTTTTTTTTTTTTTCACATTTTGTATTCATTTACATGAACATCGTGGAGGTACCAATGGAGGTATCACTTTCTGTTTGTACAAGTTACTACACAGGGACTGCAGTGGTAGAGAAGGAGGCACAAGGTTTTTCCACTTGCAGGCCAGGGAAGTGTTATCAAAAGCAGAGTGAAGCTTTATAGTTAAAGCTTCAGTGACAAATACGGTAACTCAACAGAAACAGGAACTCCCCAAGAGCAGCATATTCCATAAAATCATATTTAGTTTCCCTGCTTTTATACACGTAACTTCTAGAGAGCTGTACTGTGCTGGATTTTCTTCAGAAGGAGGAAGGGAGCTGCAGTACTTCACCTTCTCTGCTACTGTGGCTTCAAAGAGCCCATTAAGGACACAGAGCTCTGCTTTGATCCCATTGCCTCATTCTCGAAGACGGGTAAACTAAGGTCTGCCCTCCAGGTCATATGAGCAGAGTCCCCCTGGATCACAGAGACAGACCTGCCCTATGTCACACTCTGGGAAATTGAACTCTGCAGCTTCTATGATAAATTGCCATTTTGCTCCTTAGAAAGTCACTGCTACCTTACCGGAACAAGCCTCAGCATCTGAAAAGCCACCTCAGATAGCAGAAGACTTACTAGGCTAAGTGAATGCACTGACTGTACAGGAGCTGTTTACAGGGCTGACAGACACATACCCAAAACGTACTGCAGGATTAACTTTTGGCTCCACTTTATATAACTTAGGAGGTAACAGTTTACATGCTCTAGTAGTCATTCAAAACACAATGTTTCCTCTCTCTTATTTAAAAAGTTTAGGAGAAAAGAAAGAAGTAGTAATAGGATCTTGCTTAATAATAAATTACTTTTTTTTTGCATTATCACAAACATCTAGAGCAACCATTCAGTCCTGAAGACTTAACAATCTTAATCTGCCAAAGGTTTGCCAGATTTTAGCAGTACTCCCTGTAACTATGTAGTACTCTGTACTTCAGGTCAGTTGTGAGCTGAAGTTCACAAAGATGAACTGGATGGGGACTTGTAGCAAGCATTTTGTATAAGGTTCTCATGTGATTGCTAGAAAAGGGTTCATCTCTGCTCAATAAAGAGCTATGAAGCAAAAAGCAATAAGCAATCTTTTTGTCCTTACTGTTCCTTTCTGGTAGGTTGTTTTCATCTTCTGGTACTCTCTGTGCTAGAAGACAGCAGCTAGATTTTGGAAGACTTAAACACTGATGTCACACCAGGCTGAAACACGAGTTACAGCTGTTCTTCTGCAGAAGAGGGTGTCTCCCCATTCATCACTTGGTCCCCCATTGTGGGGAGGCAGAGCTGCAGCTTGGATTTCAGCTCCTCATGACATGGCTATGCCAGCCCTCCCGCAGGCTCCAAAGACCTGACCTTTCAAATGTAAAAATAGAAAACTGAATTCCCTGGATGGAGAGCACAGCTAGAATTTGAGGCAGGAGGATATTTAACTTGTTTTCCTATCAATTAGATAGATTCCTTAGACTACATATACCCTTCAAACTCTCTTAAATTAATAACATTAAAATCTTAATTGGTAACCAGCCCCTTCTGCTTCCCCCAGGCAATTACGACAACAGAATTAGACTCAGGTAACTCAATTAGACATCAGCTAACCCAGCGCTCTTCAAGCAGGTCTCTAAGCAAAACTGTCCATGAGCTTGATGAAAACAACATTAGGATTGCTTTGTTGAGGTCAGGTAGCGTCTGCCTGCAATAGTCAAGAGTTAAACCTTCTCCTCGAAGGCCAAACACTGCCTCATTGTTTACGCTGTAAACTTCTCCACTCAGCATGTGGACGCCTCATCCATTCTCACCCAGAAATTCTGCTGATCTGCTCGGTGTACTATGAGGTTGACCTTGTTGTTCCCTTCAGTCCTGCTTTTTTCCCAGGCACTGTGCTTCAGACACATACATGAAGCACAAGAGATCAGGTAGCAGCAATCCTGAGCCATGTTTCAGCAATCATCTGCCCTGTGTTTCCTCTTCTGCACACTCCCTCTTTGCTGCTTGGAAGCAGAAGCAGGGCTTTACCTCATATATGAAAACATAACATGAACACAGAGGAGGTGTAAGAAAGGGCAGCTCCAAAAATCTGCACAGACAAGGCCTTCGACCTCAGTCCAAATAAACTTGGGGCCATGTTAAAATGAATCCTTAGCCTCTTTCCTCTAAAGGGAGCCCAGGATAAGGCACAGAGGCACCAGTGCAGCACATGGGGAGAGGCAGGTGTCTCCAAAGCACCACCCAGCCATCCTGTTCCCTGAAAACTTCATGTGTTGCATGTTGTTTTACATTCACTGGCTAAAAGCCGTGACTTTGCTATGGAACAAGAATTTCCTTGCTTCAGGGAAACATCCCACCCCTAAGCTACCACCCTAGACTCTCACCCGTCTGCTCTACAGACATGTGATGACTGTGCTCCTTGCTCCCTGGTACCCTCCATCTGCAGAAGGGGCAGGAGGTGCTTGCCCTGGTGAAACAGGCAGTTACCAGTGGCAGTTTCCCCAGCTGAGGAAAGCTGATGGCCTGGGCTTGCCCCCCTGCCCTGGGCACCTGCTCCATCTGCTTGGCTGTCACGCAGAAGGTGGGAGGCATAACCAGACAGAAGGCAAGGCTTCTAAAACTATGTGTGTTTGCAGACATCCAAAACCAGGTTGGAGCTCTTGACACAGGTTCACAACCCCTTTTTCAGGCTTGGCATTAAAACTCCAAAAGGGGGCAAATGTTCAAATAGACTCCTGTGCTCAACGTCGCCCATCACTAACTTGGAGGAGATTCCTGTTGCACAAGGGCGGCTCCAAACCCCCTCTCAGGCACTTAATTCTTCCCATTGTCTGTACAAGGAACCTGTATGCTTTACTGTATGATTGCACTTAACTCCAAGCACTTTAGAATTTGGGCACTGGAGCACTTAATTCATGGGTACTACGCCCTTTATTATATCTGCTCTGCATCAGTAACTTACTGACACAAGCAAAATTGATATACACAAGGGTTAAAAGGATTAACGGAAATCTACATTAGAGATTTGCACCAGATGAACCAGATTGATTTTTAAATCCACTTGATTAAATGGGTGTACTTTTTCAAGACTGATTCATTTAGCAATTTCTCCCTCAAAGGCTTCACTGATATTTCGCATACAGTGACTAATTACTTTTCAGAACACTGTGTACTTGTTCTCTGCTTCTGTGGACTTTAGTGACTTCTGCACAGTCACTACATCTGGGTAAAGTGGGTATAAAGTGCTATTCTGCTTGACAGTATTTCACACCGCTCTGCAGGGATGTACGCGGGATCACGAAAGGGGCAAGAGAACGTGTGACAACTGCTGTTGGAGGGAGCGCTGCAAACAGTGGAAAAATACCTTGTCAAAGCCTTCCCAGGTGGTGGGGCCGTCATACTGGGTCTGTAGGGTGAAAAAAGCAAAGTCAAGGCGGGAGCAGAGTCTAGAGGTGGTTGAGCCCTTGCTGTGGACAATACAGAGGAGGAGGAGGGGGAAGAAACGCAGCCCTCCACCACCTGCCCACTCCTCCGCTGCCATGCCGTAGGACACAAAGCGGTCCCCAGGACACCTGCAGGACAGCTCTGGCAGGGCTGGCATCCTGCTGCCCTCCTTGTAACAGAGGCAGATGACAAGTGCTGATTTAAGACCAGCTCTTCCCCTGTTTAACGTTCTTTTTATGCTAAATTCTTGAACCCCTCTGCTCTACCACTGCGCCCAGGGTTTACCTCCCTCCCCCTCCTTCTTAACTTTGTAAGCAGTATTTGTGCAGCTCTGTCTCAGGTTTGTGTAGCTTTTTTTTTTTTTCCCCTGCCTCCTTCATGTACAAGTGGATTTCAGTATAAGAGTCTGCCAAGCCTTCAAAAATCCACTGAAAATCCTCCTCCTCAGTGAAATGCATGTCAGTATAAAAGTCTGCAAAGTCTTCTGAAACCTCCTAAAACTTCTCCTCCACAGTGATGTCTGCAGAACCCAGACAGGCAGCAGGTTTGGCTGGCCGTCACACCATTGTCCGTCATGCTAACCAGGATTTTCTCATTGCCAGCTTGTGCTCCCTGCTCCTTTTTATTTTACTTCTGTGCTGTGCCTCATCTTACACAGGAGGTGTTTACTTCATGGGACAAGGGCTGAATTTATGTTGTTTGAATCATGCAGATTTAAGCGATAGCTGCAAAATACCTGGGTTTTACCATCCACCGTTTCCGTATGCAAAAGGGAGTGTCCTCAGATGCTCCCCATCACAGGAGCATGGGGTTTGTGGACCAGTCTTGAGGTATGTTTGAAAAGTCCAGTTAGTCCAACCGAGAGCTCACTTAGACTGTGCCTACTTTGACAGGTACAGCCAGATCTGCATTCACTCCCCTCATGCTTACTGCAGTGGCAGAAGCGCATAGGATACACCGCTGGAAGAGCTGACATAGCTCTGGCTTTAGTCTAGATGTGCGTGACTAACACAGGCACAGCGACAGCCTTAGACAGGGCTCCAAAAAAGAGGTTCAGATCTCCAAATTCATCCAAAATTACGGAAGTCATATGCTGCCCTAAATTCACCATCTCATTAAAATGAATGCACCATACTAACATATTTATCTAATACCTGTAGTCTCACGCTGCCAGTGCTGTCATGAGCAGGAGGAAGAACGTCTGTGGTCAAAAGAAGCCTTTTAGAAAAGTGTACAAAGGGGAACTTATTTCTTAAACATCATCACCTTGTTCATTGTAGTGGTTGCACTCACATGCCCCGTAATGACAACAGAAGCAAAACTGGGACAAAACTTCCCCAGAGATACGTCTCCAAAGCACTGGGATAGATTCTTTTGCACTCCGTTGCAGTGTAGGAAACCTGGCTGATGCCCGTGGCGTTGGCACTGATTCACCCAAGCACACACAAGAGAAGACTGGTGTCCCAAAGCCTCCCCAAGTCAGACTCCTCATTTCAGAGCTGACCTTTTGGATCCAGTTGCTCTCGTGCTCTGCAGTTGCTAGAAATGTCAAAATTCACTCCGAGCGTGTTCACAGGTCTTCCCATAATGTTCTGTACTTAACAGACACAGAGATCTCTGGAAAATTAATTTTAGTTTTTTTCCATGTAGCCAGGCAGGGCTGGAAGGGCAGTTTATGGCTACAGCTTCTCCGCTTCTTGGAGGCAGCTTGAAACCAATTCTGAAATTTCCAGGGCTGTTAGTGCCACCACATGCTCCCTGCTAAAGCTGGCAGGAGCCGCTTGCGATTGTACGTGACCTCTGTTGTGACCTGGGGAGTGTGAGACACAGGTCAGTCTAAAGGAATAAAGACTAATGCTTCAATGAGGGAGAGCTGCATGCCAAGCCCAGCTCTGACTGGACTCTGCCGCTGACTGAAGGAATAAAATCCCTGTCCCAGGGTCCTCAGCTACAAAGCAGATCTCTGCCTGCATTGGGCTGACGTGATACTAACAGCACAGCGTAAACACTGTAAACCCCTGTCATACCCTAATCACCGACTTTAGCATTGAATGACAAGGTGTGAATCATAGTGGAAACATGAAACGTATGGAATCATAGTGGGAAAGTATTTCTAAATTGTTACAAATACTGAGCAGTGGACAGAAAGATCATACCTGACCTCAAGGAGGTGATGCTACAGAGACAAGGAAGGGGACAAGAAAAAAAAGTACAAAGAATTAACTAAGAAAGGAAAAAAGCAAAGCAAAGCAAAGTCTTTTCACAAGGCAAATTACAAATTAAAGAACCCAACAGGTTGAGGAAAATCAACACACTCAAATAAATTAAAAAAAAACAAAACCCACAAAGCAAAAAAAACCAGAAATAAAAAACCCCCCAAACATTTACAAGACTTCTTTCCAACAACACTACTCTTGATTCTTCCTGTTAATACTTCATGTGCACTCCTAATGTACTTTTAAAATCACAAGACCTGATTAATCAAATATGGGTATTTTATGGATATCCTCCTTGCTAAAAAGCCCAGGAAAAATACCATATAAGGTCTAGGATAGGACAGTTATCTGCTTTTCCCATTAGCCCCACGGATTTGAAGACTAAATTAGTATGATTTCAATACATAACAATTTTATTCCTTCTTATTCCCAGCCAATCATCCATTAGTATCCCTAATATATTTCGTAAGACACCACTCTTACGAGTTGACTGCACTTGATAAAAGAAGATATTCTTAACATTTAAATAATCGCTATGAAATTAATCTAAATTTTGAGGTTGTTCTCCTTTATGATTGACAAGGTTAGCACTGCCATGGTCCCTCCTCTTTGTTCATATTCTGATTGGACTAATGACTGTGACATGACATAGATTTTGTTGTCCTACTTTCTACTTTGGATAGTAATTCACCTCTTCCTCTGACAATTAAGATATATCTTGGAAAATTACTATTCTATACACTACACTGAACATAAGTCAAAACAATTTTCAGTTCAGTTTGCAGGCCCCAGAGGAAACTGCTAGCATGTGCATATTGCACCCTCTATAAATGAATGCATGAATTATACATCAACATTATACATCTCAATTCTTTTTAGATTATGAGTTGTTTATAGAGTACATTAAGATTATACAGAATTTAACATGCAAAGTGACCCAAAGCCTGTCTTGCTGAGTGCACCACAAGGGTACCAGATCACATTTTCGGAGAATATAGCTATACCATTTACAAAAAAAGAGAAGCAATTTACAGATTCAAAAAGAAAAATACAAGGAATTCACCTGCATATCAGAAAGGCTCCATGGCTCCACCGACAGACCATCAACAGAAACCAGTAAACAACCATATCATCATAGGCCTTAAGCACATGAGTCAGCACTATCAAGTCTAGTCTATTAAAACATCTAAAAATCACATCTTTCCCTGGAAAGCCGTGAAAGTTAGCATTAGATGTGGGTTTGCTAACTGTATGTTTTTTCTGGTCATGAGTAAAAGCTAGTGTAAACCTTGGAGAAGACTAAATTACACAGGCTTACAATTTTACGATCCTGAAATCAAAGATTTCAAGCATGGGAGAATCCGCCTTTATGAAGAACTAATCCCAATGATCACAGTTTTCTTGGCATAACATGAAAAAATCTTTTTCAGAATGTAAACGGCTATATTCCAAGCAGCGAATTTCAAGGACTTCAGAAAGAGCAAGAACATCAAAAAAAAGGAATCCATGTTAGTAATGCTGGGCAAATGGGTAAGAGGATTATGAAGAGCTTTACCAAGTACATATGTGAAAAAGTACTAGGTCTAGGATTGAGGCAGAAATTAACAATGATTCAAAAATTACTACAATATTGAACACAGTCTGGAAGTCTAAGCATGGAGTAAGAGAAGATGAGTCTCTAATGTACGTAGATAAATGCAAGTAAAGTAAAGCATGAGGACCTTCACATTTAGATGAAGTGCTGGGAAAAGAGCGTTAGACAGCTTTCTGCACTGCTCAGTATTTGGGGAGAGCAATCAGTGGAAGGAAGAACCAGAAAATACCCCCCCCCCGCCCCCCAAAAAAATGGTTTTGAAAATTAACATCAGATGGAAAAAGACACTTTGAAGCTATGATCCCCAGAAGTCTATTTTTAATATTCATGAAAAAAGCTGCCACTAAATTACCAGCACAGTTAAAGAAAATGGATATACTGAACACTAGAGGTAGAAGTCGTTTTCAGAGATCAGAAATTATGCTGAGGAAAGGCAAATCTGGAAAGAATTACAACTGGGTTGAATTAAGTGAATAATTTTAATGCTTTTTTAATTAAAACAAGTTTCATTCCAAAATGACATTTTCAATTCCAGTCAGAATGATACATTTAACGTGGAGTAAATCCAAACAGTTTTACATTTGATTTTTATGCTTTCTCCACAACAAAATCCATTACTCCTCACACAGGTCTGGTAAGTACCTTTCATTCAGACTAAAGTAATTAAATATTCCCATGTGTGATGACACCTGAAACAGAAACTCCTGCCCAAGGTTAAAGCCAGCATGGTAAGCAGTTAAGCCAGTTTGGTCAATAGGCTTCTCTGATTTCTCAGTTGATTGCAAGGCAATGGGTTGAGGCATAGATGGTTTTAGCTCTGCATTATTAGAGGCTGAGGGAAACCAAAGCACTAAAACCAACCCAGCCGACGGCACAAATCGTATTCATCAGGAGCAAATGCAGAGCTTAGCATTGTACAGGACCAGTTGGAAACTCAGACTTGGCTACCATAAATTAAAAAGTTGGTCATGGAAGTCCACTTGTATACTGTATTAGGGCAATTAAGCTAAGTTGCAACAAATAAATACCACGGATGATCAAATTCTGCTATTGACAGAGAGAAGCCAGAAAAGCCTCCAAATATTGGCAAAACTCTTTGTGCCAAAGGACAAGAAATTACTATGAGGCCAATGTTCAGAAAAAAAATCCGTATGAAAAGGCACAAAACCAAAGCAACAGAACCTTGGATTACTCATCTGAACTGCCTCCCAGTTCATGAAAATGAGCACGGAAGGGGGGAAAGATACATCTACATACACAGAAGATATTTATACATTTATATGTATGTATAAACCCTTACTTCTGTCTTGGACCAGGCCTTTGGAAAAAGACAATTTGCATTAACAGTAGCCCTGGCTTTGCAGCTCCATTCAGGTTTCTACGCCATTATTCATGCCACGCTTTCAAATCATAACACAGCAAGGAAAAAAACCACCAACAAAAACAACACAGCATCTGTCATGTACAGAGCCAATCCTATTTCTCCTGATAAAAGTTGCACATGCGTTCATTCACCATCAAGTCCGTTAGCTTTTATACATGAAGGCAGGCCTCAAGTTCCTCTTCTACCTGGCACAGAGAGTAATGAGATCAGAAGTGATCTTGAATTAGTCTCCAGGAAAGTGCTGCCTCATCCCCTGACTTTTCTGTTGTGATAGTCAGATTCCTTGTACCTGAGATGACAGCTGCTGCCTTAACCCAGATGCATACCGTAAAATGTCTTTAAGGGCCTTATAGAAGACAAAGGTGATCTTGAACATAATGTATTTATTTTGTGGAGAGAAGTAAGACTGTGAAGGTAGGACAGGTCACGTGCTCATGGAAATTTCTGTACTTGATGAGATATATTTGTGACAGCACTGAAGAAGTCAGGAGAACGACCCAACCTGTGTTATAAAAGGCCCCCCCTGTCTGGGATTCAGCCACCAGCAGGGATGGAAAGGCATCTCAAGGGCACAAAACACCGAAGAGCAGCGACACTACTTTCTGCAAGCTCCCACTCACATCATTAGAAACAGATCTTTCACAACATTACCCATGGCTTTCTTGTAACTTGTGTGTAATAGATTAAATGCTTGGAAAAGGACAGCAGTAGAGCTTGAATGCATCTGACCAAGCTTAATGTTGCTTCTCTCTACAAGTAGCATAAAAGAAAGCTTAAGATTAATTATGTTCATAAATATTTTGTTTCCTAGGAAAAAAAATCCTCCTCAAGAGGAGCAGTCAATAATTGAAACTTTGTTCAGCTTTTCAACTTTGTTGAAAAATGCTGCTTTTCTCACCTAGAAATGACCCATAAAAATAGTGTCTTTTAATTCTCTCATTGGATATTTAATAAGATACAATAATTATTTACTAACTAATTACACCTAGAAGTAAAATGTTTTACTTCCAGTTATCAACTCTTTCAGCTACTTAGTCTCCTCCTGGTTTGGAGCAAAACTGGGTTATGATATCACATAATTTAAAGACTGTATATTTTTCTTGGCATTAGCCACACAGCCTTTACTCGTGCATTAAAGCAGCATCAAAATGTATCTGACACCCTGTTGGTATTTGACATCCATGGCGTTTCTGTCTACAGAAGATGTATTAGAGATGTAACATCCAAGGACAGAGATCAGACTAGGCAAAGCAGTTGAAAAATAGAGATTAGATAATTCATACACACACTTACATAAAATAATTATGCTGCCTTTTTTTTTTGTCACGTGTTATATACAAATCCAGCATTTTTATGCAGTACATACTAAAAATGCTGTAAACAAGCAGCCTGAAAAAACTTTGAAGCTGTTTGTTTTGTAGATGCATCCACTCTGGCAACTCCTAATTATATCATCAACTGTTTGCCTGTTTTTAATCCAGTATATTCACATCTTACTATACTAAGCAAATGGCAAGATACCTTGAGCTAGCAAATATATTGGTCTACCATATTGGTCTACTAATACTTATTTCTAGGCCCATGTTTTTAGGTAAAGCACATTTTGTGATTGATACACTGATATCTCTGTGAACGACTACACATGGAAAGAAATATATATTCCTCATTCATGTTTGCTCAGAAGTAGGAACTCACATGCTGTAAAAATCTGGAAAATAATAATTTGTATCTTTAAGACACGCTGGCAGGCAAGCTGATATGGGGGAGCCTAGTGCCTACCACCATCCTGGTTTTGATGCAGCTGACAAATTTTCTGTGGTGCAGGAAATACCTCACTGGCCTAAACTGGTCCATAAGGCCACTCTTGAAACCAGGTAAACCACCAAAAACTCACTTAAAATTAAATAGCAAGATAGTTATTTTGATTTCAGGACATTCCCTTTTTTTATACTAGCAATTGTCTGACACGACTGAAATAGCATAGGTTATTCCAGGTTGAGGAACAGATTGTAGCCTCAGCTTTATCTTCCTAGACTCAAATTCCTTTGTTATTTCCACAGGAATGATTCTCCAAAACCGTAGGATTACTGTCAGCTGTCTAGGATTCCATCAAATTTCCAAAATCTTTTTAAACCTGGACACAGTATTCCATAGTGTAAGCAAAGCTGTATGAAGCAGAAGTATTTTCCTGTCCTTAAAAGTCATACCCTATTTATATATCTGGTACAGTACTCATTTTTTTGCAACTTCATCACATTGTGAACTCCTGTCTCATTTGCTCTCCATCACCCTCAGGTCCTCCTCTGCATTATTGCATTTAAAACTTAGGACTAGGGATCTGGCCTTAAGTAAAAATAACCAACTCCATCAGCCCTTACCCAGAATTTTGAGAATTCAGACAATCCAACAGAATATTCCTCTACTCTTCTAACTTCATCTTCCCTAGTCACACTGCAAATAAGCACATTTACTCCCACCACACGCTAATCCTATTATAATTACTTCTCAGAAAACCTTTGCTGTGGTTTGAGAGGAAATGGAGAAGGAAATAAAGAATTGTGCCAGAGGCTCCAGTCCTATCAGGGAAAGGTAAGCGTTCCTCCCAGCACCTGGTGTGAGCCTACCACTCTTTATACCGGAGGGTGGAAACAAGAATTGCTGCTTTGTTGTGATCACCTTTGCTCCAGCATCTTTTCATTAGCAACACCTCTCTGAAGCATTTCTCTACCATCTCTGGCTTCCCTCAAAGCTCCAGACAGCTGGAAAACTCCTGCTTGGTGGCAAGTGGGCATTTTCCTCTGCATGGCAAAGAGGGTCTAAATTATTTAATATGGGGTACGCTAAAGTTACATTTTACATTATATTTCTGCAATCAATACCACTAGAAACTTCCACATAAAGCAGAGCAAGGTGACATTCTTAGTTGATACAATTCCAAAAGTTGATGCTTCATGAAAATCACCAAAATAAAACAAAAACCATGGACCACATTACAGCATGATTTACTTTGCATCAACAAGGTTAACTGCTGCAAAATTAGCTTCCGGATTTGAAAGACACGGTACTCAGCCTCTCCTCTGCCGATTGCATTCCTAACCAAGCAGGTTTGAAAAAGGAAAGCCTATGGTCAGCTTCTGTTTTTCCTCGTGTTGCGCTGCACTTACTGAGAGACGCTAAGGCACCTTCACCCCTGGAAGTTTTCCAGGCTCGGCTAGACAAAGCCATGGCTGATCTGATTTTGTTCCAGGCTGAGTTCTGCTTCAAGCAGGAGATGGGGTAGATGACGTCCACAGGCTCCTTCCAAACAACACTTCTGGGAATCTGGTCTGTGAAAGCAGCAGGAAAGTCAGAGCTTTTTAGATGTCAAATACTGAATAAGAGAAGAGGAGAAAATGCACCTAAAAATAAAAACAGAGTCAAAGGATGCCTTGTTTTTCCTCTCTCGCAACAGCAACAAGAGCCAGGAGCCGGCAGAAAATACAAAAGATCTTTTTCTCTCTGGCAGCTTGGGTGGGTGACTCACAGCAAGTAATGAACTCTCTGCATACTGCTCCTGTCAGTGCCGAGTGAATTTGCCTTCTGAGCCCTGACCTGGGCCATACGACTGCAGAGAGAAAGAGAGAGCTTGGCTTCTTTCTTCCTAGCAGTTTTGTCAATAAGACATAATGCTAAGGACAGGTGAGGACAGCAATCACCGAAACTTAGACTTTGCAAAGCACCTAAAAACCAACTGACAGGAAAGCAGGTTGAGAAAATCCCAGCACTCTCACATCCCACAGCTGCTCTGAACTGCAGTAAGCTGAGTCTCTCCCCAGACTTTTCTTCCCAGAACTCGGAGTACCTTTCAATCCCATTAACCTTTACACCTACCTACTGCCAGCCAGAAAATGTATGATACATGTTCTTGTACTTCTCTATCAGCTAAGTTCCCCACCAAAAATTGTAGTTTTCCTTGTGACTTCTAACTTGCAAACCAAGCCTAAAGATTAAACAAAAGCAGCTTTTTCATGTGGGGAGCAGGAAACAGAATTTGAGGATGATTTTGCAATTAACTTATTTTTGTCCAGTTACTGTGTATTGTAATGGCACACAAGCACTGAGGCACTGATGGCATATTTCACTTACAGTGTCATGCATTTTCACAGTGCTTATCTACCCAGAGAATGTTGTTCATGCTCTTCCAGGGTAATAGGAAGACAAAGTCTTGCAGTAAAGATTTGCTTTTAAACATTCACTTGTGTTTTGCAGAACTCATGGATTTGTATATCAGCTAAACTTACTATTACATTTATTAGACCCAGAAAGTTGAATGGTATTTCATTTGACCTTCAGCTATGGGTACTAGCTTTTAGCCTCCATAGCTCAGACAGCACTATACTAGCATCTTGCTTCTCTATGTAAATAGGTTTTTCCATATAATATACACCTAAAGGCAATAAGCATTAAGGCTGTGACATCTGCTGCCACTGCAGCTGTGGCTCCAGCTGGTTTTCTTCCCTGGGATAAACAAACAGCACAACACTTAGATTCTGAGGGGGGGTTAGTTTATTGTAGACAATATCATGATAATCACCAATCATATCAGTTATTGGTTTTGCAACAAGTTGTTTCACAAGAAGTATGGTTTAAGAAGCATTCCCAAGATTTCTGAAGCTTGAGAATAGCAAACCTGTTTTTTCTTGTCTTTGCTACATAGAATGTTTTACTGCTTACTTCTACACCAGGCAGAACAAGAGCATCTTATGCCTGCTTTGCACAAACTGAGGCTAAAAAGAACCAACTTCACATTGCACAGGCTTTATGACTGGAAGTTTTTCCTGTTGAATTCACCAGCACAAGGACAAAAGTGACTGTTAGTATTACACGTAGGGTTGGTGGAAGCTTTCAGGTTCATACCCTGGGAATGGATCCTTCTTGGCCACATTCTGGAAAGGGCTCAGGAAGCGGCAACGCACTTTCCTCTTTCCTGAGGTCTTCCAACTTTATTTTAAAGAATAAAGTCCTTTGATACTGCAAGAGGTACTTCTATTCCATGCTGAAACAGTCCTTCCTAAGAAGGCTGTTCCTCCTTTATGCTTTCTGACCACCTACTTCAAGTCTTGTTCAGTTCGGTTTTAAGTGCAGCAAACTCACAGTTGCACATGAAGTAGGACGATTTGTGGATGCTTGTGAAGTACACACATATCACAGGATCTCCTGTGACTGTGGTGGATTAGTCCTAGTGAACGTGGTGGCTCCTTCCACCACTCCTAAAACAACCTGCAGATGCTGTTAGTGATCTAGCTGCCACATAGCCACCTGTGCATTAAGAACTGTCCCTGACAGATAAGAAGGTGCTGAAAAACGTTCATGAGAAATTAATTATATTTAATTCCAATTAGGATAGATCTGAATCTGCGACTTCAGGGTGAAGTAGAATGAGTTCTGTGAGTGAAATCTCCTACCACAGGATGTTCTGAGGAGAGCTGCATGATGTCAACAGTTGATTCCTTTTGGACAGGCAGTCTCTGCTCAAGGTCAGGTCAGGGCAAAACAAGTGAATGTGAAAGTAATTACTTAGGGAAAAAAAGAGGCAACATCAACAAGCCTTGGAATTTTAACTGACATGAAAGGAGGTTACGTTTATCTTGAAGATGCAAGCGTTGGTAAGTAAACACATTTGTTTTCATTTGAAGATAGAACCATTGATCTGTTTGCCCTTGCTATGTTGTCTAATTGATCACCTAACTGGCTGATTAGATTTAAATGTGTTCCTGGTATGTGCCTTTTCTCCTCTTAGTTTCTATTTCTCAAATTTTTAGAGCATATTAAAAAACAGTTTAAAATTCTGTTTCTGATTGCAGACCACACTTATAGCATCTCTTGTTATTTTAAACACATTGTGAGCTTTAGAACAATGTTATATTCCTCTGTTATGTTTTCTATCTCTAGGTGCTGTATTTACTTGGCCACTTCCCATTTAGTGGTAATTGGATCCTGTAAGAAATCAAGACTTTTTATGTATACGAAACCTGCAAGTTCTGCAATTCAGCTTCACTAGTATACATCAAACAATCTTTGTGAAACTGCGATCTCATAGATATTATCTTCACTTAGCCTATAGACTTAAAATCAGTCTGGCGAAATCTAGAAAGACAGATATTTGGTATAAGTTTTAATTTTTGTGTTTCTTCTGTAATTCATTAGGCCACCTCCCATCACGTACAATGAATCTTGTAAATTCAAAAAAAATAATCAATACTTGGCTAAAGTTACCATTTCAAAGTACGCACCCTTCATTTATGAAGTATTATTTTGCAATTAAAATATCGAATTGGGAGCCAGGAACCATACAGTACCAAGAAAAAAACCTGGCCTATGGCCCAGTTTTTCATTACCTTGCTCTGCCTTAAGGGTCTATCGGCAGGCAGCAACTTCTGTGTATGTCGACTATTCAAAGATGACAAGGGCTGACTCAAAACTTGCAACACAGGTTAGGCCCCTTGGTTAATTTTGGAGGGTGTCCTGGGAATTACAGGATATCTGTGGCACTCCAGCAGAGGCTACCCTGTGCCAAAACGGCTGAAGGGTGAGTGTCTTTGCTTCATCCCTACATTGAAACCAGCTGGCAAGAGAAACTTGAGGACTTAAATAAACGATCCTCTGAGATAGTAGGTATAACACTCTATATAATGCAAAGGGTCATTTTTTTTCTTAGCATGTGAACTGTATGCAAGTGACTACACAAAGTGTGTGACTTCACAAGAAACAGATGACTCAATTCTCTTGAGTTATAAAAGGTGATGGAACTGGACCCAGTTCCCCCCTGGTTACTCTTAGAGAAATCTCCTTTCTTAAAAGTGATATTCTGATCAGCACTAGCTTGAGGCATAGGTGCTACAGGCAAATTTACCTATGGCTTTTGAGATGATGCATTTGCATCAACATCTTATTTTCTTCAAGAATATATCATTTAAAATATAGTCTTGGTCTTTGTTAAGAAATTCTTCAAAGTCTGAACCAGATACAATTAATGATCTGATTTTTTGCCTGCAAATAATCTCAAAGGACAGTACTGAAGAGGGGAACTGCACTTAATCTAGGACTGTGGTGTACCTAGAGCCCAGTTTGCCCTTATCCTGCTCCAGCTGTAAACCTCAATTTATTCATGGAC
The DNA here is from genome assembly GCA_003993805.1 of Himantopus leucocephalus. Classification (NCBI taxonomy): domain Eukaryota; kingdom Metazoa; phylum Chordata; class Aves; order Charadriiformes; family Recurvirostridae; genus Himantopus; species Himantopus leucocephalus. The sequence continues at coordinate 31,862,787 of RSEF01000001.1, forward strand.
CTGTCAGATTTTCTAGGTTGTGTGTGACCTTCACTTAACGGGTCTTTGCCTCATGCTTCCTTGCATTGGTGTTCAAATTTCATTTATTTACAGCACTATGCTTCCCTTCCATGTTCTTAACCTCCATGCTAGACAGAGCTGGGCAAGCTGCGTTTGCTGTGCCGGCGTAAGAGGTGGTGGAGCCAGGGAGGGGTCACAGTAGGATGGCAGGGGGTCATCCTTCAGTGAGGCCAAAACCAGCGAATACTTCCTACACATCAGGAGTTCTCCCCACCATATGATCCTAAATATGGGGTCTTACACATCGGCTGAGATGCCTGTTTTGAGGCTTGCGAGTTGCTCCTATGGCACTCATGATCACATTCAACACAATTACATGAATGGTAAAAAATAGTGTAATGTGCCAATTAATTTATATATAAGATCAAAAAATTGGTTCTTTATTTTTGGCTTTATTCAGTTTATAAATCTCTTCTGATTGCAATCTCATTTGGTCTTCTTATTTAAGGACTCAACTCTGCAAGTATGTTTAGAAATAAATTTACATCAGACTTCTACTTATGTGAAATTATAAAATCACACAAGAAACAGAGAAAGACTGAAGTGAGAAAATACTTCCTCTGAGCACACTGACTACTATTCCTACAGTCAGAATTACAGCCTGTTCCAAAACTATGCAGCTATTTTGCCCATTTATCAATCAAGATTTGCATACCAGAAGTCAACATGTGATCCAATGGCCATTACTGGTTTTGTGTTAGAAGAAAGAGAGATTACATTAGTCTGGAGCCAAATGTTTGTAAAACTATTGTAAAAAGAGCAGATGCAGAGTAACACTGATCACTAATCCCTTACTAAACATATTGACCCAAGCCTTGCCACTAAGTTTAAGAGATTCAAATTTAGACCTGATAAGTAACTCCTGTCAGAAGCGGTAGCTGCTTATGTCAGTCATCTCTGAGACCCAGCACGCACATGCGAATTCAGCAATCCCCGACAGAAAAAGAAGACTTCAGCCTATAGCCGCTGCCTTGTTACCTTCAGTTAGGTGCCAGGTTCTATGGGAAGAGGAGTCTCAGAAACATTCACAGATGAACTGGTAACTTGAAATATCAGAAGAGTAAGTATTATACTCACTGAGCATATGCCCCAGAGTGGAGAGAATGTAGAAGATAATTTATTTAAATTAAAATTCCATTAAAAATGTGACTCACTGAGGATTAGGTAACTCTTTTGGAAGTCTCTTACACCATGCCAATAACACAGGCATTTTGGAAAGCCCCTCTCTTTACAGTTTCAAAAATCTCATCAAGTTGCTCAGGTTGCAAGAAGGAAACCCGAGCACTTCTACAGAAGTCTCAGCGATGGAGTGCTTTAAAAGCTCACCTTTGTGTTGGTATTTCTTTTATTCAGGATAAAAGAGGAAATGATGCTGGACTACAATTCAAAATAATAACAGGATCAATCTCTGTATTCTTTCTCAACAGACCAAAGATTACATGTTCCCATTACCTCCGAGGTGTGTTAGAAAAATCCCTGGTGTGCAATTTCCAGCTAAGCTTCTTCAGGAAGAAATCCAGTTCCTGTCCTCCAAAGGCCTTTAGTGACATAACTTAAAGAACATCAAGCGTAGGAGATTCACAGGTGAGGTCCATTCACATCATAGAAACATTTATGTAGTGCTCTTAACCGCTAATGTAGGCAGGTCCATTCAATCCCCAGGAGCAAAAGGTTCCTCCAGCAGAAGAAAATTGGCCAGGGTCCCATTCGTGTTCATCTGCATGAAGAAGCTATTGCAAAACAAACAAGCCAGGTGTGAATTTAAAGTAGAACAGTCATTTGTCTTGTTTCTCTTAGCACTCTGGCTCCATCAGGTTACACTTGGCTGGCTACAGAAGCTGCTGTTCACAGCTGGACACGTGCCCCTTGTTCAGAGGCTTCTGACTCCATTATAAGGCCAGTTCATGAAGCAGCTGCTAGCCTGCCACAAATTACAGGCTAAAATTAAGGAAATCCATCAGGCATAAAACATGACTAAGAACGCATCCTCATCCTCGGTAATCCTAGGCATCCTAAGCAACGTCAAGGCTATAGAAAAAATGAGATTGTAGGTAGCTTGAAAAAAAATCTGTCAACAAGGATTCGTAGGATGCCTCGTGCTGGATCTGGGAACAGGGTGAAATTCCGATTGCCCCCAGGAGTCCTTGCCAAACACAATTTAAATATAATTGGTGTCCATACCAAAAACAACATCTTTCACATCACCTAATTTGAGCTGCTCCTCTCATAAATGAGACTTCACAAACCAACAGAATTGTTTGTCCCACCCAGTTGGGTTCACAGGCACCTTCTTTTGAATTAGCGAATTGTGTAAAAATAACTACACACGTGGACAACCCTCCAACAACTGTAAGGCCAGTTAGGTCTTTCTACATATCTATGGGTCTTTAGAATTCAGTCTGAATGGTAAAAAAATAGAGCTAGGCTTTTACCAAAGGGAAGTACAACCTGAAGTACTTCTAAACCAAAAATTTCTTCCCACCTTTTCACACAGGTTTTAGTGTTGTTCAGAACAAAAAAAAA
>RSEF01000001.1:31865469-31916349 GCA_003993805.1 Himantopus leucocephalus
AAAAAAAAAAAAGAAGAAATAAAAACCTGCGTGAAAAAACAACCTTTAAAATTATTTTTTAAATATATTTTTGGCTATGCTTTTAGTTCTGGTTCGGGGACCTTTAAGTAATGATGGATAAAATTCACCTTTATGAGTACAAATAGAGCTTGAAAGGTCGTGAGTTATGTAAGAAAATTGGCCACAATTACTTTTTTTTGATGCTGCAGAATTATTTCTATGTCTTCTAAGAAAAGGCTGTTTCTATTTAGGTAGAAAAGCCTCCAGGAGACCATTCTGGCTTCTGAAAAGGCAAGGACAGCAATGCTTCAAGTACCTGTTAGGCTGCGTGATAAGCCTCATGCTGCATTTTGCTGATCACGTCAGGCTCCAAAAGAGGCAAATATTACAACTTTATAATATGAAATTATGTTCCTGCTGAGCATATGACCTGGGAGCTGACAGCCATTTCACCTGGATTTAAAGGAGTCATTCAGCAAAAATCCACCCTTCACATTCCAGCAAGCAGAAGCTCTGCCTTTGGCTCTTATGCCCTCCTTACGTTACAGTGTGCTGGCAAATTATTGTCCCCATTTTGTAGCATGTTGTCATTGTGTCTTCCAAAATGATCTCTTTTCCTTGGTTGACCAGTGCAGAAAGGCGAGTAACCTAAATAGACATTTTTATTATAAAAACATTCTTAATGTCGTTTCTCTGTAAAGAAGCCATCACAACATTTACAAGGAGTGTCTGCACTGGTTTGAAAACTTTTCTAACAACAAGTTTCTACGTGCAATGTGTTTCAAGGAACAAGTCAAAATGGCAAACGTGAGCACTTCGATGCTGGTTCCCCAGCAAAATTTGGCTGCTTTTGAAAAGCGGAACTACATTTTCTGTAAAGACATAGGCTCCACTTGACAGCCACAACTCTGAAGAAATTAAGTATTTGCAGTTAGCTCTTCCCCTGCCCTGTCTTTTTTAATTAATGAAAAAGACATGGCACCTGTAGGGGCTGAAAAATATGTTGTGGTTGCAATTACGGAGCCGTTCAGATCATAGAGCTGGGATGCTGCCAAAGCCAGATGAAGGCGCAGGCTGCCGTGTGGCTTGGAGGTGCCTCTTCCCCCTCCTGTTAGGATGCCAGTGAGATTATGGTTGTGCTCTGAAACGTTTTGAAGCTGCCCGGGGAGAAAGCACAGAAGTGCTGTAGGTCTCGGACTCCAGAGGTTCACGCTTTGCGGTGGCTACCTTAGCTTTGCGTGTGCCTGCACCCGTGTGTCTCCTCCACAGTTTGCTGGACGTGTCTCTCAGCCTGCATGTCCACAACACCCCATCCTCCCCCCCACAAATGATCTGTTCTTGTTTTCAGCGCTGCTGTCTCTCCTGAGGGCAGCAGTTTGAAGCTCGCCGTGAGGCAGATGGCAGCCTTTCCTCACCCGTTTCCTCCTTCCTCAACATGGCTGCCACCTTCCATTTTGGACAAATGGGTTTACAGCAGCCATTTCACCTCCGTGTGTTTCTCTGCGTGGCTGGAAGGCCCGGCTTCAGCACAGGCGCTGCCCTCCACTGCTTTTAGTGAGGCTGAAGCTGTGCCCCGTGACAATGTGATGGGAGTTGTGGAAATCCTACAGGAAAGGAGGAAAATGAGACAGGAGCGGGGGCCAGAAGTCAGACGGGGGGGTCTCAGGCACGGGGAGGACAGCAGGCTGGAGCGGCGTTGCTGTCACTGGGGCTCAGGGGGAGAAGATGGTGGGAGCCATCCAGGACCTGCTGGGGGAGGGAAAGCATGGCAGAACGGTGACAGGCTCTGCGTGACAGCCCCTGGTCTGCCGTGGGACTGGGGCAGGGTGCTGCTGCGGCCCCCCGCCATTGAAATGTCCCACCAGAATGGGAAGAAGGGGTGTCTGAAGGTGGTAGATGCGTATTCCCTTGCTGTTTGACAATTTTAATTTTTCAGGCTGCATTTAATGTGATGATTTGTGTTATGTGTAGCTCAAACGCACGTATTTTAAATTATTATTGCAATGTTTTCAGCGTGCGAGAATTCATTATTTTAACGAGACCGAAGATTCCAACCATAATTATAGCACTCCATAATGGAAGCTTCTTAGTCTAATGTTTTTCTAGGAGTTAACAAGACGGTTAATGTCCAAGAACTCTCTTACACATAGAGAAAGGTTTTTATTAGCCAGAAATCTGAAAGACTTCAAGTCTTAACTAGAATCTGAACATCAGTATGAGATGTATTTCTCCATTAACTGCTACAGTACCTTTCTGTTCTATTTCCTGGTTTTTGAACATGACAGTTTATCAGTGTATCCCCAAGAAATTGAAACGGTTATTTTATTTTATCACAACTCTACCTATCTTTAAATAAGCATTTCAGAACTGCTCTCTTCTTCTGCAGACTGTAGTCTCATTCACACCTCAGGGCAGCCGTTATCAGATCACTCTTAATCCATAGTAATAGGAGATAAAATTTAAAAAAAATGTAGTGTGGAGAATGTTCACTTTATGGCATTTGTGTCACAGTTGTTTTATTAGATGTTCTGGAGAAGGAAAGAGAAACCATTCTTCTAACAGTAGATAATCTTTATCTGTGGTGCTCACATGGGAAAACTATTGCGTGCCTTTATGTACTCACTGTCAAAAATTCTGAAACAGCATTAATATTCATGGTTTCATTTCTCCTACCACCATTCTTTAGGCTCCTAAGCCCCGGTCCTTCAAACTGATGAAGAGAGTACTAACCCTTTTAATTTTATTGATAATATCTTGGGCATTAGCATCACTGAGGCCAGACTTACCCAAACCTAAAATATGAACTGTGCACTGAATACCGTGTGTGCAGGGTAAGGGCTTTGGCATTCCTTGCTCTTCCTGAAGTTTATTACACCGCCTGCAATATGTTGTCCCAAAGAGAGAGCTCCGTTTGATGTTGTATAAATAGACTTTGTTGTTGTTCTCTCATCTTCTTAACTGAAAACTTGACTTGAACTTCAGTAGAGTCCCAAATAAACCACATGACAGTATTCAAGAGGCAGGAGAGATTAAAAGGAGTTGGGCAATCTTTGGAATAGACAAGAATAGTTTATGCATACTAAAGATGTATTCCTTTATAGGTCATATCTAATGATACCCAAAATACCTTCTCCCACACCCTCTCAGGAGGGGAAAGAAAGAGAAAAGTGAAATGACTCAGCATACCCCGATCTATCCACAGCATCACAGGAACAGTTTATTCTCCATAGATGGGGGGGGGGGGGGGGGGGGNAATTCACACGCAGCTTAGTCTTCCTCTGGGTGCTTTTTAGCACCCGCAGCTCCAATCAGACTGTGAGGTCATCTTAGTTTATGAGTCAGGCTATCACACCTGCAATACAAGATTACAGGGATACTGCCGTATTTCCCAAGTTAAAAATGACCTAATGTACAGCTACATTGGTATTGAGCTGAACTGGAATTATACATACCGGACTCACACAGGAAGACTGGAATTTGAGTCCCAAGAATTGAGAACATCTTTAAAGCTACTGGGTTCCACAGATGCACAAATAATCAAAGTGCGGTTTTCCTACTAGCACTGAATTTTCTTGAAGTTACTGTGTCTGAATTGATTACTCAGCAAGTTTATGCAAGCGGCTGACAGAAACATGAATCAGTGCTAAAACCACATACTATTTTGACTGACATTGGAAGAAAACCAGTTAGACCTGCTCGATGTTTTGACATCTCTTGCTAAATCAAAGTGATTTTATGAGTTAATCTTTTATGGCAGCAAGAAATCAGCTAAGAAGAAACTCAATCTAGCAAGAGTAGCTAGTTGTCTTTGTTAAAGCAATCATTATATAGACTCTCTTCATTTAATAATTCATACATTCCAAATAACAGAGGAATGTGCACAGACTAAAATCAATGAAAAAACAGATTTTTAAGGGAATCCAGGATTCCTTTTCAGTAAGTTATGTTTATATTTAATGATCTTTGTTAATAGAGTATTAATAATGTTTGCAATGCTTATGTTGCAAAGAAGTTGTACAATGAAGTACAGCATTTATTAAAAAAAATGCATTATCTGTTCTCAGTGTTAAAGGATCATTTTACTTTCTACGTGTACACATAACATTCAAAATAACTCAGGTATAAAGTACTTTGCTGGTTTTCAGTAAACATTTCAGTAGTTCCTGCTTTATTGCAAGACAAGCTAACAAGCAAAAGACACGGTTTCAATAAATAAAATCTCCTATCAGTATCTAATTCTTGTGGTCTTAAGGATACATAATTAGACTCCACAATGAGCCCCTATGTGTGAAGGATTTTTCAGTCATCTTCTCCAAGTTGGGTGTCTCTTCCTACTTGAGGAGCAACTTTAATTGGTCCTTCAGTAGAAGAATCCTCTGTTTTCCAGAAGGAAATGTTTATTTCTGTAAATATTGGGATTTCAGATGCAAACTGAAGTCAAAATCAAGGCTATTTTTCCACTAAAATACACAGGGGACTAAGTAATGGGACTGCTGATGTAAACTTATTTTTAAAGGTGTCAACCTCCAGGAATGGAATCCAGGATCTGTAGTTATAAAATTATTGTTATGGGGTAGCAGATTTAATTACTATGTAATGTTAATTACTAAATTATTAAAGTGTGTAGTCTCGAGAAATGTAATAATGGACCAGCTCTTAATAACTGCCTCAGTGCAAATTCAGGGATGTGACTCCCACTTTTTAAATCAAATCATCTTATTTTTGTGGCTTATAGGACTCCACAATTAATGAGGAAGAAAAATCTTAAATTCAAACCAAATATGCTATTGCTGCCTGTTTGTCTTCCCTTTGGATACATATAGGAAAAACAGTTCTGCATCTAACCTTTTATCCCTTTTAAATTACCAGTGTTTCAGTATTCCATTAAAATCATTACATGCTTTTGGTAATATTTTTGCAGATTACATTGCATTAGAGACTCTTATGATGATGTCATCACACTGGAGATAAAGTATTGTCTAGAAAGGTTTCTTCTCTTTGATGCTGTATCATTTTTTTGGTTTCTTTTCAAACAATCAGCGTCTATGAGACAGAAGGGGTGAAGAGGCTGAGAAGGCTTGATTGTGAAAAGTACCACCGAAACAGAGATGGAAGCAAAGCACTGCTGATTTGCGCAGCTCAGAAAGTTTTTATGTTACTTTTCTTCCACGGTTTCCCTGGGGAGAAAGACTGAAAATATAGGCTGCTGTCACCCTTCCCTCAGGAAGGAAGAGCACTTCCACTTTGTATAATCTCGTAGTGAGATGTGGGTTCAGATCCCCTCGGGCAGAGCAGGGATGTAAACTGGTTTTCCCACATCCTCAGTGAATGTTCCAGGCACCCGAATACTGGAAAGGGCTGCGGTTATTGCTCCTCCCAGCCTGCGAACTGAGACTTTTGTTTCTAATGCTATTCAAGAAATGTGACGGGCACTGAAATATTGCAGAAATGTCAAAAGAAACCGTTCTAGTCTGTCCTAAATCTTTTTTTTTTTAGAAGGTAATTAATACACTGAGGATCATTTGGCCATTTTCTACATTCAAGATAGGAAGCCCAGCTGCTCAAAACAATTCTTTCCCAGATGGTCAAACTCCATCGTCCCCATCAGGGCACAGGTAGTGTATTGTCTTATCCCCCTGGAGTAAGTGCATGCATCCTTATTGCTCGTTCTGCTCTCGTGCCGCAGGGACAATCACAAGATTTACATTCATCTTCATTTGTTCCTTGACTCTCCCTGTACTGCGCTCAAGAAATGTACTGAGCACAGATGTTTTTTCTCCATCCTGACAGAGCACTGGGTCATCAGGGCCTGCCAGAACCCGTCCTGCTTTAATCACCTACCCCATCACCCCCCGGTATCTCCATGCAGTGCTCTGGGGAAGCGCCTCCTTCGATTGCTTTGCATTCAGAGTCCGTCGCTGGGAGCCTACTCTCACCACGTATTCTGAGGTAAGTATCTGTGTGTCCTGAAAGCATAAAGCCTCTTCCTCAAGTATTCTTTCATTTTTGTTCCTGGAAAAACTTGACACCTGGTAAATGCCATTTACTTGCTTATTGAAACTAAACTTCTAAGTTACTCCTTTAAGAAGAAAGAATGTATTTTATATCTTGGTCCATTTTCATATAGAACCACTTATATTAAAAATTCAATACTTCTCCATTCCTATTTTTTGTTAATAGCTTGTACACCTAGATATGAAAGTAGTCCGTGAATTCAAGTACTGAGTTGGATTTTTTCCCTTGTTGATGTATTCTTAAAATACCAGAAAATAATCAAAATATTGAAAATATAAAGCAACATCATAATTAACTTCTATAAAAAAGGAGAGTAATGTAAAAACTGTACAGTGTAAAGTCATAATAATAAAGTATGCCTAATATTAGTACTGTAAGTTTTGAAATAATTGTGATAAATTAAAACCACTTTGTATTTAAAACCACTGTTAGTTTTAGAAAGAATTCCTCAGAACTGAAAACCAACAGTGATAACATCATTCAAATAGTAAGTTTTCATTACTGTTCTGAGAGAGTATATTTCACATAAGACAATCAGATTTCCAATTTTCCAAACCACAGACACACTTGTATTTTGACTGTGTACCCTGCACTTCTGAGTCTGGAGGCTCATGACTGGGGAGGGTTGAAGCCACCGCAGTATCTGGCAGGCATCCTCCAAATGCCTCCACCTCCTTTCTGTCATCTCTGGTACTCCTGCTCTTCTGCGAAGGCTCCCTCAGTGTTCTCCTAGTACCACGCTGCACACAGAAGACTGACTCATACTTTTCCTCTTCATTCTGTGCTTCCCCAAATCCTACACAACGTAAAAGTGGAAGGAAAATTAACCACCGTGTAGGCTGCCCCTTAACCAAAAGGTTCCTAATAGTTATCAATGTAACCTCTTTTTGCATGGTCTTAGTTCTTCTTATATGGACTTGCATATAAAACTAGAAATAGAAATAGTTCAGAAAGCTATCATTAACCCCAGCATCCAGTCTTCTTTCTAATTCAGATTTAACTTCCTGGATTAGTTCGGTGAGTATGAAATACAATAACCCACAGGAGAAGCTATTTTCCCAGTCAGAGTAAAATGAATATATACTCATTTTTTCCATTTCAAAATTAAAAGAAAAATGTAACTAAAAGAATAAAACTCAATCACTACACTTCTCTTTTCTCTCTTAGCGCTGACATCAGTAGCAAAAACTGCAATTCTTCCATCATTCTCCTGTATTTCGAGGAAAAATACCCAACAACAAACTGAAAGATTCTGACAATAAAATTCCTACCAGCGTGTAAATACAGTGATGGAAGATTCAAACTACACTGAAGTTTTTCAAGCACTTCCTGAAAAATAACAGTACTGGAAAAGCTGGATCTTCACTCAGAACGTGCAATCCACTTTCAGGGCGGTGGGAGCGATGCGGTATTTGCCTGCGTCGCTCCGAGTGGAGTGAAAAAGGGGTGTCTTTGCAGTCAATACCGATGAAAAGCTTTTGTTTGGACATTGCTGTTTCCTCTTGATAACTGCACCTTCAAAAAGAAGTTTATCAGGAAAGCAGAGCGACGCTGTGCCCTGTGATTACCTGTGAAATCCTTTTGGCAGGAGGGACGTGGCGCGGGTGAGGACCTGTTATACACCCCTCTGCGCACAGTTGCATGTGTCACTGACTTCTCATTAGCGTGAAATCTTGACCCTACCCAAGTCGGATTTGTCACCCATTTAATTGCAGCCGCAATTACCTCCTTAATGTTTTTGAACATCTTCAGAGAAGGCAATTAGCTGCTTCTGGCCAAGTCAAACAAGCAGGCAGCTTCATGGCAGCTTCCCCCGCCGTGATCTCCTGAGGAGTGGTTTTGTCGATCCTGTTTCCAGCGACGACTGAAAGAGAGCGCTGGTAGAAGGTTGAAGCTGGGCAGAGAGCTGCAGATGAAGGTCTTCTTCCCCTCTAAGGGGCAGTTTCGCCGGCTGCAGGTGTTGCTCCTGCTCCGGCGGTGTTATTTCCACCCAAATCACGTCAGGAACTGCACTCTGCCGAGAAACGGGCCCAGCAGCTCCACGGAGACAGAAAAAAGCCTGTACTAAACTGTGCTCTTCAAATGCCCGCGTCCACACCGCACACACCAACCTACCAAGGTTCGCTTTACCTTATTTTGAATTCAGGTTGTTTCCACAAGGTCTTTTCTAGGTGGGGGGCGGTTTTTACCACCCGACTCGGGAGGGATTCCCGCCCGGACCCGTTACGGGGGTCCCTGGGGCAGCAGGTGAATGGGGGCCGTACAGGGGGGAGAGAGGAGCCCCCTGCTCCCGGCGGCGCCCTGGAAGCCGCGCTGCCCCTGCACCCTTCATGTGTTTTTCACCTAACTTCTCCCACCGGTTCATCGAGCCCCGCAGGGTGACCGGCTCCAGCTGCGGGGGGTGCGCGAAGTTTGGCTGGAAGTAACCAACCCCACACCTCCGGGGTGCGGCCGACCCCCCTGCCCTCAAGGCCGAGAGAGCCCACACCACGGGGCGCCGGGACACCCCGAAAGGCCCCGCCGGAGAGCCCCGCCGCCGCCGCCGGGGGGGGTGCGTGTGTGTGTGTGTGAAGGTGGGGGCGTCGCGGCGCTGAGGCGGCGGGGGCGGCTGCGGACTCCATTTCCCGGCCTGCCCAGCGGCGCGGGCGGCGCGCGCATGCCCGCCCCGCCACCGCGCCCGGCGCTCACGCCTCCTCCCCCCACCTCCCCCCCGCCCCCTCGTCCCGTCGCGCGGCGGGGCGGGGGNGGAGCAGCGGTAACACCATGGAGGCCGCTCCGCAGCCACGGCCACGGCCTGGCGGGGACGCCGCTGCCGCCGCCTCCCCCTTGCCGCCGCCCCCCCCGGAGCAGGAGCGTAAGCTGGAGCAGGAGAAGCTGTCGGGGGTGGTGAAGAGCGTCCACCGGCGGCTGCGCAAGAAGTACCGGGAAGGTAACCGCGGGGGAGGGGGACGCCCCCCATCCGCGCCGCCCGGGCCGGGCCGCCCCGCTCCCCTCACCGCGGGAGCCGGGCCGGGGCGGGGGGGGGGNNNNGGGGGGGGGGGGGGGGGACGGTGCGGCGGGGAGCCGCGGCGGGAGGAGGGGAGGCGCCCCCGCGGGGGGCTGGGCGCGGAGCGGGGTGTCCCCCCGCGGGCGGGGCGGAGCGGGGCGCGGCGGGGCGGCCCGGTCCCCCCCAGCCGCTGCCGGAGCGCTTGAGGGCCGGCTGGGCCGCCGACCGCTGCCGAAGGGGGTGTGTCGGTGTGTGGGTGGGGGGGGGGGGGGGGGGGGGGGGGGGGGAACAAATNCGCAGCCCCGCCGAGGAGCCCCGCTCGGGTCTGCCGAGGTTTTGCCGCTTTCCAGGGGCTGTTGGCAAGCGGAGACCCCTTCGTGGCTCAGGAGGGCTCAGGGCGCATCTCTGGGAGCTCTAATGCTGCGAGGTGAAAGCGTGCGCTTGGCTATAGGTGTGCTACACCTGTCTGTGGACGTGGGTCCGTGTGGCCCGGCGTTAACACACTGTGTGGCGTCTGGTAGGTGATAGGTGCAGCGAGGCCTTTCAACACAGGCAGCTTCCAAGCGGTACGGCGATGTCTTCCAAACTGGGAACCTGCGGCATTGGGGAGGACAGTAGGTCATGAGTGCCAAGAGAGATTGAATGGTGATTTGGAGAGGCACAGGTCTTTGTGAACTGTTTGTGCCTCCTGTCTTTCAGCCACGGAGGGGATAGTTCAGGCTGCAGCACTAAGCAAAAGAGTTGGGAAAAGCTGTTGTAAAATAAATTACTCAGAGTCCTTCAAAAAATCTACTTTGTCATCAGTATTAATGCCCTTATGCAAGGTTCTTATGGGTGGTATTGGAATGCTTAAAACCTCCCAGAAATGCTTTCTGATGAGTGTCAGATTTGAGATTTGTTTGCTGAAATTTGTAGCCTCTTCAGGTTGATTATAATGATCTGTCTAATCTTTATAACACAGGTTACAAAAAATTCATCCATTCATTCTTTCACTGAGTCCAGAGCTCTTTCTGACCTGGTACATATATCTCAAGAAGGACACTTACAAAATGTGAACTCTTCCTGTTGTAGGCACTAGTTCTTGCCTCTCCTCTATGTCTGCATATGACACTTCTGTTAGAGTAACAAGGTCATTCTGCTTTCTGGACTTAAGAAGTCTCCGTGGGAGCCTGTCCATGGGATTTGGGTACAGATGTCTACCTATGTAGACAATGATCAAGAGTCACTGCTTATTTTGGCCTTGGTGAGCCAAAACTGAAGGGAGGATATCCCTTGTTCTCCTGACGTTTAGGTGAAGGAACATAGTACGTTTTAACAGTCAAATCCTGCCAAAAGAGCCCAGCTTTGAGCAGTTCCTATTTCTCTTGTTATTTCGGAGTGCCTGCAGATTAAAGCAGACAAACATTGGCATTGTTAACTTAAAAAAAAAAAAAGTGAGCAATCTCTGTAACAACTGAATTTTTTTTAGATGAGAGCCTAAATTACATGGAATTCTGTGTAAGCCTACTTCTCAGCAAAGAGCAAGTTAGTATGTAAGGATAAGTTGTGTTTTATCTTTAGTTCAGTGTAATTGGTTAAACAGAAGAGCAAATAGCACGCTTAACTTACTTCGTATGTCCTGTAAATCATGTGTTAGTGAAAACTTTACAGTGTTTTTTCTAGTCACTCTAAATTAGCAATGTTATATGTGTTTTCATGGAGAGAGTTAAAATCTAAACAGTTCATTACATCTGTGCAGCAAGGAGAGCTCCACCCATTACCTACTCATCCAATAGTAGGTAGTCTTTACAAGTTACTAATGATTCATAGTCGTAGTACTTCATACATTAGGTTGTTTCAACTTGAGAATTTTATTTTTGGAGTCTTTTCTGCCTACATTTCTCTATGCTTCTAAAAGCAGACTTGAGAATCTCCTTCCTAAATGCCTTTAATGTCATTCTGAAATTGTAATACTAGTATGTTCTTGACTTGTGAGGGATCTTTTCTTGGGTTTTTTTATTTGTTTTGTTTTGTAATACTCAGAGACCCTAACTGGCAAGTACAGTTATCCTGGAAAAATCAAAGTTGTCAGTTAGCTAAAGAGAAGTAAAAAAGCAACAAATCCTCTGTAATTTCTCAGTATGAATTGAATTATAACTAGTATATGAAAAAGCAAAGGTTAAAACTGCATCCTTGGTTATATGCTTACAGCTTATTACACAGGAAAAGCCTCTTGTCTCCACAGTGCAGTGCACCCACCTCCATATGAAGCAGGAACAGAACTATCTATATTATTCCAGAATCTTGTATTGTCCTTTTTTTTGTTTTGTGGGTTTTTTTCATTTTTTTTTACTCTGCCTCTTCTCATGTTTACTAGAGTTCTGTGAAGCTAGTTTCCATTTTGTCTAAATAAGCAAACCGTACTAGAATTGCTGTTGCATGGACTTCAGTGCTTTGTCTGTAGATACTAAAATAGAATTGCTTATTAATTTTGTTGGTAGAAGCAAAAGCATGTTGAGTATCCTTTTGAAAGCTATATGATTATGTTGCACAGGGTGGGTAAGTCTAAGAAGGCCTTTGGTGTTGTAATATTATCTTAAGTTACTGTCTTCTGTTAGAATTGTTGAAGGGAAATAGATGCGTCCTTGAGACACTGAGATGTTTGTTGATAGAATTTATACAGGCTTGATTTTAATAAGCTGATTTCTTTGAGAATTCATTTGCCTTGCTGATGTTAGCAAGCCTTGAGTTTCAATGAGCAATTATAAAGGCCAGCCAGTGTATTATCTGACTTGCTTATAACTGGCACCATTGTTATCATTTTGTTTCATTTCCCACAATGGTTCCCCTCTTTTTTGAAGATGAGCCAGTGGAAAAGTGACAGTATGCTTCAAAACTGCAAGCTAAAATGTTTCTGAAGAAGTTGCATACTTGTCAAAGTGCAAAAGCAGTATTTCTTAACCAGGGATGCATCACAACAAATTTTTTGCAGTTACTAAGGAATTAATAGAGTAAAGTTCAGTCAGAATCATGTCATCTAAAGGGTTTGATTTTTTTTTTTTTTTTTTTTCCTTGGTGAAAAAACGTAACTCTTGAGATTCATCAGAGCTGAATCTTGGCTACTTTTTTTAAGTTCTGCATTTGTTGAACCACTTTTGCTTGTAAGTATGGTGGATGGGTTTTGTTTTTACTTTTGTACTGTAGCTCATGTCATATCACAGTCCCAGAGCATGCCAGTGTATTTATGACAAGCATTTGCTATGTTCAAAATGGTTCAGCTTAAACTTCAAGTTAGCATTGAACCGCATTTTCTGTTTTCTTCAACAATTTTAACTTTTTACTGTATGACTAGTACTAACCTTTTCCTATTTTTGGGATGTTATTAATCTAGTGTGACTTCCTAGTGGGGATATTTATATTTTCCTCCCTTTTTCATGTCCTTTTCCTTTCATCCTTTTCAATTTCCTTCTCTTCCCCTTACGCCCTCCCTGTTGTTAATTAATAAATGAAGAAGGGTAGTATGTAATCATAAATGCCATGGCAGATTTGGTATTTTGTGATTGTAGGATACTCTTCCCCCCACTGTGGATGCTAAGGTAGTATTATACATCATATATTTTAAAATGGTTTAATTAAGTTTAACTTAATTAATTGTGGGTTTTTTAGTGTGAAGAAAGTGTATTTTTTTAATTAAGGTGACAGATCCTTGTCCACACTGAGCGCGTGTGTCAACTAAATTAACCTATTGTTAATAAGTTCTTTCAGACTACTTTAAGGCAGTGATAGAGACAAAGAAAACATGTTTAGTGGTTCCTAAAAGTACCCATCATTCCTCAGGTTAGCCTATAAACTTTTTTTTCATGAAGAAAACATTCTGAAGTGAGAAAACACACTGAGTTGTAATGTGTTCACTTAGGAGTGTATCTCATTAGTGTAAAACTAATGTTTTTATGAAGTTTTACTTCTGTTTCCTGTCCAAATGGATTAGCTTAATATGAATTGCCTTACACACCAGGGTAAAATCCAAAAGCTGAAACAACAGCTCTCAAGTGCTCAGTTATTCACTTACAAGAAACTTCAGGGTTCTGCATGCTTGACACAAGCACTTAGAAAGTATGGAAATCATGAAACCTGAATTTGGGCTTCTCCTACTAGCCTGTTGCAACATGGGAGGTGGGGGGAGAAACAGTTTCTCATTTAGTGTCTTGCTCTTAGTTTTGTTGCCTGGTACGTTAGGTGGCCCCAAATTTTACAGGATTTTCCACTGTGCATCTTTTAGGTACCTGTAACCATAGGCTGCAACATGTCATACTGGTTGCGTATATGCCTGTATGTTGCGTGTGTTGCATGTACGCTGATGTGTCAGGCCTGACAGACAGGCTTGTTAAAGCAGATTTAGTGGTTTGTAGGGAACTAAACATGATCTGTCAAACATCTGCTATGTAATATTTGTTTGTTTCCAATTGCAAGTAGGGTTAATTTTTACTGTGATAAAAATCCCTCCCCTGATACACAGGCAGCCTTTTTTTTTTCCTCTGAGTTGTTTGCTACCTTTGTAGCCATGCAGAGCTGTATTTATGAAGTAAACACTTTCTATGCAGCATGACCCTCAGTTAGATAGACAGTTTTATATATAAGTCTAGAAAGATGATTTGCAAGACCCTTTACTTCTCCCTGGAAGTCCCATATTCAGGACAAGTGGAAAAAATTTGCTGAGGTATCTGTAAAGCTATTTTCTGAAATATTTTGCTGTGTGTTTTGTTTCTCCTTCCATACTGTTCAGACTTAGAATCACAAGAGCACTGATGTTTGGCCTGATACTAGATACTGTATCACAAAAGGTGATATTTACAAGAGGTAAGGGGCACAAACTTGAACATAGGAAGTTCAATCTTAACATGAGGAGGAACTTGTTTACTTTGAGGGTGGCAGAGCACTGGAACAGGCTGTCCAGAGAGACTGGAGACATTCAAAACCCGCCTGGACACCGTCCTGTGCAACCTGCTGTAGGTGACACTGCTCTGGCAGGGGAGTTGGACTAGATGATCTCCAGAGGTCCCTTCCAACCCTGACCATTCTGTGAAAAGCTGATAGAAACATTTCTAGGTGGTACTTTGATTCATTAAAATAAAGATTTGTTGAAACTTCAAAGAAATGGGTAGTAACTTTATTAAGAGTTTTTTCAAATCCAGAAAATTAGGAAGAATTTACAGAACACTGCCTGACAATAATAAGTAGTCTAAGTAGGTAAGTGGTTTAGACGTTTGTGTGAGACGAGTCGTTCTGAAGTCAGTTGCTTTATGGTCTCTTCCTCTCTCGTGTTTTTCATGAAAAACCTTGAGAGAGCTTAAGTTCTTCCTGATGTGAAACAGGAAACATTTTGCAATAGTGGCATTTTTCACAGGACAGGAAAACTTTGTCGCTCACTTTACATGTTATTTAACAGTTGTTACTCCTTTTTGTTGAAAACTTATGTTTATTTCTACACTGTAAACCAGTTATATTTTAGTTCTCCATTTGTCTTTCCCCAGTTGCGTGAATTTCTTGGAAGAGGTAAACATTTGGAAACAGTAACTGTTACATTTTCAATCAACAGAAACTAAATTCCATTTCATTAAAAATTAAAGTTGATGCTATTTTATGACATAGGCATTAAGATGTGATTGTCCTTACAGGTTGCACACCAGTTTTGCAGTGAAACTTCCATTAGAAATCCCATAACGTTTTACCATTTGGGGGATTTAACTAATCAAATTGTTGCTATAATTTAGCTAGCCCACAAATTTTGAATGCCCACTGGCTACAGCACAGACTTGCATCCACTGAATGCTCTATGTAACCTCCTTCCTAGCTCCCTTATTGCCTTTGCGGGGAAAATGGTGTTCCTCTTGCAGGGTCAGCATAATGAAATCTGTACCGGTGCCTCATCTGCTTTGCTCCTGTGTTTGCACAAATCTACCAAAATCAGTATTTTCTGTTAAGGTCTGTGTTGGTGTCGTTGAGGTGCAGCACATAGTCTGTCCCAGAAAGTCTGGTTTGGGGAAGAGGAGAGGGGGGTGATAGTTTCCAACAGAGTAGGTCCAACACCTGGGGGCACTAATTGCTTAAACTATCACAAGTAGGCTCCCCACTGTTCGCGTGACAGCCATCAGAGATTTATAGCAGATTGGAGACAAATATCATTCTTCAGGGTGATATAAGCTGACCTCTAGTAGATGCTTTAAATAGCAGATGAGTTGTACCCTGGGAGTCTAGTGTAAACAGATAGATAGGAAGTTTACCTGACAGGTCAGATGTACAGAAATCTGCATTTGGTCAAATGGATCCTTTCTATGTGAGTAGAAGGGAGGAACGTTGATATTGAGACAGATAGAGAAAATAAGGTTCTTGCACTCTGGTAGTTTTTTTTTTTTTTAAAACATTTCATTGTGAAAGATTTCAGGTAAATCCTAAGAAATGTAAAGCAAACACTAGTCAGACAAGAGAAGGAAAATATTAGCTCTGATTGCTTGAACTTTGCCCGAGTTGAAGTTCATGTTATGTATTTAGACATATAAAACTGGAAAACAGTGAAGCCAAAAATACCTAATGTCTTTCACAAGAAATACTGGATATGCTGTTTTAGTAAGACAAACGTTCAGTAAGTTTCTAGTTTATCTTGTATACACTGAAAGCTGTAAATAGCATAGTATTAGCTGATATTCCTCATGTAATTTTATTAATCATTGCCACAGTATCCAGACATTTATTAGTAGAGCTAAATTTCAGCTGACAAGTCACTGTTAATGAGGAAATTTTGTTGGATATTCACAGGAACTTGATTTCCGCTTTAGCCTAGCGGACAACGTAGGGTCGCACTGTTTAGTGTGTTGTAGAAGCTAGTTTACTGTTTCCAGAAAGTAAGTGAGAGGTGGTCTTAAGAGGCTAAAAATGAGATGGATTTTTTCATTCCACAGTGCATTGCCATCAACAACAAAAAAGAAAGCTCAAAGATCTTGCTAGGCATTGCTATGGCCAGTAGCCTGTCATCTGAAGTTACCCAGCATGGTCGTGGGCACTTGTTAATTGTGGGGATAGGTTTGCTTTTTACAATGAGCAATTCCGAGAGCGCAAGAACTTTATTAATACTCTTGCACAAATATGAACGTGTCACTTTTGCTTCTGGCTTTCATTATTTGTCAATTTATTGAGCTTATTTTCTCCTCTACCAGAGCCATCAAAGGTGTACATAGGAAGGCAATGTGCTCTTAAATAGAAGTATTGAAAAGGGAGTGGATTGAATCTGTTTTTTTACATTACCAATTTATATCAGCATGTAGGTAGCCAAGACTTCAAACCCTTAAATCAAGACTTCAAACCCTTAAATCCTTGTTTGGTTGGGGTCCGTCCCCCCCCTCTTTTTTTTTTATTACAGCTACTTTGAATTCAGAAAATTGTGGTTTTCCTAAAGGAAATAATGGCTGTTCTAATTCCAATTTTCTTCAAGTGTTAAAGCTGTTTCTTTTGAGGGGAGTTGTTGATTAAGACCTAAACCTGAAGTTTAAGTGCATGCTGTTACTAAATTTTGAGATGCAAGATTTTGTTCGGTGGTGGATGAAATATTTTGTACTTGTTTTTGAGATTGTCAGAGATGACTGCACTGATTTTTTCTGAAAAGCACTGATGGAATTAAGGAATATAGTAGTTACAAAACTTGTTTTGTGGATACAGTAGTATTTTTAACTCTATATGACTTAACTATTTTATTGCTTGATAAAATAGAATAATTCAAATCAGTTGTCTGGGGTTTTATCCCATTCCAAAATGAGAATTTGGAGAATTTGCCTTTAACAAAACTGACCTCTGTTTCTCTTATATACAGAGGGTTGTGTTTTATTTAAAATATCAATTGATATTATTTGTTCCATCAGAAGTTGAAGACTAATTGACGAATTATTTTTTCTTACTTATTTCATAAACATACCTTAAATGACAGTTCCATTTCGTGCTCTACAATGAAATGTCTTTTAAAAATAAAAAAGACAAATAAAAAATAGGATGCAAGAAAGTTGGATTTTTTTTCTTAAAAATAGACTGCCTGGAGAGAACAATTATGGTGTGGGATTGTCCCGCCAAGAATGACAAACCTGGTCTTCTCACGCTGTGCTGGGGACCTTTGAGATCTTGCAAATAAATGCGGAATGACGGGAGTTCTTACTGAGCTTGTATGATTCTTTCTTCTTTATTAAAAATGTTTTCAGCTGTTGAAGCTTACAGCTAATGTTAGGTCTTTATTGCTGTCACCCACAATTAAAGCTATCTTGTAATTAGGATCATTTAAAAATAACTTTTGCATGGCTGACCTGTTCTGTCTGTGACAGGATTCAGCAACTGCTGATTACTCTGTGGTTGTGTTTGGGGGTTTGATTTGGCTATTCTGCGGGCAATATTAATGTGAGTGGAAACTATTTAGAGGGGTTGGTTCATCTGTTCTAGGTAAAAAGTATTGGATTTTTGTTACTGCATTAGAAAAGACTGTTACAAAGAACCTACAGGTTGGTCAGTCATTTGTTGATTGACAGAATTGCTAGAAAGAGGTGGGCTTTGGGCTTTTTTGGTTTTAAAAGAACAGTTAATCTTCAAGGTGAAGAGTAAGTAATTTATTTATTTTATAGGCAATTCTGGATAGAGAGGAGAGCAAACATTAAATAATTTTAAAATAATGTCACCATAGTGATTTGAGAGGTATGGGAAACCCCTGTTATGAGCCAGTCTTGCCAATCGCACTTTTCAGCTGGAGGTTGGCATAACTGGTTCCGTGATGGAGATCTGAGGTGTATGAAGATCTCTGAAGAGTCAGAGCTCAAACCAGGTTTTAAATCGCATAAAAGGTGATCCCCACATGCATGGTAAGAGTATTGAGTAGCCTTAGACTTTATATTATGATATGGTCATGAGTACATCAGGTGAAAAGTCTAATGCACAATATCAAACATTGACTTTAAGATGTGATCAAACATGCAAGACGCTTTTTTTATTCCTTTAGATTAGCCTACCACAAACTTCTGTTTAATTTATTTCATTATTGATTGCTTAACAGAAGAATTTATTTATCTTATTTCTTTAGTAACCATTAGTTTTGCAACGAAACCTTCCTGCATATTTTACTGCCTTTTTGGTTGAACAAGCAATGATTCATTAATAAATGTTTAACTCCAGTAGAGTTAATGCAGTATTTGCACAAAGATTATAATGTATTGTTTGAAAAATTAATACACAGTGGATTATAATATATTGTTTGAAAAAATTTAATACATATCTCTACGGTGTTCTGGGTATCAGTTTGAAATTGGATGCTGGAAGACCTGTTGTAGTCACTACCTCAAAATCTCAACAGATAAGAAGCATTATTTGCATTTTCAATTCAGTATTGGAGTATGATTCTGGAATTAAAGTTCCTGTAAATCCAGTGTGCCTGTCTGTGCCTTCTCAAAGCTCACTCTGGAGAAGAATGGGGAAAAAAAACCCAAAACAGCTCACTACCACAGTACTTGCTCAAGGGAAACTGAACCTCAGGCACTTCTCTGAAAGTCTGTGCACAGTGGTGCCAATGTCGTAAGAAAACCCTTGATCTACAGTTGTTTTGGAGCGTACGTTAATGAAAGGGCAGATAAATGGGCATCATGTCAAACCCAGTATTGACAGTGGGTCAAAAGCAGATGCTGAGACAAGAATATATGAGAAGTGCTGCTGGAGTATCACTGTATGCTTGCTTACCATTCTGTCTTTCAGTGATTTCATGGTTTAAGAGCTCCTGAGTTAGAAATTGCATCTTTAAATACGAAGTTTGTTATGGATTTATTATTTTTTTTTCCCAGCTACATGAACTTTAAGCTTAATTATATATTTTGTGAAGAATTTTTTTTTTGCTTTGAAGCTGTCTTTTTAGGTTTTTCCCAAATGTCTCCTACTCTTGGAACAACCAGAAGTTGTTCCATATTTACCTTTCCTCTGTCACTCGTGATCTTGTGGAGGTCTGTCCTCTCCTGCTTTCATCTGCCTTTTTCTTGCCTCTGTTTAAGTGTTCCTCACACAGAAGCTGTGCTGTATCTGTCCCACGTTGCTGTGTTCTGTATCTCTAGACCTGCTGTATCAGTAGATGAAAAAAAAACAGAAATGCGGACGGAATTGACTTGATATAGGCTGTGTGACGGAATTACTTTGTGATGAATTTTTCACTGTTGTTCTGCATGTCTGTCTTAATAGTCTGTATCATTCCATTTTATTTTCTTGTCAGCTCAGTGCCAAGAAGCTGTTATTGTTACAGGCAGCTCTGTTGTAACCCAAAGTTCATGTCTCAGAGTACTGGTAGTCAGCTCCCTGTCTGTTGCTATATATCTAAATCTAGGCTCCCTTATGTGTGGACCCTTTTGCCCCTCTTCTGACTTTCAGAGAGAAGTGCAAATCTGCCTCGTTCAGAAGGAAGTAAGAAGAGTTGCTATGAGAGCAAGATTTAGTGTTAGGAGGCGTTGCTACTTTGCTGTAAGAAAGGACTGGCTGGTTAAGAACATCTGGTCTTTGCGTATTTCTTCTCCCCCATCTGTCTTATTTCTTAAGTTTTAAGGAAAAGTGGTATTTGGAAATAGAATAATTGCTTAAGAATAGACCAAATGAAGTAATGGACTAAAGGAAGAACAGTATTAAACTTGGGATTTTGTATTTGTGATGTTTTCCCTCAGTAAGTGTTCACTCATTTACTTTTTCCCTTTCTAATTAGCCGTGTATTCTTCAAACAAAACTCTAGCAACTGCATGTCATTTGAGCATGTCACAGTTGTCTGGAGCATGCAGTAAGATTCAGAGTATTGTGGAAGAGAAACTATGAAACTTTATCTAAATTGCACCAGAATGAATTTGCTTTGACAATACACTTTGAACTTGGGTAGTGCTTTCTGTCTTGCTGCTGTATACATTCTGCACTTTGTTGACACGAGAAATAAAGATTTGTAAGAGTTGTGCTTATTTTGCCCCCTTTGCTGGTAGGACGCTGTCTATACCATTTCTTGCTCTCTTTTGTCAGTAGAACATGTTCTGTCCTGCATCATAGTTTCTATATAAGTCTGTCCTGAAAGCTCTGGAAGAGAGATGCACAGGTTTTAGGAGAAACCCCTGTGGGGGCCTGCTTGCAACTTGGGTGTTTCTCTGCTCTGGTGGTCAGTTGGCAACTATGCTAGTGCCTTTTCTTACAAAGCATATCTCTCTGAACTTGGGTCATTTCGGAAATAATGAGGGATACCTCTCAAATATAATACAGTATTTTTTTTTTGTCCCGTCTAATAACTTTCTCATATATGCTTGTTGAATAGCAAGCAGAATACGTGATTTCTTGCATAGCTTCCTTATTTTCTTAAAAATAAACTATGTCTACTCCCTTCCATCTCAAATGCTATCTTGCACAAAGGAGTATAAACACCTGTTTTTAAACATGACTCATTTTGATGATGGTACAAGTGTGCTAGATGATTATTTTTGAAAAGAAAATTGCCATGACATCCCTAAACCAAACTTAAATAGGGAGTAACCTGGATGCTTGGTTTAAATCTTCGAAGTATACAACTATCTATACTTGTCCATCATACCCAGTCTTGCTGTAATTGGAGGACAGGTGAGGTGAGGGATTGTTACTGCTTTGCACGAAGAAGAAAAAAAAGTTGCCTCTGGAAGAAATCTGTTAGTTATTTCCTGCTAATTAAAACAAAGCACATCAAAGAAATTGCCCTAAGTGGGTTAGAAACAGAGATGTCATACTGATACGAGGATAGGTCATACTGTAGATAAGTTTCAGGCTTTAGCAGGCATTAGTAGTTAGCTTATGCTTGACACACTTTTAAAATATTTAATTGTAATACGAAGGTGCTACAAAAACTGTTTCTGGAACCATGTTGTGAAAATGTGTTGATTGTCCGAGTCAAAGCTTAAAGTATAGCTCTGCTGTTGAAAGCTTGTTGCTAGCTGTATCGGCTTGTGGGTGCAAAATCAGTAGGTAACTTCTATTCTACAGATCTATATATATTTATACTAGATGCATGCACCAAAAGGAATTAGTGAAGATCATACCAGTGAGCATGTAATTTCTTTCTTAGGGCAGAAGTGTCCTTTTAGTAAGGTATACCAAGGTTTTGCGTGCTGTAGAAACCACAATAGGAATTGTGGCTAGCCATGACAGGCATTTATCTTGTTTTTGTTTAGCAGTACATTATGTAAAGCAAGCTAGGAGAAGTGGATACTTAGCAGCAAAAGAGGCAAAATCATCATGTTTAATTACTTTGCAGTGCCAGAATTTAACCTGTAAGACTTCTTTTTAGCAAGGTGAAGAGCATGGAAATAAATCTGTCCTTGGAGATCAGCAGACAAGTTTATCCTGACTGTAGTTGGTTTGATTTTTTTCAGTACTTTCAGTACTTTCTCCTAGAAGCTAATTCATTGAGACTGGCTAGATTAGGCAGGCGTCAATGAAGGCTTGAAATCCTTTTCCAATATATCCAAAGAAATCTATATTTTGGGTTAAACTTTCTGACATTTTGGCATGTAATATCATCTGCAGTATTTGCCATGAACTTGAATGCTACCAGGAAACCTTTCATTCTTTCATTTCTGAAATGTTTGTCATGTTAATGCTCACAGACAGAAATCTGAAAGCAGGATTTCCCAGGGACTTGAATTTTACAGGACAAAACTGAACAAAATCAATATACTGAGAATATTGCTAGTTTCTCAAGTACCCAATAGTCCTTTCCTTCTCCAAGGCCTGGAATGTTGCGTTTGACTAGGGAAAGGGGACCTTGTTTTTGTTACATGCAAGTAAAGTAATCTCTTGGTGTGTTATGTAACTTCTTTTAATTGGAAGATGGGGACTTTGCCATGGAGATAATGAGGCACTTTGTATCTAATGTGCAATTTTTTTGTTGTTGTTGTTTTGTTTAGTGGGAGACTTTGATAAGATCTGGCGTGAGCACTGCGAGGATGAGGAAACTCTGTGTGAATATGCTGTGGCAATGAAAAACCTGGCAGATAATCACTGGGCAAAAACTTGTGAAGGGGAAGGCCGAATTGAATGGTGTTGCAGGTAAGTGTTAGTGTATTTGAAAGAAGCAATTGCACACTTCTCGCAATTCTTTATAATACAAGGCTTAAGCTTGTTTTGCTTTTTTTCCTTTTTTTTAAGATTTGTTCTATAACATGTTAATGATTTATTGCTTCGTAGAACAAGTACCTTCTTACTGTTCTAACTTACTACGAAAATGTAGCTTATGAAGTGTTTTGTTATAAAGGTGGCCCTTTTTTTAAAGTATCTTCAACAACCAACTTTTTTTCCTCGAGAACTGAAGCTGTTCGCAAGTAAACCCATGAAATAATTTTCTATACATTTGTCTGAACCTAAACTGAACAAATACAGTGAGTATAGCTCAAGTTTAATTTTCAGGGCTTTGGTTTGATTTGTGCAGATAATAGTGTTTGATCTCTAAATGCAAATCTCTGCTGCTTAATTGTCAAGTCTTAATTTTGACTTCAACCTCTGTGAAACTTGTTTTAGGTGGATTTTAAATTTTAAAATTCCTGTGTCATAAACATCTATTAGTGAAGTCATGAAGTGAGTTCAGCTAAACTATTTCAGTCCTTGAGGAAAATAAACTAAAAGAGGAGAAATGTTGATCACTCAGGATTCCTGCATGCAGTTGGCATCCAGGGCATACTATGGAATCTGGACAGCAGAATAAAACAAAATACTGTTGAAATCTAACTAGGAGGAGGATTTATCAGTGGTCCGCCCTTTGGGAATGACTTTAGACAGGTGAAAAGTAACATCATGTGCAAGTCTGTAGGTCCTGCAGGTGAGTGTTGCAGTGTGAGGAGCAAAACACAGCAAAGAAAAGCTGGCATGGTATCGCTAAATTTAAATTCATTACATGGGTCTTTTGAGTCCATAAAACAAGACAAAAAAAAAAAAGGTGGGGGGCAACAACTGTGAAACAGTTGATCTGGAGTACATTTTGGTGGCAACTTGAGCTGTTCTGTGGCTTCTGGAAATGGAGCAAGTGATAACAAGCTTGTTTCCTTTTTCCCTATGACAGACTCTTAAATATTTGAAAATCATTCCTTTATGTATCAATCTTTTATGCTTTAGCTTAACCCCCCCCCCCCCAAAAAAAAAAAGGTTAAGTGTTTCTCTATAGAACCTTTTCAGACATGTTTTGTGTATCCTTATCCCCTTTACAAGAGAGGTGGATCAGTTGGAAAGAACTATGCTCAGAAATGGATGCACCGTTTCCCTGGCCTTGTCAGGGATAAATAAAATGAAGAAATATTACTGAGGTTGTAGTAAACTCTTGTTATGCTGCTGACCTTGTTTGGTGGGTTTTCTGTGTTGTGTGGGGGTTTTTTTGTATTGGTGCAGGCATTGATTTATGCTCACTTGTGATCCCCAACTGCCTATTTCTTTTTTACAAGCTTCCTCAGTTCCTAATTGTTTTCTTGTATTTGTGCTACTTGTTACCTGTATGGAAATGCTGATATTGGTACTTCTTTTTACTAAATTACATTCTCTTGAATCATATTGAATTCTAATATGGTGATTTCTTTCAGTATCTTCTTCCCCCACCCCAGTTTGGCATAGTTTGCAGATCAGTTAAGAGCGGTTCTGACTGTTCCCAATGTTCAGGTTATCTGTAAAAATACTAATTGTACTGGACCCAGGACAGACTCCCATAGAACACTACTTGATATTTTCTTACGATTTGATTGTCAAATAATATATGAAGCTTTTTTCAACAGAGCTGTGTGCACTTACTTTAAAGTAACTTCAGCTAAACTTGCCTTAGCTTGTGGCAAGCTTGTCTGTTGCCCTGTAGGACAGGATAATGTTCCTTGTGGACAGTTGATGGCCTGTGTATTAAAGTTGTTTGGCTCTGTGTCTCACTTGTTTTCTGTTTGTAGTTCCTACAAGACTTACAAAATAAACATTTAAATAAGTGTCCAGCTTGGGCCTTGCAGCATGAACTCATATTAAGAAGAGAATCCACCCAGTGAGAGACACTAAAATGTTCTGTCTCAGTCTAAAGTTTCAATTAAAGCAGGTCAGGTGTTTTACATCAGTAGAAGAAAGAGGGGTACTTTTCACTTTTGTGTGTCTCAGATTAAACCAAAGCCTGGATGGCTAGATACCAGAATGTATCAGATTGACTTTGTGTTCTGCTATTTTTTGTTCCTTCTCAAAGGGCCAAGAGGTGTGCCAGACAGATGGCAGGTCCCATTGCCGCTGCTACTCCTTGTGTCTGGGTGCATAATTGCATGCAGGAGAACTTGACTTGCATGAGACTTCACTGAAAGCTTTTGCTCAATGCTTTAACTGTGTCACCATGACAGCAGGAAGGTAGCAGATGTATTAGGTGAAGCTTAATTTGGGAGTGAAATGCTGAAAATACTTCGGAACCATGGGTNAGAACCATGGGTGCATCCCTGCTGAAGAAAGGATAGTCTAGGCTTTTTTGGTTTTCTTTGAAGAAGTATCTTTTTCGATATCTGAAACTGGGAAGTGTTTTTCTCCCCTAGTTAAAAAAAAAGTTGTGTTTTTTTTTTTAATCTTTCCTTCATTTTTCTTGTATTCTTTTGAAACACCTGATAAAGTAAATCAGAGAACGCAAAATAACCACTAGAGAAGCCACGTGTATCTCTCAGGATCAGGAATAAAAATTTTCTTGCAGGGTTCCCCTTTTGAAAGCCTTTCTAGCTATATAGTTGAAGCCACTGGAAAAATGCGTATTCTGACATTAATTCTTAAACCAGATGACATAAAACTTATTATTATTTTACTACTTTATTATTTGTTGATTTAAACAAGTACCTACCCAGACTTCAGAAGCTGTAAAAGATGTAAAGCAGTACATGATAGACTGTGCTGATGACCATATGCTGCATTGTATAGGGCCAGTTTAATTTATTGTTTCTGTGCAACATTAGACAACTGTTGGCTGGGGGGGGGTGGGGGTGGGGGGGCAGCAAGGGGAAGAGGGATTAAAACTTTGTTCCTTCTAGATGCAGGTTAATGGTCCCCTGAGTGGTGTTGTAAAAAAGCCTGCAACACTGAACTGTCCTTCCCTTACGTTCTTTTTATACTGTTAGAAAACTGAATACAGTAGCAAATGGTATTTGGAAACTAACTATTAGGCTAGGAATATATCCAGCCTCTCCACTGTATATGATGTGAAGGAGGAAAAAAAAAAAAAAGTAATTGGTTGGAGTTGAGTTTCTTAAAGGGAAACATACACAATCAAACAGGTACAGGTAGAAGTTGCTTTACTTCAAGATGGTAGGAAATTGAGTTAATAAATGTATAATTACAGTAGCACATTATGTCCAGGTTACTTATTCGTGCTATGAGGGGGAAAAATTAGTTTCTCTTTCTTTTCATTTATATTACAACACAAAACTTAAACCAGAGTGGGGTAAGATGATGTTTACCCTGTCCTAACTCGTGATTTTTGCTGGCATAAGTAGGCTGGTGAACCTTTGTATGGACAATGAATGCCGGCCTGTTCTGGTTCTAGTTAAAACAAAATAAGCTAGACCAGCAGGTTTGCTTCTTTCTGTTGCTTTTCCATCAGTTTTAAGACTTGTGTTGACTTGGCAATTTTTTTAAATAACAAAAGCCAAAATCTGCACTTCTAACTAAAAATGGCTGTCATGACAAAGTGCTATTTAGACCTCCACCTTTTTAAAAAGTCTTTTGACTTTCATGAGCAAACTGAAGAAATATGGACTTGATGAAGTTACTGTCAGGTGAGTGCAGAACTGTTTGGAGAAACTTGCAGAGAATAGATATTAGAAGCTTATGTTAAAAATGTGATTTACTGAGGAGGACTCTGTCACTGCATCCATTACTAATCAATATTTTCATTAGCAATCTGCTAGAATAAAGTATATTTATTAAATTTGCAAATGAGGTCAAACAGAAAAGAATTGTCGCTCTGAGAGCAGGATTAAAATTAACAGTGTTGTTAACTATACCAAATATTATCAACTATACAAATACAGGCCAGGGAGTAGTTGGTTGTATCAGTCTTCTAGAAAAGCATTTGGATTCTGTAGCAGGCCACAAGCTGAATATGAAACAGTCATGGGATGCTTTTGCAATAAAGGCAAATAACATACTGGAGTGTGTTAATTAGATTGTCCACAAGATACATAAAGTACTTCTCTGACTTTGTTTAGCATTGCTCTTAGCCAAAACATCATCTTGGCCACTGCACTTAAAAAATAACAAGCAGCAGCTCAACTCCAAGAAAGACAAAGAAATGATGAAAAATCTTCTATTTTTTTTCCCCAAAAGCCTTGTGTTTTTTTCTAGAAACTGGCTGAAACTCTAGTCAAAAGAAAAGAAGGCTAAGTGATCTCTTACAGGATCTTTGAGAATAACAGGTCTCTGCTGGAACTGGAAAGCTGATCCTGCTTGGGTCTGGAAAATTGAATGAATGAATGTTTGAAGTCCTTTCAACACTGTTACGCAGCTTTTCTTGATGAATGCAGTTAGTCAAGCAATTCACTTTTAGGAGAATGGAATTAAGAGGGAGGTGGTGTAAACAGGAGGAGGGAAATGATTTAAAATAGAAAAAAGACTTAATGTTCATTGTTCATGTTTGTATGACAGTCTTCATTTTTGCTCTTAAATAATACTTTGTTCTGACAAAACTGTATCTGTTTGTTGAACACTAGAGCTAATTAGAGCAGTGATCATATGATAACTGTTGGCTATTTTCAAGTTCTTGGAATCCTCCGGTAATGAATATTGCTTCCAGAAGCTGGCTTGGGGTGGAGGGGTGAATACAACACCAGAGAAACATCTGATTACAGACCTAATTTTGTTTCTCAAAAGGAAAATGTCTCAAAACCCTAGAACTGAGACCAAGTATGAAAAATAAAATGGAAAAATGTATTGTATACAAGTTTCTCAACTTGAAGTTTAACAGAATATAATTGTGATAATAAAAAATTACAATAATTTAGATTGAGAAACCTAGTGGATTTCCTTAACCTAAAGCTGGGTGCTCATGACAATAGCAAAATATTTTCCAGCCCAGAGGAAACTTTTCTGCTTTTCTAGGTATGATTAATGTATACAAGGGAAATTGAGAATTCTCTCTTCCTTGATTTTCTGTGGAGGTTGGGACGTGGGTGGGTTAATCCTGTAGAAGAGTTTACACTTTTTTTTTTCAGGCCAGCAGTTCTGTCAGTTGACATTAATAAACTTATTCCTCAATGTGTGGGAGGAAGGAAGAAACGTTTTACAGACAGAAGCCATGATGAGAAGGCCAAACTTTCCTTCAGCTCTGAAGGGAAGTATGTTATTTCTCTGTACCCTCGCTGAACTTCATCTTCAATATTAGGTTCTGGTTACTAAATACTGTAAGGAACATAAGTCAAGCTCACCTTGTCTTCATTATAAAGCAGAAGGAAAGAGATGGACTGTATCAGTTCTTAACCTGTAAAACTGGCTGCTTGAAACCTTTAAGCATTGATAAGGGCTATCAGAAACTGCTTTTTGCCATGATAAATGCTGACCACATCAGCTTTAATTTAGTTGTTTACTATTACTTGATGAGGAGAGCTACCTACTAATTTTTTCATGGGTTTTAAATTCCATAAGGTGTTTCTTTGGCAATTCTCCCCTCCTTTTTTTAAAATTATATGTGCTATTGAAACCCTTGAGTTTGGTCACTGTATTTGAAAATGAAGCTTTTCTTTCATTGCTGGAGTGTATTAACAAATGACTATGTATTTATATTGCCTTTTACTGAAACTTCGTATACATGTCCAGCCTAAATGGCGGAATAGGGGAGTCAGCTTGAACAGGTTGTTTACCATTTGAGATCTGAAGTTTGGAAAACAAGTTTCACTGAGGAAATACCTTTATTTATTTAAAGCAAAGACATGAACTGGACACTTCACCTGTCTCTCTGCCAGCAAACTTAAACAGTTTAGACCTGAAATGTTTATTTCGCTGTTTGTGTAAACTGTAGCAAGTGTTAGCTCAGGTAGCATTTACATTGCACAATTCTTCACAAACAAGTATGTTAATTGTAGAGCTATTATTGTATCATCAAAGCCTGAAAGCTTAAATGTCAGTTCAAATGTCAGTTCTCAGAATTATAAAATAGATTCCTTAATTTTACTTCTCTTTGTAGGTAATTAAGGGACGTTCTGTTCATTACTTGAGACAATTGTTAAATGTAGTCTTATATAGCTGCATACTCCAAACCACAGTGTGATCAATGATGGCTTTTAATGGCTGTGAAGTTAAATGTGTGGCTACATCAGCAAGTTACCATGGGGTAAACTGAGTGCCTTACCTCTGGTTAGCTACTGTGCAGTGACTGCCCACGTGCTCACTGTACCCCACGGTAAGTGTGGGGAGTACATAGACAGCTCCTCTGAGGCCACGGGAGCCAAAAGGGCGACATGTAGTAATCCTGCCAGAATTATTGTAACTTCAGAAGGATGTAAAATGGAGGTAACCCTCAGTGGTTATGAAGTGCAGTGTTTCCTGGGGTTTTGGTTTGTTTTTTGTTTGCTTTCTCGGGGCTTTTTGGGGGGTGGGTTGTTGGTTGGTTTTCGGGTTTGTTTTTTTTTTTTGCTTTCTTGTGGTACCGCACAGGTATGCCAACTGGGATCTGAATGTGAAGAATTTAACCCAGTCTTGGGCCTTGCTGTGGCTCTGGCCCCTCTGTCCACCAACAAAAACCCAGGAGTAGAAGATGTTTCTCCTCATGGTTGACTTTGATAGTGTTTTATGTGCAGACAAGGAAGGTCAGTTGAGAAGAAAAGAGAATTATGAGAACTCAGTTGACATGATGGACGGGGTAGAAGGATAGAAAAAAATACTGATTTGTACCAGTACCAAGAATAAGGAAGAAATGGCTGTTCGGGGACAAGGGGAGCTTATACTACACTTTACAAGTAGGCGGTTCTCCTGTGCAACACCTCATTAAGCATTAAACTGGGCAACATACCAGCTTCTAGTGAGTTAAAAGGTTGATAACATCAATAGTTCAAGAGAAAAAAAAATACATTCTCCCAAGGTTGTGAACTTTTTGATGTGTTCTGACTTACATGTCAATGTGAAAGGCAGTGCAACACTATTTAAACTGCTGTTGATTCTGGATGTCTTAAGAGAGATAATGAGAAAAAACCCTTAGAATAAAAATAAAGAGACTGCAAGATGCTAACAGAGTAGTAGCTGGTAAACGGTGAGGAAAACATATTTTTTCCGAGTTTCACTTCTTTGACTGATGTACAGAACTAAATAGTTCTAAATTGATCCTATGCTTATTAACAAATAATACACTATAGTGTAAAATACACTATTATTAGCATACCAGCAATAATTCAAGTGTTTTTCTAGGGTTCTCTTTTAAAGTTTCCCGATGTTTTTAATCTCTTGCCTGCTGAGTTAAATGACTGGCTGCTTCTACTTTAACTTTGTTCATTTTAGAGTTGTCTTTCCACATGTGCAGGCTGTAATAGATGGAGTTGGTATGGTTTCACAGTGCATATATCTGGGAGTATTGCAGCCTGGACTGCTGTTCATGCTTCTGCATGTGATCTTGCTCCATATTGTTAATATGTGAATTTTATTTATTCCACCTAGCTTCTCTTTGGTCTGAAAATAGCTTTGGTTACTGAGGAATTGTAATTATAAACTTGTTGATTATAAATATAATGTTTACTGAGTTTCTTTCTTACATAGCTGTGTTTTCTGCTCTAAGGTTACTGTTTGCATTTTAGACTTTTTATATTTAGTGCAAGAATGCCTAGGGCCTACTTGAGCAAGTAAAACTTGCTTGTGCTTTGAGTTTGTTAGACACAGGTCAGTTTTGATCTTGAGGTCCTATAAGCATGTCAGCACAGAAATGTGTCCCGGATAACTTATTTTTTCCCCCTCATAGCAAGAATAAGTAACCTGGACATAATGTGCTACTGTAATTATACATTTATTAACTCAAGGTGGTAATTTCCTACCATCTTGAAGTAAAGCAACTTCTACCTGTACCTGTTTGATTGTGTATGTTTCCCTTTAAGAAACTCAACTCCAACCAATTACTTTTTTTTTTTTTTCTCCTTCTCATCATATACAGTGGAGAGGCTGGATATATTCGTAGCCTATAATATCACCAACCCTTAGATAAAGCCTGTGTGTTCCAAGTCCATGTCTCTATTTGTGATTTAAATGCAGCCTTATACCAACATGTCCTTTCCTGAATCTGTGATGTGAAATACTATGTTGTCTTCATCCTGCTTTGTATAAGGTGTTATTAAACTACACTTGAACTTCTGTTTTATGAAAACTTTCCTTCAAACCTCTGCAGCTTTGTTCAAGTAAAACTGCGTGAATTTCAAGAAAGCACCATAAAAATGGGTTGTTAGGAAAATATCATTCAAACAAGTACTATTTCTGTTAAACTTCCCATGCAAATACTTGGCTGGCACATCTAATTAAAAATACTGCTTTGTTCAGGGTGAGTCAGGCTTTTTAATTTCACAGCAACAAATTGTTTCCAATTCTAGTTCTATTTTGTAGACAAAATTCAGCTATTCTTGAACATAATGCTTGCTTCGCATACACTAATGCT
Organism: Himantopus leucocephalus; assembly: GCA_003993805.1. NCBI lineage: Eukaryota > Metazoa > Chordata > Aves > Charadriiformes > Recurvirostridae > Himantopus > Himantopus leucocephalus. Next base: position 31,896,111 of record RSEF01000001.1, read on the forward strand.
GACTACTGGTTGAAGTATGCAGGTGCAATTTAACTTTTTTGATAACATTCTTTCCTTTAAACTGTTTAACATTTCTGTTCAGGTATGACCAGATTATTTTGTTCTGGTTCCTATTAGCAAATTAAGTATGGGGAAAAAAGTGAAAGCTAAAATAAGTCTTCCACAATAATACAGTTACTGCAGGTATCTGTTACTTAAAAACAAAAAACATCCCAGGCAAACTCAATTAAAATTAAAAACTGGTGTATGTAAGTTAGCCCATAAGCTTGGATTATGTTTCTTTTCCCAACATTACATGCTTTGCAAGACACAGTTGTTTCAAAAGAATCTGCATTTATGGGTAGCTAGTAAATAACTCTTTGCACCTTAGGGGAGAACAGTGGTGTTTGGGTGACCGCTGAAGTCTACACTCTGGTGATGTTCTGACAAGGCTTCTGCTATCTTGCTCTAAAAGTCTATCCAGATAAAACTATTTTGAGTCTGTTTACTCAACTGTGATTTATGGCCTAATTTCTGGAAATAAAACACCAATCGACTTCAAGTGTGTCTTTGGGTGTATTGCATCTTTCCTAAAGCAGATTTACCAAAGCTGCAGTAAAACCCAGATTTGTTTAAAAGCTGGCATCACTTGTATCTCTTAAACCTCGGTCTTGCGTCTTATCTATAGTAATGAACAAAAAAAGCACCCTGTTTTTCTGGGGAATTTTTCGTTTTTGTCTTTGCAGTGTATGCCGAGAATATTTTCAGAACGGTGGAAAAAGAAAAGCACTTGAAAAAGATGAAAAAAGAGCACTTCTTGATTCTAAGACCACTCCAGCTTTAAATGTTGCCCAGGCACCCAAGATTGAAGATCCCTTGCCAAACTTTGGCTTGACAAATCATGAGGCTATAACAGAAGAGTAAGTGTTACTTGTTTTCCAGACTTTTTCCTGGCCCCCCCCCCCCCCCCCCCCNGTGGTAAAACTTACCTGGATGTTTTTTCCCCATAGCATATTAAATCAGTCTGATGTATTTTTTAATAGTTAAGAAAGGGCATTTTCATGTGAACACACACGTTTCAAGAAATATTTGTTGTATATTTTGGTGGATGCCATAAAAAAACTGCTTGAGAATGCTTTTAACACTTAAATGAAGATGACTAGTTGTCAATTTCACTTTTGTATGTCATTGGTGTGCAATGCAATTTATATTAAACCTTGAGGTGAAATAAGGGAGACGTTAATTAAGTTAGAATCTAATGGCTGTTCAGCATTGTTGAAAAGTCAATTGCTTATGTAAGTACTAAGTGTCAAATGTAAATATCAGAGTACTTAAAACTTTCTCTTCATAAATAATTGCAGAGAAACTCTTGATTCCAATTAAACACTTCAAAAGTAATTTTGAATTATAACCCTTAATTTTACATGTGCTAGCTTTCTGATGACTGGCTCTGCAGAAGTTGTAGTATCCTTAAGGTATTTTCCTAACAACAGTTTTAATTTTGGTTTTGACCTTCGCTCAAGTAAGAATTTTATTTTTGGCATTCAGGAGTAGCTTTAGTATTTCAGTTACAGTCCCACCCTCCTTTTTTTCCTAAATAACATGGGTCATATTTGTGGCTATTCCATGTATGATGGAAAGAATTTAATATTTTGCAAGTATAATGAAATAATGAATGCATAAGCATATTATCATTGAATGTTACACTTATGACTTGCTTCATATTCTTTATAGACCAATTCTTACAACTGTCTGCAGTAGCATTTGTTCTGTGAAGAGATTTTTATCATTATTGTAACATGTATTCTGTGATCAGCACTTAATTTAGGTTAGATATAGTATTAGTTAGGAAAGGAATGAGCATACTACTAATGTTACTAGCACAGATGTGTCTGTCCTTACAAGCTGGTATCTTTTTTGGTTTCTTGTGTTTGTAAAGTAACTTGCAAAAGGCATAAAGATCCCAAATGCCTGTGTAGTTGAATAGTTACATGCAAAATGAAAAAATTTTCCCTGTTGTTGTCCTATTATGACAAGACAAAACAGATGCTTCCAAAATAAGGTAGTGGCTTCTTATAAGCTGACTTCCCCCACAGCCTCCTCTTTTTAGTGCTCATTTTGCTAAGTCAGCCTCAAACTGAATACCTGTTTTTAATGAGAACTGCCCAGGCACTTTTGTACAAAGGGCTGACGAGATACTGATACCTTGTAACATCTCAATAATGCTGGCATTTGTTAACACATAATTTTAGCGTTACTGTAAATAGCAGTATGTTGGTACTTGTTTGTTTAAATCAATAGATTTGATGATCATACACTACTTCAAGTTGATTTATCTTCCAGTGGGAGGCATTGTCATGACAAAGCATTAGCTCTTTCTTTGCGTGTGCTCTTTGTACTTTGTACAGTTTATAATGGCTGTTGCAGAGCTAACTTCACATGATTTTCTTCTTGCTGCCAGTAGTCTGTAGCCTTACTTTTTGTTCTGACTAGTGTGTGTAGAAAGTAGTTAATACAGAAGTTTTTATTAAATAATTTTAAAAGTATTTGTTAACATAGTGAGCGATGATGATTTTTATCTTCATTGTCAAAACTTTAAAAATACATACATCCACATACCTGGCAAAGGCAAGATTCATATTATTTACCTGAGTAAGCAACAAATGATAGTAAGGTTTTTAGTAGCCGTACAGACCTTAAACAACAAGGCATAGCTGTTCTGTGTTACTGCCCAGAGAAATGAAAATTCAGTTTCTTCCTCTGTGCCATATAAAATAAATTACAGAGTTAATCAGAATGAAAATGGAGTGTATATTACACAAATCATATTTTCCTCCTGAAATGCTTTTCTACCACGTCTACACTGATCGATTAGTGAAGTCTGAATCGTGGTGAGGTCTTGGTATAAAGGGTATGGGGGAACCTCCCCCCACGCACACACTTGTTCAAATACTGTCACTCCATTCTGGTCATGTAGTCCTACAAATAAGAGTTGGAGGGTTGTCTATAGGTATGGCTAAGGCTGTAACTTTTTGTTTCACTCCAGTAAGTGTAAAGACAATAATTTTGTTCTTTCCATATATAATCCTCTCTCAAGTAGTATTAAGAACAGGTTGCTTATGTAGGAGCTCGTTCTGAGCTTACCTTTACTGGCAAGCCATTGTAGAGAGACTGTACTTTGGTAAAGAGCAAAGCTAGCTCAGGAATAAAAAGCTCCTCAGGTAGTAAAAAAGATGGTGGGAGATATAGACAGAAGTAGGAAGCACTCAGCCAGCTCTTGAAGGTGATGGTAGGAAACATTGTAGGAACCAGAAGGCCAAAGTTTACTGCAACTCAGCTACTTTGATGAACACATTTCCAGTTGCTCATGTTGCTCACCTCTTTGCCATATTAAAATTGGTGAGTCTTACAGATATAACTAATGTGAACAGTCCTTTATTACTTTCATCTGTATGAAAAGTATCGTATTGTCCACAGTTCTTCCTTCCATCCCAGAATGAGTCTCTTAACATTACAACTGCACCTGTTGCGAAGCTGGACAACAAAGTGGTTCTGTCTTGCGAGATAAAAGCAGCTGTTACCCGCTATTTAACAGCTCCTCCCTTCAATAAATCAGTCCCCCCTCTGTTCTGTTTTTGAGTTGTTTTCTCTTATTGTCTGTCAAATTAAGCGGTCTTGCTTTTTATCCATAATGGTAAAAATCATAATCTTTTTCATATGGATTCTTCTCACGCGTTGGTTTGAATGTCTCTTAGGGTTCAACCCATCATTCCTTCTTTGATATAGCTCAGCAAACTAGATCTTCCTAGTAGATATCTGTATGTGTGGATGTTATGGAAGATTTGAGGCATACCAGTGTTGCCACTCAGAACCAGATGTATAGCTTTGTTCTGCTCTTCTGACAACAGCATAAGGCTTCTGATTTTTTTTTTCCCCTCCCACCCTTGATAAATAATAGAGTAATTGAAAACTGTAAACTAGAAGATCAGCACTTGAACTGATTAATTTCGGAGATAAAGAGACTTTTCTTATGGTCATATAACTGCGCTCTATTTCTACCTGCTTCCAAGAGAAATTGTCACTTACCGGTACAACACCTAGTTGAATAATAGGTGCATTTTTAGGGGGCTAATAATCAAGAGCTGCAGTCCATTTAATAAAATTCTTGAAATAAACAAGTGTGGGATATATTAAAAATGCACTCATTTCCCAGGTTATTACATCCTCTTTACCAGTTCCTGATCTTTAACTATTCAAATTTTGGTTTTCTACCTGTGTACTAATGCATTGGAGAGCTGTGGATTCAAGATGTGCTTGGAGATTACCTGCAGTGGCAAAGTACTTCCTTTGCTTTTAATGTTGCCTTAACTGAAAATCATTAGGAAACGGGGCTAAATGGTGATTATCAATGAATTCTGTAAGACTACAGTTCTAACAAATTCATAGGCTCACTGGATCAGTGATTGTCACAGTTACGTTCTCACTGAGGAATCTGACTTAAGAGTTAAAGTGCTGAGAAAGTAGGCATCTGAACCAGTGGCCTTCAGACTAGCTGAATTTGCGGTCTGTGCTCCCTGTATATATTCAGTGACCTCATCTAAGTGCTTCTGAAGAGCTTCAGAATTATTTCAAGCACCTAACTACGAACCTGTCCCTACTGATAACTGGCAGGCTGAGAATCGCTAGTAAGCAATTCATTGCACCTGTGTTCTGAGAGGCAGCAAAACCTGACAAGCAACAGGAAGTCAAGACACAAGTGAGCATCTGAATTCCTGCTACTATTAAGGTTTCAAAGTACATTTGCATTGAACTTAGACTAAAAGGTTCCTTGGACGTGACACGCCTGTCAGAGTGAATTTGCCCTGTATCAAATGCTTTAGATCTGTTGTCCTTTAGTGTAGAAGAGAGTTTCTGGCTTCTGCTCAGCTTAGAATCCAGAGTTGTAGCTTTCCAGAAGTGTGCCCCAATGCTGTAGTAATCGGAAGTTGTGTCCCCCTTCAACCAGTCAAAAATAATGCTGCAACCAAGAATGCAGGTTTTGTAAGACAGGAAGACAGAATACATCACAGTGATTTTTCACTTTACTGTAGGTGAAGTAGGCTTTCCTGCAAATTAGAGGGTTCTGGGTTGCGCTGCTTAATTTTAATCTGTACAAGTATCTGATTGAACACTTTAAATGGAAAATGTTAAGGTCTCTAGAGGCTGTCATTCTTCTTTATGGGAAGCTTTTTCTGCACTATAAAGTCACGTTTCTTCTTGTTGCGTTTCTTGTGGTCCGATGTGTTTTCTATTCTTTTGCTGTTACCACTGGACTCTTACATAGAGCACAGGCATATATATATAGACATACGTTTTTGTGTCTGAATGAGAAAGAATCTGCCATTAGGGTCTCCATTTGCTACACAAGGATACATGCTGGTCTGAGAAATCTCATACTAGCCTTACGTGGAAAAAGACACTACCTGACTTCAGCCCATGTTTGTGATTTATGGCCACTAGGATCTGAATGGTCTCTCTGCAGTATTCAAATTCCCATCATACAGATTACATCACGATTGGCATCCAAGCTGGGAAAAAATTGTTGCTCTTGTCTTCCTTCTGAAATCTCACTCAGTACTGACTGACTTACAGAGTAGCCAGGTAACGTATGAGGCTTTAACTTAAAGATAATTGTTGCACTATTTGCCTTGGTGGTGCTGGTATTTTGGCAGAAGTACCCCCTGGCTATCTTCTATTCCATGTAGAAGCAAAATCCTTAAATTTGGCATTATTTTTCTGCCGAATGCAACAAGAAGTGTTCTCTTGCTTCTCCAGTATCCTCTCTCTGGTAGATCACTGGGAGTTTGCGAGGAGCACAGAAAGCCCAGATCTCTTTATTGCTGCTTAAAGCTTTGGGGTTTTTTTTCCCCCTGCAGTATTCCTTACTGCTTTGTTGTAGCTGTGAGTACAACCATGGCTTTGTTGGACTCCATTGGCCCTGCAGATCTGTTTCTGAAAGTTTTTGCAGTTACCTGTCTCTCTAGGGCTGAATCTTTCCCAGAAACATGACAAATGATATTTTGGAGATGCCAGTTGGAATTGGCTACAGAAATGTGAAGAAAAAAGCAACATTTGCTTGCTGGAAAGGTACCATTCTCCCTGTGAATTCCCTGTGAAAGCTGCGAGTTTGCTTTTGTTTGCCTCTATAAATGGATTTTGGGTATTCCAAGATCTTACAAATCACAATGGAAATTTTTAGATGCAGCCCTGTAAATGTTCCAACAGAAAGAGTTCAAAATGTTGAGGGCTAGTGGTGCTGTATATTTTTCTTTTATATGTGGATGCACTCATCCTTGCGCTTTAAAGAACAGGCGAATGTAGTCTGTACTAATGGACTTGAACAGAATTGTTTAACTCCAGCATTTACAGATCTGTTGCAATTGCAAAGAAAGAATAAATAGCAGGGGCCTCCAAATTCAGAGTGCAAGGAAAATAAAAAAATGAAATAACTTTCTCTTTGATTGTAGGATGTATTCAACAGCTGATTCCTTGATATTAGTGGTAACTGAGTGCAACATTCAAATTCTAATTCTTTTAAGAGGTACAGCGTATCAGGTTAGTCAAACTAAGTGCCAGGATGAGGCAAAACCTTTAAACGATGATGAGATAGCTGACTGCCAGTACTTCTATACAGGTGCACTGATCTTATCTGATGCTACATGATATATATACTGGTAACTGCCTTAGGCATGAAGAAAATGCCTATGGTTGCAAACTTGCAGACCACAAATGTTCCTCTAGGCATTGGTCACGGAGACTATCTTTTGGAAGATAATAGTGCTTTCGGAGGCGCACTTTCAGAGCAGTCACTACCCTTAAAAGATGCCAGGCATCTTTTTTTCTTTTCTTTTTTTTAAACTGTGTATTTAACTTAAAGAAAAGAGCAATGATGTCTTTATCTTCATAAAGGCATTTCAGGCTGGTTTTGCAGTTGGTCACAGTTGATGTCAGAGCTTCCCAAGAAAAGGCAAACCTCATCTGCCAGCCTCTAGCGTATCTTCTGCTGTGCTATAGTGGGAGCTTCCACCAGACAGTACAAGAATGTCCTCTCTTTGTTTTTTCAGTCTGCTATTTTCTTTCTAAACTCCCACTCTTCCAGGGTTTTTTTTACCCCAGGAAATTTTGGAATCTGGTTGAGAAGATGATGTGCCAGTTATTCAGTGTGGTCAGTTTTGTTTTCAATTTTCATGACATTTTGGAAGGGTATATATGCATCTCTCCAGCATTCTGGAACTAAAGTATCAAAGTGTCCTCAGCAGTCTGTCAACTGCTTTCTGTCAGTCCAAGCAGTAAGTCACGATTTCTCAATTTAATCCCCTTTCTTTCCTAATCATTCACCTTTCATTGTTTGGTAGCATATCGAAGTATTTAGCATTACAGCCATTGGCTGCCTTATCTATAATTTAACCTTGAATAGTAGGGTCATTACACAGTGGCAGATAAGGAGACAGATTTTTGGCTTACTAAAATGTTCTTCAGAATTCTTATGGGATAAATCTTCATTTTTGAGTACTTCAGAAGTACTCTGATTAGGACTGTCTTTCTTAAACCAGATGACTATTTTTGACTATTTCTCATTAAAAAGCTTTTGGATACTCCAAAAGAAAACTGATTGCGTGGCATGGAATAGACTTTTTTTTTCCCAAGTGGTCTTGAGCGAATACTTCAATTCTGTTAGATGTTTAGAACAACTTCCCTACAACTTTGCATGGACTGTTCTAACTCTTTCACAGCATCCATTGAAAATAGAATTGGAGTGAACCTCCAGTATTTTAAAAAAATATTACCTAACATAGAGCAAACAAAATATTTTAAAATTTTTGCAGGGAATAACTAAATGCTTTCATTTTTAGATACTTTTTGTTTACCTTGGAAAACCATTATGTGTTCTCTTGTCTTTATTAAACCAGTTATGGTTCTCGACTTCAGATGCCGTTTAAAATGGGACTGACAAGTAGGTAGGTCATAGAGTGTTTCCAGTTTCTCTTTTAAAACTCCTGAAATTTTAACTCTGGTGACTTGTGTGACTTCAATACCACTAAATACCAGAAAAAGGTAAGTGGGAAACACAAAGCAATAGAGAAAGCTTGTCTAGTGGGCACACAAGTTGTCATTTTAGTTTCTTACTACAAGTACACAAGTTAGTAGTATTATAGCTGCTCTGAACATAAACTGTTCTGCTTGAGGACCATCTGCTTTACTGATGGAGCTTGGTTCTTTAGTTATCTCAGCAATTCAAGTCAGGCATTCGCTTCTATTAGTCACTGCTGCGGTGTTCTGCGAGAATTTTTTTGCATTAGTTATCTGAAATTGTAGTTCAGAATATAGCTTCAAAAATAACCTTTGATAAAGCTGAACTGTTGTTGCTTCTTAGATTGCTCCACTCCTTGGGGAAGATCAGATTACTTGATGTTGGTAGCTGCTTTAATCCGTTTCTGAAGTTTGAAGAATTTCTGACAGTTGGCATAGATATTGTTCCAGCTGTTGAGGTATGTAATGTTTGCTGAATTTAATAAAAATTTCATTCTCAGATATTTTAGAATGCTTCAAAATGACTATTAAAAAAAAAGTATGTGTAATACTTAAGTATGTATCCTAAATATCTGTGCTTTAATAGGAACTGTGGTCCTCCTGCAACATTCTTTCCCACGAGCAGGCTCTAAACTGTAGTTGTGTTTTGTTTTAAAAATCTAATTGTTTTCAACAGTTATGCCTTTATAATGTGGTTGTGAATCTTAAAATTGGAAAATTCCGGTAGCCATCTTTTAATGGCATTTCAGATGAGTCGTTGCATCTTAAAAGGCATAAATAAAAATTGAGTAGGCTTATGCTTAGGCATGAACCTCTCAGAAGCTGCATTCACTGACAGAAGGAAGTGATCAGTGACTGTACTTGGTGAGTTTTTCAGGGAGTTTTAGTAACCAGAAATGCACTGTAAGGGGGCTTTTCTGTTCATTGCTAGAAATATTATTGAACTTCTGTAATGCTGAGGACAAATTTATCAGCACTTTTGGGGTAAACTGCTTCATTTTCTCTAGCTAGTAAGGCTCTCATATGATTACAGAAGAATTAATGTGTTTGTTCTTTCTGTCTTTCGCTCTTGACCCGACTTTTATCAGTCGTAATAGCATTTATCAACCAAGCAAAATGATGAAGAGGAATGGAAATGAAAAGATACAGAAAGGAATGCCTTTCTGACAGAAAGCAGAAGAACCTTTGCCCATATACATCTTGACCACTTACAGTTTAAAATCAGGCTCTGTTAAAATCAGTGGCCTCTGTAGAACTGGAGGGGTGAGAAGAAGTGTACAAGTACAATAATACAGTTAACTTGAAAGTAATGTTCTTATTTGCTGCAGTGTGGTTTACATGTTAAATGCACGGTATTTTGTTGTGGTCACCAGGTTTAGTTCACCAACAACTAATTTATATTTTTGCGTATATGCTTAGAGATGGTGAAAGATATTCTTAAAAAAATCTGAGTCTGGTTGAATTGCTTTAAAAAGCAATTCAATGTTAGTTTCATCCAAAACACAAAGAAACTTTGAGTGGACTCCATCTTGCCTAATTTGAAGAATAGGCATCAGTTGCCCAAATATGATTGCTTTCTACCACTTAAGAGGCTGTTAGGACACCTGCATAGGGCTGTTGGACGTGACACAGGATCTAAAGGAGACACATGCCACTGAAGCAGCATGGCATCTAAAATGCTAATACATGGCAAGTAAATTTCTAGCTAAGATAAACAGATCATGGGTGTCTACATCTGAGGTTCTATGTTCCAATTACAGTCAGTGGAGATCTATTAAAAATAGTTAGTGAAACCTAAATGTCTGCTGTTACATGGTGAGGTGAACTGTGTGTTGACCTCATGGGCTGTATTGACTGGCTCTCCAGTGACCATAATGGGAGCCTAGCCTATGCATAGTTGATATTTTGCTATCTTGTCTATCCTCCTGTTTTCATAAGAAAATTACTTTTGTTCTCATGAAAATCAATTTAAATGTACAGTGACCAAAACCATTATTGGAAGAGTCACAGAAGCGTTACTTCTGTGGATGTAATGGAGGAATGTGAGTAATCTGGGCCAGACAACAGGAGAGGGAGTAGTCGGTAGCTGCAATTTCTGTGTACTAACCAGTTCTTCAGGCTCTCTTCCAGTACAAGGGAATGATAAGATAATTGATTTCTTGTCATCTGACATAGTTAGTACCATAGCTTGATGATGGGAACGCCCCAAAGTGCTACTGTGAGGCCTGTCTTGAGCTCACCAGCCTCTTTTACTTCCATTCTCTTGGATACTTGGTGTTCAGGGCACCTTGAAACCTAGCTAGCAAGCGTTCTTGGAGTGACGTGGAGTACAGTTTGTGCACTCAAATGCATCTGCTAGAATAAGCTTAGGCCCACCTCCAAACCAGAATTAATAAGCCCTGATGTATTCAAGATGACTCTACTTTGAGCTGCATCAGCACCATAACCTCCTGAATAAATTTATCTTTAGGCCAGCAGTTGCCTGGGCTGATTTAAGATTTCAGAATAACAGCCAGAGGGTTCTTATGGTAGTTAATGTCGTCTTTTGACCTGAAAAATTGATCTGATAACTTAGTGGTAGAAGCTGACAAAAGGAGAACTGGTAAAATCTTCTGATTTAGCAGATCTTTTAGGTAAGATACCAAAACACTTTTTGAAACACATTGAAGCACAGAGGCTTCTGAAGAAGTCAGTTACTTGAATAATGTTAAAGAGAGGGTTAAATAATTCCTTCTTTAATAAAAATAGTTTAATCCATTTTCTGCATATAGAAATGCTTTGGATATAGACTTAAGTTGTTGAGTAAAATACTTAAGTTAATTTAGGAATAAGAAGAATGTGATTGTGGAAAAACTAGGAGAGGAACTTAAATGTTATGTAATAAAAGAATTAATGTCTTCAGAACGTTGAGAGTCTCTGTTTCATATAGAGAGATTGTAAACTGTAGAGATACAAATATGGAAATATATTTCCATTAAAAGGTTTTGTGTTTTGAGGTGGGGGGGGAGGACACACCAAGAAAAAATTAGTATTCTCTTTAGCTAGGCATTTTTCACCATTTACAGTGTCCTGGTGTAAGGTACACTGAGGGAAACATGTAGTATTAAAGAAACATGCAGGAAAGACATGGACCTGTTGGAGTGGGTCCAGAGGAGGGCCACAGAAATGATACGAGGGTTGGAGCACCTCTCCTACGAGGACAGGCTGAGAGAATTGGGGTTGTTCAGCCCAGAGAAGAGAAGGCTCCGGGGAGACCTTATTGCGGCCTTCCAGTACTTAAAGGGGGACTACAGGAAAGATGGGGAAAGACGTTTTAGCGGGGCCTGTTACAATAGGACAAGGGATAATGGTTTAAAACTGAAAGAGGGAAGATAAAAGGAAAAAAAAATTTACAGTGAGGGTGGTGAAACACTGGCACAGGTTGCCCAGGGAGGTGATAGATGCCTCATCCCTGGAAACATTTAAGATCAGGTTGGATGGGGCTGTGAGCAGCCTGATCTAGTTGAAGATGTCCCTGCTCATTGCAGGGGGGTTGGACTAGATGACCTTTAAAGGTCCCTTCCAACCCAAACTACACTAATCATTCTATCAAACTAGGAGGAGGGAAACTGAGACTGGGGTAAGCGGAACAGGTTTCTTTTTGAGCCGGTATTTTTGCTGGCCCTTTCTTCAAATCATTCTGCTTATAACACAGATATTCCAGAGTATAATTAGCCATGGTTATTTTTTTAGATGAGTTTAATTTGTCTACATAACAAAAAAATAAATTAAAAAAAAAAGATGGCAAAATTGGAATGAAGGGAAAATCTCCACTTTGGGAATCCAAATACAATTACGTACTGCTGGGAAACATGCTGAATATGCAGCAGATGTTGTATTGGAGTAAATATAGTCTGAGACCAAAAAATAAAGAGGCTGGAAGGGTACTGGAATGAAAAATTAGAATATACAAGTAGGATTGTGTTCTTATATTTTAGTGCATCCACTGACATTTAACTGCTGTTTCAGTGTCTAGAAGGACTTTAACATCAGTTCAAGACTTGTATATCTAGTTTAGTAGCAATCTCCAGTTCAGCAACATTTTTGTCCTAAAATGCCTGCAGAGTTCAGATTCCACTCGAAATATACTTTAGTCCTGAAATTGTCTTTAACATTATTTCTATATAACTGTTTTTTATGAGAATTTTTCCACTACTGAGAAATACATGCAGTCTAAATCATTTTTTCAACTGTGTATGTATAATCTCTAACTTGTCTTGCTTCTAAGTTATCATGGTACTCTGAACAATTATTCTTCAAAGCACTTCTTTCTTTTAAAACCTATTAGAGGATATCGTGAAATTACTACTGTTAATTTCCTGTTCTAAATATTACAAGGAAGCAGAATATATTCTTGCAGGTATAATGGTTTCAATTAAAATTTCTTTATTATAGCCACATAATGCAAATCTCTTTCTTGATATTTTTTTTTTGCATGTTGGAGGCCAAGATTAAAACTACTGAAAAATAAATCACAGATTTTTTTGAACATTGATTACTATTTCCCATTTACTGCATAGTCTTGAAAGAGAATGTGATTTTATTTAAACATGAATAACCTCTTCTACTTGGAAACAATTGTGCATATAAGTTGCTTTATGAATACCTTTACAATACTGTTCTAGTGATCTTTTTTCAATATTGTTTTATAAAACACGCTATAAATATTTTTGTGGTATGAAAATGCAACAGATCTAACTCCACCTTTCAGATGTGCTCCACAGAATGTTTTCTGTCTGCTTTCATGTTCATTTACCTGTTTAGAGTGTCTTTTGTTCACTGCACATTCTTCAGGCACTAATAACAATTTTTGTTGCTATCCTGTCAAAACCTTGCGTCTTAACACCTTGTTTATGAAAGAAGTCAGTCCCAGGTTTTGATTAATATAAAGTGTCAAAACTTAAATGTAGGGAATATTATACTATTACACTTCTTTTTTGAATGCTCTGTGATTAATGGAAGTTAAGAACTTATTCTTCTGTATGTTGTATTGTGTCATTTCCCATCTTTGACAGTTTGAGTGCACAAATGATCAAGACATGAATTTACAGCCCTTACCTTACTTTGATAACATAACGTGTACTGCCACACTTCGTATTTGCAGCAAGGTTAAAACACAGACCTGCATCACTGCTGCAAAGCAGTTAGTGTAATGTATCTTTCCCGTGTACATTGCTTTGTCATAGCTGCTTTGTTTCTGTACCAATAAAGAATGACACTTTTTCCCAAGTGACCAAACTACCAGGTTTCTTGGATTCTTTTCAAAGAACTAGTGGAAATACTAGGTATCAAATTTATTTTCTAATTACTGATTTCAGGTTTATAAAAACCTATAAAATGCTTCCAGCATCCAGAGAAACAAAAGCAACGTAGGCTTATCTGTGTTCTTCTTCAATCATTTGTGAGATAGTTGATATGATACTTTGTTCTGTTTGGGTTAAATTTCTATTTTATTTTTTTAATTAACTATCCTCAGCTATCAAATTTCTAGTAAATTACTACACATCTAAAATTTTGCTTTGCAATTGTGAAAGCTAACGATATGCATTAAATAGTTGTTTTAGATTTTTTGATTTAATAGCAAGAGGAATGTTCAGCAAGCTTGACACTTCCTTGAGGGAATAGAGAGGTTATCATTGATTTTCTGTGGGTTTGGATTGTATTTGCTCTTTAAACTAACCTTGGTGTTTGTTTGGTTTTCTGTTTTTCTTACTCCACCAGAGCGTATACAAATGTGACTTCTTAAATCTTCAAATTCAGCAACCTCTCCAACTGGCACAAGATGCTATAGATGCCTTTCTTAAGCAACTGAAAAATCCCATTGATTCTCTACCTGGAGAACTGTTCCACGTCGTCGTTTTCTCACTCCTCCTTTCTTACTTTCCATCACCCTATCAACGATGGATATGCTGCAAGAAGGCACATGAACTTCTCGTATTAAATGGCTTATTGCTTGTAATAACTCCGGATTCATCTCATCAGAATCGCCGGGCTATGATGATGAAAAGCTGGAAAATTGCCATAGAGTCCTTGGGTTTTAAACGCTTCAAGTATTCCAAGTTCTCTCACATGCACCTGATGGCATTTAGGAAAACTTCCCTGCAAACAACAAGTGACTTAGTTAGCAGGAACTACCCAGGAATGTTGTATATCCCACAGGATTTCAACAGTATAGAGGATGAGGAGTATTCCAACACTTCCTGCTATGTTCGATCAGATACAGAAGATGAACAGCTAGCTTACGGTTTTATGGAGCTGCCTGACGCTCCTTATGACTCAGACTCTGGAGAAAGCCAGTCTAGTTCAATTCCTTTCTATGAGCTAGAAGATCCTATATTGCTTCTAAGTTAATGTAGTCGTTGAAATGCCCTTTCAGTCAAACTTCTTGCTTAACTAATTTTGCTATACTAACATGGGCTCAACACACAAAAATGGTTTGCATAAAGAAAATGCAAAGGTTTACAGAGTTTGCTATTTTTTTCTACTTTTGAATTTTAAAATTTATTCTTGTATGAAAGTGAAAAAATACAAGTTTTATGCAAATGACTCATGTCATAGCATAAATTGCTGTTACTTTCTTTAGATTTGTATCACTAATTTTTTTCCAGAAAGGTACCATTCTTTTCTTTAGTGCTGTGAAGTGTGAATTCTATTTAATTTGCTAAATGTTGTTTCAATATTTTAACTCAATGTGGTTGAGCGTAAGGCACTGGAGTTGGTGGGCTTCTGAGAAGTATATGTAGGAAGAAATAATTTGCACTTTAATTAAATGTGCAGATAGGTTAAGACACTTGGTTACACATGTCCCTTCTTAATTATGGAACAAAACGTTTTTCCAAAACTTGTTTCACTTTGGTTAAACTTGGGCTGGAAAAACTGTAATGCTTGCACATTTGATTTTGTGTTTATTGCAGCCCTCTAGAGATAACACCAAATCGAGATAACACCACAACACTGGAATATATTCATCCATAGTTATACATACTGTATGATTTCATTGCATAAATAGTAGTTAGACATGAGATTTCTGAAGAGGTTATTCCCCCTCCACCCCCCCAGAGGAGTATGGTACGTCTGGACAATTATGTTTCACTTCAAAGCTGGAACATGGTTTTGCAATTTTATGAGTGTACAAGCACTAACATACATCAGTATTTCCCCAATGATGGTGTTCTGTATTCTCTTCAAACTGTGTTTTTTGGGGGGACAGGGTGGGGTTTGTCACGTTTTAAAGTAAATTATTTATGCATTTTAAAAACAAACAACTTTTTCTTTAATTGTCCTAATTTGTAGACCTCCCAAGTTATAGGTTAACTACAGACTGATTTTGTAAAAAGGAACATAATTATAGAAGTTTTTCAAGGATACACATATTTGCACAAAGCTGTGTATTCAGACCACCCAAATGAAGTTAACATACACTATTTATTTGCTTATTTGGACCCAAAAATCTTCTGTTTGGTTAAATAAAAACTCCATAGCTGTCTGAAAACTGATCTGCACTGTTAGGAAATGGAACAGAAGTATTTTACATCTATTTAGTTTTTTTAACTTGTGTAATAAATTTGTGAGTTTTTGCAGGAAAAACCAATTCTGTTCGGTGGTAAAAATAGAGGATTCGTTATTAGTTTAGTTTAGATTCCCCTCCATTTAAAAATAATGGCCAGAATTTTCAGATTTGCATATTAAGCTGTTAAATCGATATGTAAGTGCCTAATAATAAATGATTTGAACTAGGTGCCACATCACAGTTTTAAGACTGACTTCAGCAAAATGGTAGAAAATACTAGTTTCACAGGTGGTTGTAATGACATACGCCGTACACCATATTAACCTACCATGTTGTATTTATAATACAGAAGCTAACCAGATAAACTGAAGTTGTAGTGTGGATTTTATAGTGGTTGCTACAAAAATGAAACTTACTCCTTCCATTGAAGTTTTGCACTGAAAGTGTCACAGTTTGACCTACCTGTTTTTCTTTTATACTGTTTCCTACAAAGAGTCATCCTGCATTGGTCCAGCTTACACTCTAAACATGATCTGGACTGCAGTGTTTTATTATTTAATGTAAGCTTTTTGTGTCTCTCTTCTGAAATACTAAGCATCCCATAATACCTGATTCAAATTTGTTATTCAATCTGAATGATATAACAGACAAAATAATTATATTCTGATGTGAAAAAAAAAAAGAAGTTTAGACATACAAGTATCACGGTTGACTTTAAAATTTTTTTACAGAAAGTGCTTGTCTAATGAAATACACAGTGGCTTCAAAATCAGTTATAAGTCAGTATTTGCATCCAATGCTCTACAGCTTCACTTTCACTAAAAAGTTTGTCAGTCAAAGCCTGCCTTCTTCCCAGTTAACCACTGACTCCAGCAGTACTCGTGTTAAAGCAACAATATTGGTGCTATAAATTCGGCTGCTTATGGAAACGTAATCTGTGCATACTTCAAAGTGTACGTACCATTTTAACTGATACCCCTTTTAAAAAAAAAAAAGTTATATTCCAGCTAACATGTATGTTGGCATTCGTTAATATAAATTTGTTTGTGATTCATACAAAAAAAGCTATTCAGACCAGGATTTATCCCCCCAAAATAGTTTAAAGTATTAAAAATATTAACATTTAAAATTTAAGCCTTTTTGGCAGGTTAGTGACACCACTGTATTTGTGGTTTAGGGACCTGAAATTCATAACAGCTTGGTTTTCTTGCTGCTCATTCTAAATACCTGAAGTGTTCTTTTTTTTTTTTTTTTTTTTTTTNTGGAGGAGGAAGGTGGGATTTACATAAATACTTATACCTCCGTGAACAATAAAGTGGTGATATCAGGAGTTGTTGGATATTTGGCTTTGGTGCAAGAAGAATGTTTCTAGGTTATGAAATATTTGAAAATTATGACTGTGCAAGAGATCTCTCGTTCTTAAGGTGCTGGAGAAGAAAAGGAAAAAGAAAGTGTATTTGCATTTCTGTTGTCTTTATGTCACTACTTTTTGTGAACAAAGCACATTTATTAAAAAAAAAAATCCAAACTGAAAACCTTCTTTAAAATTGTTTCTTTGGGGTGATGTCTTTTTTTCTTCCTGTGCAATTGGTTTATGCTGAAATCCAGTGAAACCAATGCATAGTTATTTTCCTTATTGTCAAGAAAATAGTTGTGTTGTGTTTATTTTATAAACAACTGAATTATAGTAAAGATGTTAAATTTAGTACTTCCATTTCAGCTTGTACATCTCAGTTGTGGCCTTTGCTTTACAGAAGGGTTTTTTGAGTTACTCCAGTTGGTCCTGTATCATGTTTCTATGCCGTCCTACTTAGGATGCGACCACTTTCTAATGCAGTGCCTCTCTTCCCTCCCTAGATGTTCTTCCTCTATCTCCCTGAAATATCTTTGCAGCCGCTGTGGTGCGTTGGCCTTTTGAGGTCATTACTGTGTTTTTCTACATGGTGATTTTGAGTACTGGAGGTGTTGGGAAAGGATGACAATGGGAAAAGAAACCGAAAAAACTGAAAATGCAAGGCTCCTACTCGAATCCAGATTCTAAGAAAATTAGATTTCAGCAGAACTGAAGTGTGTCCCTAGCACTGCAGAGCCAGCTGGTATATTCTGGTCTCTTACTTGACAGTGAAGATCAGAAAACGTGATTTCACAGCTGTTCGCAGTATTGCTTCCTGCAGAATCTTTCTGTGCTTTTCTGCTTCAGGGAGACTTGCTGACTTGCCTCTAAAGGGTGATCATTCTTAGTATTTTTAATCATGTCTCCATGAATCAGCAGCATAGCTTTGATTCCTTGCAGTTAGGATATGTATATATTTAGGTTTCCCTCTCCTTTTTCATTGTTTCCTCAATTTTCCTCACTTCATTGTTTTGTACCCGTAGAAGAGCAGGAAGGTTTTCTCTTTAGAAGGGTTGCATTTCACAAACTTGCACAGAAGCTTAGTTGTTTTTTTTACTTTTTACATAAAATATTCTCCAAGAAGTTCAACAAATAGTTGCTTGAAGAGTAATCCTCAATCACAGTTGGACAGATACAGTACCAACTAAGTGTTGTCCATGATGCTGGTAAAGCATCTGAAGCAGGTGACATTACATCTACTAAGCAACTGAGATTTCTGATGTTCTACTTCTTAAAGGAAAACCTCTTAGCTGC
The DNA here is from genome assembly GCA_003993805.1 of Himantopus leucocephalus. Taxonomy (NCBI): domain Eukaryota; kingdom Metazoa; phylum Chordata; class Aves; order Charadriiformes; family Recurvirostridae; genus Himantopus; species Himantopus leucocephalus. The sequence goes on from RSEF01000001.1 coordinate 31,914,356, forward strand.
TTTTTTTTTTTTTTTTTTTTTTTTCTTTTGTCTGTACGNTGTTGGCCAGTTTTATTTAAAATTCAAAAAGGGGTAAGGATTTTGGAGATGACTGAGGTTCTTGTTTATCAGTTGTCTGAATGGTTGAGGCAGGAAAGCACTAGTGCTTCTTGGCTGAGGGGACGAAGGGGCTGCTTGTGATGAAGGGATTACAGCAACAAAGGACATAAATGTGCAGCACGCCAGCGCTCTCGCAGTTCAAAGAGCCCCTGTGCAGCAGCTGTCTAAACTTCATTCAAAGTTGAACTGCCCTTGGTTTGCCTGTCTAAGCAATGGAGCTATTAAATAGATCCAGAAACTTCCTGGTCTTGCCCACTTGCCTGCAAGGGTCAGTTCAAAACACCCATTTCCAATGTGAAGTGTTGTGAAACACTGATGGTCAAGGAAGCGTGCCTTCTGGAGAACGCGAGGGTGGTGAAAGCTTTTGTTTGGGAAGCAGGAGTCAGTCTGGGACCAGCGTCCTCTCCCCCAGAAGGCTCCTGCTCTGAAATGATGGGAAAGGCTGAAGAGGTGTCGGTCTGTCTTGCAGTCCTGATTCAAACACAGCTTTCCCTCTTCTGTGTCCTAAGCACCAGCTGACAGTGCTTAGCAGTCTGGGTTGGGTTTTGCTTTTTTTTTTTTCCATTCTTCCAGCCTATGGACCTTGCATTTTTTTGTGCGTGGAGGGGAGAATGCGCTTTTGTAGAATCATAGAATAGTTTTGGTTGGAATAGACCTTTAAAGGTCATCTAGTCCAACCCCCCTGCAATGAGCTGGGAGATCTTCCAACTAGATCAGGTTGCTCAGAACCCCGTCCAACCTGACCATGAATGTTTCTGGGGATGGGGCATCTACCACCTCTCCAGGCAACCTGTGCCACTGTTTCACCACTCTCATTGTAAAAAAANAAAAAAAAAAAAAAAAAAAAAAAAAGTCTTCCTTTCATCTAGTCTAAATTTACCCTCTTTTAGTTTAAAGCCGCTACCCCTTTGCCCTATCGCACCAGGCCCGGCTAAACAGTCCCTCCCCAGCTCTCCTGTAGGCCCCCTTTAGGTACTGGAAGGCCGCAATAAGGTCTCCCCGGAGCCTTCTCTTCTCCAGGCTGAACAACCCCAACTCTCTCAGCCTGTCCTCACAGGAGAGGTGCTCCAGCCCTCGGATCATTTCTGTGGCCCTCCTCTGGAGCAGCTCCATGCCTTTCCTGTGCNTTCTGTGGCCCTCCTCTGGAGCAGCTCCATGCCTTTCCTGTGCCGAGGGCCCCATTGCTGGACTCCCGGTGGGGTCTCACAAGCGCGGAGCAGAGGGGCAGAGTCGCCTCCCTCGCCCCGCCGGCCACCTTCCTCCCTCGTCTCTCATCTAGATGCTGCTGAATTCCCCGAGAGCGAGTCCGCCGTGGGGCTGGAGGGTGCCGACGGGAACACTGGTACAACCCCGCCGCAGGCACCGTCTCACCGGGCGCCTCGTCGCCCGGGGCAGGCCCGGCCGCCGCGGCGAGCTGTGCTCCTGCAGCGGCCGCGGCGGCGCTTGGGCCTTGGCGCGGCCCGTAGGCGGGGACGCCGCACTCAGCCTCAACATGGCGGCGGCGCTGCGCGGGGGGTGGGAAGTTTCCGGGACGCCTGTTGAGGTGAGTCCGGGGACTAGGACGGGGCTGGGCTGCCTTCCCGCGGGAGAGGGGCATGGCGGGGCCCCGCGGGGCTTGGGCCGGGCTTACCCCGGCGAGGCGGGGACGAGGGGAGCCCGGCGAACAGCCCCGGGGGGGGGACGCGGCCTTCCCGGGCCGCGGCGGGACGGGGGCCGTGTGCCCAGGGCAGCTCCCCGGGACGGCGGGTCGCGGTAAGCGGCGCGGCCCCGGCAGACCCGCGGCAAACGCCGTCATTAAACTACCGTGGCCGGGCCAGCCCGGCAGCCGGTGGTTCGGCCGGCCGCCCTCCGTCTCCACCCGAAATAGGGGCGCCGTATTCCCATCCGCAAACTAA
>RSEF01000001.1:31916449-31932666 GCA_003993805.1 Himantopus leucocephalus
GCCATCTGCTCCATTGAGGACCAGTCATCAACTCTTTTGGATTTAGTAAAGTACTGACAGTCTCCACCTGGCATCTTAGCTGTTATCTTAAAAGAGGGACCTATCTTTGCATTTACAGTAATTACTAACTTAATTAGGTATTATTTTTTGCTATTTCAAGCTCTTATAGTTTAGGTGTTTTAAAATGTCACCAGTCATTTTTTTGTAACGCTGAATTACGATACCTTATTATCTTACTAAAGAGCTTCTCTAAACATTATTAATCATTCTTATATTTGTTAGTTATATATTTCTTCAAAATCAAAACTGCTGAAAAAGCGCTGACAGCAAGTGCCAGCATGTTTACATTAGATAGATGTCTGTACATGTAAAATATCCATACTAACAGTGCTTTCCTATGTTATAGTGTAAGATGGCCACTAAATGAAGATGGAGTTGAACCTTCAAACAGAGCTGAGTTGATTCATAACACTACAGAGCATATTTCCCGTTCCTCTTTAGTATTTGGTACAAACTAAAAGCAGGATACAGAGCAAGATGGATCACTGAGATGATCCTTACAGTTTCTCTATGGGATCCTTATCTCACAAGTACTTACGAATTTTCTTGCCAGTATCTTCATATTTATTAGTAGGAATAATTTCAACAATTAAATGTACATTTTATTTTTTTTTAGAAGTCAGACTCAATCAGAAGTTTGGTAGAAACTATTAATCTTTGTGGTAATCTCAAGTTCTGTTATTGCAGAACACTGTAGGCTTAATAACTTGCATGTGTTTTAGGGGATTAAGGAAATGCAGGGAGTGTTTAGAACAACATGGCATGTTGTAAGAAAACTTTTACAATAAAATTATATAAAGTAATAAGACAGTAGTATTCTTTAGGATATTACAATAGCTGTAGTTTTTATGGGCAAGTGTGTTTTTTATTTTGTAATGTGTTCACTGGGATCAAAACACTAATGCAATGTAACAGCCGTTTGCCCTAACAGGATCCAAGAAAAGTCGTATTTATATATGATGGAAAAGCTGAATTTGTCATAAAAATGCATTATAATACTTCCCGGTCCATGCGTTCAGTCTTTCCAAGGTTTAGAAAATCCTCTAACTAACCAGTCATGAATAGGAAGCTTTTTCAGACAAGAACTTCAATTTCTTCAGGATCCAAGTCTTCCTGGTTTTGTGTTGTTTTGGTTTTTTTTTAATTTAAAGCAAATTATCCTTGTGGTATCTACAGTTGCAAAAGGAAGTCTCCAAATCTTGAAACTAATTTAGCTAGAGAGCTCCACTATTTCATCAAAGTCATGTATTTTACAAGGTTTCTATAGAATGGAAACTAACCAAATCTTTGTAAGTTTTTATTGACGCTGCTCTGAGCCCTTGTCATTTTCAGAGTGCATTTCAAAAACTGAACAACAAAAATGAGCACTTTCTGCTGATACATTTGAAAAAAAAAATCAATCCTGTCTTAATTACAGGATTATTTTCTCCTTATTGACAACAAAACAAGTTGAGGTTGCACCGTAATTGTTAAAATGTTTTAAGCTTTCTTGTCTTCTGGTGATTTCAGGTAATTGTATGGATTTGCAGGAAATTAATTCTGAAAATCCTTATTCTCTGACACAAAACTTGAGAATCACTCTGTGAATGCTTCTCTGCACTTGTCCTAAACACATTCCATCTGCTCACTCACTCATTGATCCTGACCCTCTGAGTGGAGGCAGGACTGGGGCAGGGAAAGGCATGTATCTGGAGTGATGCGAAGTACCTCCTGAGATGGCTAAGAAAATTATGTACATAAAAGTGATTGTGAATCTCCTATAGTATATGTGTGCTTCGTAGGCACATATTGCTCCTCGTANGTACATAAAAGTGATTGTGAATCTCCTATAGTATATGTGTGCTTCGTAGGCACATATTGCTCCTCGTAGATTCAAATAATTAGCACAAAACATCAAATTACATTATACCACGTGAAATCGGATTGTAGTATTTACTCTACCATTATCACCTCTTGATGGACTTGTTATATCCAAACCAGTTTTGTAGATCAAATATTAGCAAGTCAATGAGCATATTAATTGCACTTTTGTGATAAGCTGTGCAGGGCTGTGGGTAAAGGGAGGTTCTCTGTGGTTGTTCTGTAACAGGATTTGAAGTCTACTCAACATCGTGTCCTCATGTCCTTGAGAGCTACAAGCTAAATAAATAAGCTTTTCATTTGTCATGAATTGTACAAAGCATAATAGGTGCTGTATATATTTTTATGGTGGTTTCAGATGTTGGAATTTGAGAATAGTGCTATCAGTTAATAATGCTATCAGTTAGTATCATATCCTGGTGTTTATTTGTGGTTAAAAGTATTGCTGTCATCATTTCAAGGACACATAGGTGAAATTCTTCTATCAGAAGTATAGTGGAAAGCGGTATTCTTCCTTAGGGCAGGAAGCACATTAGATGGGTAAAGCTGTTCTTTCAGACTAAGTTGTGTAATATTTACATTTTTAAAAGCTGAACATAGTTATTTACCTTCGTCTCTGTCTTAAGCTGAACTACCAGTCCACTTCATATCACTGAGTGTTAAACAATAAGGCAATATCCAGATTTAAATAAAAAAAAATAAAATTGTAGATTTATGCAAAGAAGGCAAATAAAACATAGATGTGGTCAGAGGCCACAGAACTCTTCTCAAGATAGAAATACATAGCTATGAATTTATTTCATTTGATACATAACAAACTTTAATATTTAATAACTGCACCATGGATATTAAAGTTTCTGGTTAACTATATACTATAATACTGCTTCTACCTTTCCTAAAGCATTTAATGCCTCATTAAACCTGGTCACGTCATGTTAAAACAATTAAAATGAATCTGTATCTGTTCTGCCTCTCACTGACAGCTGGCATTTCAGAAGTCCATTTTTATTTTACTAGTACTAGTGGTTGAGACTTAACTTTTGAAACTCTTTTTTTGAAACTCTTTTTTTTTTTTTTAAACAGAAATCATATATGTATCCGTGAGTGTAATCTTTTCCAAAACTGCTTTTTACCTACAAAACAGGAAAGCTCAATGCACAAAGCTGTGTGAAGGCTACAAAGTCATGTAGTGGATGTCTCTTTCGTCTGATATTTATGTAGCTGGCAAAGAATTGTCTTTTTAATTGCAATAATGTTCATAAATATTCTCACAAGTCATCTTCTGTGTGGTACAAAGTATTCCACAAGGAATATTTTAAAAACTATTGGCATTAAAAAGCAGGAGTAGTTAAATCTATATTTTTAATGATGCAGTATAGTATGCTATCATCTGATGCTAGGTACGTAATATTCTGTGTTGTGCTTACTGATTAAGGCCTGATCCTGCAGATATTTACAGATATACTTATTTTATGCACAAAAATAATTTTGTGGTGTTTGATTTTCCTGCTTAAATGGGTAAAGCTACGCTATGATCAGGGCTTTTAAACCTAAGTCCTGTGCTGTTAGTGTTTCCAAATGCGTTCTTTTCAGAAGAGTGATCACTGCTTACCAGCCACCTTCTCCCCAGACCCCCAGATTGGCCTTTCATTGTCTTTAGAGTACTTCACTGTGTAATATGTGGAAAACCAGTATACATTATGTGTAATAACTTGCATGTTTCAGGCCCCAGTTATGGTTGATCAAACACAGGGAATTCTTCATAAAACCGTAACCAACAGATAGGAAGGATTTTTCATGCAACACCTAAATCTGTCTCTTTTCTTTTTAGCCAACCAATGGGATCTTCATGAGTGCATTTCTCATTGTTTTACCTCTGGAGTCCATGGCTCATGGGCTTTTCCATGAGCTGGGAAACTGCCTGGGAGGAACGTGTGTTGGGTATGCTGTTGTGATTCCCACCAACTTTTGCAGGTATAGTTACCATGTATTTCAGCTTCACGGTACTGTAAGTGTATTGTTAGCTCTTAAAGGCAATGCAATGCTGTTGCTTGTATCTTTCAATAATTACATGCAAATGTAAATAATAGAGACTGTATTTTTCCTTTTCTTCACCTTCCAAAAGGAATGAGTAACTCCAGCTCCGCCTTTTTATATGTATCTAATTTGCTTTTAGAAAGTCAATGAATGCTTTAGGCACCAGTCATGCATAGGCAGATTCCACATTCCGTATCTCACACAAAGCATGATTGGGGCATTTGACTGAGTGCAGATATTTTATAACAGGAGATTTAATAAACCGGACAGATCAGTTTAAAACAGTTTTGAATCCTATTAAATGAGATGGTGTCTACATTTAGAGGACATTGAAATTAGATTTGCAAGTGGACTACGTGTCAGTTATTTGTATTGTGAATTTACAGCTGATTTTTGTTGCAATATAAATGTTACCATATGAGAAATGCTTGGGTGTGGAGGGATTGTACTATTATTATTTGTCCACATGTGTGTTTTTCTTAGAAGCCTTAAACTTGCAAATGCTACTTTAGCCATATAATTAAAATGGTGTGTACAGCTTTTTTTCCTAAACGATAAAACAAGAGCTATGTAAGTTATCTATTTGAGTTGCAAGAGAAGCAGAGGTGTAAGTTGAAATGAGGGGCTTAAAAATAGAACTGCCCAATTTATGAAGACTGCCCAGCTTGCAGTATGTGTAATGGATTCAGTGAATAGGAAAAAAAAATAACAGGCAAAGAAACAGAAGGTAGTGTGCTAATCTTAGATCACTGTATCTTAAATAGTGTAAAATACTGTAAAAACAAATTTTCTAGGCTTTGATCTACAGTCTTCAGCTGTGCACTCTTGTAAAAGAAATCTATGTAGTCATTTATTGTTAGGGATTAAAAAAATAAATTTTCAAAATTTACATTACAATAGAAACACATTCTTTTTGTTTCCATGGCAATAATTTAATTCTTTCATTTTATTATGTTATTCTGGCTCTGGCAGTTCCCTCTAATTTCGGAGTGAATGAGATACTCTTGAGCAACTGTTTAGGACCTGACAGAACTAAACTTCCTTATTAACAAAGCTTGACTGTTTCACTAATGGGTCCAGTCTGCACTTGTTAAGACAAACAGTAATGATGATGTACTCAATATAATTGTAGTAGTGAAATGTTAGCCTTCATGAAGGCACTAGACAGGTGAGGAGGTGCAAAATTTAATTAACAAGACCAAAAATGAAAGCAGGTAGCTTTACACACTGACTTGCAAATAAAATACATGAAGAATATATACATACATACAGACATATATAAAAAAAAGAGAAGTCATGTTTTCTATTAGTAGAGTAAGACCATCTCCATATTATCGTCCACAAAATCTGTCCAATGCCCAGGGAACACAGGGACTCTTTTGTTATATATGCATATTCATATATACGCACACACGCATACTTCTATACATATGTGGTTTGTTCCAGGTCTAGTTTGTAATTTTCTTAGAACTTTGATTTTATAAGTGAGTACCATCATCTGAAACACGTCTTACGCTGAAAGGTCAGCATCTGAACAGCACACACAAGTAAGAATTACTGTATTTGTGTGAGTACTATATTGAATTACGGCTAGTTTGGAACAGAGTCTCCCTGCGCTCCTTTGCAGTTGCGTGTGAGCAAATGCCTGTCTGAAGGCAGTGCTCTTTCAGTGGGACTTAATGAAATCGTAGAAGCCCAGCATGTTCACATCACAGCTCCTCTCTCTCTCCCACTGTCTCTCAGCTTCAGGAATAGCATGGGGCTGTGTTAAGGACTACGGTTTGAAGTGAAGAAGTGTGAGAGAAGGGAGGGGGAGATAGTGGTCCCTTGCTCAAATACAGTATTTTTAATTGTATATAAACTGTAAATTTCAAGTAAATTTGAATTTAGAAGAGTGCTACTTCATAGCACAGGCAATATGCACAGGGAAGAAAAAACCACCAATTGCTAAAGGTCCACTAAGCAAGAAATAATTACAAATTGTAATCATAGCTGTTTTTCTTTTCTGTAGTCCTGATGGCCAGCCAACTCTTCTTCCACCTGAGCATGTACAAGAGTTAAATCTGAGGTCTACTGGCATGCTTAATGCCATCCAAAGATTTTTTGCATATCACATGATCGAGACATATGGTTGTGATTACTCTACGAGCGGACTGACCTTTGATACCCTTCACTCCAAGATCAAGTCTTTTCTTGAACTTCGGACAGCAGATGGACCCAGACATGATACCTACATTTTATATTACAGTGGTCACTCACATGGCACTGGTGAATGGGCACTGGCAGGTAACTGCTTGGGGAAATTTTTTATTAATAGTTTTGGTATTGATAAACTTTCCAAATCAATTAATTCTTTCTGTAAAAAATCATACCGTATTACAGAACTTTGAAGTTTTGGTCACATTTATTATCTGATAGTACACAATGGTAAAGAACAACTAGTCTTTGGAGAACAGGTTTATACAAGGTTCTGGCAGGGAGGGAAGAAAGGAAAGGGTAATATACAGAGCACGGCTGTTAAGAGATTCAGGGGCTACGAGGAATCATCAAAATAGGCAAGGTTGCAGGCTGACTACCTCTACTGGTGGAGAGAATGGAGAAATGCAGAAACCCCTTTTGTTGATGTAAAGAAGCAGCTCTTTCTTACCTTGCTCTATATGATAGTCAGTTAAGTTACTCCATGAACTTCTGTCTCATTTTAGTATTCAGTCTCTTTGATAAAAATCCTTTTGCAGCTAACTAATCTTACACTTTTTCTCAAAATTGTTTGAATATTGTTGACCCCAAAGGCATGCTTACAGGTTTAAACATGATTTCATACTCCCCTTACAATTCAACAAGTTAACTTTAAAGATCACTTTTTTTCTGGAAAAGTAAAATGGAAATGATCCCCTCCTGCTCTAAAGACAGATTTCCCCTGTATTTTGAGGAATATTTAATCACTGTAATGAACAAGCCTAATCTCTTCTCATTCCCTGGACATGGCAGAGTGAATTATAGTGTTCTGTGTCAGGCTGCCATGAAGGACTGCACTCGTATCCTTAAGATGCGCTCTGTTTTTTTTTTTGTAAAAGATAGAATTGATGAAAGAAATATGAGGCAGGTATACAATCCACACTAGAAAAGCAGGTCTTCAAACATCTAGCAAAGCTTCTATTCTGAAAACAGCTATGCTTTGCTGACATCCTAGAGTTTGGGAGTCCCTGTACGTGCAGTGTAGCCTCAAGACTACAACCCCCTATGTAAAGGGCTGGTTTAATGCCTCATCATATGCTTGGCCTCGACTTCACCCTTTTCTTGGCCTGTTTTTGATCTCTTTGTGATGGGCAGTCCTATCTCAACTGTATTCTTTGGTAAACCTACTGAAGTTTTTAAATCATTGGTAGGATTAGCCTTGCTCTCCTGCTGCATGGACCTTGGCTTCTGAGGTTGCTGTGTGCAAAAAGTGAATCTTGTAGTAAATACGTTGAAAATTTGCAACTTTTTTTCTTCCTGGGACAGAATTAGTTCTCTTGGATAGCACTCTGCCTGGCTGTTTGTCACAAGTCTCTCTCCAGTGGCATGTGCTCTTCAACAGTGCAGACAGATACTAGCTTTGCGTGTGGTCATGTTGCGGTCTTCAAGCACAGGTCAGTTTTCATCTGGAGGCTGTATACCTGTTTTGGTGCAACTCCATGCCTGAACTGTTAGACCTGCTGAAGAGCAGTGTGTATTTTTTCTCAAAAAATCTCAGTGGTTTAAAAAAGCCACAGCTGTACTCTGAGCCTAGCGTGAGTGATGTGCCGCAGTGTACGCCAGGGTGGCTGAGTGACTTCTCCGAGAATAGGGTGATTTGTCCATAAGAGCAGCTGACGCCCCATGCAATTGCTGAGTGTGTCCACACGTTGTGCAGAGCAGACGAGCCGCAAAACTCTGCCTCCCACCTGTGCTCCAGCCGGCAGCACAGACACGGTTAGCTTTCTAGCATATATAGAGCCAGATGTTGCTGCAAAAATTGGACAGCTTCCAGCCCAGTCCTGGCTTACATCTGGCCAGCCTGGAGTGTGACAGGGGAGCTCAGGTCTCTGTATATCTGTTCAGGTAGGTGTAGCCTAAATTAAACTCTGTCTTCACTTTTAGAATAAGGGCCAAGGTAACCGTTAAAATAAAAAGAAAGTTTCTGTGCTACAAGATACAGCATGTAAATGCAGTGGTGTTCAGCTTTTTCAGAAAGCTCTTTTTCAGTTCTCTATCCAAACACATCTTCAGTTTCTACTTGGAGATCTGTATAGTCACATAAAAGAGAGGAACAGGCAGCTGTCACATGTCTTGCATCCTTTTTTGTGATTAATATTATATAAATCATGGAGTGCAACCTGATACTCCTTCCAGATAGCGCTGCTCCTGAATGTAACTTGAAGTATAAACTGAAAAGATGAAGGCTGGTTGTGTAATTGTACTGCATGTATTGGACAGTGGCATTTTGTGACAGATGGAACATTTGGTCATCAGCTCCAGTAATATGTACCGTCCTCTGACCTCTGGAGACGATGAACAGAGACGGCAACAATGAAATACAACATTCGTATCTAATAGGAAAAGTAGTGTCTCACTGCCGGCTTATGCCATGGTATGGCACAGCAGTAGCAATGTAGTCTTTGCTTTGTAGTGACATCTTTTAAAGGAGACTTACTGGATTTATTAGTTCACTAATGATGCTTCTCTGTTGTTGGAAGCTGAGATGTAACATGGTGGTGTACAAAATAAATTGTTAACTAGTCGTGCATAAAGTATGAGTAGTCAAACGACCTGGGAGGTCACGTTCTCTGAGTGAAAGCAAAGACAAGAGCTGGGCTAATAAAGCTTTCTGTGTGTTGCTGAAACCATTGGCTTAACTGCCTGAAAACCTGCCAAAGAGCCAGTTGTGGCCAGACACGTGCATTTCTTACACAGCTTGGTGCCTAAATCTTTTGCTGGATGATGACTCCATGTGTTTGAGGTCAGTAGGGTTAGAAGCTGAGTGTGTGTGTGTGTGTGTGTGAAGGATGAGATGGTTTTCTTTGGACAGTTCTATCCAGTACTGTTTTGAAATCACCTGCGGCCCCGCATAGTTACAGTAAAATAAAATTTATTTATAAGCCTCTAAAACATGAACAAATAAAGACATTTTTACTGCTAATTGACACAGAAGGCTTACCTAGAAAAGGGAAACTGCTTCTATATAAGTCTTTTCTGTAAATAACTACAGCAATTTGGGGATCATATACCAAAACAAGTCATCACTGTAGGTTTGTATATTAAGATTGTCTTTGGTACTTTCCTGGTTTGCATTTTTTTGCATAAAGTTGTAGCCCTGTAATTTTGCTTTTACTTTAACTGAGATAGCATGCCCAAAGCTTTAACTCTGAGCTGTTAATTTGAAGCATATTTTTTGTCACCCCTTACAGGTAGAAATGCAAGTGCTGAAATATGCAGCTATTCTGTTTGAGATTCATCTGTGTGGTTAAATTCCTACTAACAAGATTTTGAACACTGTTAAATGTACTTATATTCCTCAGTGAAAATCACTATGGAATTAAAATGCAGTTATTTTAAATCACGTTTTTCTACCTTTCATCTAAAGTCTTCATTTTTTTTTAAAGTTGACATTTTCAAGCTAGAGTGTTTTTGTTGTAAATCTGTATCATAGCTCCAACCCACCAGCATGTAGGCATATCAGTTCTTCACGTTAATAGTCACTATGGAGTCAGTGGAGATTTATTTACGTGTTCACAAGGCACTTGAGTAAGTAGTCTGCTTTTCAAAGCTGCATAGATCCTGCACTATCCATTACACTTAAGCAGAAGTACTCCCTGCTACAGGTAACTTGGTTTAATTACAATTTGCTCTTTTAAAGCATTGTTGGAGCAAGAGCTGAGGTGAAACATGAGAACTTGGACGCTCTAGTTGCAAGTGTTTTCTGAGCTGATAGGAAATAAATATCGGGGGAAAATTCCTATGAGATTTTTGTTTCATTGAGTTGTAAATCCATACCAGGTTTAATTTTCTTGACGCTCTGAAGACAACTGTGTCTATAGAGTGAATCTCTCCATTTCTGGTCACATCATTTTTTCAAGCCAAAGTGGTGGTTATGCCTTTAGGTGGCTTTCTCATTGTGCTTTGAAACTGTTAGCATATGTTATGTTCAAAAGTCCTCTCTTTTCCTTAAAAGAGGAGTCCTTCCAATATTAACAAAAACATACTAAAAAGAGTGCTTTTTCCATTAAAATTATTAAGAATTTAATACAAAATAAACTCTCTTTCAAGTTTTCTTCCCTTGTTTAGCTATGTCCAGATATCTCAGATATCTCTTCAGCAGGCTGTAATGTCTTTCACCCTGTGAGGGAATTCTGGGGTTTTTTTTGTGGTGTTGTTTTTTTGTTTTTTTTTTATTAATCAAGAGTGAGTTAAGGGCCTCATCTGCCTCAGCAAGTCAGGTGGAATCAGTTAATATCTCTCTGGAGATCTGCAACATCTACAAGCAGGGAGGATCGGTTGAAAACTTCTATTGCCTCTGTCCATGTTGTTAAAATAAGGGGTTCTTGGAACCTGCCGTCAAAATTCTAGATGTTTCTGTTTCTTCCTGCTAATCTTAAAATATTTTTTCCTTGTGGCAGGAGGTGATGCTTTACGACTTGACACACTTCTGGAGTGGTGGAGAGAAAAGAACGGCACTTTTTGTTCTCGACTCATCATCGTTTTAGACTGTGAGAACTCTCAGCCTTGGGTTAAAGAAGTAAGAAAAGTAAATGACCAGTATGTTGCTGTGCAAGGAGCAGAAATGGCCAGAGTTGTAGACATCGAGGAAGCAGACCCTCCACAGCTTGGTGACTTCACCAGGCAATGGGTTGAGTACAACTGTAACCCCGACAGCCATATCAGCTGGTCTGAAAAGGGACGTACAGTGAAAGCGGTGTATGGTGTGTCAAAACACTGGAGCGACTACACTTTGCATTTGCCAACGGGAAGTGATGTTGCCAAACACTGGATGATATACTTCCCACGCATCACCTATCCATTAGTACATTTGGCAAACTGGTTTTGTGGTCTCAATCTGTTCTGGGTATGTAAAGCGTGCTTTAGGTGCTTGAAAAGATTGAAAATGAGTTGGTTTCTTCCCACAGTGCTGGACACAGGACAGGGTTTCAAACTCGTCAAATCCTAATTAGGAACCAAAGAGGAAATTAAGTGAGAGCTCTGGGAACTTTCTCACTTTACTGTACTTACAACTTTTTATATGACTATTTTTCTCTGAAAAAGTCTGCTACACTCACTTTATTCAGCTCTTTGAGCAGCTACAGTATATGCAACAGTTAAAAACTGCAATCTTAAAACAGAAGAGGGTAGGACTGTGATATTTGACTTTTGTCACTGGTCTGTATGTACATATGTAAGAGACTTATTTAATATGACCATGCAGTTTGGAGACAGTTCGATGTTCATATGCATTACTTAAAGCAGCCTTTGTTCAGTCACCAGTTTGATGGGCAGCAGTTCCTGTGAATGTTATAGCATGCTTATTTGCCATTTATATCCACTAGGAGGTTCAAATATAGGAAAGGAACCAAGCTAATACTCAAATCAATTTATATGTCCTTGAAATTACATGGTGGGGTCAAGGGTATTATAAAACAGCACTGAGCCAAAAAAAATAAAAGAGAAGAATGAATAGCCATTGTAGGTAAGTAACTACCAAGAATCTTTAGTTTTATTTGCTTTTACATCTTCAGCCCCTGCCTCAGTTCTCTTCTGCCATCAGTGGAAATTTGCCACAGAAAACAAGGAAATCACACAACCCTCTAATGTTCTAATGCTGCTCGGACAATGTTTTCTGAAGTGCAGTTCTGAAAACTTTCTGTGTTACTTTCGAAATTCAGTATCTTGCTGGTGATCTTCTCTTTTTTTGTAAATATTCCCAGTAGTTAATTCATACGTGGCATAAAAAATTCACTGAGAGCTTTTCCCTCACCTTTTAGGATGGTTCTGTCTTTTCCACACTCTTACTAGTTTGTATTTTGAGAAGCTACCCTGAAGAAAAAATAAACCAAAAGCCAAGGAATTTAACAAAGAAAATAATCCATAGATAAAAAATGGAAGTACAAGTGTTGCCTTGCTTCCATGTTTATCTGAAGTCTTTGCTGTGCCCAAGACCTTGAGTCTATTAAATGCTGGGTACAGGATTGGACCAATGCGTTCATTATCTGTTAAAATTACGAGCAAAGTTTGTCAGAAAGAATAAATTATTCCCTCAGGACAGGAGTGAATCCTGGGTATTCCTCAACTCTGTTCTCCTAGCCACAAGGTCCTAATCTTAGTACTTCTACTTACAAAGCTGGATGGGACTCCAGAAATCTTGCCCCCGCCTTTCCTCTTCAGTCAGAGAAGCTGCATTGCTTTCTGGTCTTGTTTTCTCAAGTGCAAAAAATAAGGAGTGAAACAACTAAGCAGCTAAGACAGTACAATTTATGGTGGGTTTTTTGCATATGTGCGTGCAATCCAGTAGACTTAGAGTTTACATTTTTCTGTTTCCATCAGTATTTTAATAAAAGTCTTAGGCATTAGCTGATATTTGTCTAAAATATAACTTATTAATTTTTTTATATTTAAAGAACTGAAAAGACTTTAGGAGCTCTTTAAGTCTTTGCCATCAAGGTTTTTTCTAATTCCATTTGAACTTTTTAGCCAGCTAAGTTAAAGAATCTGCTAACACTGGTACCTGTTAGTAATTCCTGAAAATAAAACGTGTGATTAACTTATGAGATCTGCAATAGCTAGAGTAATTTGCACCCACCAACTTCTAATGAGGATTTACAAGGGACAGCCACTAAGTTTCTTCATTAGCGTGTATTACACAACTTTGTTTAGCAAAACACCATCCTCCACCCCGCTTTGCTTTTCTCTGTCCCTTTCCATAAAGTGAAAAGAGGATAAAGAAATGAGAGATGAGATGAGATGAGATATCCTACCACGACTCAGTTCCATGGGGTCTTCTGTAAGTAAATGGTGATTGCAGCTCTGTCCCGGATTCAAGAGGTAGCTGTTCTCGGTAAGGACAGAGGGTAATTGCACCATCTAACTTCAGGTATCCAACTTAAGTTCCTAACGTGGGAGTCTGAGGTAGGAGTCATCTCATTTAAATTCAGATGTCTGAAAGCTAGACATCTGAATCCATGCTAGTGACCTGAAGGGCTCCACTGCTCATTAACAAAGAGAAATAAATATTTCCAGAGGCAGACTCATTTGATCTCTATTTTAGGATGAATTTTCCTGTGATTGTGCCTATCAAATTTGGTTTTTTTTGCTTTCATATGCCAAAGGTCAAGCAAACGAATCCCTTATGCCTGTTGAATAACCTTAGAGCACTTCTGTTCTAAGTTGTCCTCTGGAGCCTGGGCTGGGTACATAAGCTCCTCATTCAAGCACATAAATTGGATACTTGAAGTTAGGCTGAACGAGCATCCATCAGGTTGCAGAAAAGCAGCGCTGCCTCCTCTGCAGAAGTCATTTTCAGCCATTTCTGGTCAACAACCCTTGAGTATAGAGAAAGAAGATTGCATAGAGGCAATCATTTGGTTTGTAAAATCACCATTATTTTGACTGCTCTTTCAGTAAAAGTTCATGTGATTGCATCATAAACTGTTCCAACTGGAGCACTGGAAATTTTTAACAAAGTCCCCGCAAAGCAACACTGTAATACCCTGTGGTCACCCTGTGAACATTTGAGAGTCACGAAGTTAGTCCTTTCTGTCTTGGAAAAGCTTTGAGTATCAACCGTAACACTTCCTGTTAATTATAATGGATAAAACTTACTCTGTACCTGCTACTGTTACAATTTTATGGACATCATCCGTATCTTTCTTTTTGTACATCAAGGAGAACAGGAAAAGTATGGGACTCCTGACTGGTCCTGGGACTGTGAGCAGTGTCCGCTCTGCAGTGCAGTGATGGGCCCGGCTCTGGGCAGAACAAACGCAACAGTTGGTGCTGATCTTTTGCCTCTGGTTATTAAACAGTTTCCAGCGTACTTATCAAACAGTTAGATTTTCTCTAGGATAGACCGGGTGATCTTTAGCAGTTTGCTGGAAGTTAGATAAAGAGTGAGCTAAAAATATAGCAAAAAGATTATTTGCAAAACTAATACCATGTTTGCAGATTTGTTTCAGTTTTGTCAATTAAAGAACTCGAGTTTTCTGAATTTGAAATAGTTTTAACATGAGCTAAGGTATTCCTACTTTTGATTTTGTTATTTGTTTAGACAGCAAAGGCATGGTGAGAATGCTGATTTTAAACTAAAAGAAATGTTTACAGCCATTCAAAACTGTGAGGCCTTTTTGGACAAAGAGACTGTCTTGTGTGTTTCACAACGCAGTAAAACCCAGGGTGTGGGATGATGAGCCTCAGGAATTCAACAGTATTAATTCCCTGATTCTACACCGACTTATACCAAGGTGTCCAACTGTGGCCCATGTTCCCAGCTGGAATTTTTCCCCGGCTCCTGGCACTGACAGACCTCCACCGGTCTGTGCCCAGCCCCAGGCGTGTGCCTGAGGGGTGATGCACCAGGAGCTCCTGATCCCCGNAATTCAACAGTATTAATTCCCTGATTCTACACCGACTTATACCAAGGTGTCCAACCGTGGCCCATGTTCCCAGGTGGAGTTTTTCCCCGACTCCTGGCACTGACAGACCTCCACTGGTCTGTGCCCAGCCCCAGGCGTGTGCCTGAGGGGGTGATGCACCAGGAGCTCCTGATCCCCGTGAGGAGTGAGGAGTTACCCCTCTGCTGTTCCCTGTGTGAAATACAGGGGCAACGCCTGAAAGAAATTTAAATCTAATTCCAAAGAATGTTACATATGCTATCAGTTACATACAAGTTGGTTTATTCTTTAGCGGTAACATGCCTACAAATTGTCTGGATGGAGAAAATCTACGTTTTTTTTTTTTTAAAGGCTTGTCTCTGTACTGTATATTCAGATATTTTGTTATAAAGGTTGTTATAAATTTATATCATGGCAGTGATTTCATGTTGACTTTGTTTCATTTACCTCCTGTGTACGTTCAGTCTTGCTGAAACATGCAAATGCACCAAGTCCTACAAATTTAAGTCTTTAAAAGGAATTCGAATTGCAAATTCACAGTAGTATTTTTCTCTGAACAAGTATTGGGGAAAAAAGCCATTCTTTTTAATTTTTGCACTACCAGAGTTGTGTATTTGCAGTTCCTTATGCTTTGTATGCCTTGTGATTGTTGTTGTCCAGCCTTCAGTTCAAGTTTTTCCCAGAAACAGTTTCTTCACCTTTAATAAGTTTTCCCTTTATTTTGCAAAGGCATAATCAATGCTGTGCTAGCTGTAAAGCATCTCTGTTGCCAGCAGTAGGCAGTGGAACGGAGTTAGATTTCTTGTGTATAAATACTTTTGTGTGGGAGGACTTTTACTGGACGTACCGATTTTAGATCTGTAAATGGATATTTTTTTTTGTGTGTATTTGTGATATTGCTTAAATATATTTTGCTGGTTTGGATGCTCATTTCCATTTCATGTTTTTGTTTATGCCTTGATCACTTCCAAAATTTCTGTGCTCCCTCTTGAATTACATGGTTTTTTTCTGTACAGCTTGTTTCAGAGTATTTTTTTTAGCTAGAAACTGCAACAGAGTTTATTGAAAATACTCTTAAGGATTATCTGTAGTTTAACAATTTAATAGAAATGAGAAATACTAGCTTAAATTATTGGGACAGCTTTCACCTTGTCATTTTTTTATCACTTAGTCAACAAACTAGGAAAAATGTTGTTAACGCTTCAAGACATTATTTTATAGAGACTTAATTGAAGACTTCATTTACATTGGTATTTGTATTTAGTCAAACTTGCCATCTCCAGTAAGGTCTGACTCTAAAGTTAACGGAGGGTTCCTGTCTGAGCTAGACCAAGGCTGGGAGAATGAAGCAGCAGGACACTGTGACAGTGCGGAATGCTGTGGAAGTCAGCTCTGCACCTCCGCTCCTCTCAGAAACCGCCGGGGAGGTTCCTGCGCTCCCTCCTCATCAAACAGTCCCAGCATTATTCTTAACAAGCTGGGGCTGGGCCGTGCCCCTCTCGGGGAAGACTGCTGTGGGAAACGTAGGCGAAGCAGAGCTGCTAGTGTGACGGGGGGTGACGGGTATGTCAGCGGGGCAGAGCTGCAGAGAAGGGCACTGCGCCAGCGGCAGTGGCTGTAACACCCTGACCAGTGGAATACAGT
>RSEF01000001.1:31932766-31955669 GCA_003993805.1 Himantopus leucocephalus
AGCCTTCTGACCCTCAAGCAGATCAACACTCCCACCTAACTTGATGTCATCTGCAAGCTTACTGAGGGTGCTCTCGATCCCCTCGTTGATGTCATTAATAAAGATATTAAACACGAGTGGCCCCAACACTGAGCCCTGTGGAACACCACTTATGACTGGCCGCCAACTGGATTTAACTCCATTCACCACCACTCTGTGGGCCCGGTCATCCAGCCAGTGTTTGATCCAGCAGAGCATACACCTGTCCAAGCCCTGGGAACACAATTTTTTAATTAGAATGCTGTGGGGAGCAGTATCAAAGGCTTTACTGAAGTCTACATAAATAACATCCACAGCCTTTCCCTCGTCCACGAAGCAGGTCACCTTGTCATAGAAGGAGAGCAGGTTCATTAAGCAGGACCTGCCCTTCATGAACCTGTGTTGACTGGGCCTGATCATCTGGTTGTCCTGTAAATAGTACGTAATGGCACTTAAGATGATATGTTCCATAATCTTCCCTGGCACCAAGATCAGACTAACAGGTTTGTAGTTCTCCGGACCCTCTTTCTGGCCCTTCTTGTAGATGGGTGTCACATCTGCTAATCTCCAGTCCATTGGGACCTCCCCCGTTAGCCAGGACTGCTGATAAATTATGAAGAGTGGTCTGGTGAGCACATCTGTCAACTTCTTCAGCACTCTTGGGTGTACCCCATCTGGCCCCATAGACTTGTGTATGTCTAGGTGGTGCAGAAGGTCACTGACCATTTCCTCTTGGATTATGGAGGTCTCATTCTGGTCCCCATCCCTGTCTTTCAGCTCAAGGGGCTGGGTACCCAACAAACAACTAGTCCTGCTATTAAAGACTGAGGCAAAGAAGGTGTGAAGTACCTCAGCCTTTTCCTCATCCTTAGTCACTGTGTTTCTCCCTGCATCCAATAAAGGAGGAAGATTCTCCCTGGTCCTCCTTTTGTTGTTAATGTTTTTACCAGCTCCACATGCATCGCACAGCAAGCTTGTGTGTTTGGGCGTGCCCAGCGCTGGAGAAGAGCTGCCCTCATGAGAGACCCTGCTGGCCATTGCCTTCCCACCTGGAGAAATGGGGGGTGGGCGACCCCAGAACTTCCACCTACTATTGGTGTGTGTGGTGTGAAGGTGCGGTGCTGCTCCACACCCAGGATTTCAAGCCCCAGACACGTGGAAAAGGCAAGGGGTGCAAGCAGGCCCACCAAACCACCAGCAAGGCAGGATGTGATTGATGAACTGTCAACAGCATCAACTGAAAGCCCAGCCGCAGATGGGTGAACAGCTTGGGACTGGGAACTGTGACATCCGTTCTGGAGTTAAATGTTCAAGTTAATTTCTGGAGTCTTGTTTCACCATTAAAATGGTATTTTAAAACCATACCGAGGGTAAGAGAAGGAGAAGGTGGCAAGAAGCCTGGTTGGCACTACCAGAAGTAAGGCTGTTGTTTGGCACCAAGGGCGCAGTCAGAGCAGTTTGCAGTTAACACGGACATGGTTCGGATCCCTGCAGTGATTTCAGTGCTTATAACTCATCTTCCCAGAGCCCCAAGGTCTGAACTCTGCGCCAGTGCCTGCATTTGTCAATGAAATGCTGGTGTCCCCTCAGTTCCGTTTCTGCGTCCGGCTGGAAGGCTGCAGTCCACAGGGGGCTGTGTAGCAAACTACCCAGCACCTCTAAGTCCACAAACTTTTTCCCTATTCATCTCCTTGCAGAGCTTGACCTTGTGGGTATGATTAGACAAGACCTCCAAACATGTGCTCTAAACAAGAGCTGGAAAGAGACATTCCCATTTAGCCAGATGACTGGTTCCAGAACTCCCTGAGGATGTTGGAAACTGGCCTCGATTGCCAACACTCCAGCTACTTAAACAGCATTTAAAGCTGTCTGTGATTAGGTTTTCCCGCTCAGGGGAGTGTGATGGTCTCGGACTACAGCACATCACCTTTCTCTGAGCCAGCCCGCCACACCACGTCAAGTGAAACACTTCTGCGACGGGGCCTGGAAGAGATGCTCCACCAGAGACTACTTTAACACTGGGTGGGAGGTGCTGTTCTCACTGAGCAGCCACGGGAAGTGAACTGTGACCACCCACGCCGTGGGGGAATAGCTGTAAATACCAAGTTTTGGGTAAATAAGAAAATTCCTGTCTCCTTGCCAAACAGCTGTTGATTTATTAAAGCAAGGGGGTGTAAGGTTCCAGAAGCAGCTTGTCCTTGTGTACAACAAATCCCATCCTGTACAGCCTCGTGGTGTAGGCAGGAAAGCCAGCAGTGAGTATTTACTTACCACCCTTCGTCTCAGGAAACCATGCGTGAACATAAGCACAGGAAGCTGCATTTTAAATGTCAAAATATGCTTTAAAAGCTTCATGTTGACTACGCTTTTCCAAGCTAGAAAAATACCAACAGCTTCAAGAATAATACAATGCAAGAAGAAATTAAATTACTTATGGTTTTTCTCTCTTCCCTTCATAAACCACACTTTCCTGAAGTCAAGCACTAATATATTAAAATGTTTTTCACCAGTGGCATTTTGCACATCAGGAAGAGCTCATAATTTTATTTTGAAATGGCATTTGCATATTCAGTTAGTCAAATCCATTTCCTCTCATGATTAAGCATGCTATATAATTGATATTCTTCTTCCCTGTAGTGTGACACAGCATGTGACTCAAAACTTGCCCTCATAAGGATACTCATGAATGCTAAAGCACAATACATGCAGGAAAGTATATTGCATTCTTGTATGCTCAGGCTAGAGGAAAATAGCTGTAGTGCTCCATAACTTAGCTTTCTTCAGAGGACTGGGTGGTGTCTTTGATCTGAGAGAGAAATATTTGCAAGGAAATGCCAAGGAAGCTCTCTCCACTTGTAATTTTGTGAGTTTGAGGCGTGTTGAGGGAAATGAGTTGACCATACTGAGAATATATACATTTATTATAAGGAGGACACCGAACCCCAAGACTGTTTTAGGGTTTGGGTTTTTTTTGTTTTATTTTGTTTTTTAAGCATTGAATTCACTTTAGGAAACAAGCCAAACTTTTACTTAGTGAGTTGCTCCAAAAATGTGCAGCCATCCCTATGTGGTTTTTGCCCCATGCAGAGCATGGGCAGCCAGAACTGAGCCCTGTGCTTCATCAAACATTTAGAGAGGCATCACATCTCCCTGTATTTAAAACTTTCTTCCACCTAACCTAGACTTTTCAAACTTGTCCTAATTGAAAAGTAAGCCCCTGGCAAGTATAAAATTTTAATATTAAGCCACCTGAGACGTCCAGTGAAGAAGAAAAGTTTTTAAAGAAATTGAACACGAGAAAAAGATAACCACTGAAGCAACCACTGGGGTAACGGAAAACCTTAGCAAAAAAGGACCCAGGTGTTGAACACAGGCTTAGAAGCAGCTCACTGCAGCAGCGCTGGGACAGCGTGCAACGCATTCTTCACAGGCATATGCGTACAGGCCCTGAATGTCAGCTGTACATGTATCTCCATTCTTAAGAAATCTTCATTTCTTATTCAGATCAATGTTTCTAATTCTAAAATGATTCATAATACAAGGTAATGTCATTATATTACAAGACAGCTTAATTTGCAAGTTCGTTCTGTGCCAAGAGCAAGGCAGCAGAGTCCCTCATTCTAAATAAAATCCATTTTATGCCAAATATCTTTGCCAAAGCCCTCTAATGAGCTGGCACCAAATGGCTTCACAGGAACATCCTACTGTCAGCAGTGCTTTCCAGGCATTACCGGTACCTTATGATGACCCTTTTTTTATCCTCATGTGGTTGTTGGTTTGTTCTACCCTTCTCCAAGTAGTAAGCACGAGAATTTCCTTTCTCAACCATCACACACATTAAAAAGCAGGTCACTTCAGTGTATTGTACTTCAGCTCTGTCATGTCTGGAAATATTAAACATTACTACTAAATATTTATATTGTGAAGTAGTTCTGTCGCTGATAGAGAAAGCGGTCAGTATTAGAGTCTGAATCACAAATGTCAACAGTAGACCTCTCATTCATACACAGACAGGAGAAAAACTTTATGTGGGATTCAATTGCTTCAAGTGCTTACATGAGTTATCCTGAAGGCTTTGCTCAGCCCAAATGCTCTTTGCCTGTGGAAAAGCTGAAGGTTTCCCTTACTGGCCTAGTGGGAGCTGAGGATATGAGAATATTTTAAGGCCTCTCTTGACAAATAAGCATGTTCCTCTCAGGAGGAACCAAAAAATTAGATCAAAGCACTGCCTTCTCTCTATTAATTTAATCATCATGAGCCAAATTATAAGCTAGTTTCTTCCAAACTCCCATTAGAGGAATCTTTCCCTAAGAAGTAACTGAATAAACTCCAGAAGAAATCTCAGTGTCTCTCCCGATTGCTCAGCACACACAACACATCCCTGCAGTAGCAAAACATACTGCCCGGGTGCTTTAACAGTACAGGTAGAGTAGCTGGTACTCAGGAGTAGTTACACACATTAATTGATATGTTTTGTACTGTATTGCTATCCACAGGCACTGATAGCTGAGTATAGCAAAACATTTAAAAAAAAACAAAAAAAAACCCAAATAAAAAAAAGAGAAACAACCCAGGAGAGAATGCTTATCTTCTTAACGGAGAGCTTGCTTACATGAAGGTCTAGTTAGCACCAAGCTGTGGCTTTCAAAAGCTGCCAACATATTTCCATGACCTCTCTCCTCCTGAGGTAGCCAGTCATCTCCAGGTCGTTACCAGTGTGTGTGTCAGACACAGTGATCCACTCCACAGCCCCGCGAACACCCACGCAGTCTTGTAGAGATGCACTTGACAGCCTGCTCCTTACAGCCTCCACTCCGCTCGTCAACAAGAAGCAGCTTTGCCGACAGCTCCAGCAGATCACAGACGAGGAGCCGTGGACCCGTGTCCAATAACAAGTTTTCCTGGATGCCCTTGATGCAGCGGAAAAAGGTTTCAGGTCTCAAGGAGGGAGAAATCAGTTCCTCAGATGTGGGGTGACCTGCCCTGACTGAAGCACCTCATCACGAGACAGAACACGTCTCTAGAGATACGACAAACAACCAGCAAAGCTGGGGAAGCAGCATGCCAATACCAGACTCGTAATGTCTGCAACAGCCAGTCACCAGCACTGCCCAGAAACCTGCTGCCTCTGCTCATCAGCCATCAGTTAGGCCTAAGCAGGTTATTTGCTGTCTGGTGACGGGGTTGTGTTCTGCAGGTGTAAAGAAAATACGGCCGGTGCAGGTAGGACCTGATATATATTCAACACGGTGGAAGTGATTAAAGAACCTTATCTACTCCTTCTTGCTGTTACATTATTGTTGGTGGAGTCACTTGCTCCGAAGTGTGGTTTAGCACAGCGATATGTTTGTCAGCATTAATGCACCGTGCTGTAAAGCATCCACTTCTTCCCACAGCTACTGTAATTGGTAGAATTGATGGTCTTCTCCCTGGAGAGCCACCTTATTCTCCGCCTCCCAGGTCAACAAAGCCCTTTCCTGAACGGCTGTTGAACTGCTGTCTAATTAGCTGCAAGGTAAGGATGAAGTATGAATCTGGAAAACTGAAAGGCAAGTTGCAAGGCTAGAGACTTCCATTTAACAGCCTTTTAGTGTTAAGATTCTATACTTCAAGACACAGAAGCAGAAATTACGAGCAACTAGAAAGCTACTCTATGCAGAAGTCCATTATGTAGCCTCTGTTGAAGGCTGTCAGAGCAGCATTCCTGCTATGACAGGAGGGGGCTATTTTTTATTATTAATAATTTAAAATAAATTCCAGTGAAACCGTGGCTGTGCTGTCTTCATGCTTTGTGTAATTTTGAATGGCTAGCCTACGAATGGCGGGTGACAATTTTAAGACCTGTTTTGTGAATCCACCACGAAACATTGCTTGTCTTTCTTTAATGAAATGTAAGAAAAATGAAGCAAGATGACTGTTCTCTTAGAGCTCAGAACGAAGTTTATACTCCTGTGATTTATTAAGCTTGTGGCTGTGATGGTTTTTTTATGCTTTGTTTAATATTGTATGAACATTGCTATTAAATGTCATGAATATTGCTATGAAACTTAATGAATATTGTAAAATACGGGGTCTGAACAATTAATGAAATGCAACACACAATTTCATGAAAACTGGGCATGTGTTGTCTTGGAGTCTGCCTAACTTACAAGATATTTCACTGAGAACTTAATTATTTTCTTTATACACTGACTTCTATATTTCATGAAAACATCAGGGAGTCTTTTTAAAATACTTTAGATATTTCATGAAAATTGCTGAATATGAGAGCACAATTTCTTTAGCTGAAAGTTATGCTTTTATAGAGCTTTTTTCAATTATACAGATATCAAATACTTCTTCACTTAAGAAAAGAAAAATAATTAATTTTGCTGTAATAAATTACACCAAAGAGAAAAGCTTGTAAACTTAAAAAGAGTAAGTCATTAAATTTTGATGATGAAATTATTGGATGAATTTGTCAAAGTCCAAGAGATCACAAGTTTCCAAATTTACAAATAGCTGCGCACTTTGTTTCAGGTATCTTGAGGACCAGGATCTTGTGTGGGAGAGAGCCCTCAGCTTGACGTCCTGTTTCATATGGCTGTCAAAACAAACTTCCAGTTCGTAATTCCCTATGCTATAACCTATGGGGAATATAAGCTGTCAGAGGAGGAAAAAAAGAAAAAAAAGGGAAAAAAAAGCTCCTTGTTTCAGTCTGCTTTCCAGTGAAGTCATTTGCCTGTTCTTTATCTCACTCATCCCTGTTTGCCCAAGTCTTGTTGCTTACGGTGAGATTTTCTTCAGTTATAACATGGCTAATCCCTCATCTTTCTCTTTCCAACCTTGAGAGATTCTGAAAACAGTCCTGAAAACACTTGCAGTCAGCCTTCTTAAACTACTAGATGTCATTCAAGCACTTCCTCCTTTGATTCTTCTCTCCTTGTTCAGAATTGCAAAGGAAATTGTCCTTGACAGTACCAATGGCTCATGTTCTGTTACTGTGGAAGGCAGGAAGATTAACATGAACTTCCTACTTGGATGACTTAAAAGATGCATTCTCCCACACCCTTCAGTTAAGAGGTGTTTGCACCTTCCCTAGACTGGAGACAAAAGTTGTTTCCCCACCTTGTTCTCCTCAAGTATGATGCCATGTGGTCAAGGGTCTTCTCTCCATGCTCCTGTGATGTGAGGCCAGTGGGGGTTGGTGGGTGATTTTTTGCTGCAAACCATTGATCAAGAAGAGCTGACTGTCAGCAGCAATGGTTCCCATCACTGCAGTGGGAAAGGGAAAAAGAGATTTCAGAGGACATTGGCAGGGAAATACTTGGGAAAGCCATGGAAGAAATTTCCTGCTTTGAATGCCTGCAGGAAGCAGGCAAACAATCGTACAGTGGTTTCCACTGGCAGACTGCATCTAGTATTAAAAAGCACAGATGTACTTGTTTAAGAAGGTAAATGGAAACTCAGCAAGACACAGGCAGATTGATTCCCTCACAAAATGCTGCTGGCATGTAAGAGCGTAGCTCAATGTAGTGGAGCAGATGAGAAGGGAGTGCTGCCTGGCAGTGTTACAGCTGTACCTTCAGTGTATCCTGCAGACAGGTACAAAGTTCATTCACTGGGTATAATAACCCCTGCAGGATTTCCTTGTAGAATTGCCTTGTTAGGCAATTAAATGCTCTATCACCATGACATAATTCTATGAGTCATCTGTCGTGTCATCTCAACAACCCAATGATAAAGCTAAATCAAACTGCTTTAAATGATGCCTCACCTCTAGACTGCTCCAGAAACTTATTCCACTGTAAGGTTTTATTACACTAAATCTAGTATGTGGCACACTAAAAACACTGCCAAGGTAGACAGGTTGGTTGCTGATGCCAGAATCCTCTTGGACCTCTCATCAGCTGTGTGAACCAGAAGCTGTCCTCAACTCTGAGGGCCTGGCTTTGCCGGCAGCCGAGAGAGGCTCACTGCGGGCTGCTCTCTGACAAAATGCCACCCAGCTTGTCAAAACAAGAATATGATAAAAATACTGCTGGAGGTCTGGGTTTTGCCCAGTTTCCTATGGAGATGACACATAATAACCCTGTGTGTGCACACATACGTTCCCAGTAACTTTGGAATGCAGTGATCAATATAAATCTTGTTTCATGTCAGGCTAGAGATGTTAAAGATGTTAGTTTCCTATGAGTTTCATGAAAGTATGCAGAGGAGATGGAGAGAGACTTCCCATAAGCGTCCTTCCTGAATGAAAGGCTGAACCCACTTCAGGTGCTAGTTATGGCATACAGGAGTGAATACATCATAAATGTCCTTATTGCCGGAGCGTAAATTATGGCTAGTGTTGTTAAATGCCAGAGTCCAGCTAGGAGATTCAAATCCACCAGTAATTAATTTCCTTTGGGTTTTGCTACTTATGAAACCTGCTGTTTATTCCTTGGGTCTTCTACAATTTTCTTTTACCACTCTATGTTAATAAAACAGGCTAGCCCAGATGCCTCCTGGTTCAGGTACCCCTTCCAAGTATACTTCTCAAGCCCATCTTGACCCTTTTTTTTTTTCCCAAAGTTACGGAGATCTGCCCCTCGCTGGCTGACATAGTGCTGCAGCACCACAGCCATATTCTGCTGCTGATGGTGCCAGGGATGTACGCCCACAATTTTCTCCACAGGTGGATAAGGCCTGAAGGCAAAAGGACTACTTGGTCCTGGTGGGAAACACAACAGAAGGACTGCCATACATTAAAAGCGTATCTTTGTCTGTACTGCATCAATAAGCAGTGAACTTAAAGCACCTTCAAAACAGACTGAGGAACAAACACTGTCTTGGCAGTCAGTACACTCTAATTATTTTGCATTGTTAGTTGTTAGCTGCAGCTGCTTTCACGAGCAGCAGATAAGCCTAATGTGAAATAAATACCCCTGTGAAGACACATCTTTAGTTTTGGACTTGTCATCTTATCCAAACTGCTGCAGCGTCACAGGAAAATAGCTATTTTTAAACATTCATTCTCTATACCACTTTCTTGATCTGTTTTGTAAAGTAATCTTCAAGACACTTTTGTGGGGCAGTTAATGTCATCCAGTTAAACGACTCAGCCAAAAACAAAACAGCTACCCTCAGACAGGCAATTTTCACAGAGTGGGTGATGCGGTATCACAGGCCAAGCTCAGGAGAGCCCAGAAGAGCCCCCGTAAGCCCCCTGCCCTCTGCTCCCCCAGCTGGCTGGCGGCTTTTGTGCCGAGCACCTGCAAGGGAAGCAGGAAGCTGGAGCCTGCCAGCATTATTCTTTACTGACAAAACAAAAAGTGGCTGGCAAAAGCTGAAGGTTGCTTTGTGGCGTCTAACGTCCTCCTCAGCTTGCTCAAGATGGAGACTGGGAGAGGAAGACTGAGGTGACTAGAGCGTAAGTGGCTCTCCTAGCCTCCGAGGTAGAGGCCTAATGTCAGGTCTTGCAGAAGGACCCCAGGTTCACAAGATCACGAACGATGAGTTCCTCCAAGATCCTGGTACACAGTAAGAGGCAGTTCCTCCTACTTCTCCAATTCTGCCCCCACCAGCCATTCTCCCCAGAGTTGCCTCAACACCTTTCCCCACAATTTGCCTTTTTCTTCATTGCAACCCCAAGCTTTTTCCTCCCCAGCTTTTCATCCTGTAGTCTCTGCCCCCGACAAATATTCACACGTCATTTCTTTTCTGAACTAGCTGAACTGTAACCCATATAAAGCAGATAATTTCATTAGATATTTCCTTTAAGCAAAAAAAGAAGAGAAACTGTTTCCTCCACCAGTCATTTCTAAAGTCAACACTGATTCCCGTCAATCACAAGCATGAACTTTACAAAGACTGGATGGTGTTGCAGTTCAGTGGCTGCAGCATGTCCCCACCAGAGTCATTTTCAAATGGCAGCTTCACAAGGCCACATTTTATTGGCCCAGGAGACTCTCTCCAGTCTCCCTAAAAAGAGAATTAAGCTTTCCATACAGGCCCCTCAGTGGTGCACAAGGTGCTTTGCTCTGGCTAGGATGAGTGTTAAATAACTAACAACATTTGACATATAAATACGTTAATAATTTGCAGGTCACATCTTCCCAAAAGATGTGACCTTCACTTGCTAGCACTAGAAGAGCCCTTGTTTTATGAAATGGAAAATGAATTTCAAGACTCCTGCCTGAATTTGAGTCACGAGTGCTATTCCACATCAGCACAGGACATGCCAGATTTCATGGTAATCTTGAGTACATGCGTGTAATTTAGACATCCAAAAAAGCCAGTCTTTGCATTTGAAGGGCATATCAACTTCACTCTAGCAAAGTCGGCACTGTCATATGATCCCCAGATGAAGCTGAAGACTGTAATTCATGAATGCACAGAGATTGCTGAAGAACTCCTGTTGTGGTGACCTCAATCTCTTGGAAAATCCTACCCCTGCTTCAGCTATGCCTCTGCTCTTCATGCAACAGCTGCTAAAATGTCAAAGATTTACCAAGATTACCCATAAACTGGGTTCAGTTGCTGTGACACACACATCTGAGACTGCAATAAAAATGGAAGCAGCAGGCCAGAAAACAGGAGCATGACAATTCCTCCGCATTACAATGAAAAACTGGATTATACTGCCCAAAGGGACAGATGCATTTCAGAGAGATCTTCTTGTAAAGCTGGCACAGTGCATTGCGAACGATTCTACTTGGCCTCATTATAGTCTGCATTTTCTTTTTGTTTAAGGGTACAACAAATCGCCACAGTGAAGTAAATAACAGTCACAGACTTTTCTGGAGTATACACCACTATCTGTTAAAGCTGATAAGGTAAACTGCACTGCTATTAAGTCTTCAATACCTTGGATTAAAATGAGTTTTTAGTAATTGCACTGAGTCAAAGCTGCTCCTGAGCTCATTAGTCACAAGGGGTGTCTTTAATTTCTCCATGCTGTGTCAGACTAAATGGGATTTTGCTGTCCTCTTCTGTCTATACTTTTTTTTTTTTTTTTTTACCNACCAGTAACATCCCCCCACAACCTTTTAAATAGAGAGCTTTCCTGTAAGGACTCAGTTGTATGCACATGAGAGGCAGGCAAGTCTCCTGTTATGGCTATACAGAGCATCTAAGTTGAAACATGGATTTTGCATTGAAGAGCGAAGAAACACTGACATCAGTGTTCCTTTAAATGCCTCTTCTACATCACAAATGCAATCAGTATTTTCTTAATAAAAATCCAATTGGGTCTGCTGAATCTCTGAAAACTAGGCCACATGTTTTAGTGACTAAATTTAAGAACGCAAATCTTCGGTTTAACTGAAATTAGCCATGAATTTTCACCTTCTTATACCAGACAAGCCTAGCACAGACCTACTGTCTTAAGACCACCTTCTCCGGCTGCATTTTTCGAAAGCGGGTTGACTCGGAATTCTGTCCAAAATTGCTGTGATATAGTTTAAAATTTCCCTGCTCTATCTCTGCGATTCCCCTCTGGAACAGGTGAAGCTGAGTAGGAGGTTACGTGTGCACCAGCAGGACATATCCTGGTAGAGCTCTTAAGCATTAACGAGCACATGCAAAAAGGCAGCTAGGCTTACTTCATACTGTGATACCCAAGACCTCTAACAGACTTAGGCCTTTCTCCTCCTGATCTTACCAAATCAGGCTATTATGCACAAAAAAAGAAAGAAAAGACTTCACCCCTCCTGCTTTGTTTTATTGATTGAAATAAAAATTTGTCTGCTGATTGGGTTTTATCTATCCAGTACTAAATACAGTTGTTTCATCTACAGCAAAAGTCAGACATGTTAAAAGTCAGTCCATGTTAAAAGCTAGGAAAACTGCACGTTATGAACTCTTCGTTATATATGCAATCCTAAAATTGTCCATTTTACTTTCCGGTGTTCTTTTTAAAATCAGAACTGATACACTTTAGGACAGGAAACTGGAAATCAACTCTTCTCCTTATGAGACAATCAATAACTGAAAAAAATTGCACAGGGAGATCAGTTGGGAAATTGCTTCTCCTTATGTTGTTCATAGAGATATAAAAGAGGCAAATTAAAGAGCTGAGGGAGTGAAAACAAGTGTCAGAGCTGGGTTTTAGACCTTCAGATGAGAGGTTTAAAGGACATGCTTTCTCATGTAGAAGAACCATCTTGATTGTCAAAAGAGTCCAGGTCTAGATCAAATCCCCCCAAAACACTCAAGAGGAAATCAGGTGCATGAATTCTACTCTTTCACAAAGCTCTGGGTATCCTTTGTGACTCATGTAAGAATACAGAATAACTGCTTAGAAATCTCTTTGTAAAGCTCATCTTTCTTATTTCTCCTACCTGAAAGACTTCAAAACTTCTGCAGCAAGCTCCCCTGCACAGTGTAGCTATTTCCCAGGTACCTCATGACCCAAGAGTAAACACTGTAAAACCTGAGTGAACGTGGGGAGACTCTGAAGTGAAGGACAGCGATCCTGCGGGACCACAAGAACTCCCCGTTTTTGCTGGCTAGGTCTGGGTAACCTACGTGTGCATCATCTGGGGAGCCACGGCTTGTAGCTACAAGGGTCTGGATTAAGCTTTCGGGGACGAGACAGCAAATTATATTCTTAGGAGGATTCAGATCCCAATTGTTTTACTAATATTGTCTGAAATATACTTCATACACCAAGACATATTTGATTCTGGCAGAGTAACACTTTATCTTGTCCCCAGTGTTACCATTCAGGAAACTGATCCTTTTTAGAATCAAGGGCCATAGTCTGCGAGTTACAAAAGCCTGGCCTGTTCAGTAGAGACCAGCTCTCCCTGTATTACTGTTGGGTTTGGGAACACCCCAGTGCAAACGGGTTCTCCATACATTCAGGGAGCAGAGCAAAAATCTTCAGTGTACAAATCTCATAATCTGAGTACATCAACCGGAGATCAGAGGGGATTTTATTACAGATTAGACAGGGCATGCTGCAGGAGGACATGGTGAAAATGCTTTTAGGCAGATCTTGGAAGCTGACAAGATGTCGATGCCTTGTAGCTAAACTCAGAGACGGGCTTGGCAGGCCTGAACAGGTAAAATGCCGTATTATCTGTACCAGAAGCTGGTGATCCAGTGAACCAGGAGTAAAGCTGCCAGCAAAGGGGACAGTGCAAAGCCATGGAATCCGACATCGGGACTGAGACCTGCAGAGTTAGTGCCATGCCTCTGTCTGAAGCAATTTGCTTTGCTGAGAAGGTTCAGCAACGTAGTGTTAGGCAATTGCACAAAGCTATGCAGCTGGTCAAATCCTTCCTACTTCCACTGCTATTTATACATTCCCAGACTGAAAGCTGGCATGCAGACACTAGTTGGCCCGAGAGTTGCGTGTGCTTTGTTTTCATAAAAAAAATGAGCTTAGCTTCACCTCAAGAGCTTTGGAAACTTCCTAGGCTAACAGATCTGTTAAATTTAGACTTCGAACCAAACTCTGCAGTCCTGTGTTTTCTGGGCACTGCAGCTATCTAGCAATGTTGAGAATCAGATCATATATTCAGTAGCTTTTCTTTAGATAACCATAGTTTAAAAAAATCCCCCAAACCTTGGCATTAATATGTCATACCATTAAAAGATAAAAGGAACTTCAATGTAAACTAAAAAACCTTTTGAGAATGTTTTTCAAGTACAATATTATGATGCTACAGCAAGTTGGATTAAAGCCTGAAACCCCAAAATAATACTAAGATAAAGTCCTTTTACTATAAAGATTTAGTGCTGCTTTAAAAAGCCGCTAAATACTTGAAATCCATTGAGGTGACACAATAGGCCTGCTAATTTTCTGAAGTATTAAAAAAAGTGTGAAAAACAGAACTATGCCAAAATTTCAATTTAACCTTTGTTTCTTTTTTTTTTTTTCTGACTACAGAGTTGCCACATAAACAATACCGGTTTCTAATCTGTGCATAAAAGACAGCAGGAGCTTTTCAATGCAGAGGTGAGACACATGTAAGCATGCTTAGCTGCAGAAGCCATTCCACCTGGAGCAAAGGCAGTAAGAGACCTCTCCAAAGCAAGAGGAGGGAGAGCACAGAAAGAAGCCACTGGTCCCTGAGATCTGCAAAGAGTAACTGTCCCTGCAGGATCCAAAGCAGGTACTGAAGTAGCCACAGTAGTTATCTGAATTACTTACACTGAGAAAATTAAAATCAAATACTATGGTGCTACAATAATGGCTCTTCTTAGCAAGCTTAAATAACTGCTAAGCATGTGAAACATTGACAAGAAAAATATGAAGGCACTTACTTTATTGATATGGCCTTGGTAGATCTCTTCTCTTTACATTATTTGTCCTCTGAAGGAACAGAGGATCACCTCCAGATTTGGCTGCATTATGGTCATAATTATGCCAGTTAAAACAAGGTATGTGCAATTAGGCTTGGATAAAAACAAGTGACCGAGATAATGGTTTTCTTGTTTAGTATCACCGTAGATGGACGTGCTGTCACAGGGACTGTTAAATGCAGAAACAATGTTCTGTTTTTCTCATTAAAATCCTTCATTCTGTACTGGAAAGGGAAATTTGCAAAGATTTTATAATATTTTTTTTTTTTAATCAGCATCAATTCCAAATACCCTAACAGTGCCATGAAGATAACTGATCTAAAATGAGTAAATATAATGCTTTAATGGTTTGACTTTAATGAGGATAATGTTTTGCAAGTATTTCTTAAAAAGAGGCCAGGTTTTCAAGACTGGTCCTCCTCAGCTTCCCCAAGTTCAGTAAGAATAAATAGCATTCAGTGCCTCCTTAGGAAGATACGCCCCACAACGTACAAGTTGGGAATGCAATACCGTAAAGCACTAGCACCTCCCAGAGGATGCTGACTGCTATCAGCTCTGTAGCACCCCAAATAGTCTTTTCTCTGGTAGTCTTATTTTAGGGGTCCAAATGTCGATACAGGTGTGAGTTAAGATGAAAAGTATCTTGCGAATACTACACAGGAAGTCCTCAGCTGAAGCCCTCAGGCAAGTTACAGTCATACTGCCTTCAATCACAGCCAGTGAATAATCCGGTGAAACGGAGATCTTCCTGCTCCAGGAGCAAGACCTAGGAGCTGCAGAAAGCCGGGGCATTCAGTTCAGTTTGGAATCAGGAACATGAAAGCAGACAGTTTCACTTTCTAAATGGAAAATGTTTTTAAACAAATTTCAAATAGAAAAGAACTATAGATATATAGTTTTTATATATTTAACGGGAACACAAACTTGTTGAAATCTCAGCTTTCTCAGAAATTCTCAGGTTTGATCAGGCTGCTTAATTGTAGTAGTATTGGCTCTGCAGACTGAGGCTGCAGTACTGGATTGTAAAATATTACAGCAGTGCTCTCCATTCAAGGAAAGGACAGAACAGAGTGCTGAGATACATCTTCATCCCACAGCAACACACTGGTACCTTTGATCTAAAAGCTATCATCCATTCTCATGAAATCTGATTCACCCTCCATTGAGATTAAAAGAGAAAGACTTTTCTGGCTTCAGTAGCAGATAGATGTGGTCTCTGTTGTCTACAGAACCATCATTGCCACAGAGAAAGTAAAAGAAGCACCAATGGAATTATTAGGCTTTCCCTTCTTAAACGTGAGAATGTAATAGAAGATTTCCAGTCCGACAAAAATCAAGGGGAGGAACAGATTCCAACTCCCTGAACAAAAGTGTTTCCTGAATAAATGGAGGGAATGTCACAGGTAAAAAAAATATATGCGGAGAATAAAAAGAAAGTAGTTAACCCAGAACCAGAGAATATTTTAAAAATAGGAGTACTTTAATACGCTCCTTAATCAAACATATTGTATTAGATCACAAAGAAGAAATATAATTTAGGCATCTATGCCTTAAATGTAAAACAAAGAAAAATAATACAAAAGAACACATTCCTCCATTCTACTATATTTATGATAAATGTATGCAAGCCGTATTGGACAGTACTATTTTGAAAATCCGTTACACAAATCCTCTTGTCAAATATTTCAAAGTGTCTTGAGACAAACGCAATCTTTTTTTAACACTTTAGTGAAAAAAAAAATACTGTATTTAGAGAAACTTAGTGTGATCATAAACTTTCACTGAAGTAGGTTTTGTTTCCTCAAAAACTAATAACTACTGGCACTCACACTCTGATGATTAGATAAGCCTTGACACCAAGAGCTGCGACATAGTTTAAGTTAATCGTTCGCAAGAATAACTTGTGCAAATCCCACAAAAATGAATACCAACCAGAAACAAATATAATACACTTCTTGAAGATACATGCTGCCATTTCTTAGACACTTCCTATCTCCAATATGCAACGCTGCTTCTCCACCGCAAGTCTGCTGCTGACCGCTCTGGAAAGTGTGACTGCCTGAACTTTTACATGGATGCAAAATGGTTCTAAACAGCTACACCAGGCAGCCAGACCTCTGCTAAACTCAACAAAAGCAAGGCACAAGGTTGCACCAAGGACAGCAAACCTTCTTCAGTTCTTTGATAACGGAGCTTTGAGCAACCAGGTCTAGTGGGAGGTGTCCCTGCCCATGGCAGGGGGGCTGGAACTAGATGATCTTTAAGGTCCCTTCCAACCTAAATCATTCTATGATTCTGTGAACTATATGTTAAATCAGGAAGCCTGGTCCCTCAATGCAGGGGCACATGCTTGCAATTCCAACTCTGCATGGTACTGAGAGATTTCAGAGGAAATTTTGATACCCCACATTACTTCAGTCCTAGTTGTAACTACAGGCCACAAAATTCAGACCATTACTTTTGCAAAAGTCTGAATGTGTCAGAAGNCGGTACTGAGAGATTTCAGAGGAAATTTTGATGCTCCACATTACTTCAGTCCTAGTTGTAACTACAGGCCACGAAATTCAGACCATTACTTTTGCAAAAGTCTGAATGTGTCAGAAGTTAATTTCTCAAATTTGGAAGGAATTAGGCTCATTAAACTGCATCTCAAACTGATATGTGACTAAGCATAAAATAATCTCAGTCCAGAATTAAAACTGATAGATATTTCTGCAGGAAACTTGTTATATTTTCCTAGTAATAACTAGTCTAAAAAGTAAAGTGTAATCATTTATAATCCTACAATTCCACAACATTAGGAAAACCTTCACCAGATAATCCATGCCAATAGTCCAAGAACTCATTCTCTAAAAAAGCTGCATGATCATCTTTAGCTGACTGCTGGCACTGTACCCCGCATATGTCAACATGTTCACCTCTTTCCCTGTGTAACCAAACGGATCTAAATGAACATGTAGACTTGATGAGATTAATGGAGTATTACCTAACCCTGACCTGCAGGAAGCATATTCTATGGTGAGATAAAAAAGACTTCCTGTTAGAGGATGATACTTCCTAAGAGTTAAGTCTATTAACCTTTAAACAAGTACTTTGAAAAATAGCTTGGAAAGCCAGCAATTTAAAGGAGTTCAGGAAACTCCATCTTTAACATTAAAGAAACAAATTTTTCGTAATTCAAACAAAACATGAACATTCCTATTCCTACAGCCATTTATTTACATGGAAATAAGACAACAAGACTGAAATATGAGGTGTATGTATGCTGAAAGGGTGCAAGTTCACAATAGCTTTCTCAAACTTGAAGTTAGGTAAAGGAATCAAACATCTAATGCTGGGTAACCAAATCACATACTTGAGCTAAATGGAAAAACAATTTAAGCTTATAAATAGTCCCAAAGTTCACACGTGTGCAAGACAAACCATCACAGCCTTTAGGTACCTCCACTATGTGTCTTCAGTGCCAAAGTCCAAAATTTAGATTCTAAAATGCTTGTTCAGCTGTTGTCTGAGTCAGGAAGCATTTAACTCCAGTTTCATAGAAGGATGTAGGTGCCCAAAGTGGAATTTAAATCAAACACATGCACTGAAATCCAGCAGTGACAGTCAAAACAAAAGCCCCCCACATTTTCACCAGTAGAGGAGATGCACACAGTTCTTTTTGATAGAAAACACTGAAACAATCAAATGATTGGGGACTAAATCCAAAGTGTCACCTTACAACACTCATTCTCTCTTTCTGGCCCAACAAATATTTAAGTATGCCATTTAGAAGTGGAGCAATTTTAAGTGGAGGTTAAGAGCACTCTTTCAGTGAGCTAAAATTGCCTGCTTTGGGAGCTAAGTCTTATGAGTTCAAATCCTCTTCAGGAAAAGGGAAGAACTGAAACACTTCTCCAACACCTGAAGTGAGTGGCCCAAGCTGTGAAACAAAACATTTAACATTTTCAAGAAGGATTGCTTACTGCAGCATTTCTAAGAGCATTCCCAAAGATACCAATTTCTCGCTTTCAGGGAAAAAATACTTTGTTAAGTAAATGTAACGTCACAAGCATTTATCAGCGCTCAGAATGTATATTGTCTTAGAAAAACCACTTGATTCTTCAAAACTGAGAAAACTAAGGATAAGCAGGCTTCCTACAAAAACATCAAAGCTACTTCAAACTAAGAGACACAGCTTTCATTTCATCTAAACTGAGAAATGCAGCATGAAATCTCATGCTAGTTCAGAAGGCCAATGGGAGGAGGTCCAGAGGAACTGAGAGAATAAGTCAGAGTAAGTCTGCTTGTCAAGCAGACAACATTAAGTGCTGGCAAACGCAAGGTAATGCATGCAGAAAGGAACGATGTGTCAAGTTCCAAAGTAACTGTACCACTC
Source organism: Himantopus leucocephalus (assembly GCA_003993805.1). NCBI lineage: Eukaryota > Metazoa > Chordata > Aves > Charadriiformes > Recurvirostridae > Himantopus > Himantopus leucocephalus. The sequence continues at coordinate 31,951,437 of RSEF01000001.1, forward strand.
ACCAATGAAAAAGTCTTGAGATTAAAACCATAGTTCAATGTGCTGTGACAGAGAATAATGCAAAGAGTGTTAGGCACCATAAAGATACTGAGAGTGTATTTCAACATTTTTTATAAATCACTGAGGTGTCCTACGATACTATTCTGGACCCACAAAGTGAAAGAACACATAAAGAACATACATATGCAAAGACAGTCAGGAGAATGATTAGAAAACAAAGTTGGGAAAGGCACCTGTATGAGAAGACAACCCAAAGATGGTATTACAAAGAAGAGTAAAGACATTATAGAGGGACAAGAAATAATGATACAAAGAAGGAAAATTGAATGCTTCTGCCCACTTGTTAAAAATATATATTATTTCTTGTANAAAAGAACATACATATGCAAAGACAGTCAGAAGAATGATTAGAAAACAAAGTTGGGAAAGGCATCTGTATGAGAAGACAACCCAAAGACGGTATTACAAAGAAGAGTAAAGACATCATAGAGGGACAAGAAATAATGATACAGAGAAGGAAAATGGAATGCTTCTGCCCACTTGTTAAAAATATATATTATTTCTTGTATTTTTAAGAACAAGTATCATTTACAAGGCTTCCCATGCCAATGTAATGTACCCCAAGTGCTTGTCGTCATATTCTCCTTGCAGCAATCATGAGGAACCTCAGAGGCATTCTGAATGCCCTTATGCCTCATGTTGGAGCAGTTCTGTTCCTCTTTCTCTATATAATGCTCCACAGAATCACAATGGGAAGCTGGTCTAGTCGTGGAATCCATATTGGCAACATGACTTGAATCATCAGCCTTTCTGTAATGTAAATACCTATTCTTTCTTTTTCAAGTGAGTTCCTGCATGGATTACAAGATCAGCAGACAGCACCTCCAAAACTGAATCTAACATTTCACTTATATTAGTGAATCTACAGAAGGAGTCTGAGTTACAATGGAATGGGCTCTAGTTCACATAATTATATCAATTAGTTGTCTCATAATAGTATCTACCACAGTAAGATATACATTTAAACAGTATTAAATACAAAAATCAGGACCTCTAATCCATTTGTAAAAGGCCACAAAGCAAAAGTGAGCTTCGAAGGATTCTGTCCTGTCCAGGTTGTCTTAAAGATCCCTGATCACATCACTGGATAGGAACTCAGCATTTTCCTAGTTCAAATTGAGCTTCGTCAAGCAAAAATGAGGAAGTTAATCAACAGTGGAAGTAAAGATTAAAGAATATCTTTGGTAAGATACAAAAATATGAAGTTGGTGAGGAAGGATCTGTTTTGCAACTAACTGTCATTTTTTTCCCATAAATTTATAGTAATTCTCATTATATTTTCCTCCTTTAAATATATATTAATAAAGTCTTGTATCAGCATCCCTCATTTTTCCTAAGACCAAGTCAGAGAAGGCTTCATTGCTCTATAGAATGTTTCAACTAACAAAATAATTAAAAGATGTTACTTATACCTATAAACCTTGATTTTCTTACATCCACAGCCTGCCACAGCTACAGTAACACTACTACTAGATAACCCACTCTCTACAAAATACACCATTATCTTTAAAGAATATAAAATCGTAGATTCAGAAATACAAAGGGATCTTGGTAAAGTTGAGACTGTTCTTTAAGAGTTGGAAAGAGAAAGCCTGAATATAGAGAATGAGAGATGTTCTAACATCTCTCTGGGGTGGTTGTGGGAGGGAGACGATGGAGCTTTAGAACTGATGCAACAGAATCTCATCTGCATTTCAGAGCTGCACATCGCAGTTGCAGAGCTGTTGCACTGAACAACAGTTTCTTCATTGCAATTGTTCACTGGAAAGACAGAAGAGTTTATGTTCAGGAAAAGGGTATAAAGCCCATAGAAAGAGTACCTGGAATATTTTCAGGAAAGCTGAAAAACCCCAGACATCCAAGTGTTTTGAACTAACCAAATTTCAGGCGTTATTTTTTTGTAGTACGGTGTTCCATATGTTATTTAGGTAAACGGATATGGACTAGTCTGCTTTATGCCTCTTGCATTGATGATTATACCTAGTCACTAATTCTGTGCTGAGATAAACAGTTTTTACCTAAAACCCAAGATGGAGCAATAGAAAAACATTGCTCTTTTTCCAAATTACTTGTGTCTTTTGAAGGCAACATAGATCTGGTGAGCAGTCTCAGTCCACATCCATGCTTATAGTACAGGGGCATCTGGAGAAGTGACATGCGCTACAGCAAACCTAAATTGTCATGACTGATGTTTATGTCTAATCAGCCCCACAGATGTGACAGGCTAATTCTGCCTGAGTTGTTTACTCTCAGCACTCTGAGTCATATAAGGTGTCAATTATACTGAAGTTAATAAGAAAATATTTAATTTACCAACTGCAGGATCATACAGTGAATCAGCCTCTGAAGAAACAGGATTAGTTAATAAACAACAAACAATAATTGCCTGTATTTTTTTTAAAAAAACCCACTGTAACAATATAAAATCTAGTTTGGTCTTATTTTCCACATGCAAGTCAGATTATTTAAATTCATGAATAATGGATATATCTCTTTTATGATGTCTTGTTGCTTTCTATAGTATGAAAAGACAAGCATTATGCAAATATAACATCTTTAAAAAGTCTCTTGTCAAATAGGCATCATTTCCTATTTTTCTGTTGCTAATATAATTGACAAAATACTTGATACTACTGATTATGCTTTTTCTTGTAAACCACTTACTTTATGGGCTTAAACAGCTGTGGTTTTGCCTCTATGAGTTTGTGATTTCGTTATAAAGTTGTAACCATGCTGTGAAAGACCAATAGGCAAAGTCGTAGGCATACTATCCTACCAGCTGGTAAACAGCATTTGATAGCAATAAAGGTAAAATTCAATCAACATTGGTACATTTCTAAAAAATGGATAAGGTTAATATTATTCTCCCATCCTCCTCCTCAAGTAGTTGAACCCACATGAAATGAACAGAGATTTAATTTGCAAATCTGCATGTAGATGTTCTTGATTTATATAGAATCTCTTCAGAGATCTGCAAACATCTGTCGCTATGAACAATTCCAGGTCTCACCCTGGGACACCTTGAGTCAATTCAGCTCTCTTCAAAATTTCGTTTAGGATCCACGGTATTTCCTATAAAATTAGACCACAGGCTAATTCAAACCTGAAAGTAGCTCCAAGGTTAGAGAAAACAAGGTCACAGTTAAGGCATGAGTCTTGTTCATTCCTGCATTGCATCATTTCTGCAAATGAAACCTGACTAATTCTACAGCAATAAAACAATTACAACAAAGTGGTAAATTCTGGCCAAAGATTTTGTTTGGAAACACTTACTACAAAGTTATTTGCCACTAAAGTCTTCAAACTTGGCAAGCACCCCACCAGATTTATTCTACAAAGTTACAGACGTTGAATGAAAAACTCTGTTCTGAAAAGTATCGCTTTCAGTTCAACAAGACGTTGGGGATCAAGCCTACAGAAATTTTGTGAAGTTCCATAAGAAGTGCCAAGTTCAGCACTTGGATGCATCCAACAGACTGGGAACCAACCCTGTTGAAAAGCTTCTGGGGTCATCATGGTAGGTCTTAAGTTGATTATAAGCCAACAAAGTGTCCTCATATAAAGCGAAAAACACACACATTAGGAGGATTACAGCCAGCAAACTGCAGGAAGTGACTACATCTCTTTCTACTTGGCATTGGTGAGGCACACTTGGAATAGTGCATCTAGCTTTGTGCCACCTAGTTTGAGCAGAAATTCAAGATAAATGGAGGAAGTACAGGAGAGGGTTCTTGAGACAGAGGACACACGGCCTACAAGGAGAGGTTGAGGGAAAAAGGCTTGTTTAGCTGGACAAGGAGCAGATGAAGGCTGAGAGGAACTAACTGCAGCCTACAAGAACTAACTGAAAGGGACTTACAAAAATTATGGTGTCAAACTTTCCAGACAGTGGCCTCAAGTTGAAGTTTATACNAACCTTGGAACAGGTTACCCAGAAAGGCCATGGAAACTCCATTCCTGGAGATTTTCAAGACTCAGTTAGATGAAGTTACAGCTGACGTGACTTAGATTTGGCAACGGTCTTGCTACAAGTAGCAGGCTGGACGAGATGACTTACAAAGATCCCTTCCAACCAATATTTCTATGATTCCATGTGAAGAACAGAAAACCAGCATGTAGTCTTAAACAGGCTTATCCCTGAAGAAACGACGAGTCTTTTTCTTTTTTTGAACT
>RSEF01000001.1:31955769-32003866 GCA_003993805.1 Himantopus leucocephalus
TCCCATCTGTAGCTGAGTCCAGTTTGGTACTTTCCCACTGCCCGTCAGTGACATGATCGTCATCCTGGGAGCTTGATACTGGGTTTGTATATATTGCACATATTTCATTATTTTATTTTTACTATTTTATTAATATTTCATTACAGTAGTTTAGTTTTTCTAAACTTATGAGTCTCTTTCTCTCTCTTCTTCCTCTCCCTTCCAGGAAAGGTGGGAGAGAGCATCTGTCATTTGTTTCAGTGGCCAGTCTGGCCCAAACCATGACATGCACACATCCCTCCAGGTACCTCCAGTACTGGAAGCAGTTAAGCTGTTCAACTCAGAGCTCAGCACAGGCTGGTGATGCAAAAACATACTAATCTTCTGACCCTATGTTAAACACCGGATTTTCATGTTTTTTCCCAGTACTCAAGCTCAGTAGTTTGAAGGTGGCTTTGACAGATCTACGCTACGTAACCATGTTTATATATGTAAAAGGAAAAGTCTTACATGGAAAATTTGAGATATAAGAATTTAAATCTGCAGATATTTCTCTATCAAAATATCATTTTCCCCACATGAAAATATGNTTATATATGTAAAAGGAAAAGTCTTACATGGAAAATTTGAGATACAAGAATTTAAATCTGCAGATATTTCTCTATCAAAATATTTTCCCCACATGAAAATATCNATATAAGAATTTAAATCTGCAGATATTTCTCTATCAAAATATCATTTTCCCCACATGAAAATATGTTACATAATAAAATATTTTACATGAATATAACTAGGCTTACTTTTATTACAGTGCCACTATATAAAAGCTAGTTAAAGTAGTGCTCTGTTATAACAAATACAGTAGACTAGATTAATAATTTCTAGGAAATCAGTAATAGCTAAATGAATAAACTCAAGCACTAATAGAAATCAAATGTTAGAACATACAGTTCGTACCATGATTACTTACTGGGTTTGCAGGGTTCAACTGGACAGCCTTATTAGCATCACCTATTGCTTCTTTCAAATTTTCTATTAACAATGCAGAATAATTGAGAGAAAACAACAAATAAAACTGTGGACATTTTTCTTACGATTAGGTGTTTTTCACAATGAAGTCAGAGCATTTTCTTCTTACAGTATTACATCCTTTCAGATGGCATTTCCTCACTTAAACATGAAGTTGTACAATATATTCCAAATGTCTTAACAATGTGCTGCCACCAAGAAGCAAGGTCCCGTTCCTGTCTCATTCTCCCACTACCATGCCTGGTCTCCAGGTGACTCATCTCTTGTAACTGGCTGACTTTTTAACTGAAGCATACTAAGTTCCCTAAGTGAGTTTAATCCTTGTAAGACAATACAAAGTCCCAGACTGAGAAGTATATTAAAAAAGCAGAAAATGCTGCAACCATAGCTTGTGCCGTGTTAGACAGCAGAACATCCACACAGAAATGAAGTTTTGCCTGAAAGACAGATTTTATGCTGTGCAAGACTCAAACTCTGGGTGCAACTTCTGTCAAAGTTGGCTACTTGTGTCTTTCTCTCATGACGGTTCTTTCATGCCTAATAAAGGTTACACTTGCATTGCCACCTTAGGGTCCCTTTAATTCCACCAACCTATTTTCATGAAATTTGTGGGAACTGAGTATCTCTGAGTTTCTGACGCTTTGACATTTGGCTGAAATAGGCCAACAGGATCAAATTCCTAGATTAGGGATCTGGAGTGTAATTGCACGAGCCACTTCTCCTTCTAGAAACAAGCTGCAGATACTCTTGGAAGAAGACAGAAAATGAATGAACCAAAAGTGACAGACATTAGTCATGCTGCCTTCTGCAGTACTGGTACCAGCTTACGTACAATGCTGGCAAGACAGCCCACAGCAGAACTTGTACATGCTAGAACAAAAGATGCCCCATTTTCACTGGCACCCCTACCAGACATACCGTGGCTCCAATGAGATGGCATTATATGCACTTGCTGCAAAGTTTTACTGAGTTCAAATTAAAAAAAATAATTCCTAGACAATACTCATGGTGGTTTTTCTCACCGCAAAGTAAAATCCAGAAGTAAACAGTCAGGAATGTTTGAGCCAAATTTATAACCTGCACTTTTGTAACGAGTTGTGACCTCTAGCCACCAATGTGGCTAAATAAATACTTCATCTGCTGCATCAGAGATATGGGAAAACACACAGTGAAAATGCACATTCTTGCTACTAAAACTTACAGTTCAAATACAAAAAGCAGACAGCCGGAAATAAAACAAGAGACCCAGAAAAATTCAGCTACACCTTCATGGTCACAAAATAAATTGAAACAGAGCTGAGTGCAGAACTTAGAAGCCCCAAATTCCACGTCTTTGGAAAGAACAGTTGGTGTTGCAATGGAGTTTTTTTACCGATGTATGGTTGCCCCTGCCCACCTATCTAGCTACTGATGCCTTCCTGAAAAGGTGATACTCCCTTCTCTCTCCCCATTGCACCCTCTGCACATCTGCAATGACTTATAAAGCCAAACTATACAACAAATCTCATCTTTCATCTTTTCCTTTTCCTGGTTTTACCAGGCATTATTGTCATTATTACTCTTTTTAAATTTTAAAAATACAAGTAGATTTATAAGGTATTTTAATTTAAATAAAAATACCAGAACGACATGGTGAATATGGTCAGCAAACATAAAATCCTGGAAAAGTGAAGAGAATAAAATCTAAAAACCAGTATATGAATACATGTTGCCATACATAGCAAATGCACCCATAACATATATATTTGATTATGAAACAATATGGAAGAAATACCTAAAAGGCAGACATTTTTAAGAAATTATTTGCACAATTTAGTCAAAAAGTTACATAATGCCTTTCTGAAATGGACTACCACCTGCAGGAAACACAGATGTTTGAATACTGATAGACTCTTCTCCACTGTAACATCAAAGGCTTTGTGAATGGCACAAAATGCTTCAACCCTGTGACCTAAATAATCCTGCAAATTTTTATCTGGAGCCAGACAAATAAACATCCTCAACAAGATTAACCATGACTGCAAATGTTAGTTTTGGTTTGATACCTGTAGTTTTGAGTCCTGAGAGCACAAGTAGAAATGACAATCACATGCATGCACTACCGTAATTGCCTGAGTATATGAGTATTTAAAGCTGAGACTTTTCAAATCCATTTGAGCTCGTTGGAAAAGACTGAAAACTGTGCCTCAAAATCCAATCTATAGAGTTGTAGATACCCTGAAGGAGATGGACAATCTTTACTTCAACATTTCAGAATCAAAATGCATAGTTGTACGCACGTATTCACTAAGAAGAGAGCAGGACTCACTCAAAATCCAAAGTAGATGCTAAGAAAAAAGTTTTGCCACTTGTAACAAATTTTGATAAATGCAATGATTGTGTTTACGAGTGAGAAAAAGCTGCATGCAGTCGGTCAGTCAAGATTTCCACAAGATATTCCATTAAAAAGCTGCTATGCTCACATAAACTGACAAAGGTACATACCTGTAAGGGAGGACGAGGACAGAGACAGAGACAGACTGAGAGCTTGTCTGCCTTTTCTGGAGACATCTTTAATTCCCCAGTATGATCTACTATTAAAATTTTAAAACATAACATATAAAAAGATCTGCTCAACAAGCTTCTCATATAAATTACGTTAAAGTTTTATTGCTGTTTAAAAACAAAAAGCAAAATGAAGCGGGAGTGACTTTTACTTTCAAAAGGAACCCATGCCAATTCGACTTGTCCAAGCTGCACTGAAGTCCCTGATGTCAGAAGCATTTCTCCCAGAAACTTTTACACCTTGTACTGATAGCACTCATGTCACTGAAAAGTAGTCATATCTACACTTGCAGCACATAAACCTGTGTTACAGACTGCACAAAGTCTAATCTTGTTCCAAGATTGGTTCAGAAATTATTAAAAGAGTCAATACCCTTAAATTTTTAAAAATGTGTTCTAAAGGTTTGGATGTGTTTATGCAATGAACATTTTGCATTCATTTTTGCATAAACACAGCATGCTTTCAATTACACAACTTGCTTTACATGCATGTTCCCCAGCATCTGCAAAAAAATCTCACTGAAGATCAATTTCTACTTTAAACATCTACTTTATTTTTTAAAACTAAATTTTATACTTTTATTCATATGATATTGCTGAATTTATTCTGGGGGAACAAATTTTCTAGGAAAAGATCATATTTTTAAAGTATTTTCTACTATGTAATTTGTGCACGTTAAAAACATAAAGATTGACAAAAATCCCTAGAGGAGTTCCTTTTCAGATTAACTGTTTTCATTTTGTTTCTTAAACTCATACTTTGATTCCCCTGCAGGTCAAGGGCGAAACAATAGCTTGGTGTATCAATGAGAATTAAGCACTGGTGAGGAAGCTACTGCAAGTGAGGAAGCCCACTAGGCTGCCCAGCTGCCAAATTCACGCTGTGGTCAAGTGCAAAGTGGTCCAAGATCCCTTTCAGACCCAAACAACAACACTGCTGTATGTGGATGGATGTCAAATGGAAGTATTTTTATTACCTGATTTCCCTACTCTTTCTAACACTGATTATGGTAAGAAACGAGAAACAAAGAAAAAAATCATCTCCATAAGCATATTTTGGTACCCGGAATTTCAATATTTGTTGACTAAATTTAACCAAAGTTCTAGAGAATCTTATCACATTTCACATGTGCATACGCTCTTCGGCAAAGTGCTGGTGTTTGGAGGACAGATGTGGAAACACAGCTGACCTGACACACTCTCTGAAGAAAAAGAGATGGGATCATGAACTATAAAGTTATGATTTAAACAGCAACATTACACTACATCCAATATCATTACACCAAGTAAACACTGTCATTACAAACTTAATGATATTCTTGAGACATCCACATTAGCACCATTGGTCTTTTATTTATTTCAAATTACTGTTCTTATTTACCTCAGCAGGGCTCTACGCGATTGCTCCCCAGACTGCTCAGACTCCTATGGGGATGATTTATGTTGTCATTCCAATATAATGTTTCCCATAATTGTACTGTGTTTAAAAAACATTAGAACCCAAGGGGCTAGACAAGGAGTTACAATATTAACAGCATGCTCATATAAATCAATTTACACCCTTGGAGGGGAAAAAAAATTGAAAAGTTAATAAGATTACAGAAGAACTGCAAAGCCAATGCAAACCTACCGCTTTAAGTGTGTTTAGTCAATAACTGTAAATGCATCACAGGTAGATACTGGAAATGAAAATATAGGCAGAAATCCATTTCCACATGTGTAGTATTACGTTATTGACGTTAATAGACTGATCACAAAAAGTAGGAAAAACATTATTTCACTGAAAAGGTTTAATCCCAGAAAGTGTCAGGCACCCCAAATGCTGTAAATGCACAACATTTTTAAGAGTTCTCAGACTCTTGTAAGATCAGCCTAAAATTAGTGGCAGACGTAATTTCATAATTGCATCATTTTAAAGATTCCAAGTATATTGCAGGGATCAAGAAGTAACCTATGATTTCAGAAACACTGACCATTAGGGATAAAATCTAATGATAAGGGGGTTGTGGGTAGAAAACCAGGGAACTTCAGCCTCTCCTTTCCATTACCTACTAAAATATTTTATTTTAAAAAAGCTCACAAGTCAATTTTTAATATGCTTAATGCAATGTGCAAGCATAAGGTAACCTAATATGTTCAGAAGATGGATTACTTGTAGCTCAGTCTGATCTGAGCCTCTAAATGCAGTATTGTTTATTATATTGACTGATCGAATTTTGCTGTACTGTAGCTATACTCTAAGATGCAGCTGTCAATCAATTCAGGATAAATTTAGTGTAATAAAAAACTACAAGACCAAAACAGGACAACAAATATTAAAAAACACTATTCTGATATACTCCCTGATCGAAAATGTAGCAGCTCGCTAAATCTAGGATATTCTTCTCCACACATAAGAGCGGGCTTTTATGCAACACACATACCATAACTCCCACCGCAGATGTACCTTAGGGATAGATGAAACTTCTATTGCTTTAGTGAGTTCATCCAAAGCCTCTTTATGGTGATTCCTCTTTTGCGAGGCTACGGCTGAATGATCAGAATCACAAATCAGTTCTTGCAGTTTTAGTCTTGCTTAAGTTTGCTTTACCCTCATGGAAACTACTTTTACTCTTTTGCCAGTGCCGCCATTATATCCAAGCATCTGTCTACTTCAAACTCCTCCTCTAAGGTACTCTCAGGTGGTGTCTATCTCAGGACAGACTCTTGGCTTCTGTAAAGCAGTCTGCTCTACAGGATTAAATGGAAACGTGCCGCTTCAGAGCAGCTGAAGATCTAACCCTTCAGTCATTAACTATAACAATGAAACTTGCTGCTGATGTGAGAATATTATTATTTCCTTCTAATAAGAAACAAGATGTCTCATAAATATGAAAAATTAATTTTAAATCCTTCAAACTTATCACAATAACCCACAAAAAGTTATTTCTTTCAGGCTTGTAAAAAAAAAATAAATCAGTATTTTGAATGGCAACATCAAATCACACATAAGCTGCAAATTGAACTGCTTCGGTAAACAGGAATATTGTCATGGTTAAATTTTGGCACCTGGGAAATAAGTAGGAGTGCAGCCGATCAGAAATTGTGTTACCAAAAAAAACTTTAATCAGAAAACATCAGGTTGTTCAGAACAAAGCATTTCATTGAAGAAGCTACTCTGGAAGTACGAAATCTGGAAAATCCAGATAAAATACTGCAGCATAGGTTTTGTAAAGATTTAGTAAAAAAAAAATTTAAAAAAAGCCAAAAATCCCTGCAAGCACAGACACTGTAGCAATCGCAAAATGTGCTGGTGGGAACTGCAGCAGAGGCAGGAGCTCTGAATGTGCCATGTTTTAAACTTACAGCAATATAAAAAAAAAAAAATAAGCACAATTAAGTCCCTCATGAAGAGAAGAGCAGTAGCCGGAGCTTGGCTATTGACTGCAATGTAATCAGATGTTAACACCTTTTAAAGATGTGGGAAGAAGAAAGGTGAAGACCTGGAGGGAAATCTGAGAAGTAACATGAAAATTAGTCTTCAAGCTTTTAAAATTTATAGCCAGGCCTTTCTTAAGAATTTTCCCTTGCACACAGGAGGGGCGTCCTGCCCGTTTATACCAACTTTGGGGACAATAACGTTGCCAGCAGTCAGGCTGAAGTTCTCCTCCTTTTCTCCTGCTGACTCCACCACACATCCTCCCAAATTTCCCCAAATCCTCCAGTGTGCTCTGGTATGTGAGAAATAGGTAGAAATATTCTGGCTTAACTGCTTCATATCTGCTTGTTTCTTGTTATGTGAAGCAGAAATAGAAAATTTTAAACAATCATCTTGTTTACCTGCTACTATTATTCCCTTTTTATGCTTTAAGACCAGTGTTTTAATAAATGAATATATTATTACTGTTGTAATACTGAAATAAAGTGTTAAAATAAAGTTAGTCCATTTCGGACATTACGTCAACAAATTTGTCAATGATATACTCATGTAACTGAAAATACCATAAATGTTCTAATATCATGGTATCAAAATATCACAAATGGTGCTTTATCAATTATCCACTGCCATTAAATAATTCTGAAAATGGTATTTGATGTAAAAAGACATTATTGTGATACTGCCTTTGCAAAATACTGTTGTTTTTGCAACACACCCAGTCTCGTGGCCGATGCATGTAGGTTTTTGAGAGACCTTCAGAGAAGGGCAGTAGAAGTGACCACGGAGGGAGTAACCCATGACCTGAGGGAGGAGATAAATGGGGACGGCACAACAGCAGCATCAGGCAGAAGGTGGGAGCACATTAATTTCCCTGTGGCTGCCCCACTGGGTGTCGGATGGTATCAGCTGGTATTGGAGGAAATCAGAGTTCTTTCCTCCTGCACGGCTGCCTTTTGAAGTCAGGTTAAAAATTTGGCTTGAATAAGGTTGTCCTTCTGAACAGCCATAAGCATCGCTGTGATCTGTGCCAGTTTTGGCCTGGCACTGCCCTGTCTTATGAAAAATGAACAAAGAGCACAAGACTAATGATTGTCATACAAAGAACGTCATGCACATGTTGATTGGTTGGCCGTGTTACCTTCCTTAGGAAGAAATCAGGTAAATCATGTGACTTAAACAGATAAGACATTTATCCCAGTCTTTTCATAGCAGGATTTTAATTTCTTCCCAAACCATTTTTTAAAGTTAAATCTATTGATGAGCATGGCCCTATTCCTTGGAAAATACAGTTGTTCAGGAATAAAGACCACATCTTAGCATGAAGACACATAACAGATAATTTAAATGACTGGATAATTAAAGGATATAGAGTATACTAAAAAGTTTATTTTAGATTGATACAGTGGTTTACCTTTGCTTAATCATAAATATCTCAAAAATATTCTCTTTATTTTATTTTAAAAAGGAGCAAAAAGCTCAAAATTTCTCTACAGTGAGGATGCCAAGAGGTTAGAAGGATATAAAGAAATACCATTTTTCCATTTTTCTTTTGAACTTCTTTTCTCCTGCTTCACGTGTTGTATGCTTAAGCATCAGGCTGCCGTGGGTTTCCCGAGCGCAGCTGCACCCTCCTACCACAAAGAGCTGCCACATTAAAAAAAACAACAACAAAACAAGTCATATCAGAGAAATGACTGCTATTCATTCACTGTTCACACATTCATTAGTTCTGGCAAGTCATGAATGCGTTGGGTCTCTTGCCCTTGTACGTATTTAATCTCTGTAAATGTGCTATACCCTGGGCACATCAGAGCTACTGCAGAGACTACGGCACATGCAGGTGTGTCAGTGACTGTAAACAGCTAACTGTCCTGTTATCTGGATAACGCAAAAGTTTCTGCACTTTCTCATTAAATATACGACTGGCGCAGTTGTCTCTAGCAACTGGGTAGTTAAAATTAGTTTGGCACGGCAGAAATGTAATTCAGAACCCCATATGCAGAAAAGGGCAGTCTGGGAATACATCGAAGGCATCTAATGTCTACCTGCTGCCAAAAGGGGCAGTCCCACTGCCTTTCCCGGTCTGAGCAGTCAAGCCTCTCGCTCGCCCCAGAGCCGGCATTTACCTGACACCGTGGTACAGCAGTCCATGGAGCTGGCTTGCCAGAAGATCTGAACCATTTCCCTGCAGGACCAGATACGCACCAGTGCCAACACAAGAGAGACAACCGGAGCACATGGATTAAAGAAGGGAGCAGAGGTGGGAAAACAGAGCTGTCCGGGTTTCGCAGCATCTGGTTCAGTTCAGTTGTACTGTAATACCACCCTGGAAGTAGCAGAGCATCTAACACTAACTGAAAAGACTAAATGCGGATTAGGAAAGCCAAAATCCTATTACCTCTGCAGAATTTATGTTCCTGAACTAGCTTTCATCCGTATAGGAAGCAGAGGCAAAAGCATTCTCCTAAGAGCTGGCACTTACAAATGCTATTACCAAGAACAGAGCAGGGCTTATTATATTTTTTTTTAAATCACAGTGAGAGATATTTATTAGTGAAAGCAGGCCTGTAGCACGTGGGAGACCAATATGGAAATCCCTTTTGAGCATGAAAAGGTTCAGACCACATCTTCCATTTTCTAAAACAGTACCCTCTCCGCCAGGCCCTTTTTAGAGCAGAATAGGAGACCGGCATCTACAGCTTACAAACCGCAGTGCCTAACCTTGCAGACCCTAATCATGAGCACATAAAAAATCACATTTTCTTCAGCTGGCCAGACTAGCTACTATAATACACAACAAGCCAGTTTGAAACTATTAGCCCATCTAGGTTCAGAATAATACCACTGAAATGGCAAAATACAAGTCCTTTCAAATTCATGCTGTAGAATACATGAAAGTCTAACTCATAACAAAATGCCATTGTATGAAAAATAACCTTCATCTTAGCTGTAATTTTCCTTTTCATAGGTGCTACAATTACCCACAAAAGAGGTAGTTCAAATAGAGTTAATAAAAAGTGAGCAGTTGTGTACAGCAGCTACCTTTAAAGATTAAAATCCTTTTGCCTGTACCAAAGACAGGATCTGTAGGAGAGTCACCTTCCCCCAAATTGTAATGTAGATCTTGAGAGCACAGAAACAGGCTGCTGTAAAACATGGAAGCAATTTGCCTTGGAGCAAAAATGGTAGCCAGTAATGACAGTCCATTTTATGCCCCTGTGACTGAAGAGGTGATTAAGCTTAAAAAAAAAAAGTTAACAGAGGGTCCGAGACCTGAACTGTACTTCAGGATACTGAAAAAAGCTACTGCTATGAATTATCCTTTCTGTACTCTATTCATGTTGTTCCCACAGAGAACAAAGGGAAACGGGCAAGTCCAAATGTTCTATGCTTTTTGCAATATTCTGTGATCAGTGCTCCCAGTACCTAAGCGAAGACATGGCTTAAATTGAATGAGTATCCAAAACTCTCATTTCCAAGGAAGGGGAAGGAACATTAGATTCCCCCCCCCCACACACACACACACACAAGAACAGAAGTTTAGGGGAAAAAAACAGTTACCTTATATAAACAAGGAGAAAATTCTGACTGTTCCAATTCTAAATTGCTGACAGTTGATGAATCTGTAAGCATATTTTTAATTAAAATTCTCTGGTGCGATTTCAGGTAAATCCAGAAAGAGGATCTGGGCACTGAAGCCTATGTATCCAGCAAGTCACAAGGGAAGTGGTAGAGGTGCTCTTTTCACCATCCATCATTCCTCTTGTACCAGAGTAAATGTGCAGCAAATTGATGAAAAGAGAACTAGAGGAGATAGGATGAACTTGACTCTCTGACTGGTGGTTAGCAAAGCCGTTTTGGAAGGAGAGCTCATGTCTGTGCTCACTGAAGCTAAAGCTTTTTTGTATTTTATATTACATAAGAATTAGATATAAGCAAAGAACCCTAGGTGCAGAGACAAAGAATTTGGAATATCATTTGTCTGTAGAAGGTCTGGAGAGGGTCCTTTAACTTAAAAGCCTTTCCTACAGTTGCACTTGCTTGATCACTCGGGGATTTTTGAATTCTTCTCTAGATGACAGCAGAGTTTCAATGAACGAAATGGAAGAGAGCCATGGGCAATAGCCTGCAGGTGGCTGCACTTTTTTTGGAGATGGGACATAAAGTTTTAACATCTCTCATGCCTCAGCTTGGAGGGAGACATGGAATGGGTCTCTCAGCTACTAAACACACATCACCTGTGCTTCAAAATACAGTAATTCTCACCTTTATGTGCATTAAGTGCTGTATTACAAAGCCTTCTGGAATCAGCCCCTCTTGGAAACAGAGGCAGAGGAGAACTTAATTTCTGGGTTCAGGATGGGCTGAGGCTGGAGCCAAGCACAGAGCTATGTGCCTGGGCGGTTGGTTCTGATGACCTCTGCAGGCATGCAGCAGTCCCAGGTGCAGGCATCCTCTTCCAGAAACACAATCTTGTGCTTAGGTGCCTAAATTCTTCCTGATCCTCACTTCCAGCCCCTAAGTTCTCTATCTGATCTAGCAGTTTGTGCTACGAAGACACACAATCATAAAAAAATATACCCCCCAAAACAAGCATAAGTTTATGAAACCAAGAGTTATTATGGAAGGATTTTTTTTTAAATTACAAAATCATTCTAAAAATTATAGAATGCTTTTACTTACAAAATCAAACAGTTTACGTCCTACAGGTCATCCTACAGTACAGCTAAAATTTGAGCATCTCTGATTGGCTGTGTGCAGCATCCTCCCTCTTCCTTCCCCAGAAGAATTAAGATAACCAGGCCTCAGACACAGCATCCAGAGAAGATAGAATCTACCAGGAAAAAAAAGCTAATTCATATTCTGCTTGAAAAACAGCATAATAGGGCCTTGTGTTCCTTTCCATGGATCAGCATGTTCTCCTATTAAATCTTAATCAATTGAATACTGGTTCTGTTGTACAAAATGGACTAAAAAATTACAATTCATAGTAGGGAGAACAGACAGTTAATTTAAAAAATTGGAAAATAGTACCTACATCATTTTGAGAGATGTGGTACTGCACAATCCAATATTAGGCATTATATGCTTTTGCTTTAAAAATATAAACACCTTGCACCCCCACATGATGTGATTTGGTATGCTTCCTTGTCAGCTTTCAAAATAGATTTGCATAGCACATACCACTGATTTATAGAAGTCTGATGTGGGGTGTGGTGAGCAGGATGCCTAGCCTATTTTCTGTATGAATTATAACTGCAACAGCAGGGAAAATGCTCTCACAGCTCTCATCCAACACTACACAATAACCTTTTAATTCCTTCACTTCCCTTGTAAAAAAAAATGGCAGAAGAGTTTTTAGATTGCCATTATCCACATAGACCTTGGAAATGCTGCCAGAGGCAAAAGCCATCTGTCCAGAGACCTTGTGTTTCCACACAGCTGCTCTGAACATATTTTCTTTACTCAGAATTAGAGGACGTAAGCGGTACTGTTGTAGGTTCTCGAGTCCCTTGCCTTATAACAAAGGAATCACATAAAAGGATAGGGAAAACAGTTATCCCTCATCCCATTGCCAAGTAGCAAAAGCCTAGTGCTGAACTAATAGACCTTCTCTCCATCATTAATTGTCACTGGATGATGGCATTTTGCGCCCCTAAGCAGACCCTTATTAATGAGGGAAAGAATCAGACTGCAAATTTGAGAGCCCTTTGCAGAAAACTCTCAGCTGGCAGCTCTTTGTATTTTTGAACATGTATTGGAGATTTCTTTCTTCTTGAAGAGTGTAAGATGGGCAAACCGTATGCCAAATTTCAAATTGATAGAATTTCATAATGTTAAATTGTAAAAAGCTCTCATCTTTCCAAAGCATTGGAAACCATTCTGCAATGGTGCACAGCAATTTTCTTTTAGAAGTCTGACTTCCCCTTTTCCTCTCCTCTCCTCTCTTGCCTTCTGTTCTGTTAAATTTTTGAAGGAGGGAGACTTCCATTCCCAATGACCAACCTCTCCTCCAGAAGGTAAGTGAATACAAATAAAACACCACAAAACAAATATGTGCATTAGCCAAGTCATAATTCTCAATTCAGTGTTGACAAGCATAAAGATGCAAAATCATTTCAATTCCAACATACAGCATGGAATGCCTTTGCTTGTTTATAGCATACATAAATTTGGGAAAAGATCTAAGTAAGTAAAAAGATCAATGCACGAGCCTTGTCTTACAGACATAATGCTGTGAAAAGGGTAGAAAGTCAATCACACGCCTCTACAGAAGATCAGTCTGTCCACCGGCGGACCATGATCTCCATGCAGTTTTAATCCCCGGAGGTATAAATCACAGGGGAAGATGCATTCTTTGAAGGTGGTTGTCTTTTTTTGTTCTGGCACACAAAAAGAAAAATAAGCATTCAGCCATCAGCATCAGTAGCAATAAATATTCAGCATTCTAATATCTAATGCCTAAGCATTTATAGTCTAAACCACCGTTTTTACCAACTGTCTGTTTTAGCATGGTCCCAATTTTTATCACTGACTTCCAATTTATGGTGAACCACCAGAAAAGCAAATAGTATATTACTGGCGTTATGTCTTTGTCATTAACAAAAATAATTGGTGTCCTTCACTGTGTATAAACCCATTTTCTACATGTTTAAATGTTGAACAAGAGTGATCCCAAATTCCCTATGCTAATTCCTTAAATTCCTTGATTAAACCTCAGTTTAATCTCTATCTTTGCAATCTTCTGATTTGGAGCAGCTCCCAGATAGCCTCCAAAGTAGTTAAAGCAAATGACCTGAGGGCTTGGGGGGACCACTGCAGAAATACTCGCCATGCAATGCGTGCGTGATTCTTCCAAAGGACCATTCTCATGAATGTTTTGCCAGTATGTTTAGATGAACCATAGTGGTATTATTTGGTCTATAATTACATATAAATTCCCACCTTGCTAAGAGGCACAAGCTAATCATCATTCTTGAATCATTCTCACACCGGTCCATATTTTCCTAGTGTAATGCCATTAGTTCCACTGAAGTCATGCACATACCCACGGAGTGAAGAGTGTCCTTGGAGGCTGGAGGGCAGCCCAGGCTGTGGGCTTCTACTTTTCACAGCGTACCTCCTATAAAGGAACCAGAGTGTCACGGTTAGGGCTAAGTAATTCTTTTTATACATGCATGTAACGTGCAATGCTAGTACGTGCATGCTGTCTCTCTCTCTCACACACACACTGCTGCTCCACAAGAATTTCAGGATTGGAAAACTGTAAGAAATCAGCCACGATTTCGNAACTACAAAGTACAAAATAGATTTTCCCCCTCTAATCTACAGTAGCCTAAGTAACAAGGAAAGGAGGGGGCACCAGTGTCCCAGAAGGCATTGGACAGAGAAGTCAATGGCAATGGGGGCTTACAATTTATAAATTATCATAAAAAAAGATTACTACCAAATGTCTGTACTTTTCAGGTGGAGCCATCTTTGCAGTAGAAAAATGAATGAGAGAATGAACAAACGAATGCATAAATGAAAGAAACAAATGGAGACTTCAACAAAAACACGAAGACACAACCAAACTGGAAAAAAACCCATAAACTTAGCTTCTTACATTCAGAACCATATCTTGATATGAGAGTGGGTAGAGAGGAATTAGAGAACTGAACGCAGGAAAAGAAAGATGCAACAGACAATTCATTCCACAGCAATGTAGAGCCCTTCTGCACTCAGGTTGACTTTTGACGTTAACCCAGAAACTAAACTTGCAGTGCTATTTTCCTCAGCACGGCAATTACAGTAGGATAAAACTCATGTAAATGAAATTAGGCACTCATGTTTTACCTTGGAACAGACTTTGGCCGTATTAGTTCCTGGTGAGATGTGACAGTCACTTCCTTGCGCCTGAGTGAGCTAAATACTCTTCATATGGAAGTCAGGCCGTTCTTCTATCATAAGGATTTTTCTATTTTTATGTCATGAGATAAAAGAAAACAAAATAAGTCAACTTTTTCAGCAAATTTCCCCACTGTAATTTTATTAGAGGAGGGGCTGTTTTTTGATAATCTAGTTCTTTTATACAAGTTAACATAGACTCAAACGTAAGTGTTTGAAACAGAAGTTGTTCAGAGATGCTCAAGTGTGGCCTTTTATCCTAGCTAAAACTTTGATGAACTGTTTCAAAGCAAGAGGTAAACCCCAGAGGAGTGAAATGCTTTGGAATGCTGAAGGTTCTCGTTTCTTTTGCATGGAAAGCTGCATCAGGGAGTCAGAGGCCTGTGAATACAGGGTGTTGGAAACATAACAGCTGCAACAGTCCAAGGAAGATATCAAGGTCTTTTATTTTACTTTCAGTGGGTGAGAAACAACATAGATCCAACACACAACAAGCACGCTCATTTACACTGGTGTGCCCTTGGGGCCACGTGCGGGATAGCACAGCAGGAAGCAACCATGGCACAAGACGACGTCTGGGAAATGTCTTTTCCTATGATTTATGTCACTGTGTGTTCCAGCAGATGACACCACCGCAGCCTCTCACACGCATGACCCCGTATGCCATACACTGATGATCACAGGCTCGATTGCCAACTGCATCTGGTGCATGGAGTTGCTTAATAGAAGACGACCTGTCTGGCTGCCCTTCAGACGTCTGGGCTCGGTGATCACACTGCACAAGAACCTTGTGCCCAGTCTATAACCTCAACAATTCTGTCATTTAATCACCATCTAGTTTCAGACACATCTGGTCCCATATTTAGTTTTTTATTATTTCCATCTCAGCTTTTCTATTGTTTCAGTCTTTCTGTTCATTCTTAAATCTCAAACACTAGTTAGATAAGTCACAAACCACAATTCTCCATGGTTATATGTTTCTCCGTTATGGCTAAAATCTGAATCCAAACGGAGTCAGTGCCAAAATTTACATTGATACTAGTGAGTCTGAGATTTCACTCTCTAGATATTTTTTTGCATGGAAGAAGTCATGTCAAGAGAACAACAGCGTTTCACTATCAAGCACCCAGGAAGTCAAATAATTAATAGTTTGACAAGCAGAATTCAAGTTGTTTTAATTTCAGTCCCTTTGTGTATCTGCACTATCACATGTCCTTCAGCGATGGCAGAGAAGTTCAGTTGGCACAGCTCCTGGCACACTTCTTGCTATTCTTCTGTCCCCCACTGCACCTCCTTCACCTGCTTGGGCTCTTGCTCGCAGGACAACTGTCCCCTGCCCTCTGTCTCCCACTGTCTGTCCCCAGAGCTGCTGCTTCCCAGGAGAGGAGAAACTAGCTCCTGGAAGTACCCCCCAATGGGCTCCTCACTCTCAGACATGAAAAGCACACACTGTCCTGAATTCAGACACGACTAAATCATTTGCCTAAAGTTCTGCAGCGCTATTCTGCCTCCTAGAGTGAAAGAAAACAGGGCACAGCTGAGACACGTGCTGGAGCCTCTTGTTCTTCCACCAGCCTTTCTCGGCCTCCCTGCTCACTCCAGCCCTGCTGAAGTTTGACCTCACTGCTCAAAATCTGTGGGACCAGAAGAAGCGTGACTGAGGAGGAGGAAACATGATACCATAGCTCTGGGGCTCCCAGCCCTTTTTTGACAAGCAGCACCGCTACTTCTGCCTTCTCCTTTTCTGCGTTCCTGCCTGGTCCATCACATTCATGCTTCCCTGGACTAAAGACACTGCCTCTACCCACTTGACTGCTCTCTTCTTGTCTTGCAGAGCTGGTGCCCTCCTCCGCACTCCCAGCACCGTGGCCACAGGGACTGAGCAGCAGGACGGGAAGGGAAGGTATAGAGCTAAGTCATCTCCTCTTCCCCATGCTGCCTGTCATTACTGGTGGGACATGGAGCAGTAGTGGAACATTCCATCAAATTTTTAGAGTGCTTTCCTGGTGGGTAGCCAATTCTGGAGCACAGCAAAGAGGACCAGGTTTCTGGGGATGTTTCTGCTACAAGTTGTCTGTAAAAATGGGCAAACAGGTTTGAGAGCAGAGACTGGACCATGCAACTCCACATCTCCCACAGGAATTAGGCCTGATGATACTTAGTCTGTGTATCTTGTGCGGTCTTAGGCAGGCGGTGGGTCCCAGTTGTCAGGCAGAAAATGTGCAGTAGCAGAAATTCAGGAACAAGAGGAACTTACAGGTAAATTTAAGCGCTTATGGGCTCTGATCAGACAGGATTTGTGTAGACTGTTCTACTGACATCTTTTGGCTCTGCAGGTTTCTCCCAAACACGTACAAACTGAGACCTTTCAGAAATATGACCCATCTGGAGTGGCATTGCACTGCATAAGGCCATTCTGGCCACAAATACTGCTTCCCGTCCAATTCCAAGCCCTACTCAAAACTTTGGGATGCAAGGCCTGGTCCGAAGAAAAGTTTGCCAAAATTCTTTTTAACGTAGCAGAACAACATCTTTTCCTTTTGTCTCATTCTCAGAAACAGCTGAAACTTTAAAGAAAAGGGGGTGGAGCAGGGCAAAGGAAAATCCTGTGTGAATCAGGCAGTCGGCAGGACAATTTTCAGCTCAGTATTTAAAGTTTGGCAAAACTACAGTAAACAAAGTTTGGATCTTAACCTTGAAAGTATCATATAGTTATATTCACTGGCACTGCTACCAACCCTGCTTAATTTGGCACATCAGTATCTTCCCATCAGTGTTAATTATAGTATTCCAAAACCATGATTTGTTCAAACAGATGCCACTAACTACCAAAAAAAAGGCCAAATAAAGGTTTCTTTCTTTCTCCCACGTAATCTCTCCCTCCCATTATTGCAACAATATGTGATATGAGATGGGTAACACTCGGGGCTAGCTAAGATCTAAATAAGGCAATTCTACATCCGCTATCCACTGTTGGAATAGTCACTGTTGTTTTAAGAAACCTATTCTCCCAAGAGAAAAAAGCACTTTATCTTTTCAGTGTACTCACAATTTCTGCTGCAATTCACCGATCAGCATCACTATTGTTTTCAGCAGTGGGGCTATGTTTATAGGTCTGCTTTCATTGAATCATTTTCTTCTCATAAATCATTTAATCTCTTGCCAAGATGCAATATCATACTTGGGCTGCACAACATAAAAATAGATGGATGCTTTGCAGCCAGCAAACCAGACATTTAGAGCTCTATATGCTCTTTCATGAGTAGTCTACAAATAACATAATTTCATCATATATAAAAAAATGTTGCTTTTCTCCTTTTAGACTCTCTGCTTTTAAATGCATGAAGTTTAATATTGTTAGTCCCTCAAAATTAATTAAAATATAGGCAGATCTACAGATAACATTGTGTGTAAAGAAAAGTAACCCAGAAAATCATTTTAAGCAGCACACAGAAACAGAGTCTCTTTAAATATATCTATTGGTGGGGTCCCGTAAGGAATGGTCAAAATGCTAGGTAGACTATGTGTCTCCTTACAGATAGGGTCTGGTATATGTATTTCTGAAGACTGCCTGGCTATTTCTCATGCCTCTATCCAAGCAGAATTTAGAGCTATCTCTCACTGAACAAATTTAATTATTCCAGAACCAGAAACATCAACATTTTAATGAATTGTATGGTAACCCGTAAAAAGACACTGTAAAAAGACACAGTGCTAAAGACTAATTAGAAATTGTGCTCTCACACTAGCAGTAGCTTTATCAAAACCCATGGCCTTGTAGTGAACAGAGAAAAACATTTAGATAACAAGCATTGCAGAAGGAATGCAATTAGTAAAGTTAGATATACTGAACAAGGATCAAAGCACATCTGCAGATCATAAAAATGGTAACTATTGTTTGTGTTATTTTCAGCTCTATCTGCAAGAGAATGATGAAAATCTTACAATACTGCACTCTATAATCACATTGTCATTTCTTCCTCAGAAACCAGTAAGGTATAAGGACCGCTATCCTTGTTGAGAGACAGATACATCATACAGAAAATACCTTCTACTTTAGTAGAGGGAAATTTAGATTTTGCATTAGAAGATTATCAGCATTAGAAGGTCTTTATTCAAATAAGAAAAAAAATACTTAGCTTTTAAAAAAAATGAAATCCTAGGAAGTGTCTTAAAATGATCATATACATTGGAACCTCACTATTCTGACCGTGTGGGACCTTTTTAGCATTCAGATGATGGAAAGTTTCTGTTGCTGAAATGTGATTGCTACCAGCATGTCTATGTTCTTCAAACGCTAATAATTTTTTTAATAGAATGTAAGAATTTTGACCTAAGATAAAAGCTAAAAAAGCAATAACTTTAGAACATAGGTACTAAACATATACGAGCGTGGGGCCAGAACAGCAGCAGTGGCAGCACTAAGCCAATGCTCAGATGAGATGCAGAATGTAGTTTCCATGGCGCATTCTAAAAAACAGTAAGAAAGAAAATGAAGCTAATTTCTCTTGCAGTTACGTAGTGTATATAGACATTAGGAAGCAGAAAGAAGTAGCATAGTTAAAAGGTAAACAGAGCCCATATCAATGTATTTTAGCTTTCTCCGCACTGATCTCCCCAGAGTCCACAGCATTATTCATGAAAATCGGACACGACACTTGTTTTTGATCTGATGCTCAAGTCATTACCTTATACTTGAACTCCCTTTGTGTAGGTTTTAATTAGCTGTTAGACTGAGTGTTTTACCCTTTCTGCATCCACCAATTATGCTGGTCGCAATAGTGTTTGTGCTATATATGCACTGGTCACCATACTTAATGGATCTCTTTTTCATAAAACTGAAATTCAACCATTTCCTTTTAAAAAAAAGACAAAGATGCAACATTGACTCACCAAACCTGTAGCCCTCATTTTTTGACCACAGTTTCAATGCTTTGAGGATTTAGAAAGAAATCCATCGGTTGCCTTCTGACTGAAAAGTAATTAAATCTGGATCTATTGAGACTGCTTTTGTGCTCCATTAAAAACAGTATAACAAAGACCCAGAGTTTACCCAGTTAGAATTTACAAATCTTGTGAATAGACTTTATTTGAAAATTAGATGACAATGTTACATTATTAAAGATTTTTATAAATGTTTGTGTAAAGCAAGATAAATTGTTCAGCTATCAGTACTTAACCACATGTGTGTGTTTTCTCTTGTCCTTTCAAGGGTGTGTTTAGAAATGTATATATGGGTGTTTGCACGTTTGTATCCACAAATAAAAATGAAGATGCAACCAAAATACTTTAACTGCTATATCTAAAAATTTGGGACAAGTAAACGCACAAGATAATTCTCAATGGACTAAACAGGTGAGATCCCAGGATCCCAGGTAGAGACGGCAGGTCAGACTCGATGTTTGCTAACACTTTTCTTCCACAGAGTCACAAGCAACTGTGTTAACATTTTTTTAAAACAGTGAAGAAAGCAACGTGGTGCCTCATTACTGATTCTGATACAGAATCAGGAACCTGATTCTGTTCTCATTTGGAGATAAAAGCCATTTTTGGGTAAATCATGCATAACTCTCCTGAAGTCAGTAGATTTAAAACAGTGTAAAACTGGGATGAGGGAGAAGACTTACATCTCTCAGCCGCATAGGAAAACCATTTCCATGATATATTCTATAAATTTGAAGGAAGCCTACATAAAATTTTCCATTTAGGCAATTTCCTGTAGCATAGCTAATTACTGTCATCTAACTAAGGGGAAAAATGTAATTGCAATATGACTCACTAAAACATTAAAGTACTCAACAGAAGATATAGTTTGCATAAACAATCTCAGCAGCAAATTAATCTTTGAACAATACTGTTCTCTAACTATTTATTTCAATATTTTGCAAAGAGATATTTAAAAACAGCAAACTTGCTTTATGGTTAAGGTTCAAGATCAGAAGGATGTGTGATGACTTCTTTTCTTAATGTTGCTGCAAAGCTGCCATAGTAGGCACAAGATTATAAGCACAAGGTTTTCCACTACAATGTTTCCTGGATACTTTCAAGCCTGTTTCTGGGCAGGCAGAGATGTGTCTGAATTTTCATAGGGCTGAGCAGCTCACACCTTTTTGGGACCCAGAGGCCAGGCATTTCTCCTATGCTGTTCACGGGATGACTTGGTGAATATTCTTGACTACAACTGCCAAGTCAACACAAGGTTGAAGATACAATACTTCAGTGGGTTGAACATGCTCTTGGGATGTCGTACACATACCCGGACTTTTTCTCCATATCATGAAGAGAATTTAAGTGCATAGCTCCCGCATGAAGTTCTTCCCTGTGTAGGTTAAAAGTGTAGGAGAGCATCACTCTAAAGCCTGTTGATGGGTGTTCAGTTTTTCTTAAAGGTTAGGTCGCCTTTCTCAGTTGAAATTCCCTCAGCTCAGCACACAGACTTTTCTATATTCAGTGGTGGCACTCTCTGCTATTTCGGATGTATCCAGTCTTTTGGTAAAAGATGTCACCTTTCCCTGCAAGTCTTGCCTACCTGACATGCTTAGGCTTCCCAGCTGCAACAGAACTACTGTTGTGGTGGGGTGTGCGGGGAGCACAGGAGCACAAGACTGCAGAGCCTATTAAGTGGCAAAGCACTTAAAAATTAAGTTTGGTGACAGATAGATACAGTCTGAATATTACTGAAGTCCATGGACCAAAATTCCCTTCAATACTGGAAGGGAATGTATTTGTCCCGTAGAGCTGTTGGATTCATTTTGATGCAGTGCACAGACTTTGAGAATTAAAAATGTTAACACAGCTCTGTCACAATATGAAATTCAATAGTTGCATATAATCTGTCAGTTCTGATACTGAAGCCTGCTTACTGTCGACTACCATTAAAAATCTTTTGTTCTCTTTATCAAAGGCACAGACTGCGAAGGGGGGAAATGAAAGCACTAGCAACTGGAAGTATTAAGCATTAATTATATGCTTTCTTTTTAGTTGCCTTTTAGAGGGCAGTGGTTGTCCTATTTGAGGGGCAAAAAGGAAGTTACAGGGACTGCAACTGCAGCTGCTGCTATTTCTATTGAAATCTAATTTCGTTTTGTGATGATAAACCAAAACAAAAGTGGACAGAAAAGTAAAGATAACCTGCAGCTTTTCATTCTGGTATTGATTGGTTTTCAGTGCTGGAGCACCTGGTCTTTCGAACTTTCCTTCAATATTAGATTGCTCCTCTGATAGCCGTTCCTGTCTGCAGCCTCTTCCTGATATTTGAAGACAAATGCTGCTTTCTGACTCTACTTTCTGTACTGCCCATGTGAGTATGGATCCCCATCTTCTGGATGAGGACCAGAAGCATCCAGCTTTGCCTCATGCTTTGTACTAAAGCTCTAACTGTAAGCCGCCACTGTTGTCTTCCCCTGCCTTCTCATATCAGTGTGCAGAAGGACATGAGCAACTCAGACAAAGCCAGGTAAAGATAAAACTTAAAAAGAGTTTCACTTAGTAGAAGACTGTCCTACATGTTCTTGGGTTAAAGGGCAGCCTGCCAGCGCAAGTGGCCAAACAGACATACAACGTTTGTCTTAAGCAGGGGACTAAAAAGATATTTCTGAATAATTTGGAAGCCAGTTCAGATCATGCAGAACGGTAAAGAAACACAAGGCTGTTTCCCTTTGTGAACTCCTTGAATCAGTACGCAAAAAGGCCCAGCAAAGGAAGGAACTTAGGAAACTGTGCTGCATTTGGCCAAGGAGGGGATGCAGCTGTACTTCATTACACCACCCTGTGGAGCTGAGCTGGGAGGACTGGACTGCATCCTTTCCAACGTGGTAGATACTTCTTTTACAGCGTAACTGATGGAGTGAAAGAAGAAAGATTCTTAAGGCGCTGCTTTAACATAATGTTGCCGGAGGCTTGTTTTCCCGTGTTCAACGACATGCCAGATACATGTCATTGGACACTTATAGTTGTGACTAAGAGCACAGCGCTCTGCTACCCAACTTTGCTCTGCTCCATCTACTCAGGTATTCATCAGGCTGAGCCTGGGCTGCTCTAGCATGGCCCCCCACAAGCCTTGGAGATGAGGGCATCTAACTTACCTACTATTCTTGGGACCTGCCCTAGACACCGCTTGGTGTTGATTCTCTATAACTAGCACTTGCTTACTTATGTAGTCCTTGTATTCTTGTCTAAGTAATATTTAGATCTGTATTGCTTCCAAAGTGTAACTTGACCTCTGTAGGCTGACATTCAGAGGAAAGAAAAAAAAAAATTGAATACAAATTTGATACTATAATCAGAGTTTAAAACATCTGTAAAGTATAATTCCAGTAGCCCAATATACTGACACATACCTCTTTTTTTTTCCTCTCCATTAAAATGAGGTTTTTTGGTGCTGAAAAGTGTTTCATTCTAACCCCATGCAGATTTGTTCATTACAGACAAACTAGTGATTTTGCTTTTTTTTCTAGAATTACAAATACAGGAAGGTTTAGTCTGATTTACAGATATACTTTGAAGCCACAACTATTTTTCATATATGAAAATAAGTAACAGAAAAAATATTTAAAAAGCAGAAATTTCCCAAGTATTCCTACAATTTTACTATTAAAAATAACATATCATATTAAATATAACCATAGAAAATGAATGTTTATATGCAAGTAGGAAAAAGAGTTTCTAATTCTGCAGCCTCAGGAATATTTTGGTAGAACAGGACATAACTCCAAATAGAAAAAATGTCACCATAATAACCACTACTTGCTACTAAATAGACTTATATTTTTCTCACACAGATCCAAGAAGTGTGGGGTACAGCAGCTGTTATCTACGCATCTGCTAAGATGGCCATGAATTTTAATGGATTTCCTAACGTGATTAAACACTGCAGACCTCTAGCACAAAAATATCAGATTTCTATTTTTTTCCTGAATATCCTTGTCCTTTGAATAGAAGAATATAAAGGGCACTGGGAAATGACCAGGGATCAGCTCCTAAAATTACTGGCTAAGTGTCCAATAAAATTCAGAAAACAACATGAAGGGTTGTGTTCAATTCTCCTTGCTTACAAAAACGGGACTGAATCGATGCTTTCCTGGGAAAGAATGGCAAAACTGAACCTGAAACACATATACTGTAATATGAAGATGTTTCCTTTATTATAGGACTTTCTCTTCTCTGTAGCTCATACATATTTTACTTTACTTACATTACGCTTTCCACCTCAGCATTTCCCAAGGTGACCTGCATGCTGTGAGCATAAAATGGTAACACTTCTAAATGGTAACAATGAACATCCATTTTGTACTGGCCAAATGACTACAGCTTACACAGGGCAGTGAAGAATAGGCCTCATTTTATATTACACATAATTAAGTCCTTCCCGGATTTTCTAGAGTGAAAACAAACACAACATTGCTTATTAATAGACAGCAATCTCTTTTGGCTGTAGCCTCTCTGTTCAAATCTAGTCTTTCCACAGACACTAAAAGCACAATGCCCAGTTCACGCCTGTTACTTTTGTTTCAGTACAAGTCCAGTAATTCAACCCAAAAGTGGAATTACGCTGGATGTTGCTGGTGTAAACTGAATAGAGCCCATTATTTTATGTTTGATAAGATACAGTAGGTCGTTCCAGTTGCTTTGTGTCACTGTGATGACACACATCATTAGGGAATCCTACTTAATCGGTAGTTGATGCCTGTTTTGGCTTTCCAAAGTGGGAGTTTCCATGGATGGGACATCTTCCATCCAGCAATATTCTCGGGAACAGGCGTCTCCACAGCTGCTCCGCGCAAACTGTACTCTGTGGAGGTATTTGAGGAAGAACAACTTTGGCCTGGGCAGCTACCATCTCATTGCCACTGAAGTCAGAGGACACATCAAAAAGGAAGCAGCTCCAGTATTAAAGGACAGCTTTTCCTTACAACATCTGTTAGGAAGCAGGAAGTGATACCAAAAATGCAATTTTCATTAAACTGTGCCATTTGCATCCAGACTGAGGTTGCTCAGGATGTTGGATATGCATGACATTTGCAGACCCTTCAAACTGCCAGTTTAGAAATAGTTGGTGTGAAGAAATAATAAAAATGTAAAACTGAATCAGCTATTTTCATTTGTTTGTTGTTTAAAATTCGAAAGGCATTCCTAGGCTTGCAGTGATTGAACTCCTTAGTTATTTCTAAATAAAAAGGCATAGATGGAAAAACACTGTAAAGCAATAACCTGCCGCTAAGTTGTCCTTAATGTACTCATTTTCTCTTTTGTAACAGTTCACATACTGTGACTGACTCAACATCCTATTCTAACATAAATACACTTTATCATTTGTAACCAATAAAGTATAATACGTTTTGGATAAAAATCCCAGAATACCAAAATAGCAATTTTTAAAGGTAGATTTGAAAAGGTAGAATCGGTGTCAGCCTGCCTTATTTATTTTTTTTTTAAAATTTGACTAACAGTACTTCATATAATTTCCAGGACTTTCAATATACATCTTACTCACGTTTATATATAAAGCTGGATATTCCAAACCTTCAAAAATCTTTATGAAATAATTTCTGGCAAAATATCAATAAAATGAAAGCCTGAAACTACACTCCCAAGTGAGATTTTAGGATGCTAAAATATTCTCCACAGCACTGAACATTTTAATACATTTTTAACAGTCTCTGGATTTCAAAACAGCAGAAAAAGGGCAAAGGTTCAAACTTCAGATCTGAAGAATGATTTTATTTATAGGATCAAAATATTTTTTATTATTAAAACTTTCCCCAAAATCACATCAAAAGTGACTTGGAGTTCTTCCAGGACTTGAAGCCCTTGCAAAATATTTTTAATAGATGAGCGAGTGCACTGAGAAAGTACTGCAAAGTTTGTTTTAAGTCTGTTCACATGGTGAAAAATCCTGCTTATCCCAGTTTTCTTCTGAAGAGTGAATGATGCTGACATCCCAGATGAGGGCTGACAGTGCACAAAACAATTTGGGCTGCACTGCAATTGCTCTGTTCCTCTGTTTCTCATGCCCGTCCCAGTAATACAGCCATATTCTTCATTTCACCTTTTCTGTCGGACCCATTTTCTTTCTGCCTTTCCCTCTAACACCATTCTTTTGTTATAGCCCTCATACCATAGGATATCTTAAGAAAATGGAAATGTTGGCCAAGAACAGTGATCCAGAATACTATTCATACCTTCCCGTAGCAGCTCTGAGGCTAGAGGTCTGTGGGGTAAGCCTAGGAACTTTACTCCCTGATGATGCTGCTGCAGGTACCACGGGAGCAGACCACTCACCCCACTGCCTCTCCCCAAGGCAGCAGAACTTGGCTTCATGGGGTCTGAAGCCCACGTACAACCAAGCGCTGTCTCCTCAGGGCTACATGTAATCTGCACAACGGAACATTCGCTGTCCTTTTGTTGAAGCTGGATACTGCATACCAACAGTGAGTATTTCACGACTCGAATACAAATTCAGGATACAAGACTGAGAACAACATATAAAGCAAGCAACCTAGAGCATTGCTAACAGGATATAGAAGATCCAGCTCTAAGTCCATACTCATAATTGAGGCTTTTTACGTACACTGCCTCAACTGACATTTTCCTGTACCATTTAGGGAATACAGTATTTCAGGCAGAACAAACATTCCCAGGAGCCACAGGGAGAATAGATCCAGCTTGAGTCACGGGGCAAGTTTCCCAGATCCTCCATGGATATACGTGGACCTAGTTCTAGACAAAACTGGGTGAAAATTTCTGAAGTCAGCAGCAAAACTCCCATTGTGTCCATTAGGGAAAAACATTACCCGAGAGAAGCAATGCGCTCAGATGAGTACAAGTTTTTACTAACTCAGAAGCAAGGAAGAAAAAATAAATAGCTACCACCACGACGTAAATCTACAGAAAGCTTGATGCAATCTTGTACTTCGTATTTAAGCAACCGATATCAGTAGCCACAGCTGTTCTGGCTTTGCATGAGGGTTGGTGGCTGAGATCTTACACATGATAGCAATCTATATTAAAAAAAATCATATTATTGTTGGTATTGGTTAAGAATTGATAGAACAAACCAGAAAATCCAATGATTTACTTGTAAATAGGTTAAAGTCATGCTCACTGTCTGCAGGTACAGGTGTTTATCTTCATTTGCCTGGTGAGATTAAGACCAGGAGGGCTATTACTTTGCCAAAAAAAAAAAAAAAATTATTCAAATTGGCTTTATGGTAGCAAGAAAACTGATAGAAACTGGAAGAGGAGCTGTTTTCAGGACAAGAGCAGGTGAAACCATTTCTTGTAATCATTAATTTAGGAAGCCTGATAAGAGATTTATGGGATTCTGAACCTTGAAATACAAAAAAATTGTTCCTATAACCTGTTCAGTCTGCAGTTTCCCATCGTGTATTAAATTCAGTGTCCGACATAACAGTTAACGCTTGGAATTTGTCTCATGCTTACCAAGCAATCTTTCAGACTAGTGCAAAATTGCCCCCACTGGATAGTAGCACTTTTAATAAAACCGAAATGTGATACTTTTCCTAAAAAAGTACATGTTAAGATTAAATGTTACATCTGTACTAATCTACACTTCTGGATTTTTTTAATCTGTTTTTGCAACGGTACCCATAAGATCAAAGGCATTTTGGAGGAGCAATAATTTTTTTTAATTTTCTAATTTTATGTGTTTAAACATGTGTGAATTTAATACAGTCTGCATGCACGCATTTAGGTATGCCCATACGCATGCATATGTCTGTGTGTAATATAAAAAAGCCCACAGCAAAATAATATTCAGGTTGTAATTTCAGGTATTCAGAAATTAGAAAATGCTAGAATGAAAGCTGCCAGTGCACTATCATCAGCTCCCTTATCCAGAAGTAAGAGTATACGAGATACTTTTTCACTTTTAAAATGTTATTTCTGCAGCTCCAAAAGCATCACAATGCTCTTCACAGACACATACACATATATAGGGATTGCACTTTTGCATATGCCGACTCGATTCTCAGCTTCTCAGAAAACACATGTGCTCACACACAAATTATACAATTGTACCATTATTACTATTATTATTGACCCATTTTATACATTCCGTTCCACATTCATATTCTTATTTGAAGAACAGGTGTGACCATTTTCTGTTTCAAACACGGATAGCCATTTAGAATAATTAGGAGAGTACAATTATTCCTCCCTCAAGTTTCCTTCTCCCTTTCTACCTGTCCTTTGATCCTCTCCCCAGTTGACAGTTCAGAGGTGAAATTCCTCTCTTGCCATAGTGGTATATATTAAAAAAATCACAGGTCTGAAGCAGCCAGCCAGGGTGATTGGCTTTATAGCACACCACTATACAAAGTGCTCTGTCCTCCAGTCACCTTGCTTACCTTGATCTTTCTCCTTCGTGCACCAAGGGAATTGCAACAGCACCCAGTTACCACTCACACATGGGTGTGTTGTACATCATCCTGACTTGAATACCATTTGTTGGGTTTATTATGATACCTAAGATCAACAGAATTTGAATTTGCTTTGTTCTAGACAAAATACAAACTCAAGATAACAAATAACCCCTTCTGCAAAGAGGTTACACTAAAAATAGACACAGGAAAAGGGAAGGTATGTACCACCTGGGAGTCAATTGCTTGAACTTTATGTTGGGAGCTACCTAATCACATCAGACAAGCAAGAATGGATAAAACACAATTTCTTCAGGTTGCTGTTGCTATGCTTCTCTCTCTTCAGAGAAACAGCTCCAATGTTAAGAGTGCTGTGTGCTAGAGGAATCCCCAAGATGACTTTCCAACAAACCAGCTAATGCCATGATGCATTCAGTGATGAGACTGTGAGCCGCAGTGTCCTGGGAATCTTCCATCCTGGCAAACTGACCTTGGGCCACCAGGGTTATTGGGCAGCGGCATTGCCTCTCAGTGGTGGATCAAACTAAAGATCACTTCACTGAAAACCTGTCTTGTGATACAGGTAGGAATGAATCATTTCACCAAATGTGAACAAACAAGAGCATAGGATAACTCGGATTGGAAGAGGCCTCAGAAGTCTATAGTCCAACCTGCTGTTCAAAGCAGGGTCACCTGTGAGCTCAGACCAAGTTGCTCAAGGATCTATCCAGTTGGTTCTTGGCAAGTTACAAGGCTGAGATAGCACAACTTTCTAAACAGCCTGTTCAAGTGCCTGACTGTTGTCATGGGAAAAAAATGTACCTTATATCCAGTCAGAACCTCTCTTGTTTCAGTTTATGTTCCTTATCTCTCATCCTCCTGCCATGCACCGCTTTGAAGAGTCTGGCTCTGTCTTCTTGATACCTTCCCCACAGGTACCGGCAGGATGCTGTGAGGTGCTCCCAAAGCCATCTCTTCTCCAGACTGAAGGAGCCCCCATCCCTCAGCTTCTCCTCACAGGGCAGGTGCTCCAGACACTGACTGTCCTGGTGGCCTTCTGCTGATCTCAAGGTCCTTTATCAGGGTCCATGTATTGGGAGGTCCCACACTGGATATGGTATGTAGATGTGGTCTAACAAGTGCTGAGTAAGTCCACATTAGACTTTACATAGAAGTTATATAATAAAGGTTAGAAATGTTTTCACATATGCTCACTGATTTACAAAAGAACCTGTAAGCTGTGTAGGTGTAATGCCATTACTTGGAACTGAGTCTGCCCTGAACCCTGAGATTACAATCACATTGTGCAGTTAGTACTGTAGACTCTGAAGCTTGTCTCTTCTGCAGCCAAATGCCTGATTCATAAAGCTGTGTGAATCCTAACTTTAAACTAACTAGTGTGGGTCCTCGGAGAAATGCAGCTGTGACAGTACGGCGTTCAGCACCGGCTTGCCCCTGCGCTACTTACTGTCTTGGGTGAGCACTACAATCTGAGATAGATGTTGCTGCAAGTGTACCCAAGCCAGCTGAGTCAAGACAATTTAGTGTCGATATATTCCATTTTCATGATGGGAAGCATTTGCAAATGAAGCAGTACTTTACCAGGACTGTTAAAAGGCAAATAAAGTTGAAGAGAAGTACTGTAACTTCTGCATTTTAATAATTTTAATAATACTGTCCCGGCTGGAAGTCTGTGCGCAGAGAAGAAATGGTTTGGATTGCTAATGTGATTCTGTATAATAGAAGCCTCTAAAACAACCTTTACGTAAGTGATACTACATTTTTGAGGGTGAAGGATAACATTGCAAAATGAGACACCTAAAATTAGGTGTTACATTTAATGAATAATGGATTTCTGGAAATTATTAGAGGGTATCTGTGGAATACAGAGCTTCTACTTCTTATATTTAGGCAGAACAAAAAAAGAGGCCGTCTTCAGTTCTTCAAGCTACATAACTTTTTGAATGACACTCCAGAAATCAAATAAAAAGGGAATAACCACCTCCTTTATTAGCATTTCCACTGCAATATTATTTGCTGTGGTTATCAGCGGTCCATAAAAAACACCAAGGAAAAAAACCCCAAAACTTTCAATTAACACAGAAAAGTAGTTTACTTATGGCTATATCCGTCTAAGTATTGCTAGCTAACTTGAGATTTTCTGTCACTCATCGCTACAGCACTGCATTTCAATTCTGATCTGGACTTTCCTTTGTAATGCATATGTAGCCAGCATATTTGTTTGGTTAGATTTCAGTTGAGCAGCAACAAAATATTCATCTCAAAAAAAAAACAAAAAACAAACCACCAGAAAAAGTATATCAACTTCAGTAGTCACCCAGGCACATAAATGGCTAATTCATGGAAGAGTGTTTTACACCATTTTCAGAAAAAACACTGTATGCTCCATTATTTTTTGGTAATCAGGCTGGAGACAAGTGTAAGCAGGTT
The DNA here is from genome assembly GCA_003993805.1 of Himantopus leucocephalus. Lineage (NCBI taxonomy): Eukaryota > Metazoa > Chordata > Aves > Charadriiformes > Recurvirostridae > Himantopus > Himantopus leucocephalus. The sequence continues at coordinate 31,986,457 of RSEF01000001.1, forward strand.
TCCTGGCACAATCACTTTATCTAGGGAAAGGAAAGGTGATGAGAAGGGCCTGGTTACCACTACCTGTGTTGGAGTTCATGGTCATTCTCTAGAAAGGTGCTAACATGTTTTCTGTTTTGTTTTCCACTTGGCTGTGAATTTCTTTTTTCAAAATTCTCCTGATAGTACCTGGCCACATATACTACATAGTACAGCTTAATTTCATAATCCACTAAGCATCATAAAGGCAACAAAATGGCCTTCATATAGATAAAACTGTTCATATATATATGTGTATATATATAAACAAACCTTGGTATTTATAGCTATCTTTATGTATATTTTTAATTATTTAGCCAGCTAGAAACTTCACAGATCTCTCTCTGCTGCACAGCGTGAAGTTTATGGGATGAAGAAGGACACAACTTGCTGGTGGCTGTTTCCTGTGCACACACCCCCCAACGGCAAAGGTACAGCAGAGGTGAAATGACCCGTTAGTATAGTGGGTCACACAGAGCATTCCCACTCCTTCCTACTGCATAGAGGGATGCAGAGGCAAGCTTGTCATTAAGACTATTTTCAGTCGCCATTCGTCCTATCAAGAGCAATGCTGAAGGTAAATACTAACTGAATGCGATACATGTATAGAAGACTGTGAGAGCAGGAAGAGAAATGCTTTGATGTTCTGGAAATGACAAATGTAACAGATACTGTGAATTAGGGAAAAGGTCTAATTACTATATACTAGTCAAGATATTTACCTGAGATTGATCCAAATCCAATCCCACTGGACAAAGGAGAAGCAGCAGAAAGAAGACTGATACCACCACAACTAATTAAATCTAAGAACCCAGCCAATAAAAGTACTCAAATAAAAATACCTGCCTGGACAGCATGGCTGGCACTCTCTGGCTACAAGGCTACTGGGGATGAAGCTAGCCTAGCTCCGCACAGCCTCCCTGCTTCCGACATCACTGCATAACCGCAGTCAGAAATCGCTGTCTGACTCTGGGAGGAAAGGAGAGAGGCAGATAAGAAGGGGAACGGTGCAGAGACAGGTATTTCTGAAGATGGCAGGGGACACTTGATCATGTATGCTGATCATACTTAGGAATGCAAGATCTCTTTAGCAGAAAGAGCAAGTACCACTGCTATCGAGCAGATCAGTGGGGGAATCCATGCAACATGTAGGCTGCTCAGACAGGCAGGCCAAGGAGAGAGATCAGGTGGCAAGATCATATTCCCTGGCAATGACATGAAGGAGTAGAGTTAGTGTGACACTCATTGACAGGGCCAGAAGAGCACTGATTAGCGGTAACTTACTAACTGAAGGTTCATCCCAGTCCTCTGAAGAGTTCAGCCTTTTAACCCCACTACGAGCCACTTTTATGATAGATGCCAAGAAGAAATCAAGGAATTCAACAGCAAGACTAAGGTCTGTCTACGCATAAATGAAGAAAGATTCCTGTGTGATGAGCAGAACTCAAGATTCATAATGATTGCACTGGGCAGAAGTACATTATGGCTCCGTTTGGGCCCGATACTTTTCCATGAAACAAGACATAAACGCTGGTTATAATTTATGAGACTGGATTTTTGCAATACAGGGTCTGATAAAATGGATCAGAAGGTGAACCCCGCACACTCAGAATGACATTAACAAGAACATGATTTATTGTATCCTGTTGAATAAATGAGGGGCAAGCTCACGATCTAAATGACAGCTCCTTTAAACCAGGTATCATCATCTCTTTTTTTTTTTTTTTTTCCAAAACGGCGCATTGATGACTTCATTCTATGGGATGTGTGAATTGGTACTGACGTAACAGCCATGAACTTCAATGAAAAGAGCAGGTCCTCAATACCTTTGAAAACTGTGTCCATGATAGTTGCTTTCATCTTAAAAGATGAATCATATGTCAGGTATAGCTTGGGAGTAGCTTTGAAGAAAGAAAGGGGGAATAAAGTCAGCAGCGGTTGTCTGTTGGTGCTGTATTAGAAGAAGCAAGTGACTTCGCAAATCCTTGTTCCTTCTGTGATGTTAGCACCTGAGCATGTGCTTTGTCTCTGCTGTTCCAGCTATGAATTATGCCAAGAACAACAGAAAATTGTGTCATTTTCAAATCTGTTGTTGTTAAATAATTGATCGTTTTGCTGCCACCATGAGGACACCTCTAGAAACAATGCTTACATGGCAGTGAGTCTTGGGCTGTGGGAGATCTATGAAGCATGTTAATTAAAATTACTAATTTAAAAAATATATTTTGGCAGTTGAAGATAAATAAACGCATGAGAGATTTGTTTCCTGAGTTCCTATGGTCTGAAATTACAGATGACAGTCCTTCTGTAGAGGATGAGAGAATTCATTTAGATTAAATTATCCTTTCATTTCCTTTCCTAAAACATCAGAAAACCTCCCTAACTGACATTTTTGCCTTTGTGTCAGGGATAGCATTAAGAATAATTTTCTATGATTGTCTCTTCGACAGGCAGAGAACTCATTTTAATCGATACATCGTAAGCTGTTATTACTGCTATTTTCTATCTTAATTCAGCCTGCCCTTCATAATTATGTGGGTTTTTTACTGTTTTTTAAAAGCTCTGGATGGTGGCAGATTTCCACCACCTAGTGGAAAAAGTCTGTATTGTCTTCTGAAAAGCTTTGTTCAGATTTCTCTCTAGTGCCTGTTTTAAACCTCCCCATTGTAAACTCCCTTTTGCCGGCACTCATTACAGAAGAAGTTTTCTTTTTTCTGGTGAATGCACCCAGGTGTATACAGCTCCCCTTGAAGGTTTCAGAACATTACATATTCCACAAACCATATGTCTCAATGTATATGAATGGTATGTCTCTGTGGGTTTTTTTTTAATTCAGTGATTTGTAATGTGAAATGGAAATTGAAAAGCCTAAAAAATGGAGCAAGATCTGCCAATGAATGTCACTGTTTCCCTGCAGCCCATCTGCTTCGCAGGGAGCCCTGATCCCCACTTAGGTGCATACTCCAGTGCAAACTATGCCAAAACCCGTTCATGCAATGTTCTGTGTCGGGATGCTACGCACTTTGGGTGCCAAGACTGAAATGCCAAATCGAGTCGGGGGAAAGTTCCAGAAAGGAGAAGGTTAAAAGGCAAATGCAAGTGGTGCCATACTCACCTCTTTCTATTACCACCAGGAAAGTCTCTACCCCTTGCACACCTGTGGAGCCTCCTCTCCCTCCCCACCTGTTCCACAGTGAGCAAGTGACGCCTCCTTTGGCCTCAGAAACAACTTTTCAGATCCATCTCCGAGTGTGAATTGCCAGAGGTAAGAGCAACAGGGTAAGACGCTCTCTTCTATTCACATCATCCAGGTGGAGTAATGACTGCAAGGAAAACCCTGAGCCTGTTGAACCCCATAGGATCTTCCTTATTGTTTTCCCACAAAAAATATGCCATTATCTGGCTCTTATCACTAGATGCCTCGCAGTATTTAGTTTATCCCCATAATGCCTCTTTGAATCAGGAATATGCTATTACCTCCACTTCACACCTGGAGATGTAGAGCTCAGGGAGATTAAGGAGTAAATTTACAAAAGGCTGTCATCATAACAGTTACTCACCTTTAAGAGTTATAGGATTTACAAAACCTTTAGAAGCTATTGGAATTTGAGTGCCACAGAGATCCTGAGAGATCCTTCTCCTGTTTGGTTATCTTCCTATTCCTTTGGACTGAGTTCCAGCATACAGATTTTTGCCAGCACCTTACTTCCAGCTAACTGCCACTTCATTCATCTGTGCTCAAAACTGAGATCTTCAAAACTCCAGCTAATTTGCCATGTAATGTTGGAAGCATGCAGACACATCTTTGCAGCAGAAAATTTCCCTGAGTATCTAAATACCCTCTCCTGGCAATGCTGATCAGTTAGCATCTAGTTCACAGCTAAGGTCTGCCAGGATTCAGAAATGAGCTGTTTGCACATCTCTCTCTCCTACAGTGCCCAATCTGGTCGGGTTTTTTTAGAGCACATCTGATGAATCACGGTCTACACAGGATAAAAAAGGCAATGGTAGTGTTAGTGTCCCCACTCCAGCTTTGTCCAGCTGCTCAGCTACCAAGTGGCAGGCTTAAGGAGATTTCAGCTATTGCTTCCTATTTCCCATGTCAGGGCTACAGCTCTCAAATTACAGGGCGTTTAAATGCAGCTCTTGGTGACACTTGTTAAAGTTGTACTATTTACAGGGAAAAAATACACTTAAGAAAGGAAAGTTTTCAAGTAAACATATCAGTAGTTAGGGCTTTCATATGAAGTTTATGTTTCTGCAGGGGAAAAAAGAAAATACAGTGCATGAGTAGCTCACAAGAAATTAACAGCAGGTAAGAAGCATAGTCTGCGGTACTCATAAAAGAATCCCACAGAGGTAAATTAATTAGAAATGAGAAACTCCATTGCTTTTTTAGATACCTAACAAAGAACTAGAACTAAGCTATACAACACAAATTGTTGGAAACTTCCATAAAGACTTTTACTTTACCCCTGGAGCTGGAAAGGAGAACCTGGATGGAAAGTTTTCCGAATAGATTATTGCACACCAAGTAGTGGTATTAGTGCTTGTTATTCCTAAATAAAGGATAGGAGACTAGATCAACTGTTTGGGAAGGGTGTGTTTCCCTTCCAATTAGCCTGTGTAATACTTCTGTGGTTGCAAAAATGTGGAGCCTGCAGTCCTTTAAATGGAAACAGGACTCTGCCATAAGATGCATAGAATCATGACAATATCTGTTACAAATAAGACACTTCACTTTCTCCCAAACTGGATAGCTAAATTGACTATAAATACCGGTCAAAATTCCTTATATACCAGAATGACAACTTGAAGGAGACAAGCAACAGTTTGTCTTGAAATGTCTTAAACTGCAACAGGTTACACTCAGAACAGAAAAATCAGTCAGATGGCAGCTATCCTGCAAGGACCAAGCCCAGACCAGAGGTTCACTAGAAGGAAATAGGAATACAAAGGAGACAGCAGTCTCTCAGTGGTAAGAGGTCTGACCCATTTTGAGTAGACCCAGCTCACTCTGGAGTATTTAACTGCTCCTAGCAAGGGCAGAAAGAGGCAGTTTGTTGGCTACTTTGGGATGGCAGCTATTGCATAATAACATCATATTGGAACAGCTAGTGGAGCTACTTCAGTAGGACGATAGAAATTCAAACTACAAATCCCAGATTCTTAGGGAACGGGAAATGTTGGTCTATCAAGCATATTGGAGGACATTTATTGAAAGAAACGGCTTCATCTTTACCAGCCCTGCAGAGTATTGGGAAGGGTTCTTTAAGTGGCATAAGAAATTCTCCATCTCAAAATGAGTGGATAGATACAATATAAAATGGCCCCTTGCACTATAATAATTTTCAAGAGCGCCTACATCTCCCCAAATGAATGCATATGCCTAACACCTGTCAAAGTAATGACTTAAGTGTGTGCCTCCGTGTCAATGATTGTCTAATAGGCTTAGCAGGACGTTCTCCATCAGCATGTGAATGGCCATTCTAGTCACTGGCAAAATGTCATTTTATCACAGATCTGAAGGAAGAAAAAATGATGCTGAACAGAGTAGTGAGATCCAAGCTAACCACCTCTCAGAAAACACTATCCCAGCTCCCAGGCCTGGCAAATGCCACATGATGAGCACAGGGCTCCCTGGCTCCTGCCTCACCTGTCCCCAGGCAGGGCTGCATTTCACATGTCCACAGGAGCCACCACAGACCCTTTCCCAGGAATGCACAGAACAAGCTCCGCTGGGCAGAAAACGCCCATTCTTCACCTCCAAGATGGACTGAGGTTCCTCCTATGACAGTCCCTACCCCAGCTCTGCCCTGTGCATCACCAAAGCAGATATTTGAGAGGTCCACATTTCCCGNAGGAATGCACAGAACAAGCTCCGCTGGGCAGAAAACGCCCATTCCTCACCTCCAAGGTGGACTGAGGTTCCTTCTATGACAGTCCCTACCCCAGCTCTGCCCGGTACGTCACCAAAGCAGATATTGGAGAGGTCCACATTTCCCAGGGCTAACTTGTCCGACACCACCACCTCGTCCATCTTCATCCTTGGGTGCAGGCCTTGCCAGCCCCGGCTCTTTCCTTCCTTCCCCAGGGTGGGAGAGGCGTGCAGACTTCACCTTGGCAGTGGTCTTCCCTGTTCTCCTGAAGGGCTGCTGCGTTTACAGTGAAGGGGAATGCTGAAACGCTCAGGGACATTTCAAAAGACACTGAGGTTGTTTCATTCCTTTTTAGACTCGATCNAGGGACATTTCAAAAGACGCTGAGGTTGTTTCATTCCTTTTTAGATTCGATTTGAACAGGAGCCCCTGGGTGTACCGTTGTGGTGCACGGCAGAGCAGCTTCACAGACTGAGGACAATGGGGTCAGCAGTGACTGGACTGCAAATGCTGAAAGAAAAATTTACAGTAGTACATTCACATTTCTCTCTGTTTAAGTTAATGTTTTTGATCAGCTGCACTTTTGCCAAACCTCCTTGCTCCTTCTCCGTATGTAAGCCTGGCAAGTACCTGACTTGACAATTTCCATCAAAATAGCAACAGGCACCTAAAAACTCATTAAAAAGGCATTACTGCTGCCCTTGGGGGCTGTGGGGGGCGAGCAGAAAAAAGGAGAGCCATTGAAGAAAATCCGGCTTTTCTGACCGCAGCCTCCGAACAGCACAGTCCCGTTGGCTGAGGCGTACGGAGGTGTCTCATTTATCTTCACACGCGGTACCTCCGCGCTACCGCCCGTGTCCGTGGGCTCACCCCTGCGGCCTGCCCCGGCTCTCCCCGCCGCCCGCCCAGCGCCTCAGCCTACATTTGGATTATCGTGCTGGGGAAGGGCCCGTCCGTCCCACACTGCCCCCTCCCCGCTCTTTCGGGTCGCACCGCACTTGCCGAGGCGCTGCCCGGGGCGGCGCTGCCGGGGATACTCCTCCTCCTGAGAGGATTTGGCCTCCTCCCCTCCCTCTGCCCCGCAGGCCTGCGGCCCGGCCGCCCCCCGCCTCCCGCCATGCCCGCCCCCTTGGCGGGCCCCGCCACCTTCCCCGGGCTGCGGGCGGCGCCGGCGGCCGCCAGGGGTCTCCCGCGTCCGCCGCGGAGCCCTTGGGCGGCCTCGCCCCGAGGGGCCCGGGCGGGCGGTGGCGGCGGCGGCCGCCGGGGCCGGCCCGGTCCGGGGCGGGGGGGTGGTGGGGGGGGTGGTTTCCTCAACCAAACCTTAAACCTGGAAAGAGAGGGCCGGCTGCGGAGCTGCTCGCACGCAGCGTCTGGAAATAAAGCTACGGTTTATAGTGTCAGCCGCCTTTTGGTTTTCTTCGGCTTGTTTTTCATTGCCAGCGGGATTCCCGTTACTAGAGCGGCCGCAAGGTTCTGATAAACGGAAGGTCTTTTGAGTAGGAAGGACAAAAAATACCTCCCATTCTCTGGGCCTGCTCGCGCGCAGTGGACACAGAAGTAGGAAGGTGACAGGGTTTCAACAGAGCTGACAGGAAACGTCCGGACGGGCCAGTGGCTTCCGCTTCCCTCCGCCGAGGCCCTTGAGCGAAGACCTGGAGGTGCCTTTGAAGACTGGAGATTGCTTCTTGGGGAAGACCTGAAAACGTGAAGAGCATNGGGGGGGGGGGGGGGGGGGGGGGGGGGGGGGGGGGGGGGGGAGAAGAGCTGTTTCCCCTTTTATGAGCTTATTTGATCTTGATGTCTTGTTATGACCACTGTTCCTCGAGGAAGAGGCCTAAATGAGTCAGTCAGTATTTATTTATAGGTGCTGAATCAGTTCACTGGATTTCCTTCACTCCCTGTGCACTTCAGCAAGCTGACTCACTTGCTGTGGATAGCTAGGGATCCTCCTGCTCCGGGTTTTTGTACGGAGCTGAAGGCAGTTCCCCCAAAACACTAGGACCTCAGGGAGATCTCTTTTGAAGTCATAGAATCATAGAATTGTTAAGGTTGGAAGGGACCTTTAAGTTCGTCAAGTCCAACCATTAACCTAACCTGACAAAAACCACTTCTAAACCACATTCCCAAGTACGATGTCTACCCTTTTTTTAAACACCTCCAGGGATGGAGAATCCACCACCTCCCTGGGCAGCCTATTCACTTATAGCCGTGTCAAGCAAGAAGTGCAATGCCAAGAGCTGCTCCGGGTCAAAGTAACAGCTTGGGGACACCAATCTGAACAAAAATCTTACAGGTGAGTGTCTACAAGAAGTACTTCTAAGGAAACTTTCCCTCCACTCCACGATAAGTTGGTTGACCTTTTTTTAAAAAAAAACCACTACACCTAAAATTCTATTAAAAATAATATCATTAAATTCTGTGTTTGTTATTACTGGTTTACAGGTAGCAAACCTCTCCTCCCTTATCTACTTATTTAAGCTTGCTCCAGGATGCAAAGTCAGTCAGTCACTGATGATGCACAAAAAGAACTAGAATCCGTGTCACACCTTCTGTTGAAAAATCAATTAAAATATTGTTGTTATCACTTACATATGATCTCGAGTACTCAGGGAGAGGTCTTCTGAAGAAAATGCTTCAGTATTCCTTTCAGAAAAAAAACCTAAAGCATTAGTGGAAGTTAATGAATGAGCCATGAGATTTTGCTGAGGAGAAAAGGGTGTCTTGTGAATTTTCAAATTTCCTGTCACCTTGTAGACAAGCACAGTTTTCCAAAGTCAGTTGTGTGGTGAAGAAGATATTAAGATTAAATGAGCAGTGCAGAACTTGAAAAGCAAACCCATAATTATTAATAGATTTTTAAATTGGCAGGCAATCGATTTTTAAATTGTCCTTTCACCCTTGCGTGTAATGCGGTTTGCCTCACAGTGATAAATTAGCAGCAGCACTGTGCTGTGACTGTTTCCACTGGAAGGTTCTCATTACCATTCAGGGGTTTTGCTGGCTCATCAACGAATCGTGGACAGCATTTCGATTGCTGAAGCGTGGCCCAGAAACCAGAGAAAGGATAGGAAGCAGAGTCTATAAAAACCTTTTCTTGAATTCTAAGATTGATCGGGTTCTCAAGTAAGACTGACATCTTTGGTCATAGTGTTACTATTTCTTATGTATTCCAGAGGAAGTGACAGTACATTCATCCCCTCTGTTCCCTCTCTTTAAATCTCAGTATTCCTGTTAATCTGTCAGGAAAATAAGAACAGTAACAAGTAACAGACCGAATGCTCTTTTTTTCTTAATTGAAGAAAACACTTCCCTTAATCCCAGTAGCACTGGGCTGCGATCTAAGGTTTTGATCCAACTTCCATTATTTGCCAACACCTTCCAAGGTAAATTACACTAGAAATCTATAAGAAGATCAAGTTAAGCATCTTCTCAGACAGATGATTTTCAGTTACTAGTCAAAACAGAAATCCAATGTTTAGTTGCTATTTGGTGTTTGTTTTATCTAGGTGTTGCTTAAACAGGGTTCCAGTTAGAACTGGTTGCAATTTTGTTGAAATAAACATTTTGAAAACACTAAAGCTTTCGGGGGGCACATTGCTTTGCTGCCATGTCCAATGGGGGTAGGTTCTGAATCTCAGAGCAGAAACTCCAGTCAGGGAGAAATGAATAATAAAACTTGGAATTTTGGATCTGAAAATGCATATTTGTAGGCAATTTTGTGTGTATTTTTACAAGATTATGCTTTGGTAGAATGAAAATAAATATTTGAAATTCAAAGACATCATAACCTCATGAAGCAGGATTTTGTTCAGATAATTCTAGTTCTGACAATACTCCTTCTGCTTTGTTCAACATTGTTCCACTTTGCTCATTTGGCAAATACCTTGACACTGCATTTAGTGTTCCTGAACAGTTTGGATTGTGTGCAACACACAACACATCACCTTTGAGAGCACGTGGTCTAACAAAACTTGTGACAGTCTTTTTGCCACTCCTGGAATTTTCTCTTCTCTTTTTCCAGATTCAGAGTACGCACATCATTATTTTTTACCCATGTTCAGCTTTGTATTGTTGCCAGTGAACAAAGCATGTGAACCGAATTCATCCTAGACTTTAAGAATAAATATTGTATTAAAATTCCAAGCATCTCAGAGGGTAAAAAAGCATTCTCAAGAGTAAAATTGCCTTGCAGATTCAGTGTAATATGAAATAACTGAACAATTGGAAGGTAACAAACTATTTTTGTTATTCACAAGCAATAGGTCAGGTAATAATGGGCTTAAATTTCAGCAGGGAAAATTTAAGTTAGACTTCAGGGGAAAAAAAACCCATGTGGTTAGTTAAGCACTAGAAGAGAAGACTTGAGGAAGCTCCATCATTTAAATATATTTACAATGTGAATGGACAAGCACCTGTCAGGAATGATTTAAGTAAATCTGATGCTGCTGTCGGGCAAAAGGATGGATTTGATTGCCTCTCAAATTCCCCCTTTACTCTCTGTGCATCATTTTCTGCTGAAGATGCCCACTGTGTCTGGATTTACCTAACCTCTGACTGGTTCATAGACAGGTGTCTATACAGAATGTTTTGTCCTCAGTTGCTGCTTGTAGATACTGAGCTCTGTCTGCTACTGGAGGAGCACACGACCGAATACAAGCTGATGTTCTCATCATGAGATAACATGAGGTAACATGACGCCAAGGAAGGCAAGCAAACGCCTGCACTAGCTGAGCCTCTGCTATTTATTACTGTATAGTCTCTCCATGTGTAGTTTCACATAGTCAGATACAGTCTGATGGGTTTGGGTTAACAAGAACATGGACTGTTGTGGGTATCTGGAACAAAGGAATGAGTTTCTCAGCAAGCTAATCGGGGGAAGAAAGTATTTTGTCTACTGGTATTACCCAACCACCTAAAGATTTAGGCAACACTTCAGGGACTGGTTGCCTTTGATGCCATTTGCCATGATGCCTTTGATGGAAGCTGAAGATAGTTTCTTGGTTAAATTTTCCAAGTGTTTCTCCTGGCTTACCAGCACCTTTCTAGTATTGTCCAGGTTTATTCAGCAGAAAATTTCCTGAAGCCAAGTTGTCATTTCAGTGACGATAGTAGTTGTAGCTGTTGAGAGACATGAGTGTCAGTGGCATGTTGTTAAATCTATCTGAACCCTTTGTGCGTCGTTTTTATTTACAGTGGACTCAGAACCTCTATAGCCTGCAAATAGGAGAAAAAGGAAAGAAGCAGTGCTACTGAGGAGAATGGCTGTGACTACTGTAAGATGAATCTATTACTGTCAGATCACTCTCCTGTACAGATAGTTCTTTGTCGTAATGCCAGACATTGCAAAGGCTCCTGAGGTGTGCAGCCGTACAAGAACAGAGATCTTATGTCTACAGCAGACATTGTAACATACACCGCACGCTGGTTATGCCACGTACTGTTGGAGCTTGGAGTTTACTGGTCACTTAGCTGTTTATTCTCGATGAGGATTGCGGAGCCCTGGAATGAGCTGAAGTTCACTTCAGGGCCATGTTTGTAGAAGATTTTAACAGTCAAGTATTGGTTTGTTTGGGACTATTTCACTGTCAGGAGGTTAGACAGCAGTGTTCCCCTGAAGGAGATGCTACTTGCTTCTGTTTAGGGGGCTACTCCAGAAAGTGTTGGTGGAGTGGTTGTGGCACTCTGCCGTCAAGGCAGCCATCTCAGCCCTCGCTCTGGTCTCATATGGAGGCGGTTCTAACTAAATGGATATTGGTAACTTGAGCTGAGAGCCACAAGCAGCCGTATGCAGTGCTGCCCCATGTCTCCTGTGTACGCCAGTGGTTCCAACAACAGACGTGTTTCAACAGTGCTAACAGGAGCGGCCTAAAAACTGCGTTGGACCTTTGCATTTTTTTGATCTTTATTGCTGATCACTGCAAGTGAAGAAGCAATTAAATATGAAAAAGATGAGCTGGGGCCTCAGTCCTGTATGATGCTGAGCACACCTGCACATTTTGGTCCTAAGTCTGTGGCAGTTGCGGGCACTCAGCACCTTGCAGGATCAAACCCTGGAGTGAAAAAAGAAAACCCAACCAACTGTTCTAATCAATAATAGAGAGAGGAAAAGTGGATTTATGACGAGTACAGATTGAATAACTAGATTAAGAGTAATTGAGGACAAGATCAGAGAGACGAGGAAGCTTTCATTCCTTTGGGGACTGTTGCTGTAGCACAGATTTTTATTTACAGTCTCCTGCCAGGAAAATCTATTGATGATTGGTGTCTGTTTCTAGTAGACCACAAACTGCTCTGATAGCTGCAGTTGCAAGGAGGGATGTGACAAATCCACGTGTTTGAGATGCACTGAGTGCCAAATACTAGAGTTGTTTCTCCCTGGCTAACAAGTGCGGATGCGTGTCAGAACAAGACAGGAGCTTGAAAGCAGTTACAGTAGCTACAAGATGAGTGGGAGAGATGAGAACTTAATACTGTCATTAAAAAGCAGCTGACAGCTCGGAGAAGAACAAAGAAACAACACTGCGAGTGTCATGTTTTTAGTCTTATGATACTTTTTCTTTCATTGTTTAACAGCATTTATAGAAAGATATTTGGGATATTTTAGGGTTTCTTTCCTTACAACTTGTTCTACGCTCACTTTTGTCATTCTGTTAGCTATATTAAAGTCATCTTTGTAACAACTATTTGTGATATCCAGAGGAGGTAATTACAACTGCAGCTGGGAATTAACAGCAGGAGTAATAAACTCTGAAGATCAAACCTCACAGTTTTCATGTGAATGACTTGACAGTAATACATCAGGGAAAGAAAAATCAAGAAATAGAAAGAAGGTGATGTAACACATAGGCATAAAGCAAAGCACTCCTAATGGCAGCAATAGAATCAGTGGGCAAATCAAAGTAGAGTGATACCAAGAAAGATTCCTGGACCTAGTTCTTCACTCTGTTGTAGACGACGAAGTAGTCCTCACAGAAAGGACTATCATTCGTTCTGCAAAAGGAGACTGCAATGCAAGTTGTTGACTTTGGTGACTTTTTTGTAAAATTATCCAGAAGAGATAAGAAAGCATTGGATGAGAAAGAGAACTTGAAGTAAAAGGGAAGATGTTGGGTATATTACATAGTGTCAGCTGCCATTGCACTGTTATGATGGGAGTAACCAATTTATTTATTGATAATGGAGGTGGCTTCTTAATGTATGCACCAGTAGAAGGTTCTGAATACTAAAATTACAAAGCTACCCACCAGTCCCTTATGTGATCACACTTTTGGGTGTGGGTCACCACAACTGTGTAAAGTCAGAGTGAGAAAGCGTTGGCTCCTGCTTTCACCCTTTGAGGTACTGCTCCATTTTAAAAACGTGAAGGTTCGCACCAGATTTCACCTAGCCCTTCTCCGATAGTGGCCAACAGCTACTATAGGGAAGAGTACAAGAATGTGTGTTATTTTCCCCGCATCACTTTTAAAAAACACTTGTCCTTCACCCAGAAACTGCCAGCAAATGCTGAGTAAAGTAGCGTGGCTATGAGATGGGTATTACCAGACTGAGTCCTCTAAACCCATTTCCCATGTAGGACAATATGAAACCCACTTTCAGTCCATACCAATTTGGGCTGAATATGGCATGGTTTAAAAGTGTTTGTTTTTATTCAAGTTAGGGTTTTTTGCAAAAGGAGTAGTAAGTCAATCTATTTAGATGCACAGAAAAGGAAACTACCAAACTCCATGGCAGAACTGGATTTATTTATAAGTTATGGAATCTGAAGTTATCCTTAAATACAAGTAATACAGAAGCAAACACAAAACTTATTCCAAAGAAACAGTAGAACGACTAAGTGAGTAAGGTCGTGCTGGAATCATGTGAATGGAAATCACTATTTTCTGTGATCATTCACTTACATTTAAAGTAAAACTAAGCCCTTAGCCCTGCAATTTACAATGCACAGAGAATCTGGAACTCTTGCCCAAAATTGTTGGCAGTCCATTGTTTATTGTAAATCATATGGGCTTAGTTTTCAAAAACTATATTCACATAAAACAGGATAAAATATTATTTTCTAATATTTTTCATTCAGATAGCTTTTCCAATGCTGCTGTGGCCATATCAGAATGTTTAAGTAACCTGTGTGCCATATGTGAAAATATCTGAGTAAATGAATACGCTGAATTTCATTCCAAAGAAGATCTATTCTCCAGGGACTTTTAGCTCAGCATGGGTAAAGAGGTAATCACGAAGATCGGGAGACTGCGTGAAGAGGTATCTCCTCTTAATTCCCGATTGATTTAGATGCTTTAATATCATATTGTTCATTTTCTTAAGTTCTTCTATGTTCTTCTTTTCGGATATTAGTCTGCTTGATATTTGGTCCATCTTGTTTCTAGTTTGAACTTGAAAAGGAAAATGTACCGCATTAAATTGGCAACATTTAAGTACAATTACTAAAACACACAGCAGACTGCAGCCTCATCACTTGATTTCCTAAAGCATTTAAATTAAAGGAAAATTCTTGCACATACTGCCATTTAGAGGCCTGTTTCTTCTGGAACACCAATATGTGCAGTATCCGTCGTGTACACTTCTGGAGCTATTTTTATTTTGGCCTTCCAAACAAAATTTACCCATGGGTTTTCACGCTTAATTCTAATAGCACCAATGCTAGACAAACCTATGTCTGTGCATTGCAAACATAATCTGAGATTGTGTTTGTAACATAATCTGAAACGCTGATGGAAATCAGTTTCAAAACCCATAGACCTCCACCAACCTGAGCCCACACAAACTCCGTTAATCCCTGTAAGTAGCCTTTTCACTATTACTTTACTATTTTTCCACTAGAGGGGCACATTACTCATTTTCCTATACCGGGGCTCTACTTTTAGCAGCTCCCTGTTAAATAAATTTAGAATTCAAGTATGAGGTATTTTAATTTTACAATCATGCCACTTAAAATTTCCTTTGTGCTCTTCACTTGTCTGATATTCTGTCCTTTGAGCACTTATGAGCAAATTCTGTCAAGGATTAGGATTTCCTGTTCAAAAAGGAAAATGAGGATTTTTGTTATGCTCCAGCGAATTCCCTACTGTAGGATAAAAGAAATTGTGATTTCACATGGATTCCAATTCATTCAAAATGGACTTGTAAGTTAAAATAATGCACCTTGTTCTCTGTTCAATACTGTTAGCCCAGAAAACCCCAAGATGGCAAGGGGTCCATAAACCAAGGTCACCTGTAGTCCTTATGCTTAGCTAAGCCAGCCCAACCAGTCCCGCCGAAGCGGAACAGTAATTGCATCTACAGACTCAATGCTATGTGCCAATTTCGATATATCTTGTCTGATTTTTTGTTTCTTATATTTGAGATTTTCCTAGTTCCAAACCAATTTCCAGTCAGTACTTAGCTGGCAACCTTCAGGTCTTTCCTCAGGTAGTCTGATTTTAGTGTTAGCCTGGGTGTAATTCCAGTTTCAGTGGAATGACACCAATACTGAGTTTTATCTGGAAAGGAATGGAAGGCATGTTGTCAAAGTATCTCACTGCCATGCAGTCATCTTTAAAATTTCATTTAATTTCCAGTCACCGTTTTTAGCAACACAGTATAACCCTGCTGAGCTAAATTCTTGACAGCTGTTGAAGCTCACAAAACCTTTGCACTAAGAACAAAATTGTGCCTTTTAGCTCAGAGAGTAGAGGCCTGTGCTTTTCCACCCGTGACCAAGATCCACTGCCCATAACCAGGCAAAGCCTTTGACCGTGCAAATACCGCAGCAGCATGTTATAAGCTAGCATGATGCATTTCAGCAAAGTTCTTCTTCCAATTGACCCTACATTTTTAAGAACCATTTGGTTTACTTACTTATTAAGAATATTACGAATGAAACAAGTGCCAAACTGACGATCAAAGTAAGAATAAAGGTGACGAAGAACAAACACTGGTTACTTATGTTGCTCCCTTCCGTGTTTTCTCCAGTATCACCAGTGTTCTCTTCCTCATCTGTTACAAGATGATAAATCATTTGGTGATAAAGTTTGTTAAGGTTGGTTAGCATAAACACGACAAAATGCTTCTGGGTCCATGAAATGATGCAGAATACGTCATGATTTTGGCCAACAGATTTTATTTCCTGTGATATTGCGTGCAAAGGGAAGAAACCAAATTTATGAGCTCAGCTTGAATTTGGAAACATAAAAACTAATACATCTGTTATAGCTGTTGGGACATATTCAACAAAAATGTTTCTGTTGTTCAAATACACTTTTTTTTTGAAGTTGACCTGGTTTACAGTTCAGGGGTTTACAGCTCAGTTTTACATTTACAAAGATGGCAATGAAATTTTCATCGGAAGGCTTTCTAGGAGTCTGAATGAACTCAACCTTTTCAAAAGAGAAGAGAGAAAGACTCATGTTGAAAACCTAGGTACAGATTCATCCTACACATTGCTCCTCTAGATTTGCATCTTTTTCTGTTTGATGATAGAAGTGTCCCTGAGATGATCAATTTCCCAAATTAAGCGTCTCAGTTAAGCTCCTGATGTTGGATAGAATGAATGTAGGTCTTGAATTTTTATCTTAAAACACATTTTTTTAATATTCTTCTTCACCTTTAGGTTTTGTTGGTTTCATTCCAACAAAAAATGAAGTACGTATCCTCCCTAACATCAAAAATGGAATAGACTCTCACATGGACTACATATGTTGTCCTTCAAGCACATGAAGAATGAGGGGAAAAAAGGACAAGTAGTTGCTATGCTGCCCTCCAATCAGAGCGGCAAGCCAGTTTATTGCTTTTTAAAGACTGTGTTGCGTGTAGGGAAAGTCAGTAGTTTCTCTCATAGAAGCAGTTGCAATCAAATGAGAGGTGGCAGTAAGCCCTAAAGTTAACAGGTAAAGTCAAGGGAACACCATGAGGAAATTCATGTGAATATAAAAAAATATTCATACTTGAGCCAGATTTGTTTAATCCCAAGTTTGCATACTCCTGTAACTACTGACTAAGGGTCGAGTTTGTTTTATGTTTTGGGGGGAGCAGGGAGCTAATATCATTTCATTTTGGTGTGTCTCATACATGCTAAAATTACATGCAAATTACTGTAATTTCTCCTCCTACATTTGCTGTCTTGCCATTCTAAAAGGGAGAGTAGCGCGTGCATCTGTGAAAAATATATTTCTAGATCGTGTTCTTGTTTTAGCTGGTAGAAATCTCTGAGGTGTTTGCAACTGAGCCTGTAGTGATAAAGCTGAGGGAAGGCTGCGTATGCCATTACAGCACTTTTATAATGAACCAACCTGGGGCTGAGCAATTCACTGAGCTAGTAGGAGATCCCTGGGAATATCTCCGCTTTTCTTTATTGCATTTAACACACTCCTGCCTGCGGGTTAGCTGAAACCTTTTAATATTGGGGTTTGGGGGGGTTATTTTTATTCCCTTAGCATTCGTAACAAATGCATCATATACTAAGTGCCTGTACCAATACTACTTTCACGGAATCACGGAATCACGGAATTTTCAGAGTTGGA
>RSEF01000001.1:32003966-32027816 GCA_003993805.1 Himantopus leucocephalus
CTACTTCCCAGCAGGTCTCCCCCTAACCTATACTGGTGCCAAGCAATTTCTAATCAGAATAATAAGGATGGGGATGGCCTGCTACTGCTGTCTCTCAAGCATGCTAAGCTATCAATAGAGGTCTCAAAAGTGGTCTGTGCTTGCACTGCCTAATGAATGCTTCTTACTATTCCAGCTGGCTGAACGTGCCAGACTGCAGTGCTGTGAGGAACCAGCCAACACAGATTCTTGCCAAGCTGTAAACAACGGGACCATTTTATCATCTAAAACATAAAGAAATTGCTGCATGGCTGCTACCAGAGCAATCCAGAGGTATATACATTTTAAATAGTTCTTAGCGTTGGTTGCTGTGTGTTTAACTATGCCAGGTCATATTAAGCTGCTGAAGAAGAGGATTGCTGTGTACTGCAACACTCTTGAAACATAATTTTTTTAACCAAGTTGGACATCTGCCATACTATTAATAGATCATTCACAAGAGTTTAGTATTTATCAACATTTGAAAAATACTTCACAGATCTCACTAATTTTGTGGCAAGAGAACCATAATTTCATGCTGCTGAATAGGGCAGCTAAGGACTGCGAAAAATTAATTTTATGTATTTAACTGAATCTCCAAGTTTAAAAAAGAATAAAAAATATGTATGTCAAAAGGAATAATCCTAAAAGGAGCCAAAGCACTTCACAAATTCATACATAAAATACATATTAGGCTACCTTTATTTACAGCTGAAATGTAGGGAGGAGCATGCATGTGATTATTCCACAGAACCCTATATGATCCCACAGACCCCTGTTTATTTGCCTGGAAAGTAAACCATACTGTCCAATGAAAATTACAAAGAAAGCAAGACAGCCACACTGCAAAGAGTTTCTTTGACATTAAACCCGATTTATCCCATTGTCTCATTTTGTAGTTGTAGAAGTGACATTATCAGGATAATCTACACATGAAAATTAAGTAGCTGTTGTCTGACATCTCCGTGTTAAATCTAGAAACCAGCACCACTCTAGTTAGTTGCATAAGCACAAGTTAGAGGACTCAGAAACAGAAGTAATGGAAAGGCACTTAAGTTCTATAACTAGAAGCATGATTAAGTTATGGCCATTTGAAACTCACTCAAACATAGCTGTTGTTCTACAGATTTTCTTCAGTCAAATTTGCTATTATAGTAAGGGAAATAAAAGCAGATTCGAATATTGTCATGTGGAATGCTGCTGAAGAACTCCAGTTTTTAAGATGTTTTCAGGTCATGAAGAACTCAAGTATATTGTAGCTATCATTGGGTCAAAATACTCTTGTTGCCATGAGCAAATCAAAGATAAAAGCCCTATAAAACCAGTGGAAATGTGAGAGCCCATAGCTGAAACTGTAAGTAGAGTCTGTGAATTAAAGTGCTTAGAAGTCTCATGGGATATTTGAGATAACTGGTTTGAGTCCGTAGGAGATGTGTCTTAAAAGAATGAAGAGAAATTCTCTGGTGTTTCTATTGCCACATGTGAATTTCAGTGCTTGTGAAGAGTTACGATGCTGTTTATGTAGTAGGTGTATATTGAGCATTACTAGAGAAATTATCCTGCAAGGGATGACCTCATGGATCCCAATGGAAATGGAAGATAAGTTCAGGCTTGACAGTGAATCCCTAGCCAAATGCAGGGATTCTAAGAACCTAATAATGGAAATACTCAGCAGGAACAGCTAAGCCATTAATCTGATCTGTCTAAATTATGCCATTTTCAATCTTTTTCTTATATTTTTCAGTATGGAGCTTGACAAACACTTATTGGCCTATTGGGCTGTTGACATCAGTGCAACACAATATGGTCAGTCTTTTCAAATGTCATACATAACTCTTTTTTGATGGCCTATTGTATGTATAGAAAACCACAAAGCATCGTCTATCATACGTACCTAGTGCATGTTGGGATCCCTCTGGACAAACATTTAGTTTGTTTAGGTTGTTTAAGGAGTCAACTACATAAAGTTTTCCTTCTTCATGAGTATCAGGCAGGTTAATTTCCAAGGAAGGCCTTTCCATCGTATCTAAAAGAAATAATAAATAAAAAGGTATGTTAAAACATGGATATGCGAAGTAACTGGTAACAGTTGGTGTCATGATCTAAGGAAATGCTGAGCAGCCTTAACAGCCCTTAAGACAAAGGGATTTGAAGGACTAGCACACTTACTAGGTCTTGAAGGCAGGGGTAGTGCAGTACACAGCACTTGTTTATTCTTGGAGATCTCTGATGAGTATAAAATTTCATTTCTACATTGTGGTTTGTGCGTATGTGTATGTGTACCTACATATGTGTATGTATACTTATATATATGTATGTGTTTATACATATATATTTGTGTGTGTTGGGAAAGAGAGAAGGAGAAAATCTATTTGACTGGCTCCAGTGTTGATTCGAATGTTAGTAATTTAGTTGTATAACCCTTTTGGTTTGGTTGGTACTTGGTAAGATGAAGTGTGATATCCTGACCACATTGAAAGCCAAACCTTCCCTAACACCGCCAGGAAAGACGTCACTCAGGTCCTCTGCTTTCAGCGTCAAATAATTACTTCAGAGATAAGACAGAGAAAGCAGGTACAGATGTAGGAGATCAGCAGCAAGAATATGGGTCTGCTTATGCACATTGGAATATAACTGTGACATTTTTATTTGTGAAAAACTGAGCAAAAAATAGCCTTCTCATGTGGTTCTACTTCAGGTAGATGCTAGTTTTGGACAAATTAAAGCCTGATGGCAAATCCTTTTCTTCAGACTACTACGCCTTGCCTTTAAAAAAAGCACTGGATGGGGCCCAGTTAGCAAAACCAGCTTCTCTGGAGAGTCTGGGTGCACGAATCATTGAATGATTGTTTATATAAATACAGCTATGAAGGAAGATTATATATAGAAAAGAAGCAATACCTAAGCAGGCTGCTCTATGAATTGCACATTATTCTTTAACAGTCTTTTTGTTTTCTTTATGCTACCCTGATTCCAAAAATATATTCTAGAAACAAACTACAGTTCTAGCCATAAGAAGATGCAGATGCTCTAATTAGGCATCTTGGACTACCCTGGTCACTGAAAACTTCCTCTGTAATTATTGAAGAAAAAGATGTACCTCCAGGTAATATTCCTCTTACTCTAAGACAGGTCTTTTTGACCTTACGATTGCAGTTTGGAGGTACCTTTCCCTTGCTAGTGAATATAAGGAAGGGGGGAGCTCACAGAGATTAGTTGAGACTTGGAGTCGAATACATCTTACCCATTTAGTATTTTTTCAAAGCTCTCAAGTTCAATTTTACCTGCCCGACATAACTCAGCACTTCATGGGATGTAAACCTCCTGTTGGTGGAGAGTGTTAAGCACCTAAGGATGATTTCTGAATCCTAGGTGGGTTGAATTGCCCTCCTGCCATGTCTCTCCTTCACAATAGAGATGTCTCTTCGCATGTGTCTCCAAGCAGGAGAGAACGCAGTGTGACCGGATTCCTAACCTAGCACTTAAATTAAAAACCTGACGTTTGAGGAATACAGGTCTGAGTGTTTACAGAAAAGACACATTCTTTCCCTTATCAAACCAAATGCAGAAGATGATTGTCATAATTTGCCTAAATCTGAGCATGCAGCCAAGTAAACATTCACTGAGCCTCAGTAAGTCTGAAGACTAAGTGCTTCAATCGCTCCTGACAATGGGTCTCATTCTCCTGATAACGGGGATTGACTTGCCTGCACGTGTACTTTTATATTTCTGTTTAATAGAGTGTGTGAAGATATTACAGCTTATTTCTTCTCCATTGAGAATTGTTGCTACAAAACACAAAGATAAGGTAGAAGTGCTGGCATAGTAGTGGTTACCCTTGCCCAGCGTATGAACGTTAGGTGTGCAGCAGTAATTTCAGGACAGATGGCTGCGTCCGCTTTCCTTCCCCTAGACTGTCGCGTGGTGCCAGGCAGCACGGTCTGCGAGCCACAGCCCCACCAGCGCTGGCTCTGCAGTCGTTACAGAGCCCCGCATTTCAGCAACGGCGTGCTAAAAGTTACCACCTCGTGCATGGAGGCTTTTGGTTATTTTTAGCTTCCAAAGAGCAGTTGTTTCTCTTGGGTATTTTGGTTAGTATCTCCCTGCAACTTCAGGGAAGACTCTTCTTAACAACTTGAACTGTAATAAATGTGAGTACCTTTTATTCATTAATACTATGAATTATATGTTTCTGCATTCATTATTAGTTATTTAAAACTGATTTTCTCACTGTGCATGTAACCGCAGTGAAGATAGATAACCATCGTTAATTCAACAAAGTCTGTAATACATTTGTTTGATTCCATTGACATGCCAAACAAAGGAGAGAGGATACAGACATCAGTGTCACTGGCCAAAAGTATTGATTATTTTCCCAACAAACTAATCTAAACATCAGGGTTTTTGAAGTCACTCTATCGTGTACTTTAACCTTGCTTAAAGAATTTTTTCCCCATGAGACTTTTAAATTTCTCCTTAAGTTGTTGTTGTAACATTAGAACTTGGCGTGAGAACATGCTGAAAATTCTGCACAGAAAAAAGGAAAACAATCAAGCCTAAAAGGAAATAAAAACCAGGCAAATGAAATGTTACTTACAACATAACCGCGTTCAGGTGATGTGCCAGTATGGAAGAAATCAGCCAGTGAAAATCACCCAAAGAAAACTCCTCTCTCTACTTTTAGACCCATAGGAACCTGTCATCTGCTGCAGGACCCCTGAAGGCAGCTATGAAACAGACTGTCCCTTTCAATCTATATTTAGAGTTCATCTTGGCTAAGTATACTGACTTCACAGTATCGATCCGTTTAAAAAGAAATCAGCACATACACAGCTCTTTTTTGGGATTCCAAATATATTGGAATCATTATGATACTATCCTATGACGGAGAATGAGGTTTGTTACTGATGATCACTATTTCACTAACATTTTGGCTTATGATGCCTTTTAAAAACTCATTAGCTACGCAGAAGAGTCATATCTACAACGCTGTAGCTATGAGTAACCAGTTTGCTATGCAGAAGTCATATCTACAGTATTGCAGTTATGAGTACTTTAAAGGCATAGACTAGAAAAACGAGGGTATTTTCCTCCTCCTCCCACACACGTTACAAATTCAAGTGGAACAGTATTATGGGGCAGACTAATTTGTCCGGCATCCTTAGTTGTTTAAAAAATAAGTTCTGTGAGTACTGGTAATTGCTCTTTCACAGACAGTTCTTTTAATCACTAGTTTTTCTTGCCGACGTTGCAGAACGTAATGTTACGGCACACTGTGAGCGC
This sequence comes from Himantopus leucocephalus, assembly GCA_003993805.1. NCBI lineage: Eukaryota > Metazoa > Chordata > Aves > Charadriiformes > Recurvirostridae > Himantopus > Himantopus leucocephalus. The sequence goes on from RSEF01000001.1 coordinate 32,009,268, forward strand.
ACACAGCTGACGCTTACACAAAGGGACCGTGGCTCAAAACAACAAATCCTTTCTGAAGCCATTCTATATGTCTAAAATTTTGAACCCCTTTAAACTGACAATAAATGTATTTTTCTTTGAGGAAACAACACAGAGGATACACCTTCTGACTCACAGTTTCCCACCCCAAGCTGACAAGCTCTGCTGCTGCCCAGTCTGAGCAGGTGGGCCAGTAATGCAGACATAACAAGCTTGCTCCCTTTCTGCAGGGGTCTCCTAGGAGTCCTCCCTCCAAAGAAGAATGTGCAAGCCAGAAAAAAAAAAATCTCAACTCCATCCCTGAAAGATTCCTAACACCATCCTAATTAGAAGACAAGGACCCAGGCCTCTCCAGTTCTAAGCCTGAAGAAGGTCTGCAAACCCATCAGATCTCTATAGGGCAGCAAAACATCCCGCCTCCCCTCAAACAGCCTTGGAAAGTTGTCCTGGTCTCCGTGGTCAGCAGCTACAATGGAATGGGGGAAAAGGGCCACCACCTGCTTGGCCACCTGCCAGGAGGTGCTGTAGAAAGCAATTTTGCAAAATACCAGCAAGACAGGAAGCTATCAAAAGCGCTACTTTACGCTAACAAAAGCGGCAAATGTGGCCCAGAAGCCACAGGAGAGACCAGCAGGCTTGTGGGAACAGTGTAGCTCAATGGGGACATAGTCTTGGGCTGGGCAAACACAGGTAACCAGCTTCATCCAGTTCAAGGGTCAGAAGCTTCTTCCCTACTTGTGTGACAAACACTGACAACACAAGTGAGTAATAGGACAAATTCCACTTGAAAGCCTTGTTATAGTCTAAGCAATCAGTTTCATAAACCAAGCAAGTTCTTACATAATGCATTATTTGAGAAACAAATGTAAATTAGAAGGTACAACTAAGTAGCATGTATGGATTTTCTGGAAGAGTTTCTGCGATAACCTGAAATGGAAAAAAAAAACCCCAACCAAAAAAACAACCCACTAAGCTTTCTTATCAGAGCAAGCAGTATTTTTCAGGGTGTGGGGTGGGGTTTTTTTTGGGTGTACAGTTTACTTCCTCTGCTTGACCTACAGCTTTAAGAACATTTATTCTAACATGCACTTTAATTTATAGTTCTGGTTCAGAAGCTCCAGCTATCTAGGTTTTAGTGTCTTCATTACATAAACCTCCCATCATCCCTAAGACAGACAACTCTCAGTTACTGGCACATTTCAGTCCTCTAGAGCCAAAAACCGAGGGCAGGGGAGTAGTTCCAATGTGACGAAAGCAGGGCAGCTGGAACGGTTCCTGTAAGATAAGGTGTTTTGCAGTCCCAGAACTAGTAAACATTTGACCATTACAAAACTGATGACAAATCAACAGCGGGCTGTTGTGTGGACCATATGTAAAGGATATAAACCTTCCAAACACAGCAAGGTAGAGTTTCACATAGCATCTACTGAAGCACTGAGACTAACCCAACCACACATCTGAACAGGTAAATAAACAAACCCATCTGTTTCTACCTTTAGGTTTTGCTGGTATTTCAGTTTTTCATGCACATAGTGGTCACTTTTACACAGACAGTAAGCAGTGAGAAACATCTTTATTCCAAAAATTAAGCATCCAATTTCAGAACATGAGAATCTTGTTTTTATTTTACATTGAGGCAATTATTTGTCATTCACTACTTCACTGTAAGTGAAGGTAATTGAACTTCATTCATAGTCCCCTTCCGGAGAAAGTCATACCATGTAGAAATTTCCTTGTCCACCTGCCACTGAAGAGTTTAAAAAGCTACTAAAATAATTTCAGACAAACAAGTTCATCTTTTCATATTAGCACATTCTTACCAAAACACTTGGTCAACGAATTCATTTAATTTACCTTTATATAAAGTAAGGAATCCAGTCTGACACACGGCATTTGACTACAGTTATTCACCCCATTTAACAGTTCAGTTACAATATATTCAACCTTTGGAGCAAGTTGCAGCTAATGCAAGTGTTATAATGTATCCCCGCACCCAATCTCACATCAATCTATATACAGAGTATATGCAACTAAGCAACAACATGCATCATATTTACAGACTTTATACAACATCCCTTTGCACAACTGCAAACTGTGACTACAGAAATTTAAAAAATTCATTTAAAGGTTACAAAGCTATTTTAATTATGAAATACTTAAAATTGAACCCCATGGAAAAGGAGATCTAGAAAAATTCCCCCACGTCTGCTCTTTTATCACGACATTTACTTCTAGCCTTTGTCCGAGCCTTGAATGCTGCAGAGTTGTACAAGTGCTACAAAATAAAAGGAAAAAAATTAATCACAAATGTTCAGAAGGCTTATGTCCTTTGAGATATTTTTTATGTTAAGAAACAGCTGAAAAAATTTTTTATTAATCTTTGATGTAAATTGAAATTTATAGTACATTATCTTTGCACCAAAGGATGATTCATTTTACTATATACACATTTAAAGGAAACTTGGACCATATACGGAAGGCTGAGCTAGGGGCAATTCTGGAAGCCAGTCTCGAGCATCATACAGACACAATGTAGCTTAAGTTTGCTCTCCAGATTAAGTGGGTAGCACCCATTCCACTGATTGTTCGTAGACAGGATGAGTACATTCACAACCAACAGAACAAAGTCATCCCCTTAGTGTACGTTTCACACTGGAGAGTTTCAGATACTGTCTTTAATAGACTCAGTTTCTCTGGTTTCCTTTATGTCCCTACCCAAACACCTAGGGCGCTCGTAAGAGCCCAAGTTTCACATGTATGGAGCATGAATCTGGTACCAATCAGCAACCAACTCAACCTTCAGACCCCCTTGGGAGAAAAGCTGTAGCAGACACGTGCCCAGCGGAAAATCTAAAATAAAAGCTCAAAGCAGCACACAAGCAAGGTTTGGTTTCATTCAGGACAATATGGGGCGCTAATAGAACTCAAGTGACAAGTTTAAAGATGACAGCTTCTGAAGTGTGTGCTTGGAATACCACTTAATTCAAGAGGAATATAATAGTGTATGAAGAAAATACATTAAGGTGCAATAACCTACCCTTTCAAAACGGGATATCTTCATTGTTTTAAGAGTTGCAGCATCTAGCATTACCGGTGGACCAAGCTCAAACACATTCCGAAGAAAGTCATTTGACTAAACAAGAAACACATCACATGATCAGTTTCTCCTGTGATTACCAAGTCTCCAAAGATGACTACTGTTAAATATCAAGTACTCCAGTAAGTACTCCAAATCTTAGAATCTTTTGCAATTAAGGCAGGGAACATTTCTTCCTTTAATCAGAATAAAGCTAAGAACTAAAACTGCCCTCTGTAGAAGACAGAGACAACTACCCCCTGCGCGGGTTGTTGGTTTTGTGTTGGGTTTGGGGTGGTTTTTTTTGTCCCAGCAAATTAGACACTGTTCTGGTACATTCTCTACACAAGATTAGGCAGCTGGACACAGATCTGTATGATTTCACAACACACCAACTTTAAAATATCTAGCTGCAAACTGTAGCAGCTTTTTCAATTTGAAAAATTTGAAAAAGCTGCTACATGTTGGGGCTCCCTCAGTCATGTAGAAATGCAATCGACACTGGGCTGAACGTTTTAACCCCATGATTACCATAGCAGTTTGGGAGCGTATACTCCTCAGCTAGAGTTCCTGCATCTACTACCTATCTAAACATATGACTAGTGAACAAGCAGTTCCTAGAAGAGAGATAAGGACTTATCCCTTCCCTTCTGGAATTACTCTCATCGTTGTACACTGCAAGTTGTGTTCATTATTTTTGACTAAAACTTTGCATTCCTTTTTACAGGCTTGAAGAGCAAGGGTGGAGGCACGCGGCTGTGTAGCAGCCAGATGACTACACCGCTCTGCTGAAAGAGAGCATAAGGATTCAGGAAAACCCTGAAGCTAAGCAGATACTTAGCTTGAATCTCTTACTTCTTGGAGAAGTCTTTTTAATTGCTAACCCAGCACACCCAGGCTACGACTCAAGCAGCTCACCCAGACAGTTCTAGCTCACTGTAGTTCCCCCTCTATATTTTCCCCTCAGGGTAATACAGCACATCTATCAAGCAGGCATACGTTACCAAATTCAAGTAAGCTTGAAAGTGTTTTTAAACAAACTTGTATTCATTTTGTAGGTGCTGTCTTTTAATACTTCTAATGTAAAATTCATCATTTCACCCAAGTTCTACTCACGATTTTGTAATTCATAGAGTGAATTACTACCAAGAAGCGAGACAGGTAAGATGCAGTCTCTAGTTAACAGTCTGAGCATGTATCAAACAGCAGCTCACCTGCAAATGATATTGCATCCCCGACCCCAGAATCTCCTTGAAGGTATCATAAGTTTGTTTTTTAACCCAGCAGTCAATATACATGCGCTCAGGTCCAAACTTAACCATCTCTGTAGGAAAGTCACGCTCCTGTCCAAAATTAAAGGAAACAGCATTTATAATTTTAATTTAAACAGTCTTCTGTGGTGTTAGGGATTGTATATATCTTATGAACTTTACTTTCATTAATAGATTTGGCACACCAAAACATTCCAAATAATATAATATGCCTATATTAAAGATTGTATTTGTTCGTAAACTGAGGTATACCTAAAGTTAAATCTCATGTAAGACTCGAAGTTGACATTCTTCAAGTCAGAAAGCATTTAAAAAAAGAAGACTTAATTTACATCTTTAAACTGACTTATCTCCAGAAAAACCAGTTCTGAGCGCAGGAGTCACCTTTCAGTCAGTTTGTAAGCCTCATTTAGTCCCCACCTTTCAAATGCAGTAAGCTACGCTTCTGACAACAGAATGTAACAAGTGTTAATAAGTGACTCTTATTCTACAGTCAGAATCTCAAAGGTGAGCTTACATCACTTCAAAGCCTTCTCCCTAGCTTCTGAGATGCCTTAAATTTTCTGAATGTCAGTTCATATTTAGACGGTCTTACCCATACAGCAAAGTAAAAAGTAATTATCTGATGTTGTACAGAGTTTTGNCAAATCAAAAATCCAATTCATGAGGTGTAAGATAAAGAACAATCCATTAAAGTGACAGAAGAAGATGACTTTTGTCTTGTAGAGGCTTTACTGAACAGAAGTTATGTCACTAACCAAATATTTTAGACCTAGTTTTTGTACTGTTCTGTTAATCCACATATGAAAAACCAGAAGATCACAGCACAAGAATTAAGACACTTAACTCGCTCTCCCTACCCTCCCCATATACAAACACCTCTTTGGCCCCTGACAGTATCTTACTGCTAAGCTTCTTTTTTTGTTTATTGTGCACAGCACAGTAAGAGACTTTACAATAAACCTTCTCACAAAATTCAGGACATTGATTTGGATGTTGTACAGAGTTTTGTATGAAAAAATCTGCTCATGGTATAAAAAACAAGAATAATTTAGTATTTAGAGTGTCATGTTTAGCCTTCTTTAAAGAAAAACAAATACTCTTCAATATGGAAGTCAAGTCTGGAAGAAAATAAACAGTTTGACTTTTTGTTCAACGTTCCTAAAAAAGTTAGTAGGTGATCCGAATTTGAAATCTCATTTCTTTAAAATACTTTTTTGCTGTTGCTTTCACTGAAACATTAATTCTATTTAATAATAAAACCATTTTCATTAAATTGAACACTACAAATTGAACATGGTTACAATCCAGACATTCAAAGTAAGACAAAAGAATCACCTCAACAGCTCTTAGAACATCTCTGAAGACAGATCGCTGCTTTCTTTTATCTACTTTGGCTCGGTGCTTGTTTCCATCAGTAGCCAGTGCTCTTAGTTTCTCTGTTAGAAGTTCCATATCTTCATAAAAGAAATCCTAGTTAAAAAAAAAAAAAATTAGTTTCTGGCCTTAACATCTTTCCCTGCAAATAGGAAAATGGATCTTTCCAAATTCTGGGCACACAGACCTCTAAAACCTGTTACTTTGTTATTTGAAGAGACAGAGATGGCACTAACTTACTGTAGTTCCATTTGCAGTGTCTAAGCCAGTAAGAACAAAGTCACAGCATCCAGTTTACCAAGGAGGACACTATCAAACTCTATTCTGGTAGTCAGACCCACAGTAAACAGTACAGCTCCTTCAGTATGCGTATATACCTGTCAATCTGTTCTGCTCCATAATTCCAAGGGACTCAAACTGCCTAACTGATGTGCTGAACCTGGCTGCCGCTCCTGTCAACAAGCGGAGGGCACTGTCGGGTTATTAGCACAGAATTCATGCTGCTGGAGATGGATCATGAGACACCATTAGACTGACAGGATGGAGTATTTAGTCGTAAGTATTGTATGGGGTGGATAATTAGAAAGCAGTTTAGAAAAAAAAGCAAACTTAAAAAAATGATTGAAGTAAGCTTTAATGCACAGTTGTTTAGCAGGAAATATTTTCTCCCCTCCATTTACTAATTCAGCAGTAGGTTACCTGAATTAGTAAGAATGTATGCAAACTTATGTAAAAACAAGAGGGTTTTTTGTTTTGTTTGTTTAATACGAATGCTTTGTCATGTCACCTGACTAGGCTGAGTTTACCCCACGCTTTCTGAAAGAAACTGGTCAAAGGCAAAACACAGTAAGCTTTTTTAATCTGTGCTGATTGTTAAGGGTCCAAAGAGAATCATTGGTAATAATTAAAGGGGCATTTCCTCAATGGAATGGAAAAAGTTTTTAGTGAATATAGTCTCATTCATTAATGCATTTTAAGATTTTAGTTACTTGCAGTCAGTTTGACCAAATAATGGATTAAGCTCCAGTCTCTTTTTTTTTCCTCCTTTCAAACTTGGCTTCCATAGCCAAGAGACTCAAACCCCTACTGTTTGCAATTGTACAGAAGTCTCAGCGTATCATTTCAGATTTCGCAGTGTTAGTGTGTCGTGTATCCTGACTCAATTAGAGTTACCCTTTCACTTTGAACACTGTTCTGACACAGCACAGCAGCCTTGATTGAGCTAGAAGCTATTCAGGCAGCTATCTAAACTGTGCCATGGGCAAGTGGAGACTGTTTCCTTCAGTGCTGTCAAGAAAACAGTTCAGAAATTAGTAAGGCATATTGAAGAATGTAAAGGCAAGTTAGCTGTGTATAAGGTAATACACCAAGAAGCCTGCACCTCATCCAACTCAAAAGCAAACCCCAAGAAATCTCACCAAACATCGCAATACTATTACCTGTGCAAAATGCGTGCAAATCCTTTCAAAATCCCCCCCCCCTTAAATTGACTGACTAGTCCCTAACAGAATAAAATAGTCACAAATGCTGTGAAACCACCATACAATACTAATTATTCTTCTCATGGTACCTAAATAAGGATACTGAAAAAACAATACTGAAAGTCAACACTGTTTCTACTGAAGATTTTTAGCTGTGAGAGCAGAATTCTGCAGGTTGGGAATCACTGGAGCTTGCCTGGAGAAAACTAAGTATCTAATGAGTGTTCTCACTACACTAAACAATATTGTTTTACCCTGGAATCTCTCTAGGGATATTTTTTTTTTTTAAGCTGGTGTTGGATTTAGATTTCAAAGCTTGCACACTACATTTCTAGTTACTCTTATGTACTGTTTGACATGTTATGTTATACTGGTCCTGTTTCGCAGTATGAAAATCAGTGTTAAAATGATAGCTAAATTGCTGTGAACCATTGCTATATCCAATTAGATTGAGGCAGGCTCACTACAAAGAACATATCCCAGTGAATTATCTGCCACTTGTTGAGATCTGGGCTGCTATGCAACACAGGCTAAATAATTTTTCTTATCATCCCCAGTGCAAGAAAATTTAGCTGCTGACATCTACTTACAGCATCTGTTTCGCGTGCCAGTTCAAACAGAAGGGCCAGTGTTTCTCCAGCAGCTATTCTCATGTTGAGATCATCACAAGAGAGCAGACTTGGAAGTTTATGCAAGTGCCTAAGGAGTAAGTCACATTTCATTAAGATGTAAATTTTGTTGATGCTGCTTCACGGCATATAAAACTAGTCATTACAAATGTTGCTTTCCAAGAAAGGTACCCACATTTCAATTTTCTTCTTCACTTCATTCATTGGACAAATGGTCAACAACAGCGTCCATGCTAAAAGAGCACTGATGTGAAGCACAGTATTATGAGTACTTGATACACCATTAGTGTCTCTATCTCGCTGATAGGCCTTTGTGAAGATGTTTTCCAGGCATTCCATAGTAGAGTACAGCTCCTGAACAGGGGGAAAAAAGATCATGGATGTGGCTTAAGATTCACACATTTTCATACTGACAATTCATTTTTTTAAAAAAAAAAGTATTATTTATCCTCACCGTAATGTCATCAGTGACAATGAAACAGCAAATCCCTAAGCAGGTTGCACACTAGACACAAAAGAAAAAAGTGTCAGTATTTGACATTAATGTTACAGTTGACAAAACCTTCAAACTTTGACCTTTGAAATTTAACACCTGGAGTAATGGAAACTTCAGATTAAGACCTTAGAGTAGAAGTCTTCAACACTGTTTAATTCAGCTACATTCTAATAGTTAGCTCTCAGTTCCCACCTGCTCTGAGGATGATTTTACAATATATGCAGGTCTCAAGCATTCACTTTTCATGCTGTATTATTTAATATAGCTTACAAAGCCCTTCCAAAAAGCCACATGTAGCACTCCTTTCACCCATTTATTTTAAATCCCACTAGGATTCACAAGCAGAAATTATGCTGATAAACAGTAATGCATAGATGATATTTATTCACAGCTGTGGGAAATATTTTCCCCCTCTCTGCCCACTATTACAATTAAATGACATGAAAACATTGGACTTTCAACAGCCTTTCTTGGAACTTTCCAACTTCTACTGCGAGGTCTTACACGTTTCTTCCCCTATCCCCTGTATTCTACTCCATCTCCTCTTATGAGTAAGAAAAAACTATTTCAAAGTGACATTTGCACTAACCACACAGGACTCAAAACTACACTCAAACAGGACAAGCTTTCAAAGCTTTTGTTTGTTTGTCAAAACAATTGCTGTTGAACTAATACTACCCCCTCTTCCAGCGGACAGTATCTATTGTAACACAGCTTGAGTATAATAAAAATGACCAGCCTTTTAATGATAAAGGCACGTTGGAGAATATTAATTAAAACTCTGAAGTTTAAAAAAAAAAACCTTGGCAAGAGCTTTAGACTGCCTCCAGTCAGTATTTCAAGTACACTGCTGATGTATAGATGAGATAACTGTGTGAAAATACTTTTGGTACTATGAATGAATCAAGTATGTAGTTCCCGATCTGCTATATGTAATTTTATCATATATAAATATATTTGCAAGAGTAACATTCCTCTGCTGTTAAAGAAGTTAAAATTAATACAGGAAGGATACATCAGTCAGTGGGAAAACTTTCATTTCTTTCTATGGGACTTCAACATCAGCCCTCAGAACTGCAGTAAGAAGACTGCCACATAGGGAGTTAAGACACTTGACAAAGTACTAGACATAACAACTCTTCAAGGAAGTTCCTAAGGTTGAAGAAGAGAATGACGTTCAGCCTTTAGGTGGAACTTCTTAAGCCAGTGAAAACTGCTATGCATCATTCAGAGCATATGTCAACATTATGAGTTTACACTAGTGTAGTAACCTTTAGTTCTGGGTTACACAACAGTGTACTGGTCAAAAATTGCCCTCTGTCCCTGCCTGGCAAAGAAACATTTTATACTTACAGCCTGTCTGGCTTGGATACTGGCTGTTCCATCACAGACAATCTTCTTCAGAACTGGACCAAGGGTCTTAAAAATCTCTTCACTTTCAATTCCTGACCCCATCTGCACACACAGAAGACATGCCAGTCCGGCAGCTGCACACTGTTCATCGCTCTTACCTAGAGATTAACATACTATTGGTGAGTAATCACCTTGTGCATTGCTTCCTTCCTTTAAAGATAATAGTCTGAAAACTTGCAAGTGAAAATTCAGAAACCAACAGACAGAAGATAATTTCAGTTAATTTTCCAGGTCAGGTAAAATATGACATGTAAATTCAAAAAAGAAACATAACAACTACTGAGCACTCTATAAAGTACTAGAGAAGTCTCACAGTCTCAATTCCTTTTAAACAATGAGCTATTTCATAGGGATTATTGCTTTCTAATAGCAAGCATGTTAATTACCTTTCTTTATGCAGCGTTCAATGCTATCAGTTAGTGTCATTCTCCTTTCCATGATAAATTCATATAGTATTTTAGAAGAAAAAGCACTTTTCAGACTTTCAAGAGCTGCTTGTCTTGTCTTTGCACTGTTAGAAGAGAGAAGGAAGACCTCCTGAAATCAGCACGGACCAGTTAAAGATGAGCCTTTGGTTTTATCGTAGTTTATATTTGTCTGCGCCCAATAGAAGAGCAACCCACAGAAGAACCATGAAGTATGAAATGCTACGAACTCCCTCCTTCCTCAAGGACAGAGAAACTTAAGTTGGAGATAGAGTTCACAATAGTACACCAGGCTAGCAATAAAGTCACTCTACTTCAAGCTCTTAGGAAAGGAAAGCCTGACTCTCAATTATCCAAAAACTTGGTGGAGGGAGAAAGGTCTTTTCAGATCCAGAGGAAAAGCAAGTCCTCCCCAGCATGAAATAACTGCAATTTCAGTAACCACATAAAAAAAGTTTGATGCGTATTTCCCTTATTGTATCAGAGGAAGCCAGAAAACACAGTATGAATGTTTCTGCAAAGCATACTATACCTCTTGTCCAATGTAAGGTCAATAAATCCCTTCAATTTGTATTCTAAGTCTTCTTGAGTGGCTTCTTCATCAACTTCAGGCCCTAATCCAGAGGAGATAATTTAGTCCTACTGATATATATTTTATTAGCAGACACAGTAGTATCCAGCACAATGTTTTTAATACTAATAAGAAAGCAGTTTAACATAGACAATAGCTACAGAATTTTTCAGTATTACAGCAACAAAATGGTGTTAAGCCTACGACAGCAAACTACACCTTAAAATACTTTAATAGAAATTGATCTATTGATATATCTGTGCTGTTTCTATACCTGCTTCTTACATGTGCCAAGAATGAATAAGGGAGCTAATTTCGGTCTTACGTAAATTTGCTACAATTGACACCCATCAGCCAGTCCTGTTGGCAACCCATTTTCATCCAGTCCACTACGTCTACCCCTGGAGTACAGCGGAATGTTCAACTGTCTAAGCAGACTGTCCTATCTGGCCGCACTTCAGATGCCTCTGCAGCAGCAGCTCAGTTAAGAGCAGCAAGCATTCACAGGGAAGGCTCCCTGCCTTATTGCCCTGTAGCAGGCTTTCAGGTCCCCTCCTCCCAACAAAATGACATGAGAGCAGCCCAGATTGCAGAGGTAGTAGTGGAGACAAAGCACAATCTAGTTCAAAACAGGGAAATGTTTCCATGAGTCCAAACAGGGACTCTTTTCATCCCAAACTCTTCTGCAGTTTTTACCACCTCCACTACGTGTTAAGAAAATCAATGTCTTATAAACACATCTTAAAATTCTTATTGCCTCCAAAAGTTAGCATTGCATAATTCCAGTAGAAAGAAGCCTAGCAATTTCATGCGAGGCTCAAACTTGGAGTATATTCTTACCAAACAAAACAATATCCACTAGGTAAACAATCATATAGTGTTTAACATAATGTCATTATTTTGCTACTGCTACTTACAGTCTAGTTCTTAAACTCTTAAATCAACTCAGGTTTTATGTGTTTAAAAAGATGAGCAGATATAAATGAAAGAATATACCATCCTCAGTGAAGCTTGCAGGATCACTGAAGCCACTGCAGTGGCTCATAGTTTCAATTGAAGCATCTTCATCACTAAAAGGCTGCACATTTCTGGGCTGACCACCTTAAGGAAAGATGAATACAATAGTTTGGTCATTTTTCATATGGAAAAGGAAGATCTGAACACCAAAAGTACAATTTAACCCTCCCAACTGATTCACTGTCCCTGACCCAGACACAGAAAACACATTTCCTTCCTCTGCTAGGTCCTTTACTCCCATCTGTTCCAAAGACTTAGTTGGCTCTGCTCTGCAAGATTGTTAGTGCATAGTGGGGAAGAACCCACCCAGTTTTCAAAGTATTGGTAGAATTCCTAGCTCTAGATTTAGTATCTTTCTACACTCACCTTCAGATTAATGCAATTTCCTGTGACTATGCTTTAAAAATAGCTCTATATTATTTTAACTGTTAGGGTAAGCTACCTAAAAGGATTACCATACAATCTTTTTTTTTTTTTTTTTTTNTTCAATTTTGAGGGACATAAAGCCAGCATAAGTTATACATTTAGGCAAACATACATTACCCAGTTTAACGCAGGATTTACGGGATTAAGTGTAGTATGTACAGCATCAGCAGTGTCCAACCCTATTTTACTACTGAGCTACAGATACAAGCCAGAACATCAAATGCTTCAACAGGGGAAAAAAGTCTTCCCTCTCAGGATCAAGGAGGCCTCAACTCAGTAACTTCAGTCTTTGAGGAAAGCAATATTATTTCACCAGTGCTCATCTCTACAACTTTTCATACCTGCATCTTATTGTTACAGCATTAAGAGTTGGAGGAGTTTGACCAGATAATACTGTAATTTCTATCACTGTCCTATCCTAGCCCTTAATTTGCATCTACTAAAGTTGATTGACAAAAGATCAGTTTAACTGCTATTTCTCCAACAGCTCCTAAATGTCATTTCCAGAACTTCGAATTCTGCTCTTCCACCTACTTTTTTTTTCTATGATACAATTGATTTTGAGTTATTTAAGGCAGTGCACTACGCTTGCCAGCTTCAGGCAGGCTTTCTAACTACCAAGACCCCTAAAAATCTCATTTTTATCTAGGCAGAATCAACCTTGAGTTTATCACTGTCCAAGTGCTTTCCAATGAAGTTAAATTCACACTTCAGAGGTTTTTTGCCAGCTCTTTGCTGTAAGCCATCTACTTCTATCACTGACCATAACCCTTGATGCTTCCTATAGTTACAAAGGACAAACATCAGCCAATGCACAGACCAAGAAACTTGGACGCTCAGAGCTCTGGCACGGCCACCTTCTTGCTTCTAGTGATGTCAAGCAGAGAAGTTCAATAGGAGAAGTGGCAAGAATGACTGCCAGCCCTTCACAAGCTAAAACAAAAGCAGCGGCAAAAAGACCCAGTGAATTGCTCACTTCCTGAACGTTTGATACCAGAGACAGACGCCGCTCACAGCTATGGTAGCCTGAAGTGAAATTTCTCACCACCCCACAAAAGCGCCATTCTGCCCAGGCATCACCACCTCAGCCACACACGTTCTGGATCTGTATGAAGATTGTTTATTTTATAATATCCTCTTCTAGGCTAAGAAGGGTTTTTTTGTTAAATATACTGCAGTCTTTCGGAGCACAATGCGCTGACACACAGCCACACCAGCCATCAGCGACACCGGAGTGACAGCAGCAGCCGTCCCCCCCGCCCCGGAAGAGCCCACGCCGGCGGCGGTGCGGTACCGTCGGCACCGGAGGCTGTGCGTGCCCGGGGACGCGCCCCGGCGCCCCGCGGGCCCGGCCTGCCCCGCCGCAGCCCGGCTCCCCGCGCTGCCCTAGGGCCAGCCGGGCGGCACCCGCCACCGCGGCGGCCAGGAGGCCCCCAGCGGGGCCGGCGCCAGCCGCTGCCCTTCGGACGCTGCTCGCCGCCGGCGGCGCCAGGCACGGCCGCCGCCCGCCGCCTCCCGGGGGCCGCCCGCGCCCCCGGGCGCATGCGCGTAAACGGCGTGAGGTGGCGGTTTCAGGGCCGGCTCCTGTCAGCCCGGCGGCGCCGCCCGGCCCGAGCCCGAGCTCGGCTCCGTCCTGCCGCTTCCCCGCTAGCCCCGCCGGCTGCGGCCCCTCCCGGCGTCGCGGGCGGCCCCGGGAAACGTCGGGCGAACTCGGCGCCCCGCCAGGCCGCCCGCTCCGAGCCCCCGCCCGCCGTCCCGGCCGCGCTCACCGGCTCCGCGCTGGTGGTTGCTCCCCCGCTTCTTAGGCTTGGGCATGGTCGCAGCGGCGCTCGGCTCGGCTCGGCTCCCGCGGCCCCTCTCCGGGTCTCGGTCTCTCCGCTCCCCCCCGCCCGGGAATCAGCGACAATCAGCCGATGGAAGAGCAGGATCGCTTTTTACTCCAACGCCTCTGCGAGGCCGACTTCTCGGGCCGGGGCAGCGGAGGTGATTGGCGAAAGCAGGCGGAGGACGAACCGGCGGCGAAGGCAGAAATCCCCGTGAAGGCCCGTGAGCGGAGTCGATGCATCTTTCTCCTCTCAGACACCTGGGGCTAAAGGCGCGGAGGGGGCGCCGGCGCGGCTTTTATAGCCCGCCGGGCTGCGGGGGCGGGGCCACGCGACGCGCCGGTGCCGCGACCAATGGCCGGGCGTTGCGACAGCGAGCGGGTGACTCAGTTGCGTGAGCCCGTGACGCGGCCGCTCGCCGACCCAGCCGGTGGGGCTGAGGACGTCAGCGGCGCTTCGCGCGCCACGCTGCGGTGCATGCTGGGAGTGGCGGGCTTGGCCCCCAGCCCACGGATGTGGGGCGGGGCGGGGCCGGGGGGAGGCGGGCGGCGGAGGAGGCCCGGCCTGACCCGACCCGACCCGGCCTGACCCGTCCCGCCGGCGCCGGGCCGCGGCCGCCGGAGCCCGCACCGTGCGCGATGTCGCCGAGGGGAGGCCGCGGGGGCGAGCGAAGAGCGGAAGGCAGCGGGGCTGGCCGCATCCCCGCCTCACCGGCGGGGCCTCCTCAGGGCGCCCAAAAATGCCGCGCTGCCGCCGGGCCGGGCCGGGCCGCGCTGGGCCGGGAGGCAGCGGAGCGGTCGGTCCGCGCAGAGGTGCGGCCTGCGGGTGGCAGCGGGGCTGCAGGGGGCGTGTGAGGCCGGGCAGGGCGGGGGGAAGGGGCGGGCGGGCCGGGCAAGGGGGCAGCGCGTCCGGATTTCTACGTGCCGGTGTGTGAAATCGGGCGGTAATGCCGCGTTGGTCGGCGGCAGTGGGGAAACGTGAGCTGGGGTTTTGCCGTGTGAAGTACTGTCGGCGCACAGGGACGTGTCCTCGGCACTGGTTGCAGCGTGCGGCTCAAGGGAAGGGCCGGAGGGGTTGGGCTGTGCGGGTGGCGTTTAAAAACGGGTAGATGGAGGGTAGACGGCTCTCTTCTTCAAAACAGATTTTCTTCCCTGCACAGAAACGGGTTTTGTTGTCGCATTTTTGTCAACTGTGTCTTCCAATTTAGAGACTTGTACTGTAAGTCTGTATGGTTCTATTTTTAATCCAAATTTTTTTTTTCATTATTCTGCTGAATTTCAAATAAAGAAAAACAGGATAGCATTCCTATCCACCAAAAAGAGATTATATTATAATATTTCTAAAATGTGAATGTGTGTGAAACCTCACTGGTGGGCCCTAACAGTACTGCAGTATTTGAGGGAGGGAAGAGAATTTTGCGGAACGTGCTGAAAAGTTACATAAGACATAACAATGATTACACTATTTGTGTTACTTTGCACACAAAATATGTTTACAGTGACTTCCAGAAGGGTAAACTTGCATAACAGTTCTACATAAAAATAAAGGAAATGGGGTTTAGTGACCCATTTGTGTGTGTTGAATAAGGAAATGCTAGTAGTGTCTATCTCTAGAAAATGGTAGCTGTCAGTTGTGATACCTGTGGGCGCTGGTCGAGCCTGATGTTTTGCACTGCTGTGCAGCGTGAGCCTCCCGGGGAACAATTTCTTGGGCATGGGGGAGTCAAATTTCTGAAAAGTTCTAGCCAGTTCTTTTAGTGTCCTATTTAAGAAGAGCAGAAAAGAGGTGAAAGTCAGCACATACTGAATGTGCACAGGACAACACAAGAGTGTCTCAGAGGCACCAGGTTTTTTTCCTTCAGGATGAAATGTTAGAGCGGAGGACAGCCTTCCAGGTAAGCAGGCGGAGGAGTTGTAATTAAATACAGAAGGCATAACTGTGCCCCTGAGTACACAAGACTCAACGTTAGAACAAGGGAGCAGTGCTGGATAAGCTACAACACCTAATAGCAGCCAAGCAGACTTGTATGGTGGGAGTATTTTAGATGCAAGATGCCAATACCACTTTAGTGAGGTCAGCCATGTCCTAACAATTTCCCATGTGCTGGCCCTCTTAATATATAAATTAATCTTAGAGTTGCAGACTGACTGGCCTAGACTTAACTGAAATGGTCGCCTTCGTGCTGATAGCCCCGTCTCGCAGCAGTGCTGTCTGAGGCTGACGGTGAGGATGAGGTTTCATACCGAACTCCGTGCAGGTGCGACAGAGAATCTCAACAATGTGCAAAACTGTGCGTGTACAGTCCAGGTGTCCTGTAGTGGGCAGGCGCGACAGCAGTAGTATCTCATGGTGGAACTGGAAGAATGAAGAGAAGTGTCATAGCCCTTGTATGTTTGAAGATGGTCTCACCAGGATGGGTGGAGGTAAAGCCCTGGGAGAGGGAGAGGAGATAATGTTGCAGCTGAGGTGGGAAAAGCAACTGCTAAGGTACACAGAGGTGTTGACGGACTCAGACAACCAAAATAAATTACAAAAGGTGACAAAAACAACCTGTGACTACGTTGGATCTGTGACCACTTTGAATTTTACTTGGGCTTCAGCAAGGCACCGTCTACAGGTTACTGAGATTCCCCGGTTACCTGACCAACAGTTCAGTGAGCTCGCACCAGAGGGGTTGCGTGTCACTGCCTACTTTCGCCGTCCATCTATGATAGAACAGACTTTGTCTCAATTGCTGACTTCTTGCCCACTATCCTGATTTATCCTATTGGCAGGAGCGCATGGCGCCAGTAGGCTGGCTTAAGACTACTTTCTAACAAAAATCTTTGGCTAAAAGGAGAGTCACGTGGTGTCAGCGATCTGTATAGCTATTGTCTGGCTTGTGCTGGAGCTACTGATATCGGGGGTGTCACAGTCCCACGGGCACCAATGATACCCGTGGTAGGTGAGAGGTAGCAGCATCCTTTGGAGAAACACGTTTTATGAAGCAGCAAGGCGAGCTGGGAGCAGAGGGTGACAGCAAGGCAGGCATGGCAGTGGCTTCACTGACACGCAGGAGCAGCCCCACAGCACCCAAGCAAGAAGAGCAAAGCAGGTCTGGTGGCGGTTATGAGTTCCAGCTAAGAGTACAGATCGCCAGTGGTGATCCAAGTGACCGTAGTGACAAGGATGTCTAAGGTCGAGCCAGAAAGTCAAGCCAGCAAGTCAGGGTCAGGATCTGGTTTGGTGACAATAACCAGGGTCAGCCAGCCGGCAGTCTGGTCATCGTTGGACAAGCCCGCAGTGGTGGGAAGGATCTGAGATCAGCCCAGGTGGGTCGGGGTCTGGACTAGTGCGTACGTGGCCAGGCACAGGCCTGTATCTGTAACGTAGCTCAGGCAAGGACTGAGGGAGAGGGCTTCAGTGCAAGCGCAGCTCCTGGGTGAAAGTAAGCAGCCCTCGCTTCTTGCAGCTCTTTCTCACACGGCTGCTGCACCACAGCAGAGCTGCCTTCGAGCACAGGCAGCTTAATGCTGACAAAGGCCCCAAGAAAAAGTAATGAAGAACTTCAGCCCAGCTGAGGGACATACGTACGTGACTGAGTCAGTATATGTGGCTTCATAAGTATTTGTATGCCTGAGTTTATTTTAAAGACATGTAAACCATCATACTATGAACAATAGGAGGCATGGCCAGACCTACTCTGTTTATACCGTTAAATGCTGTAAAGAAGTCAGAAATGAGGGAATCGCATGGATCCTTGATTCATATGGGTATGTTTTCCTCCTCTTTTGACACAATGCTTCTGCTCTCTTTGCAGACAAAATCCTTTTGGTTTTCTTTTTTCTTTCTGCCGTTCCTCAGAATACAACTCTCTTCAGACATAGAAGAGAATCCCAAGCTCGTGCTGGTTGCCGTATATTGCATGCTCAACTTTCTCACAACCGTAAAAGATCCCAGAACCAAGATAAGTGTCCAAAGCTAGAAGACAGGCCATGCCAAGGTGGCAGTCCACTGCCTGGACAAATACTCCAAAATGCCTGTGTTTCTAGTGACGTACCAGGACAGACAGGCCTTCAGAGTGTGAACCTGTTAGCAGTGCCACGGTGCTCACTCTGGAACCCTTGATGCTCCAAATGCTGTCAGCATTGATGTGTAGCCTCACTGCCCAAAATAAACCTGCCCATAACAAATTACAGCCACAGCCCTCCTCTGTTCTGGCTGCAGCTGCTGCAGTGGTATGCTTGGTTGGGACTTATTTGACTCTGAAGGCAAAGGCAACTAATTTATTCCCTTTGCATAGGTAGGGCACCTGGTCTTGTACCTGGGGAGAAAGGCTAAGGCTTGGAAGGGAAAGTTCATGTCAGGTCTTCACTGGGAAGGTGCTCAGGTGGACANCTGGTCTTGTACCTGGGGAGAAAGGCTAAGGCTTGGAAGGGAAAGTTCATGTCAGGTCTTCACTGGGAAGGTGCTCAGGTGGACACATGTACTTCCAGGCATACATGCAAGATCATAGAATCATAGAATGGTTTAGGTTGGAAGGGACC
>RSEF01000001.1:32027916-32051155 GCA_003993805.1 Himantopus leucocephalus
TAAAAAGTCCCTCCCTAAGATGTATCTGATCAGTTCTTGCAGAGAATGACATTTCAGAGATAGCAATTGCAAGTGATGTGAATTTTTAATGGACAACAGTAAGGTACAAACTTCAAATAAATATATAGAGAGGGAAAGCCAAAAGCTGCAGCTTTTTTCACTTTGAATGCTGGAATACGTATTGGAGGGCTAAACAGTTCCCACTATAACATTTCAGGGGTATTACATTGCAGCTAAAGTTGTACAGCATCCAGGTTGGAGGTCCTTTCAGTTTTCTTACATCATTTACCTCCCGTCTTCTTNTGGTCCAAGTACATCTGAGAACCCCAAGTCCAGAATAAAATTAAATGTGGTGGCAAGCTCACCATTGGAGTCGCTATTATTAGAGTCTGAAGGAGTTTTGGCCTTAGCTGATGGAGTAACTTTAGACACTGAGGGAAGCTCCTAATGTCTACAGCGGGCTGAAGTCCAGAGCTGTAAGGGGATGCAAAAACAGCCCATACGCTTCTCCCTAATTTCAGAAGCCCTCTGTGCATGGGTGTGCAGAGGACATTTTGAAGGGAAAAGAAAGCAATCAGGAAAGAAGTTCAATTATTTATGGTGAGCAGATGAATTTAGCAAGCCTGCCTGCTGAGACAGAGGCGTGACCGTGCGAATTAGCTAAGAGGTTAATGGTTGCAGATACCATCCCCTCACAGCCCTGGTGGTGTTTATATTATCTATACAGTGCTCGAGGCATATATTGCACTCTGCACATAAAAAGAAAGCTGGCTCGTGCTCTTTCAAATTTACGATCCTCTAACAATTTCTGCAGAACAATATATGTGGAATTTATCAAACACTCCGTATTTTATACAGCTGAGCACATCCTCAGTTACTGCCCTGACTGTCCATGGCAGGGGGGCTCAGCTGCGTTCGTACTCCAGATATTTTTGGCTGATTTTATCCATATGATACTGATACTTACCTCCTTTTCTTGAGGCAGATCCTTCGCTCCATATTTATGACTTATTCATGCCAAACTTTCTTGGAGCTCAGTAAGAATTTTTCCTGGTAAGTCATGAAGAAACAATGCATACTTAAGCTCTCTGGTACATATGCCATTATTAATTTCATGTCTAAATTTGGCCGCCTGAACTTCCACTGTCACTGTCAATAGCAACTGACCACAAACATTATCCCTAACAATAACAGCATTACAGAGCAACTGTGCCCCCCTGGAAAAAGAAAGATAAAACTCTTTGTCAAATGTAAAGCCCCCGCAAACATTTTGCAAGCTAATATGATTTTGCTAGAATAAGGGTGAACAATTATTTTTTTTTTAAATAACTGCATGGGACTCTAGAGTTGCCTCTATTTTATTGTTTCTTGTGGGTCTTTAGTGAACAAACAACTTTGAGTAATGAATGTCGGTGCTGTTGTAAATCTGTGTTGTAAAAGCAAGTATTTCGTGTCTCTTAAGGTCTTGTATGCCGTCAGTTCGTGTCTTGCTTCACTTGGTTCTCCGCCTGTTTTGCAAAATTTTGAGTTTCCTAATAGCAACCACTAAGTTCATTACAGAGGAAAATCAACAATTTTTTTGCTATTCTGAAATGAAGTTTTTGGGTTTGGGTGTTTGGGTTTTTTTCTCAGATCCAGGTTCAAGTTTAAACTTAATATTCTTAATTACTTTCATCCCCTCAAATTAATTTCAAAATATCAGGTTTGGATAGAATTAGAGAACTGCAACACAGCCTTTCCCCTAGCATGTGATACCATAATCAGGAGTACACATCTTGTTCCCCTTAGCAAACATGTTTATATTGCATTATAACTTTGTTGACCCAACTGGTTAGCCAATATTCAGTGTCATTTGTAGGGGAAACAGATATTTCTCTGTTTCTCCCCCATTATTTTCAGGCAATGTATATAGAAGCTTATTGCACTGAAAATGAGTAAGGATTGAATAGCGGGAGACAAGACTCCAAATCTATTTCTGCCACTGTTTTAGCCAAAACTCCTCCAGGCTCACGCTTTTCTAGCTGTTTGCCAGGCTGTGCTCTGCCGCCTCATTTGGCGATGCGCAGCTGCAGTCGATAGTCCCTGTTTGTATTTGGTGTGACACCTTTAACTGCGTGTCCCAAGCACTTCAGGCTTGCACCTGGGGCTGCCCCGTGGGCAATGATTTTCCACTACTGCAACAGGCATGANTTTTCCACTACTGCAACAGTCATGAAGTGGGAGGACGCCAACTTTGCCGAACTTGCCATCACCTGTACTCACTGCTGCACACGCCATGTGTGCCGGTGACAACTGGAAGTACGTTCACAGTGTTTCTATTACTTCTGAATAGCACCTTGCCATGCATTTGCCCATCGCTGAGGAAGGTGGGCCTCCCTCGCCTCGTGCAGCACAAGAGTTTCCCTCCGTTTGCTGGGCTGAGCAGTAATGCAGCAGCAGCTCCGACGCTCAGCGCTGTAGCTGTCCTTGGTTGGTTTCCTCTTGATCAATTCTGCTCCCAGGAAATGGATTTTGCTGTCCTTCCCCTTGGTGCAGATGGACAATGACAAGGCAGTGGCATCTTCCAGTGATTCTCTGCCAAAACACGCATCATTTTGCAAGATGTCCCTTTTGATTAGTCACATTTGTATTCAGTAACAAAAGTCTAAATAAAATAACATAGCACGAAAGAGCAGAATGGGTCTTTTTGTTCCTGCCAGTCCAAATGTTTGCTCTTCCAGGTATGTTCATCACATAACCTCTTAAATTAACTCATTTAGCTGCAGTTTAATTCTAGTCAAGTTTCATATTCCCCCATCTACATGTGGAAGGCTGTTTCCAAAGATCAGCCTTCTGTTTATCAGAAAAGTTTATTTGTGCCCAGCATTTATCAGTTTGTCCTGTCGATAAACCTGACCTTCACCTCTTCTGTGGTGTTTACGCTTCTGGGAGCAGCTGGTTCCTTTCTCAGCCTTTGTTTTTGAGTATGCCATGCAAATTCCCTGGGGCAATATTCTTCCTATGTAGCTTAAAGTATTTAAATAAAACATCTAATTTAGGAGCCAAGTCAGAACTTAGGTAGGCCAAAAGACTGGAGATGCCCATCTCTTTCTGTTGTCTACAGGAGTCCCTGGTGACTGTGCTCCTAATTCATGTGTCTTTGTGAGGTACCTGAAGTTGTGCAGCATAAATCTGGGCTTTAATGTTGTTGGTTTTTATCTCCTGACCAATCTTGAAGTCTTTCTCTGCACTGCTTCCTATGGGAGTTTATCTTTCTTGAACATAGGTGACCAGTATTCCAGATGAAGTCTCATCACTATCATCGATAGCTTTCCTGCTTCTCTGTCAATTGGAAATACCCTGTCTGAAATAGTTTGCCATCATGTTTACTGAATTCTGTACTATATTTCCTTCCTCCCAATGATTTACAGTTCATTAGCTCCCTAGTTTAGGCATGAAATTTATGTTAATCCTGAAGTCCATCATCTTTCACTGTGGATTATTAAATTTTACCTTATTTCTGTCAGCTTAGACCTCACAGTCAGTTCTTCCCAGGCAATATTTAAAACCTCCTTTATAAAGACATCACCTCCCACTTTATAAGGCAATTTTAAATTTCATTAACACCCCCTTGCTTCTGGTGTCCTGGTCATTAATGGAGGCATTAGGCTACTTGCTCCCAGGAACAGGAAATTCCTGTTGGAATTCCACATTTTGTGTTGAATAGTCACCCACTTGTTGCTTATACATTTGCCATGCTGCCCAAACAGTGAATGTCAAAAGGTGTCATTTCTTAAAGATAAATTTGTTCTTGAAATGGAGGGAAATGTAACAATAAAGGTGTTATCAGCTATCATATAATTGCAGCCCTGTTTCCATTCCGTCAGTGGAAACTGCTGCATATTTGAAAGATGATTATTTGATTGCTGCTTGATTGCTGCTTATTTGAAAGGCGATTTCTCACTAAAAGTCACACTGGAGCTGCGGGAACCTGCCAAAGCCCAGACTCCACGGTCTGAATAATATGCAGACTTCATACTTCTCTTTACACTGAAAATTGGAAATATGAAGAGTGGTTAATTGTTGTTGTTTCAGCTGCTGGCTTACGGAGAGCTGGTGGAGCAAGAGGAGTGGGAGAGGTTATTTCCAAAGAAGGGAGAGTTGGTATTTTTCTGTGCTATCAAGAGAGCTGATAGCTACATGGCTTTTATTCTACCTAGGTCAAAGCAAGGAAATACCGTACTGTACACCTTCTGGTACCTCAAGGTCAAAGTCTTGGCACATCCCAGATACTTCTGCTTTCCTGCCTTCCTCTTCCCCACAGGATGACTGTGCTCTCCCTTTCCATCTCTCTCAATTCACCATCTCCAAGCCCTCCTTCTCTCCATGGCTTCTGCACCATCTCTGAGTAAACTTCTTCCCCCTCAAGGGGGGTTCAGTGTCCTTCATTTCCTTTTCCTTCACCACAGCCATCATGATTCCCCTCTCTCTCATCCTTCTCCTCTTCTCTTCCACAGACTTAATCAAATCCTTTGGACTTACACTGAGAAGAGCTGAGATCTTCACAATGCTGGAAGATTTTATCAACTTACTTTCTGAGAGGTGGGCAGTTCCAGCTGTTGTTGGAAATGCTGGACATGCTAACTAGAGGGTCCAACCACCGCTCTCAAGTTGATTGTCCTCAAAATCAGGCAGTTTCTGCTCAAGGACATTCCTCTAATATTTTGGACATGATTGAATGTAACGTCGTACGGTTACCTTATTACAGGCAAACATAAACAAGCAGACACGGGTATGAAGGTTTTTGTGGGCCCTGGCTTCAACTCCCAAAGGTGAGGACTCACTCCTGCATGCAAAAGCTGCTTTACCATTTCAGGCATGGATGAATAAAATTAACAGGATCAAATTGCTAGTGCTAAGTAGTCACCATTTGTTCAATAAGCAGCTACACAGAGGTGCTTTTGCAGCAAGGGGAGAGACGTACGTGTCCAACAGGAATCAGAGAGCACTTCCTGGCAGAACAAGAATGCTCTTGGATGAAAATAGAGAAAAGAGGGTGTGAACAGAGCAGAAATAGGATGCAACCCATACAGAAAACTCCTGTGCAATCTATGGAGTGTAGGGGATGGACAGGGCAATAATGTTTAGATTTTCCAGTTGCTGTCAATGCTGGCCAAAAATAATGACTCATTCAAATATGCTTAAGAGCTGCACTTTGAAAATAAGAATCCGGGCAGACAGGTACTGGCATGGAAATGTACACAACAGTTTGTTTAAACAGTGTCTTTCACAACCAGCTACTCAGTGACACGTGACAAGCCACAATACTTTTGCCACGTCAGTAGCCTCTGCTGCCTGTCCCAGCTCTGTCACCTTTGTCTGGGTCCGTGCTCAGCAGCCCCGTCGCACTGACCTGCCCGGCTGCCACACAACTCTTATCCGCTCTCAAGCGTGTTTCAGCCCTCAGGACGCAGCAGAAAAGACTCTTAGTCTTGTTGGGCACCTGCTGTCCCCATCCTTTCATGCCTTCCCTATGGCATGCAAGCAATTTTTGCAGGTTGTTTAAGAAAAGCAGAATTTTGTCCTGAGAAGTGTTGTGTAGATACCCATCCTCAAGAGAAGCTGTTGGAAAATACACATCTGCAAACCATTGGAAATACATAATCACATTTGGGGTGAGGTCTGTGTGTAAAACACACTGTCTTCCTGATATTTGAGTTCTCCTGGCAAAAGGACCTGAAGAAAGAAAAAGGAAGAAGAAACTGTGTTAAAAAAAAAAAAAAGGAGAGGGAAATATGTGGCCCTGCATCAGTTTCATATTGAGTGTTTAGACATGTAAGACTCCACATGGGAGATCTGCTGCCTCCAGCAGCTCACTTCCTCATGTAAGAGAGAAAAATACTGAAAATACTGTCTGTCTGACCCTCGTCATGCACAAGGGAATATGGATGTTGCATCTCTCAAACTGACAGCATGTCTGCAGACTCGGGGATTCCCCTCTGGCCTCCACGCCGTCACCTCTGACAGCTGTCCCTGCAGCATGGGAGGGATTGCCCCCACATCCCTGAGGGGATTCAAAGCACCCCATAAATGCACATCTGATGGGAGCTGTCACGAATGTTGTAGCAGAGACGCAGTGGAAATATCCACAGATGAATGCCTCGTGAGCTGGCTCGTTGGAGGTGGTAATCACAACGTGTAGTGCAGGCAGCATTCCTCTGCCTTGAGGTCAGCATCCCAAACCAGTCCGACTGATGCCAGCACCTCGCCACACCTGCCAGGAACGTCATTAAAAGCCAAATCCTCATCTCCAAGCAGTCAGCACCTAAGCCATGTTCAGTCCTTTGCTGCCTTTTTGTAAGCCTTCTGTCAGGAAGCAAGGGCAAACAGGGGCAGCCCCAGCCCTGGCCATCGGGCGCCTCCGTGGGGATGGGGATGGGCCAAGGTCAGGGTGGGACATCAGCCTGTGTGTGAGTGAGGGTCAGGATCAGGTGCCATGAGGGGTCTCCTGACGTCTGGCAGCTCCGTTCCACTAGTCTCCCTGCTATTTCTAGGACAGAGGCACTGTGCTCAGAACGGAAAACAGTATAAGCAAGGCCGTAATGTGAAAGATAAGCTATCCCAAGATATAATACAATACAATGCAGTATTGTATTGTATAAGATACGACTGCTGTGGTTATGAGAGCTCTGGTTTGATCAAGCAACAAGGAAGGGCAAGGTAATTCTTTTGGGTTGTTTTCCATTTGTGTGGGTTTTGGTGTTTGGCTTTTTTTGTTTTTTGGTTTTTTTTAGATTCCACTACCAAATCTAGAGAAAGCTCCCTTTTGTTTGGTAACGNGAAGGGCAAGGTAATTCTTTTGGGTTGTTTTCCATTTGTGTGGGGTTTGGTGTTTGGCTTTTTTTGTTTGTTTTTTTTAGATTCCACTAGCAAATCTAGAGAAAGCTCCCCTTTGTCTGGTGACATTGGCGAGAGCTAATCGCTATTCCAACCTGTACAATGCATCTGCATCTAAATTCAGGCGTTTCAGAAGGAATCTCATGTTTAAAGGAGGCTCACAGTAAACCTCTGTGCTGCGACTTGAACCGGCAGCCCGCACCCAGCGGGCAGCAGGGAAAGGGATGGAACTCACAAGCCTTCAAGTGCCCTTCCCTCCTCCTGCACGGCAAAGCCTATGGAGCAAAAAAAACCCAGAGCAGGCCCCTCTTGGATGCTGCTGCCCGGGACCTCCATGCTTCTGTGTGATACGCCAGCGCTGCGTGCCCATTTTACCAGTGTTAAGAAAATATCCTTGAAGGGCAGTTAAGACACTGCTTTGCTCTTTCTGCATCACAGAATTTGTCTCTTCATAATTGGACCTAAGATTATTAGAATCTCCTTAAGTCTTTCCAGTCTATTTATATGCCATATAAATAGGGCTGGAGGAGTGAGGCANCAGTCTATTTATATGCCATATAAATAGGCCTGGAGGAGTGAGGCGTACCCTATAGACTAACAACATACCACTAGTGCTGCGTGTACCATCCCTTCCATTTTTTATTGGAAAACATCTCAGGAGCAGTAGAGTAAGACGCTGAAAATGTAAATCTGACTGCCTTCTGATGCAGTTGAGTAGCTAGAAATAAGGAAGAGAGACGCATTTACATATTAGACTATTATAGACCCAGGTAGGATGAATACTCACTGTAGCTTGTAATAAAATTTTTGACACAGGTAGTAATAGGACATAATTACATCTGAGGTATTTAAGAGAAGGCACTTCTCATACAGACCAACCACAGGAACAATTAGAGGTGCAAAAGTCTATTTTCCTCATGTGCTCTCAGACACAGAATACATTAAACTATGAACAAACCCAGAGGTTGTGATCTTTTGTTCTGCAAATTAACTACCCTCATAATTACAGGTTTTTATATAACTAAAGGAGGCTTCTTTTGATGTGCACTTCTCTTAGATCAGGTTGCTTTACATCAAAATAATCACTGACCTGGTTTGCACAAGGGACACCTCTGAGCAGTCTTAGTGAGGTTTTCTTGCAATAGAGCTCATTACACCTTGTGGGTTGTGGATGTTTAATTTTCAGAAGGAAAAATACTCAGAAGTCCCTGCAATGATTGAAATGGTTTGTAGCTACAAACGCCATGTATTCCTTCTGGCAATATTAGCCTTTCTAACTCAAGAAAGCCCCATAAAACCTCATAACATCATTTGTTTCCAGCAGTTGTGACTAATTTCTCACTAATGAAGAGAGTGCGATGCAGGACAGATTTACTTCCATAAACATGATTTACTTTGTTATCTCATTAAAACAAGCAATTAGCCAAAGCTTTACGTATTACAGTCTTTTCTGTGAGGATACGTTGATGATGAAAGCAGATGTTTCTTCAGGACGGGAGTTCCTCTTTGTTCCCAAAGGCGGCAAGTCAACTTATGTCCCCAAATTCAGCAAGAAATGGCGTAAGGGGCCGTGTCTTTTCTCACCGCCCAAATTCCCTTTCAGGAGAGCACATAACCAGCAACCTTTGCCTCCTAACCTTTCGAGGGAACACGAGCCTGGGGTTTCTCCCAGCTGGGCTGAAAGCCGTGGACGTGTAGGAGCATGTGTGCCAGCCAGAGCGCCCTGGCGCTGGCGCTGGTGCTGCCATCGCTGCCCTGCAGGTAGCACGGCCCGGAGCAGCACTGGGGCTTTGCCATCACCCTCAGCTTCTCTGCTCAGCGGCACAAAAACGCTACCCCCGGCGGGGAAGCTCATTTCCCCCATGTGCTCTTTATTCTGGGCAATAAATAAATAAAATAAATAATATTCTGGGAGCAAAAGCTTGTAACTGAAACTGAGACAGTTTTGCATTTACCACGGATGATAAATCCTGGCTGTAATGCAAGTGGCTGTGTCAATAAATTTAGCAGCTGTATTGCCCTGAAGACTGGTCTGTATTTAGAAAGGTAAATAAGATTATTTTTTTTTCCTCAGCGGTTGCTGACAAAGCTCATAACAGGTCTAATAATGCTTGTGTCCTGTGGGAAATATGTATGTTAATTTGCCTGCGTAAACAATCATTTCTCCTAAGGAAACGCTCTGCTTGGCTCTATGTGTTCCTTCACATGTTTTATAAAAACGGTTAAATAAACAGCTTACTCCCAGTGCCTCTTCATACCGAATCAGTGACACGAGTCAAGATCCAGCAGCCCCAAAACATATTTCTGATCTTTATGATTTCTCTGCAGAATCTCCCCAGTTCTCCTGTGCTCCAGAGCCAAATGCTTTCTGTTGCATGCCATGAAGATCAAATGAATTTAGGCTACTTTAGACTCTTTCGGTCATGGTAGCCTGGGAAAGTCATGCTCTTCGATGGTTTTATTTATTGACATCTCTATCCCTGATCTTTGTAACTGAGGTGTTGGAAAAATGACCTTCAAATCCTGGGAAAGGAGCACGTAGTTCCTTCCACGTTTCACAACTTTCCATGTCTACATCCATGAAGACTGCTGCTTTTAAACCAATGTTCTTGGTTTCTTTTAAAAAAAAATTAAACGTTGACTGAGATCATCATGTCACTGATTGCTGCTCAGCATGAAACATAATTTATGAATGGAGGGAGCAAAAGTGGTTTCCATTGCTGCCATCTTCTGGCGCAGTTAATGAACTCCACACGGCAGTAACAAAGGCACATTAACTGTGAAGAGAAATTAAACAAACTAAAATAGCATGTAAATCTTCCTGAAGGCAGCTGTTAGACGCCAGAAAAGCATCTTAAAAGGTAATACACACCAGAAGGACCACTGCCAGCTGAAAATTGCAATGGTCCCTGGAACTGCCTTGCCTGTCATTGTAGTAGCGATGTAACATCCGTGGTGATATTAGAAAACATAAGAAAAAAATGTATTTCTCTGTGGTTTGGAAGGCATTTGATAGAGAGGCTCTGCAATCAATTTTATGGCTTTGCTGAAGTCATTTCCCCGCTGTTCGTATAGCGCTTTCAAAGAGTGGGAAAAGGGAAAGGAAGAACATTTTTGGGTTTTCGGCGGGCAAGTATGAAACAATGGAAATTACGCAGGGAAGTTCAAGGAGAGGTGTAGGGTTAGAAATTACTTTCGTTTACTTTATGGAATTGGTCAGCTCTGCCTATAGTTACTGTGGTTCAGTAACTGTGGTAAATGAACGAAAAATGAATAAATGTCCTGAAGTTCAGTAAAGGTGAAATTAAAAAATGCAGTAACCTGAGTAAAAATAAATAAATATCTTTAAGAGCTATTTTTGCTGCACACCACAACACATTTCAGAGCAAATAATAGCCTTTGTTGTGCTCTGCACAGTGAGCAACTCCAAGAGGTGCACAGCAGAATCCAGTGGGAATCCATCATACCATTACAAAATATGTTGAGTTTCTGCCCTCATTTTGTGAACAAAGGCCCAGTATTCTGTCTGTATTCCATTCATTCGTGCTGAATTTCAGATTCTTTGGAGTTTTGTCATTGCATTGGCTTGCTCGTGAGACCAAATTAATTTTTCATGATGAAGAATCCAAAACGTGCTCAATATATCCTGAAATCGCACCTATATACCTCAACCGCGAGCTTCACTAATCCTCAGAAATTCATACTGCTGCCTTTATGGGGGATGATGGAGCACTCGTTAGCTTTTTGATCTCTCCCACAATCGTTACTCCATTCATCAGCCAGCCAGCTGGCTGCATCAGCTCCCTTTGGAGTCCCTTTCCCTGACTAAGCAGTGCTGCCATAAAACTGCATTGTATCCGCGCGCTCTGCCCTTCCTCCACAGATGTTACCGTTTCAATGGGCATACACAGTCCCTCAGCAAAGCTAAAATACCGCTCTGCCAAGTTCCTCTTGGCCAAGATACTTCCTGATGCTGATTTTTTTTCTTTTTTTTTCTTTTTTTTTTTTTTGTTTCAGAGTTCGTGCCAACCATGTACCTTTCCCACCCCAAGGACAGAATGTCTTTGGTTTACCCTGGCTGGCAGCCTGCCCGTATGGCACCCAGGTTTCTGGAGTTCAGCGTGGTTTCCATATGATCGGATTAAATTATTTGGGGACAATAAACAATTTAGCAGTGCACAGGAGCCTCCGGAGTGTAGTCATTTACGCTCGACAAATATTTTGCATACAAAAATGAATGCAAACCCCAGAAACATAAGACCTAACCTTAGGGCAGAGCTATTTTTCTTGTGTGGTGGGGTAAAGTAATAGTCTTGAATAAGAGGTCCTGCATGAACGTCCACCCCATGCAACGAACTAAGTAATTTTTATCTGTCATTCTCTATTTTTTAATCCAAATACCAATTACTCATGTGAAATACAACTGTCTCTGATGAAATTGCTCAAGAGTAACTGTAATCAGGATCTGGACTTACTCTGTATATCTTGCCACTGCTGGACAGAATAAGCTGACCAAAGATATGCTTCTCTTTGCTGTTCTTATGGCTTGCTTAGTTCATGTGTCATGTTAATGGGACACTTCCAGAAGGTGTGCAAAGGAAAAAGGTTTAGCACTCATTAGAGAGAAGTGTGGCCTAATGAGGAGCTCACGGGGAACGGCAGGATGAGCAGGGACTGCGCGGTGACAGCTGTGGTGGCAGACAGGCGTGTGGTATGATTCAAGGCCTCTTACAGCAACAAACATCAGACTTATCGCTTTCTTGCAGAATGGGTGAGAGTGAAGGTGCAGAGAAGACAATATAAAATATTTATGGTTTATTTATCTTTTCATAACTGCTATGTGTGGCTGACACACCTGTGGGAAAACTGCCCTTATCTTTGGCAGAAGCGGACGCCCGGGAGCATTTGCAGGCAGATCGCAGCCTGAATGAAGCATCTCAGTGAGCTGTGTGTGCTCGTGGAGCAGGAGGAGCGCTGGAGGCACACATATTTGGTTGGAGCGGCTCTGCTTTCCAAAATGCTTCCACTGCACTTATGCTGCTCAGCGGTTTTATTGTTGACACCGGGAGGGAGATTGAGAGGCTTGGTGAATGCCAGGCTCACCTTTCCTTGAAGGTATTCCTTACCAATGGGGCAGATGTTCATTTGCTGTTGACTCCAGTGTGCCTCTCCTCTGCCTAAATCGGGGACCAGAGATGCCACGTTTCCCAGCCCAGCAGCTTTCCCAGGCATGCAGTTATGTCACACGCACAAAAGTTACTTCCAAATAGTTGTTCTGTGGACTGAATTTGCTTCCCCACAGGTCGTTTCATGTGTCCCCCCACATCCTCCCACACATGATCATCCCCATCGCTTCCTCGTCTCTGCACCCACTCTCGCGTAACGCTGGCCAGATCTCTGCTGGCTCCCTTACTCTGTCCCCCGTTTCCTTCGGCTGTACATCGTGTTTTCCCTGATTGCTCCCTGTGATGCTTCATCTTCCTCTCATGCCTCTATATTTTTGGCAGCTCAAGAGGCAACATATGCTCCGGCGGGTTCTCAGCTCCATGTGCGTGTCCCGGGTGCCAGCGCGCACATGCTGTTCACGCAGTGGAGCCGTGCCTCTCGCAGCGAAGGAGGGCTGAGCTACCCTTTCCTCTCCTCCTTCGGGATGTTCCCTCTGCACTCTCTCCTCTACCCAGCCACCGGCATTTTGTGATCCTTCTAGGAGTTAAATATCTTGGGGACTTCTACTTCTTTGGCAGATTTGGTAAAAATAGCCTGACAGCTTCAGGAGTCTTTGCAGGGGGTGGGGGGTGCAGACAGGAGGACAGGCAGACGCTGCAGTTGCACAGCTCCAATTCCTTAGAAAACCGAGCTAAAAATGAATTATGTTGGAAAATGGATCCTAAGGAACTGGACTCAGTACCCTTGCCTTTTGTCTGTCTACCAGGCTGCTTCTCATCTCTCATCTTGAACTTAGATTGCAAGGTCTGTGGGGCAAGAAATATATTTTTGCTCTCTGTATTCTCCATTACAGTAATAAAAAAGTAATAACAGAAGTACACAGGATTTGACTAGGTCCATTCTCTGTGGCAATCGCATCTCACAAAATTGTTTTAAAAGCCCCAGCACATGCAGCCAGTGAACTCAAACTTCAGTATGACTGAAGGTGCTGCAAGCTGCCCCTTGACCTCTTCCCCAGCTGCTCTTCCCCCCCCGCCATATATTTTTTTTTTTCCCACTGTGACCTTCTGGCACTGAGTACACCAGGTCTCCATCCCAAATCTGTTGTCATGGAGATTTGGGCCAGTGCTCGGGGGGTAGAGCGTGCCTCTCTCGGCCATCCAAGTGACAAGTCCTGAGTGAAACTGCACCCCCAAGGAGCGTGGTCCCCACGAGGTCTGCCCGCCACATGGCTCGTCACCTCTGCTGGCACCGCCAGGGCAGCCAGTGGTGAATTTAATGCAGGGAAACAAACTGAATTCTTAAAACCACCAGGGTTTGTCCAGATTTCTTTGCAGATCTGCAAACTAATCACAGGAGGTCACCCACTGGCTGGCTGCACTGCCGCGGCGTTAAGAGTGGTAATGAAATAATAAAGTAAGAGAGCTTGTGTTCATCATGTACTAATAACACCTCTGGGGTGGTCTGAAGCAAGATGGAATGATCGAAACTTTCCCTTGATATTCAGTGCCGAGGGCGGGGGGTGAGAGACATCATAAAATAATGAATCAGCTTAATAGAGTTAAATTTTCTTCCTTGTTAGTTTGAACAGTAGGATAAGTGATTGATATTCATGCATGTCACGAGGGGACCAGAAAGATGAAGGTTAGCTCACACAGGAAGAAAAGGCAATATTAAATATCTAACAAAGATGAATAAATGAAAAACACTGAAAACAGATAAGAGTAAGCCTGTTCTCAGTGGTTTGAAATATGGCGATATTTCTGACCACTGTCCTGCAGGATATACATCCCATTTGCCTGCCTCAGGTGGCTAGTCACATGAAAATTAGTTTCTCATTTTCAAAAGGAGTAGGCAAGAGCTGTGGTGCCAGATCACCATTTCCACTCTCATGTTCCTGTTTTGAAGGTCTTGCCTGCTCCTTGCACGTTAAACCACTCCTCAGATCCACACAACTGCTGTTTGGCTCTGCCTGTGTGTAATCCAGCCCTCAGGCGACGGGGAATATTGCTGAGGTTTACCACCTGCTAAAGCAGAAGCGAACTGGAGCTGGGGCGTTTCCCAGAAGCGCTCTGTTATTGTATGTGCTTTGGATACCTGCTGTTACCCTGAGTTTGAACCCAATAAATGCGATGTTTGGCAAGGGTACAGAGATAGATAAAACACGAGAAAGAGGCCAAGGGCTCGGCTGCCGAACCGCATGGCAGTAGTCGGCGTTGGCCCTTGTAAAGTTATCCCTCGAAACAGAGACACTTTGAATGCAAAAGTTGCGCCGGGGTTAGCTGGATTTCCCTGAGGAAAGTCCCATCTCCTACAGGTGACCCCAGCAGGGTGGCAGTGCTCTGCCTTCATCCAGCTCCTTGTGCCGGAAGATCTAAAGTCCTATCCGGCTGCTAATTATGGAGAATGGGGAGAGCTGTCTCGCTCTTTGCTGACTGTGGGCATGAGGGACTTCTCAAGAGACTTCCCGGGTGTGCTTTACTTCCACAGCCCGGGCTGCAGGCAGGCAGGCAGCCTGCCCCGGTGTGAGGGTCACGTGCGGCAGGGAGACACGATGGTGAGGGCTGCAAGAGCAGAGGGGAGCACACTTGGAAATGGTGCTGGTTGCTCTGGGCTGGGCAGCGATGGCTGATTTTGCATTCTGCACCCCAACTGGGAGGCCAGCTGGTGGCCGCAGGGTGCAGGCAGAAGGAGGAAGGTGCTGTTGTGGCCCCTGCGGTATCGACTGGGAGGAGGACTCTGTGTTTCTGTCACTTTGCAAGTGTCGTGATCCAGCGGGCCATGCCCTCGGGGAGAGGAGAAGGTGTAGGTTTGTATCAGGCTGGTGTGAGAGCCCAGCAGCCCACGGGGCTGTCCAGAGGCACCGGGGTGGTGCAGCTGCCCATCTACCTGCTGTCCTCCTCCGCTTGCCTGGTGGCCCATCTCGCTCGTGGCACAGAGCCAGCCCTGCCGTATCCAGCGGCTCTCAGCCAGCCCTGCCTCGGCAGGCGGGATGTTGGGGTGCTTTATTTCTGGGGCTGCAGCTCGACCTCTGCCTTCCTGCTTCCCTAGGTGGCTGCGGTGCCCTCCTGGCCCCGTTGCACAAGCTGACCTCGCCGTGGGTTGCTCTGCCTCGCAGTGATTTTGCTTCCCCCCCTCCACAGACATTGACGGGTTGATACTGAAGGCTGCGCCGACTTCTGTGGCCTTATTGCTATGCTGGCTTTCTTTGTGTGTCGCTTGCGATGTTCCCAAGGGAGTTGCTGTCAGCGGGTGGATGGAGCCAGGGCTGGGGTGGGCGTTTGGCTCTCACCTCCTTGCCTCTCGTCTGCGGCGGTGGCAGCTCTCTCCTTCACTGTGTGACGAGTGGCTGCTGGGATAAAGCTGTCTCCCGCCACGGGCTACACGCAAGCGTGAGAGAAAACGAGAGCAAGAAAATTCTGAGGTTTCTCACAGAAAATATTAATTAAACATACAGTCTTTGAGGCATGGCTCCTGCCTGTATGCGCACGCTGAGCTTTGTCAGCCTTTGGAGGACAGCAGATCACAACGGCTGACACGAAGCGCTCTTCCCAGCTGGCTTGAACTCTGTAAAGCTGCTTAGTCTGAGGGCTGCTTTGCATTCCAAGGTGCGGAGAGAAGCAGCTGGGTCTGTTACAGGAGAAGAGTTGTACTAGTAGGAGCCCTACCTGAAATGCAACACCCAAAGAAAACCTGACCCCCAGCAGGGTGTCCCCAGTGACGGATGCAGGGACAAGCACGCCGTGGTGGAGGAAGGAAGGAAAGGCCACAGCCAGAGGAGCAGTGTGATTGCGAGACAAAACCATGAAAGCTGTTGATGTGTATGTAAGTTAAAAAAGCGTTTGGAGCTGCAAGCAAATCAAATCTCAGGAAAAGAATGGTGTTATTAATACGGAAACTAAAAGGAGCTCCTGACTCCATCAATTAACAACTTCCATGACCCCCAAATGTGTAACCTAAATGGTTTATAATATTAGCTGTCGGAAAAGCTGCCATGTGATACCTGGAAGCCCTGCTTAGGCACCAATGGCAATGCCTTTTGAGTGGTGGATACTCCGTTATCCCATTCTACCCCATCCCATCCCACCCCATCCCATTCCTCCTTTTTTTGTGGCAGTTCATCTTTGATTTAATCATCTCATGCATGAACTAAGTTGCAGCAGATCATTGCAAATCATGTGCTTATATGAGAAGCGAGCACTTGGATGCTCAGACATGTACAGTTTGTACTGCACCCTACTTTAAATTCCAAGTAAGTCATGAGACAGAGTCGCTGAAACTTGTGTCTTAAGGAGAACAAAATAACAATCCTATCTCCAGGTCCTTTCTCATATTGTTACAATTGCAGCAGATTTAAAATACCACTGTCAACAACTATTAAAAGACCGTGGTTTCACCAAACAAACATCCTAAAAGCCATTCCCTTAAGGTGCTAGTCCAGAAGTGACTAGAGCCAGCTGCTCGTCTTTGGCATTTATTTCTATCCTATTTGGCCTTAGGGTAAATCATTCAGGCCAAGACTGATTGAAGCAAAGGGCAGGCAATACCAGGATCTCTGACAGTTCTCTGTGGGTGGGGAGGGTGGGCAGCAGCGTGGGGGCAAGCAAGGACCTAACAACCACTGGCTGATCTCATAATGACCGTGAGGTCCCCACCAAGCAGGCGGTGGCACAGCACAGATAACCAGTAGGACTGGATTGGGAAAGAGTTGTTAAGACCAACATGTACATGAAGTTACAGTCTTGTGCAATCCCTGAATCAGTGGCTTCAACTGTATAAGTTTATTTTACGGACTGCTTGGGCAAAGACTACCTGATGAGTATGCATTGTTTCCTGACTTGGCTATAAAGTAGTATTAATTAAGAGCATATGACCAAATGGTTGGTGGGGTGAGCAGGCAGAGCTCCTCTGCAGACAACTGTCCTAACTGAGGAGCTGCCTCTGAACCTCTCTGCCTGGTTTGTTTTGTAAGATGAATGCTCTCTCTCATCCTGCTGTCCACTTCCCGATGGCACTCTGACCCCGTATACGTGCCTTCTTCTGCAGCCTGCCAGCCCCTCCGCACTTGCATCCTTTGCCTTGACCCCCTTCCAGGAAGCCTGTTCTTCCCGCTTTGCTGGGAGGCTGCTCTGATGTTGTCTTTCTGCATTAAAAATGGATTCAGTGGCCATGTACTCAGGCAGTAAGACTGAATCAGACACCTTCTTCATACGGCATCTTTTTCATCATCTTTTCTGGAATTTGAGTCTTGGCACCAAGTTCCCAAAATGTTGTTCAGGTTCTCCTGAACTCACCCTTTTGCAGACATTCGAACCATGTGAGTCATGCTTTTGAGTCACTCTTTTCTTGCTTCCGTACCAGTGGCATGAAAACCTTCTTCCCTTTTCCTTGCTTGCTCATTATTTTTTCTGTTGCTTCCACCCACTAACTAGCGAGTGAGGATACTTCAATCTCGGCTGCTTTTCTAATCCAACTTTTTCTTCTCACCTTTGCAGGTCACACTCTCTCTGCAAGGATGTGAGTTTCTTTCTCTTTCTTTCCTACCTGTCTCCACGTTGCATTTGGAGCCAGCTTGGCTGAAAGCTTTAATATAAAAGCAATTGCCTTGCATTGTGCTGAGAATGCAGTCGGGCTTCGATAACGCAGCAGACCAACAGGGTGCAGTACCACACTGCATGCTGCTCCTCGCAGACACAGCACACACATTGTCTCTTTATATGGGCAAAAAGTAATTTTCCAGTTCCAAAACATGAAATTCAGTTGGTTCTCCCCAGTTTAACGTCTATTTCTCAAGCACATGTTAGCATTCTTACCTAAATGAATTTGGATTGCGCATAAATAAGAGCGGGTAGATGGAAAAATGGCTTTTTTTTTTGTAAAACCACTTAAAACAAACACTTCTTACCTGTTCAGTCGAAACCCTCAGAGTAACAATTACCCACAGTGTGTTTTCATGGCTATGGAGCCTCAACAAATAGCCTTGAGTCTTCAGATGAGATGTACTCTTGCTGACTGCAAAGGGGATTTAAAGTGATCTCTTATAAATAGTTAATATAGCGTAAATGGAGTATAAAGAAAAAGAATTGCTAAGCAGGAGAGATAGAATGGTGTCTTATTTATGCATGGCGCTTGAAGTCAGCCTGAATGCTTTTCCTCTAACACAGTACACTAATTTCACTCATGGCTTGCCATTTCAATCTTCCAGCTCGTCTAATACGGCTGCCTGAAAATTAGAGGAGCTGCAAGCCCATGTTTGTCATCTGCATTACAGGGTGCTGCGGAGCTGGGTCTTTGGCTGCTGTGAAATGGCACTGGTCCACTGAAAAGCAAAGAAGACTTGTCCTGTAAACCAAGGCACTGCTCTCTGTTTATGGTCACGCTATAACCTGCTTGGCACGGCCGGGTTCTTTAGTTTTCAGTCTGAAGGTCTGTCAGTTTCCCTTGACAATGAGAGCAAACAGCCCAGCGAGCCTGTGTGTGAGTTATCTAGAATCTAATTCCCATGATTTTTTATTATTTTTTTTTTAAAATTCATCTTCCAAACTCAGAAGGCTAAAACTGCCTACAAATCCCCTGCAGGGATGTGCAGAAATACTGGGAATTTGGGGGTCATATTTTTAAGAAGAGCACTCATTATTTCTGGGGCAAGCGGGGAGCCCTGCGGCAGCGAGGGCAGCGAGGCTCGCACACACCGCTGCCTGCCGGCCCAGAGCTCCCGGCCACAGCAGCCCTGGAAGGTGGTGGTCCCTGAAGGCAGCCTGGTGCTGCCACACACCTGGGGGTGATGCTCCTGTGGGTTCCCCCAGTTCTCTGCAGGGAGAGGACTGTAGAAAACTCTGATAGAGCACCATTTTCTTGCCAGGCAGATGTGATGCTCAAGGAGCTGGAGGTAATTGTATACCTGGGGCTTCTCTCATGGCTGTAAGATGTTTTTTTACTACAAAGGTTTCTACCTTTGGAGGAGGAGGAGATCTTCCTCCACTGTTTTGCCAGCAGCTTGTGCTTTTGGATTGTGCACAGATGCTGAAACGCAGCCCTCTCCTTGCACAGCCCATTTTTGTCTCTGCTCACACCCGCAGAGGGGTGTGGGGAGCCAGCGGTGGGGTGCAGCCATGCAGGTACCACCGTAGTCAAAGCAAGCTGCAGGACCCAAGTCTTGAGCAAACAGTCCTAAGCCTGTGGCTTTAGGGCTGGTTTTGACAGAAGCGGAGATGCACCTCCTTTGTGTGAAGTCAGTCCTAGTTAAACGGCTGCTCTGAGATGAGTCTCTATTGCTACTTTTAAAGAACCAGAGGGAACCCAGCCTTCCTCAGATATTTCCTTCATTTTTAGGTTATGCTGAGAAGACACTGTTAAAAAACTCTTAACAGAGGAGGAGAATGATGATTCCTACTAGCACTCTCAGATATTTGCAAATAACATTATCTGCCTAAAATTGGTTTGTTCTGTTTCCTTCCTGACTCCTGTGTGACAACATTGGTAACAACAAGCAGAAGACAAAGGACAAGGAAGTGAGAGTTCAGTTCTTCAGATATGAGATCATCGCCAAGGAGAAACTGCCTTTATTTTTGTAATCCGGCTTCCTTTTCTCCTCTAACTTATCTTCAGCTGCCCATTTGCTCAGTCGCTGTGCGCTGCCTGAAGCAGAAAGAAGCCATATAGAAGAGTTAGTTGTCTCCACCCGATATCTCCTGGGGTCACAGACCTTTCCTACCATTTTTTGCCCTACCGTGCAACAGACTACAGTCAGCAAAACTTTCATGGGACTAAAAGAGGGAAACAAAAGCATTTTAGAAAAAAACCTGTTAGGCACTTCTGTGTTGACAGTATTAAGAAGTTTGTTTATCAGATTGATTATGGATAGTACAAGCACAAGGAGCGATGGTGACAAACACCAGTGGGTATTGGCCAAACAGATACCAAAGGGGAGAAGGAGTGGAGAGGCCCAAATCTGCAGGAAAAAATTACTCATGGGGTGTTCTGGTGCCTGAAAAAGCTAAAACAAACAAAAGCCAAGCCTGTTGCTCACGCTTCTCTCCCCCGCTGAGCAAACCCACAGGATTCGGCAGAGAAACCCGCCCAAAGATGTGGGCAAGACTGCGGTGGTTCTGGGAAGGAGAAGTGCCGCAGAGAGCTCCTGTCAGCGCCAAGGGCATCTTTGATGCTGAGGAAGTGTTTAATTGAGGAAGATTGTCAGAACACAAAAGTAGGATTAAAAGGCTCTCAAAGCCTTTTAAAAGCCTTTGTACTGTTTCTAAAAAGTGTTGTGCCTTTTATCTTCAGAGCTGTCAAACCAGCCCTTCAAAAGACGTAGTTGTGGAGTAGAAGCAGATTAAAATGCTACTTAAAATCCGTTTTGGTTTCTGTTAATTTGTACTTAACTTCTGTCTTATTCAGGTGCATCCAGGTTATGTTGTCATGCTTTTTTCCCACCAGCACTGAATGTAAAGTTACCCCTACACAAAAAAGGAGGCTGCTGGTGGGGTTTTGTTCATCACAAAACTACAACATCCAGAAATGAGCAGAATTTTATGAAACTTGTGTTAGAGCCATGGAAGTTCACGCCGCCTTATCCTTTGCCGTAACGCTGAAGCGCTTGTGCCTACATGGGTGTCGAGCTCCCTTTCTGCCGGCGGGGAGGGGGAAGGCCAGCAGTTGGGACCTGGCAATGAGGTTTGCTGTACCCGCGCGAGCGAGCGATTCCCTTGTCCCCTCGGCTTTGAACCCAGCACACACGGCTTTACCCCCCGGAAAGACTGTCTGTGCCTTGCAGCTTACTCATTTCTTGCCAACAGTGCGCCGAATTTCAAGATGAGATGCAGGTGCTGGCAAATGGTCAGTTTTAAGGCGCAGTTACATTTTCTTGTGTTGCTTTTCAGTGCCTTGCAACCAGATACCGGTTTTTTAAAGTAAGGTACAGCCAAGCGTGGGCTCAGAGAGCAGCAAAGGAAGCCTGCCCTTGGTGTCCTTCAGGAGTGGGAGCGGTTTCTCTTCTTACCCATACAGGAGGGGAGGAAAAGGGGATGAGGTGGCTTTGGTCCCTCCATCCCTTGCCCTGTAAGCTCCTCAGCTTCATGATGTGACTCTTCATCCTCCGTGCAGGGCTATGTACCCTCACCCTGCTCTGTCCACAGGGTGTCTGAATGCTCCCTGGTCCTTCCCCGGACCAGGCAGCAGTGCGCTGGGCTGCCCGCATTTGTACTGGGGCTCAGACTAATCAGACAGGGAAATTTAGAGATCAGAACAGATGACACGGGACGTGTTAATGAGCTGAGAGAAATGGGTGAAGTGACAGATACCTTCCAGTGTTTCCAGATAGCAGTGAGTCGGGTCGCTCTGTGCCTGCAGCGGGGATTGCGGAGGAGAGCAGCAGGGTGCTATGCCAGCGCTCGCTGGGTTGGCAGGGGGGCTGTTCAGAGGAGGTCGAGCCTGCCAGCCCCCCACTGGTGGGACACGCAGGACCCCTCAGAACGGCATATGCAGGAGAAGACATTGCCATGTGTCGAGAGGCTGGGAAGATGCATGTGGCCTGAAAAGGATGGGGTGTGCTTCATCCTCTTTGGTTTTCTGTTACAGCAGGGAGAAAGGACTCCCGGTTTTGCGATTGTCCCTGGCGCACCCAGGGGCAGCCCTGACTTGCGCTGTACCCCCGGGAAGCCCTGGCAGGCACTCCTCGCCTCTGCGGGCTGCCCTGCAGCATCTCCCTGTTTCCAGGATTTCGCTCAAAAGCTGTAAAAAGGCAATTGGGACTTCCAGGCCAGTAACAGCACAGAGTGACTGCAGACTGTTTGAGGAAAAACTTCTTTCCTTTGAGGGTAACAGAGCACTGGAACAGGCTGCCCAGAGCGGTTGTGGAGTCTCCTTCTCTGGAGATATTCAAAACCTGCCTGGATGCATCCCTGTGCAACCTGCTGTAGATGAACCTGCTTTGGCAGGGGGGTTGGACCGGGTGGTCTCTGAAAGTCCCTTCCAACCCCTATCATTCTGTGATTCTGTGAAGCAATAAAAATGATTAGGGCAGGCTGAAAACTAGTGAGGTACCAAGCTGAAATATTCTACTTCTTTCTTTTCTTCTTCTTCTTTTTTTTTTAATATATTTTTCTCTC
The DNA here is from genome assembly GCA_003993805.1 of Himantopus leucocephalus. Classification (NCBI taxonomy): domain Eukaryota; kingdom Metazoa; phylum Chordata; class Aves; order Charadriiformes; family Recurvirostridae; genus Himantopus; species Himantopus leucocephalus. The sequence continues at coordinate 32,050,065 of RSEF01000001.1, forward strand.
TGATTGCATATAAGAAATTCTTCCTTTTGCACTGCTTAACCTTTGACTCCGGCTCAGTAGTCCTTCAGGGAGATGCTTCCTTGACTTAAACTTGACTCCTGTGTAAACCATGTCTGCAGTGCTGACATCTCCAGCCTGAAGGTTTGTAATGCCGAATCCCTGAATTCATGAAGCGCTGTGGTGTATTCACTAATTGTTGCCTGTGTCAAGGCATGTCGCTCACATTACGTCTCAGGTAACCTGGATGAGACTCAGAAGCAGTGTCTTCCCTTGAAAGCTATTTGCATTGGAAATAAAGTGCATGAAACTAAAAGGAGCTTGTCATAGCAGAGGGATGTATTCTGTAATATTCTGCATTTCCTGCATGAATCATTTCATGTGTCTGTGTGTTCCTCTTTTGATGACTTGGCAGAGCAGAAGGAATGAGTTGCACATATTTAAACCTGGTCTGAATTCTGGTCTGGGTTTCCATCAGCATTACGGTTTGTGCAGCAAAGTCATTCAAGTGACAGTGGTTTACACGGAAGATTAGATTTTTTCTTTGATTTTAAGATTTCTCAAATGGCTTGTCCCACACAGGGTAATATTCGCATCAGCAGAGAAATGGAGAGATTTTGATCTCTCAGTTTCTTCTATTATCACTGCCTGTGGTAATGAAATAATGCTGCAAACATGAAAACTATTATCAGTTGTCTGTGTGACCCTGTCTATGATGAGTGTTAAAATATCATTTTACAAAGAAACTGGACCACCTGGAAGGGCAGAACAGACAGGAACCACATCATTAAGGTGGATTATTAGATCATTTTTTTGTTTGTTGACCAAACAAAATGCACCTAAAGGAAGGCTACTCTCTCTGAGTCTTTGTAGTTATGACGTATTTATTTTAGGATTTGAGCAGTTTGATCATCTATGTACTTCACCACCAGATTTCCAGTGAGATTTCTGTTGTACAGAGAAGTTAGCAGCAACCTCAGTCATGGTGCCTCGGACAGGTTGCTACGTGCACTGCCTCTCTTGAGCAGCCTTCAGTCTCGAGATTCAATTTTTAATTGCCTAGGCTGCTGGGGCAGTGGTCTCTGCTGTGGCCA
>RSEF01000001.1:32051255-32105157 GCA_003993805.1 Himantopus leucocephalus
CTTCAGAGGGGGATTTGGCTTAGAAAAGGTTTTGATTCCCTTTTCTTTTACCGGTGTGGATGTGCAGCCTAAGACACGACATAGCCCTCCAAATGGGATATGTGGGTCACAGGAAAAATATTAACTATGTTCAAGAAAAAAATGCGCCTCCCTCTAACCCTAATACAGGCACTTGACTGCTCTGGTCTGTTACCTGAAGCACGGATGGGCAAGGTTAGACTGTGAAACATGACTATATGTCACCATGTTTTTTCAACAACCGTGATTCTTACCTGATCAATATTCCAGATTCAAGTTTCTGTAACCGCCTGCAGAGAATCTAATTTAGGCTTATGTATTTCAACCAGCTCAGCACGCGTTTCAGAGGTTTCTTAGGCATTATCAAGCTGGGATCCAATTTTTTTAAGGAAAAAAGAAAAAAAGCCGCTCCATCTCTTTAAGGAAACTAGCTTGCAATTGCTACATAGCTTTCCAAGTAATTTCCTTCTCTTGCAGAAGTAGGTGATGCCCTAATAATACCTCTAACGCTCAAAGAAACTGGGAACTGGCAAACCCACTGGTGCCAGCAGTGACTGGGCTTGTAATGGGTTTGAATATGTGCGAGGAGCCCGAAGCAAATGAAGTGAGAGGCCAGAACTCTGGCTGCTGGAGCTACAAATGTTTTTTTGCTGGTGCTCCCGTGGCTCTGCTTGCCTGTGAAGCAGGAACGCAATGTTCAAAGGAAAAAAAAAAAAAAATCTTCAAAAGAGGCAGAGGTAGACAGTGGACCCAAACCTGAAAGGAAATCATAGAAAAGGAAAAGCTGGCGCAGAGCCTGTTTCCAACAGAAGGGTTTCACAAGCAGTCATCCAGGCTGCCCCTTGCCTCACTTGTTTTCCTGACTTGCTTCTGGCCTTGTAGAGCCTGATTTGGAAAACAGCAGTCTGCAAAAGGCCGTGTCGAGCACCTAACTTGCATGTCTGATCGCTGGAAGTGCCAGATTTTCAGGGTATTCACAGTAATAGAGCATTTCACTGAGCCCCGCTGTTGTACGTGAACTTTTGAGTGCAGCCCAGGGCAGATGTCGGGGTATTTTTTCATGTCTGTGTATTAATGACTATGTCTCCAACCATAGCAAGCTGCTCAATGGGATTAGTATATGACTGATTTTTGAAAAGGACTTGGCAAGTTAAGATTTAAACACTGCCTCCCTGCCCGTAGGCAGTAAGAGCAGCGGGGTTATTTTGGGAATGGCCCTAGCACACCATCTTACTGTGAACGAAGATTTAAAGTGAGGATGTTTAGTTGGCACAAACTTCTAGCAGACCTTACCTTGTCCTCTCACTAACACGGAAATCTTTTTAACAGTTATCACATGCACGATCTTTGTATTATGCAGGCACCATGCAAAATTTGGCACAGCTTGAGGAATGTCTATGAGGCATAATACCATACCCTACAGCTTTTATGTGGCGGTAGCTTCGTGTTTTGCTACTGAATTGCCTCACACCAGAGACACGTACACTCATTAGTTCTGAGTTGGAAAGGTCTCCAAATTAAACTCAAAGCGGACCTGGGGCACATCAGAGAAAATGTTTGTCTAAAAAGCCTACAAATACAGCCATGTTTTCACAGCTCTCCTAGCAGAATAACACAACTATGGGAAAGTAGCAAAAACTTTCCCTGCACAGATAATGGAAGCTATGCATAAGACACCGTGTGTTTCACTGGAGCCGAAATTGCGGAGAGACGATAAGAAACGATTCCTTATTCCCACCGGGTAACTATGGGTTTGCATTCAAATTCCTTCACTCCCATTGAGCAATACCTCTATTTGGAAAAGGAAGATACTTTTCAGCATCCGGTTAGTAGCAATGGCAGAGTGTGGTCCCATGTGAACGCAAATGAATGTGTGTTGGACATAGGAAAAGGTTTTCAGTATAATAGCCTAAAAACAATTGCTGCAAACAGGTAGATAGTGAGCAAAAATGGCATTCAGGTGCTGCCTGCTCCTGTAAGGTACGCCTGGGATTCTTGCATGATCGTGCACAGTATCTTCCTCTGTTGCCCAAAGCTGGTTACCATATACCTATGGTATATGTAGCTATGGTATATATCACTTTGCTGCCACTATATTTGAGTCTTTTAGCGTATTTAATTCAAGGTTCTAAAAAAATGCAGCGTAATGCTTAAAAATGCCTTTCACCATCACAGCTAGCACTGCTTGCCCACCATTTGGGTTCACCCAAGTGTGAGCACTGGAAATTGTGAGGAGAACAGTGCTAGCCTCCTTGTTTGATTAGCAGGCTAACAAGCGCCTTAATGACTTCCAGGTAATTCCAGAGTACAACCTCCCTTACAAGGGCATAGGTTTACGCTAGAATTTTTACCAGTTTTAAGACTTCAGTGTGTTAGACCTGCACATTGCAACTACAGTATCCTTCAAGTCCCTGCTCTAGGTGAATCTGACAACTTTTGTAAACATAAAAGGGTAGAATTGGGCTATCCTAGAAAACAGGAGGGTAATACGTTAGTGAAATACCTCGGAGAGGGAAAGATGTGGTTTCTGAGAACAGTAAGAAATTATTGTTTATAACCATCTGGAAAAGTGCACTGAATCCTACAGTGAAGTAGCTGAGCCTAATTATAAATGGATGATAACTGCCCATGGAGGATGAGCAAACGCACCTACCCAGAGCTCAGAAGAAGGAGCTAGGAGGTAATATTATCATTCATTTTTTAAATTACTCCAGAACCTAAGTCAAAGCAGAAAAGGTGCTCATGATGTTTTGGCGCTCCACAAATGCATACGGATGTATTCCTGACGCTCAGAGCCCAGGACCTAAATAGGATTAACACGCGACAGGGGAGAAGGGGAGGGAAGCAGTAGTAAGAATATAATAATGTCGTTTGTATTGGCTAATGTAACATCAAGACTTCCAAATATTTTTTAATGAGAGCCTACTGAATGATTAAACAGTCAGCCTGCCTAGTCGAAGCAAATAGCCTATAAAGCAATGATTTGGGAATCAAATGCAAACAGAGTTTCTATCTAGCTTTTAGCACCTCCATCTGACTTATACCTTTCTGTACCTGAAACAGGGAATCTGGGCAATCACTGTTCATACACACAGGGCACTTCTGGGCTCTGGGCTCCAGAGATCCTGTCTCTTGCTTAAGGACGTGGTAACCAGAACAGAACTCTTCAGCATATGTGGGTGTTTGTCAGTGTGGGATGAAGAATATTGACGTGGAGTCACAGGACACTTGCAAAAAAAAAAATATTGGGAAGTTAATATGCAGAAACAAATAGAAAAAAATCCTTTTCTTTTTTTCATGTAGTCTTTCCTCCAATATGTCTTTCTTCTTAAACAAACAGTTCTGTAAATAAATTCAGCTTTTTCACCTTCGAGTGTAGAAAAAAGAGGCTATCATTAATCTTCTTTTCACATTCAGTGAACTCTCTAGAGAAGAGAACTTATTATTTTCTCTTTATGTTTGTTGGTTAATTTATTCCTTAATATAAAATACTTGCCAAGTTGTACATATGGAAAACCTGATTAGGATAGGATAAGCCTCTTTGAATTAAAAGAGACAGCTGAACACCGTCTATACAAAAAAGCTTTTGAGAAAGATATCAATAGATTAGACTGATAAATAGATTAAATATTTTTGAAACTCTCAAAATTTGCTCTGCAAGAAAACGTGTTTGCCAAATTGCCCTAATGCAGGAGGGAAAGTCATATTGATAAATGAAGACACTACACTGGACCAGGAACTCCATTTCAGCATTTTTCTGTAAATTGGCCAGCAAAGACAACAGTGTTACTCTATAACATTGTGTGAGACTGATGAGACTGCTTTTGCCCTTCTACCGGCAGTTTTATCTAATGCCTCCTTTTTTTCCTTTGCTCCTTTCACTACAAAACCCAAGTGTTAACATAGAAGTTGTGGGCGGCAAGCTTCTGAGGCTGGAATAAACTACCTTTCTAATGAAAAGAAGCAAATATCAAAAGAAATTTTCAATTCCCTTATCTTAAGAGGCCTTGTCAGCGTTAGGCAGAACAGCAAATGCAGCTGCTTGGCCTTGTATGCTCTTCTTAGATTGCATGACCTGCATTAAATTGCACTACACTCAAGTAAGTTGGAGACAGACTGTCTGACATGTGTCCTCACAAAAATGACAAGAGGGCTTCATGAGGCTGCTGAAGGAATAAGAACTACCAGCAGATAATAACACATGTGCTTGACTTATTAATCTGAGCACTCGTTGCCTGAAGAACTCACTGGGGTGGGGGCTAGTTCAGGGTCCACGTCTTCCCTTTCAGATGTTGGTCAATCACTGAAAACCAGGGAACGTGCACAGTAATTAAGGTTCTGAAATTAATCCCCTGGAGGCAAGGAAGTGCCTTCAGACCAACAGGTACAAACTTTCAGCTCCTGCATGCAACTGAACTCCATTTGAGCAAATGAGCAAAAGATACAATCAATAATGCACAGGAAATAATGAATAAAAGATCATCACGTGTATCAATGATTCAAAAACACTTGAGCTCTTCTTTAATATTACTGGACTAAATTGCTTGAGGAATGATTTGAGTTCAGTGACCCAGATTGGTATCTCTATGAACATTTGCTTCGTTTAAAAAAACAATGGCCATGCAGCAGGAATAAGATGAAGCACTGCACAGCTGGGTACGGGGACTTTCAGCCCCACAGCCCTTTCTGTCCTTTCAGCTTAGACATTGAGGTCAGACATCTACCTATTGTAGTCTATACATAACTTTTACGTGACACAATGTATTTTTTCACAAAGCCTGCTCATTCCCGCTAACTAGAAAGTGGGGCACCCTTAGTGCCTTCCTTTCTTCTGGAAGTCCTAAATCTGTGGTTTCCAACCAGGCACTCCAGGGACTGCCTCCAAAGTGGACAAGAAAAAGCAAATTTGAATCCTGCGTGTGTGACTCTGCATGTGCCAAGCTCCTGAGGGATCTGTGCCTTCTGAAAAAAACAGGGTTGAATATTCCTGCTCTGTGCTGCTCCTGTGTAATCCCGGGAAGTTGCCACACTTCACTCTTTTTACTTCAGTGCCTACCTCAGGTAGAACTTTCTTCCCCCCTCTCCCCCCCCAAAGGACACAACTCATTTTTATTCTTTCTAAAGATTACTGAAAGTGAATTTGTGAACTTAAATTGTTCAAGGTTTTGAGAAAGCAGGCAGCTATTTGTACTTTGTTCACTGACTCCAGCATATTAAGTGGCTAATTTCAGAAGCCCTGCANGCAAAGGACACAACTCATTTTTATTCTTTCTAAAGATCAGTGAAAGTGAATTTGTGAACTTAAATTATTCAAGGTTTTGAGAAAGCAGGCAGCTATTTGTACTTTGTCCACTGACTCCAGCATATTAAGTGGCTAATTTCAGAAGCCCTGCATGCTAAGCAATGTTCGCTGTCAAAACATCACATCTGATTTTTTCGCAGGAAGTTTGTGGCACGCCATGTGGAAGCAGCAGTTGTTTCTACATTTCTTCCAATGTGGTAAATGACAGTAATGGATGCAGAGCCTGAAGCGGTCAACTTTCTAAAGGTAAGGTAGTTTGCAATCTGTCACCGGTGACAAAACCAATTTCAGACGGGAACAGAAACGCTGTGTAGAAAAGGACGGGAGAGACCTCTGCAGTTTGTTAATCGAATAATGGCAAATTTGTGGCAGTTGTTATGGCACGTGTGCTTTTTACTTTTGTAGCAATTACCTTCAAGACTTGAGGAAGTTAAGCAGCATTGACACGAGGGAGCTGCCTCGAGCCCCGGATTGGGGCTTATTATCACAGCGTAGTAGTGCAGTGCCATAACCAAGCCTGTGCTAAAGCATGTCAGCTCTGGTCAGTGCTCAGCGCCACAGCTTCTCCACACTGACATGCCCTTCTTCTGCTCAGGACCCAGTTCTATTCACGTGTAGGTACTGCTGGTGCTTTTACAAGCAGCTCAGACAATGTGTAGCAACTCTTCTGTACCTGCCCTTGCCATGAAATACAGAGCCCTGAGTTGGTATTTGTGTTCCCTCTCTAGTCCACAGCGATAAGCATCTTAAAACAAAGCCCAGACCACCAGAATCAGAATCAGGGAGCCCGCAGAAAAGGACAAGGAAGATCACATCCAAAAGCCCTTTGCTCGCTAGCATGGAATTACCTGAATGAAGGCTGCAGAAATTTCTTCTAGGTAAGAAATGGAGCCCACGGTCTTCCCTGGAGGTTGTTTTCATCTGGTTTTAAATAACTGAAAGGTGTTCACTGCTTTCTTTCACACTGTGGGCAGAATTGCCGTCTAAGAGCCTAGGTTAGTACAGCCATGCAGGGAACTGAGATCTGGTCTGGTCTCTTCCTCCGCCTAAAATGGTTTCTAGTATCTCCTGCACAGGCAGCCTCATCTTTAACATTTTTCAGTCTTGTGGATGTTTTGCACAGGAGAGAAAGGCCAGCGCAAGAACATGGCTCCAAAACGAGCACAGGTCTACAGCCCCATGCTGAGGGTGGTCAGCCTGGAGGGGTGAGCCCTGCTTCGGGGAACAGCGTAAAATCCACAGACAAGCAGTCACTGGGGGAAAAAAACAGTCATGGGAACTGGGACCATTCTACTTAATCCAATTTTAAAGCACCTTACTTGGATTTAGTCATGAAATTCAGACCTTTCACTGAAAACTGATCTGTGAATACATACGAACTTCCATATCAGTAGGCTATGGGCAAAGGAAATTCAGTAAGTAGAGCTCTGGTTGTGATTTTATCTGGCATATTAGCCATTGCCCTCAAGGGGAAGGAGGGGTGAAGGAAACCTGGGTGTGACATTGAGCCATCTGCCTGCAACCCCCTAAGTGACCTGCTGAGGCAGGGATAATAATCTGTGCTCCACCGCAAAGCGGAGAAGGGTGAATATAAACAATATATACTCTTGGAAGAAGGAATCAGGAGGGTTTCTCATTCTTCTGGCTCTCCTTATATGATGGGGAAGCCATAACCTGCCACCACCACAGGGAAAGGAGAATTTCACCCAGGGCAAGTTGCCATGAGATGAAAGGGCAGCCAGCTGCAGAACAGCTGGAGGACAGAAGAAGTGGTGTCACCCAGCTGCTGGAGAAGGGAGGGGAGAAAATAAAGAGGTGTCTTTCCCTTCCTCGCTGTCTTTGCAACCACTCATGTGGCTCTTTGTCGTAAAAACAAGTGCTGCTCACTAGAAAAACATAGCGTGACTTACTGCAGTTACTGGTTGCAGCAGGCAGCAACAGGAGCGAACACATTTGGTGACTGAATCTGTAAGTTGCCCACTCCTGGCAACTCCCATTGAAATCAGGGGGAACCACGGGCCCTCGGAACCTTACAGGAGGTTTGAGACATCAGGACTCATCGGAGGGTGGGAGGGGAAGGAAAATCCCGAGGAAGGATTCATTAGGGCAGTGTAGTTTTACCTCTGCTGTTCTGTTCCTCAGTATTTAAGTGTAAACAACTCACACTTACTTTGTAAATATGCCTGGTAATACTTTGTGTGACAAGTATTGTCGATGTCTCCCAGTCCTGAAAAACTAAGTTTAATTTCAGAAAATTAATAAAAATGAATTTATTTCATATTTTTGCTAGTTTTCTGGTTATTCTGGGGAAAAAAAGCATTTATTGGCATGCCTTTGGCATTTTTGAAAATCCTGCATCTCAAGCTGTACCATTACATGGTTTCTGCCTTTTTTTCATTTCAGCTTACAGAGTTGAAGGCTCCAATTTTCCATGTAATGTGAGACAAAAAAATAAATTAAATTAAAAACCAATAATAAAACAAGTTCAAAGAATTAAAGGAGCTAAAGCTAAAGGGTATTTTAAGTCAATGACTGAAAATGAGATTTATTGGCCCACTTTTTAAACAGATGGCTGCCCTATCACCATGTGTCTAAGCTAAGACCGTTTCAATTGCTATTTAAATTCAGAGGGGAAAAGAGTTAAACATGTTAGAAAACAGAAGAGCAAGCAGTGACCACTCTAAACACCTGGAGAAAAAGATCAAATCTTTTGGACGGATATAGCCTTCTCACAGGCAGGCATAAAAACTCTGTAATTAAAAGGACAAAATACTAATTAGTTCCTTGAAATTACAAAAAAATCCAGATTTCCTTTACTTCTGTAGCCACCAGAACACTAATTCACAGCCTGCACAACAGATGACACCAGTCATCTGTTTACATTATGCCCAAATATTGTTATATCCAATAGATTAGTACGTAATTTATCCTTATTGATTTATAAAAGCCCTTTTGCAGGATCCCACAACTACAGATTTTTACATGGATCATCCCATATACGTGTAGAAAACGTGTTCTTGCTTTTTACTTCATGACCAAAGCCCACCAACAGCATTTAACAGGTCTTACTACCTTCCTCTGCCTCTGCAAAGCCCTAAGTCTGCATGGGAGACATCCTGCACATGTACTAAGCTCTATTAAACCCTTAGCTATTTGAAATAATATTTAGTCCAGCTTCCAGCTGATATAACAATACCTCAGTCAGTTATGTGGCTTCATCTGCAACTGCTGCTTCCACTTAGATGACAAGTTTGATGCTTTGGTTTTCTCAGCTCTATTTAGGGTGAATCTTGCCTTGATATATTGAGCTTAATATTTTTGTTCTAACAGAAAATGTTTGGTAGTAGTCTTGTCATCTTAATTTTTTTCTTCCAGCAATTGCTGTCACTCTGGAAGTCAGTGCAAGTTCCCACTCGATGTTCCACGAGAGTCCCCCATCCCTCCTTTGATTTCTCCACAGCTTATTATCCAATTTTCTCTTTCATTTTTGTCTTATTTTTAAGATAGTACTTGGGGCATCATTTTTACAGATTCCCTTTTTTTAGTCCCAAAGCCATTTATTTCATTTTCAGGCCAGCTTTCAGCTGCTGCTAGAGTCTTATTGGACTTTGTCATCTCATGGGAGGAGAACCGGAATCCGAGCTTACCCTGAGATGACTCCTGTGAGCCTGCAAGGTAGACCTGACCGAGGAGTGAGTAATAAGAGGGATGGTGCCAGAGGCAGAGATGAGGAATAAAACTGTGGGAACAAGAGAGGCCAGAGTCTTTGTCTGTACTATTTTTAATCAGCAAAAAGCCCAAAAGAAATTTAGTGGCTAAACACTGTCAAGCATGTTGAGGATTTTATTTTTTTTTCAGATGGAAACAAAACTAAATAGCAGAAACTCCTTGCTTGGCAGGATGCTGGAGTTCATTTTAGATATTGATTGGAATCCTCTCTAACTGGTTTCAAACCAGTCATTAGGGACAATCGGACAGTTTTCCCAGTGGCAGTAGAGTCTAGCAGGAAGCAGCAGGAACTCCATCTCCTTGATCTTTAAAGGCCACTGGGGAGAGTCCAGCATCAATGGGGAAATAGGCCATGCTGTTCCCTTGCAGCATGGATCTCAGCATCCTGTTGAGAGCTGGAGGTGCTGCTTTCACCCGCCTCTCTACTACGCTTAGAGGAGTCATAGAGAGAACATCAGGGGTTCTTTTGTTAAAGATTCTTTAATGGATCCCCGTTGTTTTCTGTGCAAAAAAAAGAGAAAGAAATTAAGGATCAGGATCTAAGATTTCTTTTTCATCTTCTCTAACCTATGCGGACCATGGCTACTTTACATTATGCAGTGATTTTTTTCTTACAAAAAATCAGTCTTCCTTAGTGTGCAAACTGAACACTTAGATCTACAAGATGTCTACAGAAACAGTATCAGCATTACTAAGTCATCAGTCCTTTCACTGAAATGTTGCCCGTTTGTCTGAGTGGCTCAACACAAGTTAGAAAACTCAGGCCTCTGGTTAAGATGAGAATATGAACATAAGTACCATTGCCTTAACTTTTGAGAAGAGAATCTCATCCAAGCGTCAGATATAATAGAGAAAAGAAGTCCTGTCTTAATCAGAAACTTTCCTATGGTGAAGAAAAGGCAATAACCAAAGCTTAAGGGAATCCTCAGAAATCTTATCTACCTCACATGTATATGCTTTATGAGGAAAATATTAAACTTGCACTTGAAAAGTTCTTAGAGAGATAGGATTTTAAATGGACACTATTTACAAATCAAAGGAACACTTACATGAATTAAAGGATGAACAATATTTTGCATTTTTTTTTAATCCCAGCAAACTCATGGGTTTATAGCTTCTAAAGCTAGGGGAGACTAGTGCGAACATCTCTAACCTGTGTAGACCACCGTTACTCTACATTATGCAGCAATTTTTTTCGTACAAATGATCAGTCTTCCATAGTATGCAACTGAACACTTGGAAGATCTGTAATGTGACTGAAAGCAGAGGATCTTTTACAGAATATTAATTCTCTACTTAAAAACTTCAAGTGATGGCAAATCAGACATATTCTGAACATCTGATTCAGAAGGTAACCCTTCTTTCTAAAAAATGTTATTTTCAAAATGTTTAACTTTTGTTTCCTTATGGGAATGTACCCCCCAAATTAAGTTTCTTCTTCTTGAATGAGTAACTGTTTTGACTGTGATTTAGTCACCTTTTAAACTAAATATTTTGAATATGAAGACCTGACTAACGCAGATAAGCTGCATGCATACATTGGAATCCTATCATATATGGTTGTTTTTTTCCCCCGTAGTTATTATCATATAATCACAATCTTGCTGTTTAGGAAAACTGGGGCACAGGGAAGTAACAATATTTGTCAAAGGATGTACGGTAAGTCACTGTCTGTAAAACTACAGGAGGCCAGCATCGTCACACATTCATGATCCTTCTTCACAAATGCTAAGCTCCATCCTTGCTTATTTACTCTTTATTTCATCTAGATTCAAACAAAAATATCAGCCAGTTTATTAAAATAGGTCAAATATTTGTGAAGATTCACAGATGTATTTCTGTAAATGGTGCGAAAGCAGATATGCATCAGGAACTACCCAACCGACCACAATACAATTGGAAGTTTAAAGCTAAAACCACCTAAAGGTTAAAGCAGTGCTCGGGTCTGCAAAGCTGTGGCAGGCAGTTTACAAAGACAGACTCTCTAAGGAGCAATCAGTAATTCCTGCATTATTTATTTCAGTGTTGTTCTGATATTTCCAGAGAGCATAGAAACAAAAAATAAGTCTCCTGACACTCAGTGAAGCTGTGGCTGGAGGTGACGCCAAAAGTCACAGATTTCACTACATCATCATGTGATGTGATACGAAAATACATTGCACGTCCCTCTCAGAGTTTGAAATTTTTAATTACTTGTTTATACCAAAGAATCACATTTACAGCTTACCAGTTTTCAGGTAATACTAGAGATCTGCCACTGACACTTCCCAGGCTCTTTGTGGTGCTAAAATGAAGAGTGGGGGTTTCTGGAATGTCTCTGATCTGAGTAATGATACCAGCCTGGATACCCGCGAAAGAAACGCCGCAGGAGCGGTAAGAGCCTGACAGCGCGTGGGCACGCCGGAGCAGTAAGTGCAGATAAAGAGCAACATGTTTTTCCTTCCTGTGATGCGATAAGGCTCCTTGTACTCCTTGTACTTTCTTTGCAATATAGTCAGATACGCAACTTGTAAAAACAACCACCAGCCTGTAGATTTTAAAATAATAATTAGCAATGAGTGGTATCTGGCTTAGGTTTCACACCTAGCAGCAGCCCCTCCGGTTTGAATTCACACCTATGTCCTTGTGGTGTCTTGGTTTCCTGGTTTACGCTGGTACTGAAGGGTATGAGCTGCCAGAGGAAGGGACACATTTTGTTGGGGTCCTAGTTTTGTGCAGAGCTACAAACTCTTTCCTTTGCAGAGGCATCCCGAGGGGATATGTGCCATTTTAAGTGCTATCTAATGCTTTCTTCTGTGATGAGTTGGTACAAAGACTTATAATTTATGTCAAGAGCCAGGTTAAATTAATCACCATGAACCATAGCTCTTCTTTTTGGGATGTCATTACAATGTCATTACTTTGCATTGTAATAGAGCCTGCTGGTCTCAACCTGGTTAAGCCGTGCATGCTAAATGCTTGAAATAAAATTTTAAAAAAGAAAAAAAGATAGTTCCTGACCCAAAATGCTTACAAGCCAAAAAAATTTTGAGATATGAATGAAAAACCTGGGATGTGGTTAGAAAGGTGGGAGTGGGATAGTCAGGCTTTAGCCATATTCCTCAGTGTGGTCTATGGACTTCTATTACCATCTTTTTCACCCATATTCAGCCTCAGGAGGGTCTTCCCAGACAAAAATAGACACAGTAATAGCTCATGGGCAGGAAGAACAAAGACATCATGGCCTATCTGCAGAACTTGTCCAGCTTCTTGACTACTCCTGTTTCACAGGCACCTACTCAACAGCAGATTACAATTGAGATTCCTTGAAACAGGGAAGCACGTACATAGTGTTTGTTTTGTGGGGTACTTTCCCTACATTTTAGTGGTTAGGTCCATGATTATGATTTAACCTGTGACCATATGCGCCAAAAGGTAACCAATTGTCCTCCTGTCCCCAAAGCTGTTGTGAGAACAGAGTAGGAAAGGCCAATGGCTAGTTTTACGTATTTCCAATGTAGCTACCAAAGCTAGTTCTCCATTCCAGAAGGCAAATCATCTCATCCATTTAGATATTTACCTTCAGATTAAATTAATTCCATAATAGTAGGGTAGAATTCAGCTCTAAATTAATGTAACTAAATTCATGAGTCCCGATGTAGGGGAACAGATGTGACCTAGGTGCCCAAGTTTCCAGTACAGTTATTGCAGCCTAACAGAGATATTTAGCCACCAGCCAAAGATGTTGGATGTAGCTGCTTCGACTTAGATATGCCTCAATGCCATCTGAGATGCTCCACGGTGTCGGAAATGCTCATATGCAGTTGACAGAACTGACAGAAGACCTCCGAGAGATCAGCATCCTTCAGGAGCAGCAGCTGGAGACCCCAGTATTTTCAAGCATCTCAGGTGACACTAGGTGTCTATGGGCAAGGAACTGAATAAATTTTTAGGTGTTTAGGGTGAGCTGAATGACTCTAGGATCCATAGACTACATTTATTAATTATGATGGAAGCTTAGACATTAGGTTCGTATGTAATCTACACACAGGCAGCTTCTCAGTCTCAGGATGGTAAACCAGATGGAAAGAACCGTGTTCCAAGGAACATTTGTGGCAGGAAAATGCTTTTATTTCTATCTAAATTTATGCAAAGACGACTGATGTATTTTTAGTTGCAAATATCCTAAATTCCCCTGCTCTTCCTATGGAGAGAGTGAATTAATCAGGGATGTAAAATACCAAATATGAGTTCAACTACGGGGTTACATGGTAATTTCTAAAATAGTTACCTTATCTGTATCTTCATGAGCAAGAGTCTGGAAAAAGCTGTAAAATCAAATTCAAGAAGCAACTAAAAATTTTGTTGGTGGAAGAAGTCAAATTAAGTGTGACTTAGTAGCAAAAAACTTCTAAAAGGAAAAAATAACCCCAAACACTGGGGGCAACAGCACATTCAGTGCTCACGAAGAAAAGGAATGAATTTTACACGAACTAGGTTCGTCATGCAACCACTGTTGCCTGTAGTATTTCTACAGCAGTTGATTCTAATGACTATTACACGGAAGCAGTAATTCATTCCAGAGTTACAAAATACCTGTTCCATGTGACAGTTGTTATCTAACCAAGCTTGATTTACCTGGCAGAGATAGATAAGGGCACAATTTGACCATGGACACTTCAGACATTCTATCGTAACCAAGGCCCAGAAAGCATCATGACTTAACAAAAACTCCTGGGGAAAACAAAGTATTTTTCATCTTGCCCTGTAAAAGCTTTTCTCCAGGGACCTCTGATTCTCCTTTGCCTTTATATATGTGGAAGTAAAATGCAAATAATGCAAGATTGTTTAATACAGCACCGAGTCATAAGCAAAGCTGTGAAATTTGCTGCTGCTCAATGGCAGTGGATGGTAGGTGTTGCCAAGACCAGTGTCCGCTCTGGACTTGAATTTGAGCATGGGGACTGGTAACCTTCGAAGAGAGTAACTGTACTTCTGTTCACAGTTCAGTTTCTCGTGTCAGATTCAGGTCACCTATCCTGTAAAACGGGAGAAAGAGAGAGATGCTGTACCAAACATCCCACTCAACAGTAGAGATCTAACCAGACTTCAGAAGCAGCAATGGCACTGAGAGATAACAATAGCAGAGAAACTTTTCAGAGACTTCAGTGTTTCACATGTTGGTTACCATTTAGTCAGCCAAGAGCAGCCACTGACAGCTCTCACAGCATGCCAGACAAATGTAATACAGAAACTGAAAACAGTAAGGGTCTTAAATGAAAGTCAATGACCATTAGCTCGTTAAGTCAGATTAAGTCTGCACTGAATTCTCAGAATAAATTGTGTGTGAAGGAGTATCAAAGACGTAATTAGGGTATTTGTAAAAAGGACAGGAGGAATTACCAGTCACCAGGACACAAGCCTTTTCCTCCTTTTACCCAGGTCCTTCTAAACAAGGGGATGACTTTAGATAAAACAAAGTGAGTGTGTGTATGGAGTCAAGATCTAGGCTAAGAGGAATTATTAAGAAATGTGCATTGGACTTAAACTGGCGTAGCTTTTTTCGTACCAATTGGCACCACGCATTCTCCTGATCTGACTCTCTCAATAGCATTTGCAACCCCAACTCTGTCCATTCCATGACTTGTAGCAACACTATTTTTGTTGTAATGTTCCCAAAAATGCTCTTTTGTTAGAAGAACATATTTGCTCATATAATAGCTGAGCCTATATAGTGCATGCAGTCATAACTGTGTCCCCTACTTGTGACAAAAAGATAACTTCAGTTTTAAAACAGATACCATTGTCGGCTTTGCTTTAGACAGAGGACAAGAATGCCTAGGGAAAATTGTGGCCATTATACAAACAAATACAGTATGCTCCAGTAAAATGTCAATTAGAAGCATCATTGTGCTAAATGAAGATGCTCAATTTTTACTCTAGAAACTCTACCCCAACTCTGAGAACCTACGGATACTTTAAACCTCCTTTGCTGCTTACTGTTTGTATTTGAACAAACAAGGTCAAGCCTAATCTGACTCCTCATGTTCCTTCTATTTTCAGTCAACAGTAATACACTGCTGAAAAATTTTTCCTAAGTACCTAAAAAGACAATCAATCCATGTTATTTATATAATTTCTCTCAAGAGATTCTCTTAATTCTACACTGATAAATTGCTATTTCACATTTCTGTTAGAACCAGGAACAGCAGTCATTCCATATTGCTGATATTAACATTCTTGATTTCATTTTGTAGGGGTTTGAGTGACTCAGCATCACATTCCTCATGATTAGGAAACGTTTTGCAATTTCACTTTACGATACATCAATAAAATTTTATCTTTCCCTTAATGTGCCCTTCTGAGATGGGCCCGCCATAAAACACATTCGTGTGCTGCTGATTTAGCCATAGTTCTCTTGCTGATTTTTTCGATTGCTCAACACACTTATCATTATTGTAAACCCCATCAACTCTTACTCCCACCTCAGCTAAGAATCTGACTGAAAAACAAAGACTGGAATCAATTTCTAATTTAGGAAGAAAAGAACTGCTTGGGAAGAAAATTACTTAAGAGGGAAAAAAATAATCAACAGCAACAGCCGTTGCAATTACTGTGTGAAATTAAGAAATTTACAAATGCAAGAAGTACAGACTATAGCTTATTTAAGATGGTCAGTTCAAAAATGTTGGGGTTGTTCCTCCTAAATTTTTGTACCTGTTTAATCAAAGCCAGTGCAGACATATGACTACACCTGCCCCTTCTTTTGTCTGTATTCTCAGCACCTGCTGAACCACTTCTATCCCATTTCCTCTTGACAGAGTCAGATATTGCTTCTGTCTCTGTTTCATGGTGCAGTTAAGTGGCTGATCTGTCTTCCTCAGTACATTTCCAGCATCCTGTTGTTCTAACTTATCTCCAGAGCACCTGGGCCCAAGAGAAAATAAGAAAGGGGAAGTAAAGAGAGGTGCTAGTGGGTCATGGGTAATGCCAGGAGAACGCAAGTTCAATGCAAATTAAAAGAATTGCAGGATGAATTAGGCTGGATATGGAAGCTTAGCAGAACACGGGTAAAGATTTGAACTTTAGCCCCTGCTCTCAGGGACTGCTACATAATTCTCAATCACCGTATCATGACAAACAACAACTCTTATTGACAGCAATCTATTTCAGGTAACAAGGGCTGTGCAAAGGCAAAGCTATGACTTTGAATCTTCCCAGGCAGGGAAGGGCACTGAGCCGAGACTCCTATACGTTGAACAAGTGCTCTAACACCGAGCTAAAGAAGAAAAAAGAAAGTGCTGCCAGTTTTGAAAGAGGTTATATGTATTAAGGAAAGCCAAACCTGAACGGTCGAACTACTTAAGATTTCAGAGGAGAAAGAGAGGCAGGAATCCTAGCGGGACCTATACTCAGAGCTGCTTTGACTTATCAAGACTGAGGTGTTTTCTGGACATGCTGAAGACCTTCTCTTACTTTGGGAACTTTAAAGTTCAATATTAAAAGAAATATGGTAACTTTAATGGACAGTTGAGATTTTCAGGATCTAATTTGGATTTATGTGTCTGCAATCTCTTAAGTAATTTCTTTTGCATCTCAGTTCATGACCATACAAGAAGTCTACTTTAAATTCTTTGGATCTTTGATACAACCGTGATTTCAACTGTTCCTGTGCTTTCTTAGGCTTTGGATTGGCAGCTTTCCATGCAGTCAGATATCCATGGGCATTACTGGTGTTCTGAGCCAGTTTTCAGAACAGGCACCATATATCTTATATATTGATGATGAATAATAGAGATATTCAGATCTGTTTTCACTTTGAAGAAGGTCTAAGGTTAAAAATAGGAAAATTTGCTTTACATAACAGACCAAGAATTAAATTCAGGCTCTTTTCTGTATGCTAACAGCAATAACACACAGAATATTCACTCGTTGGCTCATATATCAAGACACATTGTCTCAACTGTTTGTGCCTTTCACAAGATGGCCTTAAAATAGAACTCCAATTCTGATGTATTCAGGAAAAAAAAAAAAAAAGATGAAAAATCCTATTTGTAAATAATACTAAAAGTATGTGGAGAGCCAAGCAGAAAATCCATTGTTTAATTTTAAAATAAAGCTAGAATTTAAAGAAAGATAAACCAAAAAAGTTTACACTTACATTTTATTTGGCATTCCCATTCATGTAATATTTGCCCAGTGATAACATTTATGAGTTAAACTGTATTCCAATATTAGTGAAAGAATGTATTTTTTTTTTGTCTTGCAGAAGAAACACTCAAAGGTCAGCAACTATAACTCAAGGTCAAAACTTCTCCTGACTCTTGTTTTCTTCACACAGGAGCTGGTTTAAAACACTGCTCTGTTTGAGAGCTTTTAGATTAGATATATCTTCACCTACAACAGGGATATCTTCACTTTGATCCTCAGTTGCCAGATCTTCACTGTCTGACAGCGTGCACAGGAGTGTATCATTCTCATAGGTAGGAAAATAATACCTGAAAGCAACAAGGCATAATTACTAGATAGTCATGTATTTTGTTTGAAAGAGGCAGAGCATATTTTACGAAATCAGATTTTAAAAAAGGAAAAATGAGAAAGTCTGGTTGTCTGGAATGAAAGTAAACAGCACACCCGAAAAATCAACTGGCGTGTACTCATCTTAGAAGAGTAATGCAGAAGAGCTGGCAACAGACAAGTCTTTCCCCCTATTTCTTCACCTGTTTGTTGTCACAACTAAGGCCACAGATCCAGATTTGTCCCACAACGTATGCTGAACTGAGATGTCTGAATGAGAACATAGGTGCTTTACTATCTGTGGCATTATCACCCAGACCTATTCAGCCTACTTACAATCTGAATCAGTGTTATGCTACACTCTCTATTTGCTATGGAGAAAACTAAGAGTAAACAACCAACTTGTTTGGATGCCTAAAGTTAGGCAGACATTATGCATATATGTGTATTAGACATGCAAAATGAGGTGTTTGGTTTGTTTCTAGGACTATATGCCCAGAGATATGCTATAGGCTATATCTTTACTAGCAAGGAAATACATGCCAGATGCTCATCCCAGGCATGGTCTGCCTCTGTGTAGAGAGCTAACGGCTGGAAGAATCTTGTGCCTACAAGTGGGGCATTCAAGATGTCACTTTGGTGCACAATTTTGCAACAACAAACTTCTCTAGCATACTGACTTGACAGTGCAGACACTATTTATGGTGATAGTACCTCCTGGACGCAACTAGAAGAGCAGTATCACATGTTCATTTTAGCTTCAGACAGAACAAGGATTTATAATTCTGAGTAGTTTTGAGACCACTTATTATTTCACCTGGGCCAGTAGAGCTGGGGAGCTCGGGGCACTGTTGCACTGGCAAACCCCAGAAGTTTCAACTTACTGTTTTACAGACATTATCAAATAACAGTATAAATGCTGGAAGAAACACGTGTGCCCTTACTGTGGTTGATCCCATGTAGACCTGGGTGGCAGGAATGTAATGTGTTTGGTCTCTTCCATATGACTTATCAATCCTCCTTTAGACTGAAATTTCTCCTGGCAGTTGTAACAACGACAATGATGGATTTCTCTTCTGATGAAGTTCACTAGCTTTACTTGCTGATAAAAGTTCAGACCTGTGAGAGATGGTAACGAACAAGCACTTGAGGAACATGACACTTAATTTACAAATGCTTTCTTGGATTAAGCATAAAGATCGATAACGGTTTACTGAAGACCAGCACTGCCTGAATGCTGTAACTTAGCAAATTAGCTGAACAAATGCTTTTTCCCAGCTGCAGGGGAGCTAGCCCTTCTTTTAATGTAAAATTGCAAACACCCTGCTTCCTCTCAGTCTACAGGAGAAAGCAAACATTGGCCAAACACAGCTTTGAGTGCAGCCTTCTACCTTGCAAGCAAGTATTAACAGGAACAACAACAACAATAATGATAATTAGTATTATTCTTCCAGGGCTCTAGCAGCTAGACCTGGGACTTACAGAGTGGGTATTTGTAGAAGGTACTGTGCAAAAGAATGCAATGGTTTTAAAGAAAATATCACACATCCTTGGCACTAACAACAGTTCCAGAAAATAAAGTGTTCTTGGTCCTCTTTTGCAAGCTGACAGAAACAGTTTCCATAATGGAAAAGTTAAATGTCCAAACAAAAATCAAACTGATACAGTTGTTTTCCACTATTCTTATGATGTGGTTTTCTCCACACTAGTAGCAAATGCTGACAATTACAGCTTCTCTTACTCACCATGCTCTGACTTTATTTTGGGAAAGTCAAATTCATGTGACTTCTGGAGGAAAAAAAAAAGGAAAGAATAAAACTTCTTATTTCCACTGCTTCTACTATTCCAAGTTAAAAACAGCTCAGCTTTTCATAGACTGACAGAGACATATGCATATAGACATGCAAACACTAATACATAAAACAAACGACCAAAAGTTTTGTTTTATAAGAAACTTTCATATTCTGTTAAACTGCAACACTCCTGTTAAATAGTTTATTAAAACTGAAACACAGATGCTAACCATCAAATATATTAAATCATCAAATCATTGTAATATTAAAGATGCTACCTCTTTATTGTCTGTACCAGTCTGTACACTCACAAGTAATAGCTAGTCATACTCTCAATGTAAAACTTGACTCCTCTGCATATTTTAGAGAACAGATGCTGGAGATGCATGCAGTACTTTAGTTCTGCACTAAAGAGGGCATTCTAATGCAGCAGCTGATCTGATCTTAACAAAGATGCTACAATCATACTTTTTAATTTCAAAGTGATGGAAGAACTGCCATTTAAAACAAGTCTTACCTGCATGTGAAGATACAATTTTTCTGTGGTGTCTGCTTGTTGTTCACAGAACAGGCAAACTGCACACACAGGATGCTCTTCCCAGTCAGACCAGTCTCTTATGATTAAGAGTCAAAAAGATTCATTTAATTGTGGAAAAAAGAGACATTTTGTGAAAGGGCACTTTAGATTCTGCATTCACAGCACTAGAACTAAATCCAGAGAAACTGAGTAATTTAAAGGGGTGGAAGAGACAGTGTGGATTTATAGCTGGATACATGATTAAAATCTGGTTTATAGTCTAAAAAACCTACAAAGTCAAGAGTAACTAAGACGTTACTGTTTAATTCCCGTGCAGACAGGCAGTAAGTCTGACTTGAATTTGCCTGCAATGCACTAACTTGAATTTCTATCCAGTTTGGCAACTCATCAAATACTGTGTTCAGTGTTTATTTTTATAAGGTCTTTTGAAATTCTTATACCTTTCTAATCTTTCAATACACCAGCCAAAGACATAATCATCAGGCAGAGTTCACTCTAAGAGTTATTTACTTATCAAATATTATTTCTGAAAGAGACATTAATTTGTGCTATGTTTAGACATGCACACAAAGAATACTTTACCAACACATCTATTTAGAACTCCAATACTGCTGAGAGATAGAAATATTATTGCAACCACGTATAATCAAGTAAAATTAAGCTCAAGTCACAGACAGAACCAGGAAGGTCAGGGGCCCTGATACCCACAAATTACTTCCTGCTTATTCAATTCTCTATGGCCAAGGAAGCCACTTCTGCAGTGATTTGAGGGCCTGGACCACAGAAGAATGCAGAGTAGAGGTGGATGTTGCCCTAAATGACCACTGTTCAGAAGTTTCCTTTGAAATGCTGTTATCAGACTTTTTCATACCACTTCTTTCTCACGCTGGCATTTTTGATGCTTACTCTTGATTTTTAAATTTGAGCAAAACCCGTTCAACCGGGTCCTTTTAGTATAAAAGTAAAAAAAAAAACCCATTTTGCCTACATCATTACAAACCCCAAAGGCTGTTGTTTGAGCTATATGCAAACAAAAAATAGGCTTGTGGTTGAAATATGAAATTTACAGCCCTCGTTGTGGAGAAGTTTCTTTGATGAGAACAATTTGGAGTTGATTTGATTGGCTTAAATGAATTTTAACTGTGTACTAACTATGCACAGCATTTTCCCTGTAACTACTTTCAATAATAATGGTCTTGCAAGTCTTTATAATGGGTACATAAGTAACTCTTACTCTTCTACGTTATATAGTAATTCCCGGTCATCCTCTGACTGCACTTCCTCCCAGGACTTTCCAAATTCCTGAGGAAAAAAAAAAGAAAAGAAAAAGAAAAAAACCCCATTTCCTGATTCACATCACATTTTAAATATCAACTGAATGAACACCTGGGAAGTCACAGTCAACATCTTATTTTGGATTACTTTGGTATTTCTGTGAGTTAGCGGTAGTCATACAACACTGCCTTAGTAATAATTTTTTAAAAAACAATTTGTTTTGGCTTCTAATGGGAAATTCCCCACCCTACACCTGGAAAGAAGATGATTTGGCACAGAGCTCTCAAGAAGAGGATCCAAGCTCTGTGTAAAACTAGCCTGTTGCAACACTACCAAGATGTCCCCAAAGTGGGTATGTTATCACTGTCTCGAGTTTGCCATCACGCTTGCTCAATCCAATCTGCCTACCTTGCTCTTCATGCAGCACATGCTGCTTAAACAATGCAGCTATCACACCTGAGACTTTAGCTGGCACAGCTACACCAGTCAGCGCCTGTACCTTGTACAAGGTCATGTCAGTAAAAACACATGGTGTAAACTCAGCTAGAGAGTACTCCAGAAGGGCAGTATGAGCCAGGGCATAGATCTCTGAGCTAGATTCCAGTTTCTCTTCCATCCTCTTGTCAGATGTGAACATAAGCACAACTATTCACAGTGTTCTACTCTTCCTTTTACTTTTTGTGTTGTTTATTTATATCTTAAAGACCTTCAGCACAAAGTATATCACAAAACATTTGTGCAGCGTTCAGCACAATGGCAAGCACTCTCAGCATGACTGCGATATAAATAACAGGCAATAAAAAGCTGGAGCACTCTACTGAAATACCAGCAGTGATCTTTAGCTAGTGTTGTTCTTTCCTCTGATTCTTCCTGCCTTTAAAAATAAACCAGAGCAAACTAACCAATAATCAAAATAGTATTTTTGAACTCATATTTTTGATGGCTGTGAAGGATTCACAAAGATCATAATTGATGATCTCTCCATTACAAAAAAGAAAAGGCAGCTAATAAAAAGATCATTCTTTCATTTATTTCGTTCAAATATTACCTCTGATAAATATATTTAATAACATCCTTAGTAACAAGTGTTATTATTGCCTTTATAGTTGTTTGGAAAAAGAAGGAAAAGATATCCACCATTTAACAATTTAATGAGAATTTTCAAAGCTGTTAGTGTCTATCAGGTAAATGATAAACAAATGTCTCTAGACAGCTCTAAACATAATGTCATCATATATTATAGAATGAAAATTCAGTAATTAATTCAGTGATGCTACATGGTAGTGAGTAAACTCTCTGAGACTCATTAATGTCACCATTACTGTGAGATAACGTGAAGCCATTAACACCTCTCACCACATGTTCTCCCAGCTGCACACTAGTTTCCTATGGCTGTTAACGTTAACACCTTAATGAGAGGATAGTGGCTCACAACCACTGCAAAATGAAGATGAATACTCACAATTTTTCCCCTTACCAGCCTGAAGTATATGTGCACAAAAGAGAATCTACAAAACAGCAGCCAATACTAAGCTTCACCTTTTAATTAAAGGTGAAAAGGGAAAACCACGCGCAAGCTTTGTTATTGTTGCTGTTTCTTTATGGTGTTTCTGTGAAGAAGGCGGAGAAAGATCTTGTAAGAGGTCTCTGTTTCTCTCATCTATTTATATTCAGAGGAGAAAAAAAAAAGGGAAAAGGAAAAAGCTAATCAGGTCTGGTATCACTGCAAAATTGCATGGTGAATGGATAACTAGGGACACTGTGATGAACATGCCAAGAGACTGAAGCTGAGGAATTGGGTGGGAAAGAGTTCTTCGAAACATTCTTAAAGTTCTTTCAGGTTTTATAATTTTTCTTTTTTTAAAAACACTTTTTCAATTCTACATCTTGATGGGCATCTGGGACCAAGGGTGCCTTTGTTAAGTATTCACCTTTCCTTGCTCTTTCATCCGAGATGCAAGAGCTCCCAGCAATCATCTCTAGAGATTCACAAGAAATTCTTGACAAAACCAGAGAAAAAAATAGACTTGACATTTTTAATAGTTCAAACAGTAGAAAATGCATAATTAAAAAAACTGCAGGCCTTGCTATATATCTGAGGAAAACCAACTTTTTTAAAAAAATTACTTCCTGTGTATCTCCCAGAGAGGAGGTTCCTACAGAAAAGTGGGGAGAGCATGCAAACGTGTGTGGTTTGATTTCCTCTTCCAAAATGAAGTCTAAATGCACAGAGATTAATTGACTCACAGGCAATTTATCTTCTCAACTTGAGCACAGTTTTAAGGGTTCTACAGGGAGAAGGTCTGTGTGCTTCACTGACGCAACATACCTCAACTTGAGAAGAAGTGCTGAGATGGGAGAAACTAGAAACAGCAGCTGGTATCTCAAGCAGTTTTCCCAAAAGAGCAGTTACTGAACTACATGCAAATGTAGTTCCAGGCCTGTGGAGCTCAGAAACTCCAAACAGATGCTGCTTTCCCCTGCAAATTTCCTCTCGCCCTTCTTCTCATCTGCCTTACTGCCATCATCTGAATTATTTTATATTCCTGCAGAACTCGAGATGCTTTATCAGATAGAAGAGATTTGGTCTTACCAAACCACTAGTTAATAGACATTGGATGAATTTTAATATGAAGCGTTCCCCGACTTGGCAGATTTTATTAAGTCTTGAGCTATCACCAACTGATAAAGGATTTTCCTTCACTATTTTACAAAATATACACTGCGTAAGTCAAAACAGGCTAAATATAAATAGTAACCCCAATAACAAAACATTCTTCCCCTGGCTCCCAACAGATAATAATGATGATTTAGGGCTTGGCAATAAGGAGAAAACATCTTTCTATCTTTGAGGAAAAGGGAAGGCTTTATGAAACAAGTTTTCTAGTAAGTAACAGGTATCATTTTCAGCTCTCTATCTTAGTCATAAGCACATTCATTATAATGATGTTACATTACTATAGGTATATGCCATTAGTCAATTTGAAAATAAACATCTGTGCTTCCTACAATGGATACTCTATACTTAAAGTGCTGCTGGTAACAATCAGGTGAACACAGAAGGAAAGGCCCTGTCAGTCTGGGTCCACCTCAGTTCCCTGGGCTGGGAATAAGAGAGTTTTAATACTGCTTTCTGTTCTTTTATGGCCTCCAGCAGGCACCACAGACTACAAAGTTCTTCCCTCTCCATTTTCACTTGGCTCTTTGTGCCAGGTGAGTCATGGGGGCCACAATCTAACACAGGCACAGAAACAAGAAAATCAGCTAGGAAGAGGTTTTTTTGAGAAAAGAAAAATAAGGTAACCTACATATGTATCTTGGATGCATTGTTGCTCAGTTCTTCACCCTTTATTATCAGTTGGTCTTTTTCAATTTATACTTTGAGCCTTTCCGAATAGGATTGGTATCATCTTCCACACTTACACAATACTGAGAAAAGACCTCCAAATCCACTGGGGAAGTGACCCCACTGCCTTTCAAGTGATTTGCATAATTGCAGAACTCCCACTCTAATTCAGTATAACTATCTAATAATAAACTTTTGATACTTGCTTATGAAAGAAATCTATTATACATGCACGTGACAATAAAAGCTTCCACTCCTACTAAAGAGCACATGCAATGCTCTTATCTTAACACTAACCTGTGAGCAACAGAACATGTCAGGGGCAGACAAATCAAAGCAGCTCGTAGGTCATGACAGAAGTCATAGAAAGTCGCAGAACACAAAAGGAATTTGCACTTATATTACTTATTGCTATGCCAAATAGGAAATTTAGAGGATTTAGAGGAATTACCAACACACAGACATAAAATGTAACTTACGTTATGAAAACAGATTCTTACAACTGCACTAAGAACTCAAGTGAAGCCAAAAGCAGAATGGAGGGAAAGGAAGGCGGCAGGCAAGCCTACTGCTTTAAATGAAATCAATGGGAGCTTTGCCATCAGCTTAAAAACACCAGTAAGAACTGGCCAGAAGATCATGAGGCAATTCAGCAGACATTCTCAGGACATCTGAACAAAAAGCCCTTAAAGCCTCTCAGTACAAAAGCCACAAAATAAAGGAAACTGCCAGTTCCAGCTTAATAAGACTATTTTACGCAGGGCTTGGTGAAGATAATATATAATGTAAAATTATAAAAAAAGGACAATAATGTCTGTAAGATGCTTGTACTAAAGAACTATCCAATTAAGTAGCTTAAGATCCAG
This sequence comes from Himantopus leucocephalus, assembly GCA_003993805.1. Lineage (NCBI taxonomy): Eukaryota > Metazoa > Chordata > Aves > Charadriiformes > Recurvirostridae > Himantopus > Himantopus leucocephalus. The sequence continues at coordinate 32,076,619 of RSEF01000001.1, forward strand.
TTGCTGATAGAAAAGCTTTATGGTGTGCATCCTAAAAGTAAGGTGGATAAGACTGTAATAATATTGATGTTTATCATTAGAGACCTACTTAGTGTCATACTCTCTTTATGATGAAAAGAAACTTGATCAAACTGACATACGAAGATCTTTATTACATTCTGAAAGTTCAAGCTTTTCTGTGAAAACATAAAAATTAGATAAATTGTACACCTACATCGTTAGGTCAAGATGAGTTGAGTAGTAAATTTTGAAACAGTACATCTATCATTTCAGATAAGATATCTAATCCATGTCTGTGTCTGTGAAATTGTATAATTCCCCTGGACATTTACAGCAATGCAAAGCACAGATCTTTAAGGCTCATTGATAAGTCAATAAAGCTTGATAATACACTTTAAAAAAAATCCTTTAGTAAATTGTGAGATGCTGGGGGAGAGGAAGCAAAATTTCTACATCAAGTCATTACAGAAAGCAGACCTTGCATAACATCTAGAATTCATTGAATATAGAATTCTTTTTTTCAATCTGAGTCTATCACATTAATATAATCTACTGTAGAATACATATGTGCAGTAGAGAATAATGTTTTTTCTCCTTACATGTAAAGGCCAATCTACTGAACCCTTGGTGAACAAATTAAAGTTCTTCTCCTTACATGTAAAGGCCAATCTACTGAACCTTTGGTGAACAAATTAAAGTTCTTCCCTTTAATCTTCTTCTCCTTTGTGCAAAAATAAAGGCTTTACCAAAGGCTATTTTGAAAGCAAATACTTTGTACTACATAGGAACTATCTGCAAGTCACTCTGCAAAGTCCTGCCGAGAATACTAGCAATAATTAAAGAGGACCAAGGCCCTGACTTGAGCACTGTCCTGTGATTGGTCCTATCCTGACATGGTTCAGGAAGTGTACAGGCCACAGATCATTCTCAGTAGACAGCATGGATAAGGCCATCAGTTTTGGAGCTACTGGAGAGAGTGGGAAAAGAGGTTAGATATACGAATATTTAGTCTTGCTGTTATATTTACTTTCGCATATTCTGTTTATTAACATGACACAGCCACTGTGTCTGCACTGATGTTATGACCTCCCTGCATGTCTCTAAAATGTCTCTCTGAAGGAGTATCACATGGTTCTCTGTGCTTCTGGGCAGTCATCTAGCTCAGTTTTGTGATCAAAGATGGGACAGATTCAAATCTGAACAATGAATGCAAATTAGACACAGAAGGTAATTTAAAGAGGATGCCAAGTTCTGAAAACATTCGATTACCTACAGGACTAGCAAAGAAGAACGAAACTATTAAAAACACTTAAAACAATTACAATGTTAAATTTAAGTCTGTTAACTTGCAAGAAAGAAGGGAATGCTCAGTTCTGTTGAGGGGCTGAGAACATCTACCCTGCAGAGCTTCACAACTTTTTCCCCACTGTGCAGTATGTATAGGTCAGTTTTTAAAGCAGTGATATTTGAATATCTAGAAAATAAAATACAGGCCTCAGATCATTGATCTTTGGAAGGAAAGTATACGGGATCATAGAGGGAATTCACTCCATTGTGGGTAGAAGGGACTTGGCAGAGCATTAAACATACAACTTTTTGTTCTTAGTATTGGAGTAAAACGCAGAGAGAGAAATTAAAGGGAAGGAGTAGGTAAACCAGTCAAAGATGCCTATTTATAACCTGGATATTAACACACGTATTAACACTAGCACAAAGACTAGTTCAGGTGAAATATAGTTATTGCTGGGACAGAATGTTGCAGCTTTTGAAGCAGCTCCTATATTCATGAGTTGCAGACAGCAAGTGAAAAATCTGTTACACACATGCATATACACTCTCAAAGGTCCGTGTACTGATTAGAGATAAAAAATATTAATACCTAGCAACACACACCTACCTGGAGGCTAAAAACAAACACTTACTTTTTCTTTCATCTATGTATCTTTCATTTTCCTCCTCTTTGCATTTAATTTATACTCTGAAGAGCACTTCCAGCTTAAGGTTTGTAGAAAACAAGCTCAAAGCCAATAGCATTCAAGTTAGACCTCCATTTACTTCATTACTCTATTTCATTTTCCCTTCTGGTTATTAAAGCAGAGACTGAGCACTAATGACATGATGATTAGCATCTCTTCAAGCTGCATTATTGCATCTCTCAAAATCAATTCTCAACAACAGATGTTTACTATCCCTTAGTTTAACAATTATCCAGAATATCATACCATAAATAAGCATATTTCGTAAGAGTCCTTCACTTGGTTTTTGACCTTTGTTCTAATTGCTGGTTTGGAATTACTCACTTTTAACAAGATATTCTCTATATTTCTTTAGTCAATTTGCTAATAATTCATAGAACCACTTACCAAATAATTAATGATATAAAATCTGTCATATTCTTTGTTTTTGGCATTGATTCTGCGATGCTGCTTCTTTCTCATGTGATCTTTAAGTGTGTTTTTGTCTCTGAAGACTTTTTCACAGTATAAACACTGCAAACTAAGATAAAAAGGTAAGCAGGTCAACACATGAAAACAAGAATAGTACAAGATAATATCCTTAAATAAGCTGGAGATATATACAGTAAGATTGATCCTAAGCATATGTGAGCAAGCTAAATGAAAAATAAAGTTTATTTGGAAAAAACAAAAAAGTACAAGATAATCTTAGATCAGATTAGTCAATCAAACACAGAGATGGCAAAAATGATATAAAATGAAAATATAGATAATAAAAAAGATTAATGTTTGCCCCACAAGCAAATTAGGAGAAAAGTCTGATTACCCAAAATTCTCCTACCAGGGTATGGGAGGGCTGCTAATTGGTCAATATGTGAACTCTTAACTCAGCATGCACTTATACTGGCATCCAATCCATCAGTAACTGTTTCTTTGTAATTTAAAGTGAAAAAACCCAAACTCTGAATGTGCTACATATCTTTAAAAACAATTTAAATTAGCTAAACAGAAAGTTTTATACTTCTAACTCAACAGAGAGGTGAAATCAAAGTTTGCCAGGGTGATAAATATGTTTTGAAATACTGAGAAATCAAATTTAGTAAATAAATTCATATACACACATACACACACGTGTGTGTATATATAATAATGTATACATACATACATACGTGTATATATATATACATATATAGACATGAATTATTATACATATACACACATAACTTGACAAGGTGAAAACATTCATTAACAAATAAGAATTTTACCAGAGCATGTCTTCCAGGGCAATTCAAACAAAACAGAAGTATACGCACTGTCTTAAATTCTCTATTATAAGTACTATAAAATAATTGTTCTCTCCACTGTAGTATCAACTGACAACTAAAAGTTGAGCCTATAAAGCATTAAATCAAGTCTCTTGACTCAGACAGTGGACTATGAGGACAGTAATCTGCATTTCAGCCTAAATCGGTGATTTTCCCTGAAATGGATGATGGTAATTTTTTTCTGGCAGAAACATAGCAGAGCCCTGGGCTTACAGGAACGTTCTTGTTCAATGGACGTAGGTCTTGAGCCTCTAGTTAGCCGAAGTGCTAAAACATTTTTCTTATAAATGATGGCTTACATGTCCTACCAATATGGAGACAGTTTCTTGGGCCCTTTGAAAAATTATCTCTGCAGGGGGATGAGGAAAAGTGCTAGAAAATAATTTCTCATGAAATAAAAACTTTGTAACTGTGGCATTATATCTTTGTATTGGAGATGCTGGCTAGCAGGAAAAACAATTTGATGGGAGGGAAAAACAACAGCACTTTAATACACAAACTCCACAGATATTAAAAAATTGCGGTGACTGAATTAAAATGATCACCTTTTTTTTTTCTTTACTCACAGATGAAAGCATGCTTGATTGTACAGTCAGAAGGAATTTTAACAGTGTCTGGGTCAGGCGTTTCTGCGATTTCCCCAGGTTTTAAAATATAGATGTTGAAGAAGAAAATTATTTTCTTACTTGAGCATTTGCTGCCAACAGAAACCATTTATATTGTGCCTAGAAGGTATGTACTTACACCCTGAAAATCCTCATACTCCTTCAGCAAAGGTGCATCCAGATTGCTCTCAGCTCTCGTATGTGGAGCAGCAATTCAGGTATCTTTTTGCCATCCAAGAACTGTTGTACTATTGTTGTACTGTTGCTAAAGAAATTTTGAGCTTGCAGCCTCAAAATCGACGTATCATCTTGTTGGTGAATACAGGTCCGATGGCAGAATACATCTATGAATTTTAATATCTGCTTTGCTCCACCTGCTAACAGCAGTGTTTGCTCTACTTGTGAAAGGCATTCCCAGGAACAGTACCTAATGCTTTTCCTCAGCATGCACTATGTAGTCATGCTATTTCCCTGAAACAAGATTTTTCTCCTCTTAATAATATTTTCGAGTACTATTCTACTAGCTGTTGAGTGGCCTTTCATTGCTTTGGAAGCAATTTCAGTGTGTGTATTAACTACAGAGAGGAGGGGCTTTGAGAAACCTCCATTGAAACAAAACCCTCAGGTTCTACTGATAAATAGTAAAGGTGCAATTTATCAGTGAGCAATGTACCTCAGTGCATTAGGCAACACCCATGATAACATAAAAGGCATTCTAAATACATCCTCATTTCTGGAAGAAGTTAACCTGTACCTATTGTGACTGCACATTCTTTGTCAGGCCAAAGACTAAATTAGAGAGCACTGTTGACTTTCCCATCCTTTGAATCTCTCTTTTATTTTTTTTCCAGATGTACAAATCAATGGATCCTAAATTTACTTGGAAGGATACTTACTCTAATATCCATATCCCAATTTTCACAAATCCCAGTGTTCTGTGGCTTTTTATAACTAAACCTAAGATTTAGGCAAATTTATCCTACAGTCTTTGATTAGAGATTGTATTAAAATGTAATAAACTTGTTAAAGCTACAGTTTCACTCTTGAGGAAGTACATTTTCTGCTAGAGCCCAATTTATATTTGTGGCATACTTGATACTGTCCCATTTGTGAAAGCCATAAAGGGCACTTAGATACTTGCAAAGGAAATTCAAAGTGAAGAGTTTCTTGCTCTTTGCTACCCAAGTTCTTCTCCCAAATTCCCTTTTTAACATCTTTAGCCATCTCAGGTTTACATGTTTCTGAGGCAGCATATACATTGGCTTTCCCCTTCTCCTCTGGGATATACTTTATAAGCTTTAGACAAGGGAGAGACCAAACATCCCACATTATCAATATATAGAGAGGCAAACAAAGATTGACATAAGAACTCTGTATTCAGTGATTAAAGAGATGTTCAGCAAGAAGATTGTTATGATGAGAAAGAAGAACATTAACTCTAAAACTTATCAGAAAAAGGGACATGCTATTATTGTTGTCAATGGAAACTGTGCAATGCATAACAACTGAAGCACTGTGCGTGACTGCATTTTTCCAGCAAACACATACTACAAATTCTTATGAATTAGCTTTCAACACGTCAACAAAAAGCCTTCTAAGAGCACTTACGATAAACTTCTCTCTTTGTTTCTTCTTAACTAACCATAAATATTGAGTTAATTTTAACCCAACTTATTTCCAAGGTTAAAAGAAATATGACCTACGTCCATGAAAAAAAACCCCAAATTAAAACCTACTTACTTGTCAAGCTTCTCCTGTAATACAGCCAAAAACTCACAGCAATTCACAATGTTATCTGGCAGCCCGATGTTAAAAGCATGCTCTCTTGCCATATGATTGAGAAGGACAGATCTACAAAAGACATTCAAAAAGAACATTACGTAGTTTAAAAAAAATACAGTTATTAAATTAGTGACTCAAAATATACCAGTTACTCTAAAAATGCATAAAAGCCAACATTAAATAAACAATAATAGTCTAGCCACTCTAGAAAAAAAAGAACACAACTTCATTGAAATCGGAAGTTTTCAATTTCAGCTCTGCTGTACGTTCAGTAACACTTCAACTGCCTAATGTGTGCATGAAATATAACCCTTTAAACAAAAATTACAGTATAGTTTATTTCGACCCTCACTGTTAGCAAGGCTCATTTATTAACTTGAATAATCAAATCACACGTTTCAAACAACCATCTTGAGAAATATTCTAAAAAGCCATTTGTCACTTTTCTCTATGCTGGTTAACAAAGCAGAAATTCTTGGGTGTGATATGCTTTTACAGGAATATTTCTTCACACAGCACTAGCAACACAAAGAGCACTTAGAAATACACGACCAAACCAAATGGACGTTTAACTAAGTTATTTTTCTAATAGAGGTATATCGGTTAACTCCTTAGGGGCCTATGATCTCTACATGCCTCAACTTGGGGACTAAAGAAACATCCAAGTGTTAACCCCTGCTGAACCTTGCTTTTACCACAGTCCAGGCATGATTTTCAAATCACATATTCTGTGAGACCCCAGAGTAAGCAGAGGATGCAGTTCTTGGGGGCTGAATGATTTGAAGTTCACTACACCAGGCAGTAAAGAGAATAGGACACTCACACAACATTGGAATGACCTGCAGGGACACGATCCTAGGTTCTTCTACCTCTCCAGAGTACCAGAACTACCCATGCAAAGAGACACTCAGGGATAAGACTCAGTCTCTCCAGCTGAAATGCATGTACTGTGTAAAACCAAATTTTCATCAAAGCAAGCACTTGAATGCAATTCCCACTTGCACTTGACTCATGCTGCAAAGCACTCCATTCTCACTTTAATTTTCCTCCCCTCTTTTTCATTCAATCTTCAAATTGACACTTGTTTGGTGAGATTTCAACAGGAAAAAGTGTAACTGGATAGAAATATTTTTTTAACAGCTCATACTGGCTTAAACAGCTCTCCTGGCCACTGAAACAAACGCCGAAAAACTGTTTCTCTTTAAAATGGTTCAGCTCCCAATTCCTGCTTACTGTATAGTATAAAAAGTTGTACTGGAATAATTAAAGGATTGAGAAGTGGGAGGGGGTCTATTTAAGATGGCATTGCAGTTGAAAGAAATAATTAAACTACACCTTAAAATGAATTCTATCTTCTGAGACCTACCATTAGGCACTAACTTGTTCGATGACTTTAAAACCATAAACAAAGATGCTGAGCAGATAGAAAAAAATAAAACTAAAGTGAACAAGTCAATAAACATACCTGTTTCCCGTGAATTCTTGATCACAGAACATACACATACTACGAAAACTTGTGTCGTATCTCTCTCGCTGTTGCTGTTCTAGAATTTCTCTCTGTGAAAAGAAACAGATACAGTTATTCAGATAAAAAATAACATTCAGTCCATCACATAAGCTTATTATACCTCTTTATCCTTACTGCTAACAATCAACATAGAAAACTAAAATGTGCTGCTGACACAAACCAGAAGTTAGTAATTTTTTGAGGGTGGATTCTCACAAAAATTACAAGTTTTTTCAAAGGCAATATGTGCTCCAGTCAAGTTCCATTAAAATTCTCCTAGTATTACACAAGGTGCATGGAAAGAAATACAATCCACAGTGAGATTTTACACAGCTATTTAAATGGTTCTGTATATAACATATCAGTTTATTGTTTCTACATAGGTTTAGATTTACCTCTGGTATCAGTGAGCAAGTTTATGGGTAACCACATAATGTCCAGTGGCATGATAAACTCAATTTTACACGTCTTAATGCAAGCAATCTAGAAGACTTTTTCATAATACGGGACCGATGACAAGAGCCCTGGTGGTTACTGCAAGGAGCTATGTCACATAATAAACTCAGGGAAAAGGACAAGCTGATTGCCTTTACAACTGGTCCTGTTTAATGTAGAGCAACAGGCTAGGCCAGACACTTTACAACACTTGACCATAATTTTCCTAACAACAACAAAATCACGCAGCAGGCGATTTTCTCTGGTGCTGTAACAGCAGCAGTGTAGTTATCACAGAATAGTTTGGGTGGGAAGGGACCTTTAAAGGTCATCTAGTCCAACCCCCCTGTAATAAGTACAGACATCTTGAAGTAGATGAGGTTGCTCAGAGCCCCGTCCAACCTGACCTTGAATGTTTCCAGGGATGGGGCATCTATCACCTCTCTGGGCAACCTGTGCCAGTGTTTCACCAAGCTTACTGTAAAAAATGTCTTCCTTATATCTAGTCTGAATCTAACCTCTTTTAGTTTAAAGCCATTACCCCTTGTCCTATCGCAACAGGCCCTGCTAAAATGTTTGTACTCAATAAGGTCTCCCCGGAGCCTTCTCTTTCCAGGCTGAACAGTCCCAACTCTCTCAGCCCTTTCCTCACAGCAGAGGCGCTCCATCAATTTTGTGGCCCTCCTCTGGACCCACTCCAACAGGTGCATGTCCTTCTTATGCTGAGGGCTCCAGAGCTGGATGCAGTATGCCAAGTGGGGTCTCACCAGAGCGGAGTAGAGGGGCAGAATCACCTCCCTTCACCTGCTGGCCACCCTTCTTATGCCCAGGGTATGGTTGGCTTTCCGGGATGCGAGTGCACGTTATTGGCTCATGTCCAGCTTTTCATCCCCCAGTACCCTCAAGTCCTTCTCAGCAGGGCTGCTTTCAATCTCTTCATCCCCAAGCCTGTATTGATACCAGAGGGTCGCCCTGACCCAGGTGCAGGACCTTGCACTTGGTCTTCTTGAACCTCATGAGGTTTGCATGGGCCCACTTCTTGAGCTTGTCCAGGTCCCTCTGAATGGCATCCTGTCCCTCATGCGTGTGAACCGCACCACTCAGCTTGGTGTTGTCCACAAAATTGCTGAGGCTGCCCTCGATACCACTGTCTATGGCATTAATGAAGATATTGAACAGTACTGGTCCCATTACAGACCCTTGAGGGACACCCTTGTCACCAATCCCCGTCTGGACATTGAGCTGTCAACCACTACCCTCTGGATGCGACCAACCAACCAATTCCTCATCCACCAAACAGTCCACCCATCAAATCCATACCTCTCCAATTTACAGATGTTGTGGGGGACTGTGTCAAAAGCCTTACAGAAGTCCAGATAGATGACATCCATAGCTCTTCCTTGTCCACTAATGCAGTCACTCTATCATAGAAGGCCACCAGGTTGGTCAGGCAGGACTTGCCCTTGGTGAAGCCATGCTGGCTGTCTCGAATCACCTCCCTGTCCACCATATGCCTTAGCATAGTTTCTAGGAGGATCTGTTCCATGATCTTCCCAGGCACAGAAGTGAAGCTGACAGGTTAGTAGTTCCCAAGATCCTCCTTTCTCCCTATTTTAAAAATTGGTGCAATGTTTCCTTGTTTCCCGTCACTGGGGGCTTCACCTGACTGCCATGACTTTTCAGAGATCATGGAGAGTGGCTTGGCAAATACATCAGCCACTTCCCTCAGGACTCTGGGATGCATCTCGTCAGGTTCCACAGACTTCTGTATGTTCAGGTTCCTTAGGTGGTCCTGCACCTGATCATTTCTTACAGCGGGAGGGACTTTTCTTCCCCAGTCCCTGCCTTGCTGTCCATCCACTTGAGAGATGTGTGAAGAGAGACTGCCAGTGAAGACAGGCAAAGAAGTTGTTAAGTACCTCAGCCTTCTCCACATCCGTCGTTATACTGTGGAGTTACTATACACTTCCGATGGAAAGGCCATAATCATCCCGGACATGTGAGAATGAGTGTTTGGAATAAAAATTACCATACTTTCAGCCTGGCAGTACAAGACCCTGTACTTGTGTTTAAGTACTGATAACTGGTAAAGGACTTATTTTCTGTGCAATGCAGAGGAGCTGCTGCCCGCTTTCTGACATTTGGGATCCTGACTGAATGTCTTAGGGGATTTTCTCAATCTCTTTATCTCCTTAGAGCCTGCAACAGTGGAGCTTTGTGTTTCTCACCTACCTCTTTAGTACCTTTTTTGCGTGGATTAAGGCCCAAACACGCCCACAGTCTACATCTAAATTCACATTCAGCTATGCATTCAGTTGGATAAGTTCCATAGAAGGCAGAAAATAAAGAAAAGAAAAAACAAACGAAAAAAAAAAAAGAAAAAAGAGGAAGGCTTGAGCTATTGTCATTACAGGCTGAAACATGCCCTGCAGCATGCATGGGCTGGTGTGGGCCTACCACACCACATCTCGTTGCCCACTGAGAGGTGTCAGGAGGCTGACGTTGGGCAGATAAATGTGCTGTTGGTTTCTTTACCACAAAAGCAGCATGCTGTGTCCAGCGAGGGGCAGTGGGATGAAAAGGATGCCTGCTGGAGAGAGCAGGAGCTGCATTTGGCCTAGGGCCAGGGGCTGCTGCGGGGGACGAGCGCACTGTGCCTTAGCCCCTTCTAGGGCCCATATTCAACCACACAATTTGGGAGCTCTAGCTGTTGCATATCAGCTAAGAGTCTCTTACCCTGAAAATGCAGATCCTGGGGCTTTTTTGTTTGTTTTTTTGTACTACAAGGTGTACATTTTATGTTGGAGTCATGCTCAGCAGTGCCTACTCAAATTCTGGGCCATATCCGCTCATGTCCTGCTGCGTTATGCAAAACATCAACTAACAGAAATATAAATTCCTGTTTTTGAGGTCTGACTCCAGGAAGAGATAAATGGAGCGTAACACACCTTGTGAGAGCCCTTCAGCGGAGACCCAATTAAGTGAGGATATCTGTCTGCACCACACGGGCAGTGAACATCCCACAGCACGTCAGTAAGAGCCGAGGCTTTCTCTGGTACTCGTAGCTGTCACCTCTCTCCGCTTGGCAGCACGTCTGACCCTGTTTGGCTAACCTTGAATTTGAAGGCGTCTGCGTGTAGTTTATATACTTTGTCACATGCACTAGAAACAATCTAAAAGGAAATCAAAAGATACCATGTACAATTCAAACATTAAGATACCAAGGGTTTAAACACCCCCAAGCTCCCATTAACGATATTCCAACGTAGCTTCCTGATTGTACTCTACCAGGAGAGGAAAAACGTTCTGCAAAACTTGGCTGTGTACCTCCAGATTCCCACTTTATACAAATTGCTTACTGAAGCCCTGGTGAGCTGCTACTCCCAGTTATGCCTGAGGGGGAAGAAGAAGCACACTGTATCCTCCAGACAGATGGTGCTTCTGCTACTCTGCTCTCTCACCCTTCCCGTCTGCCCCTACACCAGCACGCTCGGCAGCTGGGGAGCTTTGACTAACCCAGCACCGCAGCTTTGTCGGTTTACTCAACAGAGTTTAACAAATGCTTTCCAAGGCAGACCCTTCTTTTATCAAATGTTGGCATCATTCATTGCTACAGGGAACTTTCTGAGTCAGCAAGCAAATTTGGTACTTGCACAAGTGAGGAATTAAAAGCACTGGTTCAAGTCAAGTACAGCGAAAGCAAGAGGTCTGCTCTTCTTCCCTACAGACACTCCCAAACACCCTTCTACCTCTGATCCACTGCTGGGACTCTGAAGGGAGAACAGCAATTACAATAACTTGCATAAAACTTTTGAGATTTTTCTGAGTAGAGACTTTCATCTGGTAAAGAAAGTCAAGCTTAAACTGAAGGTATGAGGTAAGAAACGAGTAATTGACTTTAATACCTGCACCAGTTTCCAACCTGTTAGAATAGTTAGAGCTGTTAGTGTTAATTCGTGGTTGATACTATGACAAAAAAAACCAACCCAAAACATTTCAGCCATGAATATCTTCCAAAATTTTTTTAGGATACTGTGTCACATCAAGGTGTCCGAGAATGAGAGGGCAAAGTCACTTGAGGAAAAAGTAAACAGATCACAAAATACACTTATATTAGTTTTCTTTTTCCGTAATGAATAAAAGAATTGAGCACAGACACTCAATCCAAAACACTACAAAAGTAAGTGAATCAAATGCCATAGCTTGCTACCAGGAAAATAGTTTACAATACAGTTTGTTGAATAATTCCTGATGCCCATCTCTTTTTATCTTTTGTGAGATATTCTGACAGCTATTTGTCCTCCATTCTTTCTGCCATATTCCATGATTTGCTAACCGTCCCCCTCCAAAATCCATTACTTTACTGAAGACTGTCAAACTAGGTGAAACAACCATTGACAGAACAGATATCCTCACTGATACAAAGTAGAACCTGAATTACAGAGGCTTTTAGTCTAAACTCTTTGTCCCCACAAGCCACGTGAAGCTTATGAGATCAACCAGACGCCGTCAAGAGTAAGTACTGCTAGATGACAAGTTCTTGGAAACACACTTTTAGACAGAGCCTAGCTCAAATAAGCAGTTGATATGACTGCAGCAGTTAGCAGCCTCCCGTGGAATACCTTTAGGAAAATTCTATAGGGCATAAGTGGTTCATCACCTTCAAACATGGCAAATGGAAACTGGCTATTATTGATCATATTTACATGCAACAAAAATGTAGTTGCTTTGCAGAAGTACTTAATGTATTCAATAAAATCAAATTCAGTTTTAATCCAATTCCCCTTTTTTCTGTCTGGAAAAAACCTCTTCTACAGCTCTTAGTTGTACACATTCTACTATACAGGTGATCTAACATAAAAAAAATCCAACCAAATTACAAAATACTATCTATTCTGTGTTTAAACAAATAAAATGAAAAAACACGGTAAGGATGTGAAATTGTTTATACCAGGATGATAATTTTTAAATACACCAGCACACTAAACTGTTGATACAAAATAAATTTGATCATCTGCATGACAATTTGTAACTGGGAGTCTAGAGAAATGCCCTGCACATTCACAATGCTCAGTTTGAGGTTGTGAGGAGTTCAGACTTTCACCTAGGAGGTGGTAATTTAAAATGTGCCTTTTCCTCTCCTAGGAAGCAATATTTTGGAAGAAATTACCCTTTTTTTTTTTCCAGAAGTGCTTAAGCACTATGCATCAGCAAGAATTCACACTCATAATCAGTAAAAAAGTGAAAAATGCATACTTGCAGCTAGTAAGCACTTTTCCCTAAACAATTACTTCGTCTCTGGTCTATAGTTCAAGAGACATTCAAGACATACAAAATGCTTTCAAAAGGTAAGAGTAAAAACTAACTCCATTGAATGCCAAAAGCTACGGACTCAGAACAGTTCTTTTTATGGCACATTAGACTTCTCTGATATTGTAACTCCTGCTACCCTTCCCTCCAACAGACACTGTATCCCAGGTGCTAAATCGTCTGTCTTTATTGCTGTCAGACCACTGCGTTTACTTTTTTTATCATAAACTTCTTTACTAACAAGGCCCTCATAAATAATTTATGTAGCTATTTAAATGCATGGCTTGGATCACTGACGTAGAACAACCATTCACAACCAGGACTCAGCACAAGCTTTGCTGCTTTTGATTCCAACCTGAGGAAAGAATTGATGGTCAAAATTTTGCCTGTTTTTTTTAACTTCCTCCATCGGTCTAACAAAAATACATTACTTCTTTCTCCAAACTCTGTCTCTTTATAGTCACAGCACTTCTGATATGTAAGAAATTAAGGCAGAAAGTACTTCCCTAGCTTCAAGATAGAGGCACATTAAACTGCAGTTTGGTACAAGATCATGCAGTGACTTTGACTTCAGTGAGACCTGAATTTGTTATTCCTCCATTCAGGAACCCATTTGTGCAGTGGAGGATGGATTCTGCAGTTCCGTCTCTAAAACAGAGCTAACAGCAGTACATGTCTTCTTTTTGTCTTCTTCTGGACCAAAAAAAAAAAATTACTGCCATAAGCCCTGACAAGGCAAAGTCCAAAGTTTCTCATCCAAAGACTTAAGCATAAAAGTAGTCTCAACTTCAAGTATTTCAGTACTGAGCTGGATTGGGGCAAGGTCATATTGTAGTTTGGGGTTCTCACTGACATCTGCCTTGCCAGTTCTGGTCCTTTGCTCTCATCCTTTCTAGGCAAGAGACTAGAAAGACAGTATGTTATACAAATGATCGCTTAAGAAAAGTTCCAATGAAAGCTTTTTATAAATGGGGCTATATTCTCTGCGGAGGTAGTTTGCTTAAAGATCCTTTGAAGAGGAAACTTCATAACTTTCTTCACCAAAAGGATTGCTAAGCATTGGAACAGGCTGCCCAGGGAAGTGGTTGAATCACCGTCCCTGGAAGCATTTAAAAGACGTGTAGATGTGGTGCTTAGGGACATGGTTTAGTGGTGGACTTGTCATGAAGAGTGCACGATCACAGGCCACATTCCTTCCGTTACGATAATGGATCCATTAATACTACTGAAATCAGAGTGTCCACCTGTGAAATAAGGTACTACCAAAGAGACCAATGTAGTTGTGAATTTGGATCTAAATAATATAAGATAGAGACTTCACAATAAGAATATGTATTTTATCAAGCTCTCCTAGGTGATGTCTCAAACACACAGTGTGTATCTTTAGTTGTAGTTTCTTCCAATTTAAATAAGAGTTACACTTCCCTGCTGAGTGCTCACAGAAACTAGCTATTGCTGTAGGCAAAGGAAGCAAGTGAAACAGATTCTGATTTGAAAAAAAAATGGTGCTGACAGATCACAACAAGAAGCTGCTTATACACTTTACTGGCAGTAAAACAAAACAGCACAGTACACTGGGATTGGTGACACTTGAGATGCACTACAGACTCTAAAAACTTGCCAAGCACATTATTTATTTGACAATTGTACACGCCATTAGGATAAACTACTTTTATTATAAGAGTAAGAAAATTACATTTGGTTTTGTGTCTACAGTTTCCGCAAAGATTGGCTGATGAGCTTTAAATTGTGCTTGTAGCTGCTAAATAGGAAAAATATTTATAAAGAATCATGGTATCAGAAGCTTCACATCTCTGTAAAGACCTGCAATTTTATCTGTATATCAATAGCTTGTCTCCTAACTTCTATATTCAGCTTCTCTCCTTACTGATCACCGTATTCAGTTCTCCCACTTCAAACAGTAGTCTCTCGCCTCTTGACTGCAGAAGAAAAAACAACTTACAATTCTGTAATCATTATCATGTACTCACAAATGTTAGCTTATGAAGAATGCCTTTTCTTTAATATTATCAGATGCCTGCTGGAGAAGCCCTTCAGGAAACAGCTTAGCTGTGAGGTGCATGGAAATACAACGAGTAAGTCAGGGTAGGACATCCAGTCTGGAGAACACTCAACACCTTTGAAGCCAGCTGTCACACCATCCAACGCACATGTGTTTACTGACTACTTGGTGCACTTTTCCTTCCCTCTCATCCAGTGAATGTGCAATTCATACATAGTTCAGGAATGTCACAAACTGAGCCCCACTGGGTAGACAGACAGATCAGCATGTCAAAGACTAGTCACTAGGGAATGAAGGACAATGGCATTAGAGACCCACTTTTGGGACAGTGAAGAGAGGAAAGCAATGGGGCAGTGACCTACTCTCATCCAAGAGACGTTGCCTATCTGGAGATGAAACTGAGAGTACTCCACTTCATCTGGTACAGGCTGATCACCCAACTGGGCATTCCTGGCTTTTTACTAGATACTTAGATAAGATGTTACCACAAAACTCTGTGAACAAGAATGAAGTAGGAAAAGGAATGGGTAGTGTCTTCCTGAATTTTTTTGGTTGAGTTCAAGGCATAGGCATAGATCAACATGTTCTGGAGAGGAGTATATAGCTATGGAAACAGTGACAAAATAGGCAGCACTTAAGAATATCGTCATATGGCTGAGGAAACAAAGGCTACCAACGAGCCCACTGACAAAGAAGAGAAAGAGTATCTTAGGACATCAGCTTGTCAGCTAAGTGGGGATACTTTAAACTAGGTTTGAAAG
Organism: Himantopus leucocephalus; assembly: GCA_003993805.1. Lineage (NCBI taxonomy): Eukaryota > Metazoa > Chordata > Aves > Charadriiformes > Recurvirostridae > Himantopus > Himantopus leucocephalus. The sequence goes on from RSEF01000001.1 coordinate 32,092,322, forward strand.
GAGAGCAACAAAAAACCCTGAGAGAAATAAGAGTTGTGACCAAGTGGAAAAACGGGAAGTTGGGAAGAAAACGGTAGTGGTAGGGAGGAAAGGATGTAAGAAGGAAAACAAGATGGACAGTCTGCTGAACCACAGATCCTAGGAAGACTGAATGAGTACAAAGACCAAACTATGACTTATCTGGCATTATAATGAATTGGCAAAAGTCTCAGGATTGTAATATGAGTGTTAAAAAATTATTGTGAAACCTCTGAGGTGCATTCTCCTGACTCTTGTTTTGTATGGCAAGCTGCCTCTTAGGAATAGGGAAAATGTTTTGTTCTGTTGGAAATTATACATATTCAAATCTGACAGAATTTCCCCAAGAGTCATTATGGAATTAAATAAAGCGATTTCTGACGAATAGCAACGCAAGTCTTAAAAATCCCATGGAGGATGGGCAAAGTTCCAGAGTGCTTGAGAAAAGCAATTAAATAGTGAACACAGAGAAAGAAGGACCTATAGAATTTCAGATGTAGGTATTAACATGTTAACATTATAAGCTATACTGTAAGTACTTCAGATGTTGGATTATGTTAAATTAGGCTAGCATCTCGACCCCTTCCAGTGCACAGCTTCAGCTTCTTGAACCTTGTCTCAGCTTAAGCTTGTGGCAAACTGGAGATCATACAAACAGCTCATCCTGGGAAACAGGTACACCTGAGTATTCTAAATATCTCTGTGTCCCTTTTCCAGTTTTGGTGAAGACTCCTCTTCAGGGTCTGTCTACTAGGAGGAACAGTAGTAGCCTCTTCACCTAAAACTACCAGTTCCATGACAGAGCAATAGCTGTAGAATCATAGAATCATAGAATTGTTGAGGTTGGAAGGGACCTTTAAGATCATCTAGTCCAACCATTATCCTAACCTGACAAATACCACTTCTAAACCATGTCCCCAAGTACCTTGTCTACCCTTTTTTTAACCACATCCAGGGATGGCAAATCCACCACCTCCCTGGGCAGCCTATTCCAATGTCAGATAACCCTTTCAGTGAAAAAAAATTTCCTAATATCCAACCTAAACCTTGCCTGGCTCAACTTTAACCCATTTCCTCTCGTCCTATCACTTGTCACTAGGGAGAAGAGGTCAGTCCCCATCTCTCTACAACCCCCTTTCAGGTAGTTGTAGAGAGTGATAAGATCTCCGCTTAGCCTCCTCGTCTCCAGGCTAAACAGCTGTAAACATGACAGCAAGACAAGGCAGCGGTAGGAAGTATGTATTTTCAAAAAATATGTTTGAGATTTTACCTTTTTTAGAACAATCTTAATGATAAGCCCAAGTGGCTCATACTGACACTGCCTCCCCTAGTATCTTGAGTTTTGCTGCCAGGACTTCCCTGTCTGGTCCCAGTGCTTCACAACTATGAATTCTTTGTCAAGACTGTGTTTTTCCAAAAGACCGTATCTGTTTTGTATTACATAGCCTTGTCAGCTATTTCAGCAAGCTGTGCTCTCTAACCTAGTTCAGGCTCATTCCTTGGCCTCTCTCAATACATCACAGTCACCAAAATGTCTCTGCACGACATCCACCTTGGCTAGCTCCCCCACTGCAATACAGCCTGAAATATTCCTAAACTGGAGTTTCAAAACTGCAAAATGAAATGCTTCAGCTAGCACATTTTAAAGGCAACATTTGTCCTTGTTTGGGCTTGCTGTTGGAGACAGCAGTTAGGATTCAAAGGCTGCAGAAAAATCACCAAAGTTGTATAGTTCTGGTCTTTATTCTGCGCAACTCACATGAGCCCATTTGCCAGCTCACTCTTAATTGCTGGACTTGTCTGGAGGTACAAGACTTTGCAAAGCAAAATAACTATTTAACTTGCAAGTCAACACTCAGATTGCAGCAAAAGGAAATGAAAAACTAAACGGACTTTATTGCTGTAACTAAAGCAGTGACTCCATCAGCCCCAACTACAGCTGCAGCCTGATTTCACAAAATCCTTCTGTAAAAATTGAAGATACAATTCTGATATTTAAAACAGTGTTAATAGCAAAGGCTATTTCACACCAAAATAAGAATGCATGCCTCTTTCTAACTTAATTACTCTGTAAGCAAAACCAGCACTTGGGCTGGGCTAAATCCTGCACTCTTTTCTGAATCTATGGAAACGTCTATTTGCAGAGGAGATGAGACAGCTCACCTGCCAACAGATTCTGCACTCCCTTGACACTGGCAGTGGAGAGAAGGCCAGTCGAAATAGGACTGCATAGCACAAAATACCACAAAACCAGAAACAAATGCCCTTTAAAAAAAGAAAAAAGTACAGTCCAATGTGTAGCAGTCAGGAGGTACTATTCCAGTAGACAGTTCTATAGAAACATTAGCTGCGTGCTCAATCACGACCCTCTTTACTTCGTCAAAGCCACAAACAACATGATGTATGCTTGGGAAACCAACATCATTATGACACTGCATGCCCACTTGCAACATTCAAGATGTCTTTCGTAACCTCAAAGGCATTATAGGAAACTGGAAGAGGTACAAAGAAGTGCAACAGTGATGTACAGTGAAGAACCATCAAATAGACACCATTCTTAACCTCGAATCACTAAATCACTGAGGTTGGAAAGGACGTTTTGCAATCAACTAGTCCAACCCCGCTGCTCAAGCAGTGTCACAGAGCTGGTTGTCCAGGACTGTGTACAGTTGTGTTTTGAGTATCTCCACAGATGGAGACTCTACAACCTCTCCAGGAAACCTGTTCCAGTGTTTGACCACCCTCACAGCAAGACTGTTTTCTTGTTTTCAGATGGAATTTCCCAATTTTTAATGTGTGTCCATTGCCTCTTGTCCTGTTAGTGGGCATTAGTGAGGAGAGTCTGGCTCCCTCTTCCTTATTCCTATCAAGTATATATACACATTGATAAGATTCCCCCTGAGCCTTGTCTTCCAGGCTTTACAGTCGCAGCTCTCTCAGCCTTTCCTTGTATGAAGGATGCTCCCGTCCTTTGATGAACTTTGTGACCTTGCGCTGGACTTGCTTAAGTAAGTCTGTATCTTTCTTGTATTGGGGAACCCAGCACTAGACCCAGCACTCCACATGTAGTCTCACTAGTGCTGAGTAGAGGAGAAGAATCACCGCCCTTGACCTGCTGGCAACACTCTTCCCAATGCAGCACAGGATGCTGTTGGCCTTCTTTGTTGTGAGGGTGCACTGCGGCACATGACTAATGAAAGACAAAATGGCAGGGGTGTTGGAGCTAGATGATATTTAAGGTCCCTTGCAACCCAAACCATTCTATGACAATGTGAGGTAGACAAATCAGGAGACAAATCATGAATGGTTTGGATACGATAAAGGATGAATTGTTCACCACCTCTTCTAACACAAAAACCAGCCAGGTGTGAGGTGACAGATTCAAAAGGGCCAAATAGATGGTTCTCTCCCAGCGTGTAGTTAAGCTGTGCAACTCACTGCTGCAGGAACCTGTGGATACTGGAGGTTTGTGTGGGTTCAGAGTTGGAGGTTCATGAAAGAAAAATCTATTGTGTTACTAAACACAGATACAATGTTGCTGAATTAAGAAATTATTGAGCTGCCAATTGCTGGAGACTAGGAGAATATTTTCAGAAAGAATCACCACCAGATCAGAAGAGGGCAAATACCACAGACATTTTGCTGCTGGCAAGGATATGGTACTGATCTAGACAAACCTCTTCACTGATCCTGGATGGCTTTCCTTACGATGAATTGTAGGAGAAGCATGCTAGGCGTGAGCGCATCAGCTGTTTTTGTTTCAGTCCATGCTAATCCAATGGACCTACACAGGAATGAAGACTTCAGCTGAGGCAACTCCCTACTCCATGGGAAATCCTCAGTGGCAGAATCACCACAGCTCTCCTTTGCAGGAGCTGGGATCCTATGGAGAGCTGTGTAAGACTTGTACATGCTCCACAGGTTCTGGGGATTCATTAGTCCTGTGCCTCGAGCTGCAGAACATTCCTTTAGCCAGCAAACTGAAACACCACTCACAGGGCAGTTGAACCAAACGGATTTTGTCTGCCAATCCCAGTTTTCCTGGGGACTAGAATTTGGGTTTTGTAAGCATCTCGTTCATTCTGAATGCTTATGGTTTAAGGTGTCTTTAGTTGCATGTTGTGTATGTACAGACTTGCAATAGAAATGTAAGGTATCACAAGAAACGGCATACCAAAGGGTTAAAAGGCCTGTATTGACGATTCCCGGGACAGAGCTGCCAGCAGTAAACTGAGGAACATATTTATGTCAAGACCAGGAGATTGACAACAAGGCTGCTATGTATCCCACAACATTCATTTTCAAATTAGCCCGATGGGAAAAACAGACTAAAGATGTGTATTTCAAATGAGAAAACAAAGCAAAACAAAAAAAACCCCAGTGGTCAGCAACGTGGACTAAGACTTATGCAAGCTGAAGTCAGCAAGAGCTTAATGTGAAGGACCACCCATTCAGAACTGACAACTCTGAAAAGACATGAGAGGTCTGTCCAAAGTACTAGGTTGTCATCACCAAGCAAGAAGAACCCGAGCGGTTCATGAGGACTGAACAGCTGCCATTTCTTGTCCTTTGCGTCTCACAGAAACAAGACTGGCCAGACCTCCTCCACTCATGCACCGTGGCGCTTGTGATTATGCCAGTGTGAATTAATGAAATCTGGGTAAGAGAGTGTGAATGCACAAAACCAACTGAAGATTTTGTAAATAAGTATCACCTTCCGTTCTCACAGTATCGCACACTGAGTTTTATGTTGCGAACTTCCCTACACATACATGATTACACAAAAGATAGAGTGTCAATGCATTGCAGATTCTTGCAAGATGAAACATTTTTCAGCACACTCAGCCTTTTTCAGTGCTCTGGGCGTATTTTCCACTCGTGTGGAACACTGACATACAACCTGTAAATTTATTCCACGGAAAAATCTATAAACAAGGAGTTTGTGTATGCTTGTGCAGCAGCTAGGGAAATGAGCTTAAAAAAATATAAAAAATCAGAATTTTGCTTTCTAGCAAAAAATGCTTTCACTTTAAAATGCCCACTAAGTTACCATATATTACACTACAGAACTGTTTACCTCAAGAAATGAAACAGTAATTTCTTACCAGTCTCTTTTGCTGAAGCTGTTCTCTAAGTAATCTGTCTTCTGGTAAAACATCACACAGGAGAAAATAATTGTCCTGTTCTTCTGTCAAGAGATTAGGAAGTGTGGGTAAGGAATGGGAAGCTGCAGCTGCTTTGAATATTTCTGGCACATAATTTGCTAAACCTTTGGCATGCGTTAAGAATGTGAGAATGTGGTTTTTAATCCACAAAAGTCAGTTATTTTAATTTCATAATTTAATGAAACATGCTTAAATATTTGTATATACAAATTTATATGACCTTTACATCATTTATATTGCAGTACAAAGACAAAAGTCTTGCATAGGTTTTCCCCACTACCAGCTTTATTCTTTTTTCTGATGGTTCTTCTGGAGACATAAACCAATTTTATTATTTATTTTCATTTATATTGGTCACAGTATAAAGTCAGCATGAAAGAAACATGAAATCACCTTTAATTTTATCATGCATGTGGGATTATCAGTTATTTCCCTAAGTAACTGTCAGTTTTCAGTAGTTATCATCATTTGGTATACCATCCCCTCACCCTGACCCATCACATCACCTTTTACCATCAGATCTTGTTCCATCTGCAGATATGCACCACAACTGTTCAGTAACACACACTGAGACTTGCCTAATTTACATTCCACTTATGTGTTTTACCCAATTTTATGTTTACTGATCTTTTTACTATTTATGTTCATATCCAATTTAATAATAAAACAAATCTTATTCAAATGAATTACCTTAAAATTACTCAGCATGTAACAAAATATAAAACCACTTACAAAAATATTTTGCATTTGAAAGTAAATAATTTATTAATCAAAGTGTTATGTGGTTGGTGAACTGAAGTGACCATTATTAAGTCTTTCACAATTTCAAACTTGCTAGATTTCAACCTTTCCCATCTTTTCACACAAAAGCTTGTGTGAAGACAGACAACCTCCCTGATTTCTGAGCTATCAGATTTGAAAGAGCTAGCCATTAAAATTAAGAAATGGCTAATAATTCTGGCAAGCTCTGGCATTTAGGCACTTGATTTGCAGTTTTCAAACTGAGTGGTAAATGTTAAAATTTCAGAAGCAAAACCATACATATGTAAGTGAAACACAGTTATGGTCTTTAGAGTGATTTTTATGTTTTCTAGGACTATCTTTCTTAAAATTAATTCAAATAATTAAAACAATTTATTTTTATCCATTTTGTACTCAGTTTTCACCTCCCACCCATCTCTGACACTGGCTGCATTCATCTCTTCCTCTCTTGTAAGCTCTCCATGAGGAATTAAAGATACAGGAAAGCCCTAATGTTCTCTTATCTGATTTCAGGTAAACTACATCAGTGGGGGCGGTGGAAAGGGTGAAGTCAGGAAAGACAGCTCACAGTGAAGGTTTCTGCATATTTCTGGAAGGATTGTCACCAATTATTTATGCAGTGGGTACCAAACCTTCCCCAGCCATGATGAGAGCAGCACTGCTTCTCGGCCTTGATTTGCAACAGGCTCAAACTCGGCAGCGCATTTAAGCACGTATTGAAGCACGTGCTGCAACCCTCGGAAAAGGTAAGTTTGTGGTTTTCTGTCCTAGTGTCAGATTACTTCACACTTGACTGATCAAAGCAGCAGTATATGCCAGAAATTATCACATGATCTGGCAAACAGAGAGTAAGCAAGCACCATACTTACCTAACGGAGCTTCTGAATTTGTTCTTATAACACTACAAAAGTCTGTGATGGGCTGTTCTGCAAACCTCTTCTTCCAATACAAGATATATCTTTAAAAATAAGGGGGAGAGGATTAGTGAAAAAGGAAACATCAAAAGAAGTTCAATAAACAGTTGATCGGCTCTTGCTTTTTCCATCCTCCAAAATCCTAAGAGTGCTTTGTGGTTTTTTTTTTTAATTCCTGTCTCAGTTTTTTCTTCCTTTAACCTAGTTTTCCAATTCATTAAATTCATTCAGCTTTATTAAAACCGGGTTTAACTATCCTGTCAAAGTGAAGAACTCAGTATGACATATTTGCATTAAGCTTTACATAAATACTGTAACCTATTCACATCTTCAGACAGAAGTGCCGCTCAGATGTATCTTTACTGCAAAGATATACTACAGAGTACTCTCAAATTCCCAAAATACTGTGCTCTGTGCTCTGCAAAATGCAGGCAGGAATCTGAAACCAGGTAAAAACAGTAACAAAAGGTGAAGTTTTGGCAGGTCTCCTGTGGAGTTACAGTGAAAGCTGTAGCATGGCAGACAACTATAAAGACAGAAAAATGAAGTCCCCAAACACCTGGGGATGGGATAGCAGACAGAATAAGGAAAGCCCTAAACATATCTTGAAGGTTTAACACATCAACTACAGTTGTTTAAAAACATTCTTGTACTGTCATTGTATTATAGTAGCATTAACAGACCCCAACTGTGATTAGGTTCCCACTGAACTAGAAGCTACTGTCTAACCAAGAAGAAATCATTACCTTCAATTATACAATGAAGGGAACCAGGCAGGCCTTGTGCTAATTATTCAGGATCTTACTACAAAAAAAAAAATCTGAAAATACTTGAGTGCATGCTTATCATACTTATGACTCGCGCGTGATATAAACCATGTGAAAGTCGCCAAGGTAAAAGCTAACTATTCAATGACAGCTTCCTATTGACATGTCATCAAATTAGGAAAAGAATCATAAAAAATCAGATATCATTATTACAAGGACATTTCTGAATAGTTGTAGCTTTTAAGACTTACGCAATCTAAAAGTTTACTCGCCACAGCTATCACATCCCATGGTGGTTCATATTACCTCTTTCCCATCTATCTTACTATATAAGGACTTCAACTGCAGCAGCCAAGGAATCAGCACATACTTTTTTCTGCTAACTCTGACATGGAGAGGATTAACCTCCGGTACGGCAGACGGCTAAGCACAGTGAAGCCAGCATGCATGGCTGAAGCTCATTCAGAGGCATCATTAGATGTCAGTAGGCGAGAGGTGAGCGTTTTGTTGTCCTCCTGCCTACTCCACTGTTTATAACGCACAATGAAACAGTCTTGCTGCCACATAAAACAGCAAGTCTTCCAGAATAAGTCATGCTTGAGCTTTTAGGATATAAATGTGCAAATGAAAGGATTTCAAGATGTCATTTAGTCTATTCCCTGCACTGAGATAAATGAACACTGTTCAGACAAACTCACCTAACCATAAGCATCTGTGCCATGAAGCTTACTATTAAGGGATTTCATATCATAAGACTTAACCCAAATAATCGATGAACAAATAAAGCCAATGCCTTGTCATACTTCCAGGGAGAGAGAAAGAGCGATCAGTGTCCATGAGTGATCATGTCCATTCATGCAGTGGAATCTTATACCCCTTATTTCTTCCCCCTGCCCTAATGCCAGCTTATCTTTATTCTTCCAAGTTAAAAAAAACAAAACAACTTCCATTAGCATTGCTTTTCTCTGGATTCTCCACTTCTTGTATTTCTGTCAAGAAATGTATTCCTAAGACTGATAGTAACTCATTGCTAAGTATAAAAAAATACTATGCTTTCACAGTTGCTTCCCCGTATTTTCCACGCTTAAGTTTAACACCTCAGATTATACTTCCATTTTTGAACACAGTATTAGACTATTTTACTGTTATTCAGTACATCAAATAAGAGAAAGCATACTTCAGAGTAACAACTCCATCTTTTCACATCCTGGGGCCACTTTCTGTAAGATTTGGCTACCTTCCAATTGCATTAGCAGCAAAAAGAATCTCAATGGACATTTTCTTGAAAAGGTGATTTTAAAATACATTTCTATTAACACAGAATAATCTCCCAAAGCATACTTAAACTGGCGGTCCATGACTGAGCAGCTCCGATCCCTTTATTCATCTGAAGAAACTAGCATTATCTCCAAAGGACATTGCATTCTTGTTCTGCCTGCTTTCAGCATAAACCCAAACAAAAACAAGCATCAGTCTTCCATTTTAAGCAACGTTAAGCTCATACATCTGAATAAGGATTTATATGGCTTACACTTCTCTTGCTAAATTTCATCTCAATATTTCATTTTATTTGCACCTTGATAGACATAAGTTATTGGCTTTGGCTGAGTAACTAATCACAGAATACCTACCAGAAAACTTGTTTTAGTTGAGAAATTATCCAGCTAACATTTAAACACTGCAACAGAACTATCTATAAACTGGCAGGTACCGTCTAGCCTGCCGCCTGGCCCATACATTGCTGTGTGCGAAAGCAAAATGCCAAGCAAGCGCCTAGTCTCTGAAGTTATAAGCCAGCTGGGGCCATGCCAGCTACTGGAGGAAGTTAAGAGAGAGAAAGCCAAACGTGACCCTGCTGAGATGATCAATGACACAGCTGTAGAAGGAGTCACAGTTGTATGTAGATCACAGTACTGTAAACCATAGTTAAGGATTAAATGTGATTTCTGAGGGGGAAATACTGGAATCCTTAAAATAGGGCAAATAATTCTGATCCCAGAACGTGAAAGATCCTGTACTGAGCAGCTTCTGTGTACAATATACAGCTTTAGGACATTGTACAGTGGTAGAAATAGTCTTGTCCTATATGAATAAAACCCCAAATTGGGAGAGTTGATTGTCTAGAATGTGCTTTATGAAATAAACAGCTTTCTAGTTTGTATGCAGCTTGGTGATTAGTGACAGGACCTGAGAAGTCCCTACAATATGTCCAAGAATGTCTAACACAGGAATTACCCTGTATTCTAATATTGAGTCCCCAGGTTCCAGGAACATCTGGGGACTGTGGAGTGGGAGGGGAACGGGAAAACAACCTTACAACCCAGCAACAAAAAGCTCATCAAAAAAGTAATAAAAATCCTCCCACAACACCCCACAGCTTTTTAAAGCATTTTAAAAAGAAGATCTCTAGCTTTCTGAAGCTTTCTGTAATATCTGCACACATACATGCTCATTTTAAATGATATAACCCTTACCTTCTAAAATCTGCAACCAGTTTCACATCTGCTATGACGAGCTTGTGTTCAATAATCATGTGCTTCAGGAGCTGGTTTTGTTCTGCTAAGAGATAGCATTCTTTGCAGAAAATACAGGGCACATAGGGAGAACTTTCTACAGCAGCAACACCACTTGGACTTTCTGGCAGAGACAGAGGCTCCAAAATACACTCTGTATCTAAAATAAATAAAAAGAATAATTAATTTTGGCTAAGTCAATAAATCTACATCACTTGGAGTACTTTTAGGCAGTACATGTAAAATCTGTTTCGTTGGGTCCCCGTTTTGTTGCATGGATCACTCCAGCGACAAGGTGCTTGGAAGCGAGTTGACTGCATTATTTCCAAGAAGGATGGTGGGAGGTTAGCACAGGACAGTTCTCAAGCATCTGCTCCAACTGAAACTCCCAGCTGACACCAAGTCAATCAGATGCAAGTGCTCTGCTTATTACTAAAGGAAGTTTTATGATGAGAAACCTGGTTTTCTTCTTCTCACTATCTAGTCTACCTGTTGATATGAATGAAGCTACTCTCTTTGCCACATTCCTCATACTATCAGGAAGGCTTTAGACTGTACAGCACAGACTGGTTTGTATGTTGATTTCTCCTAATTATACTTTATTGCAGAATACTTCTATCATTTTCTGACTCTTGAAGGTCTGTATGCATTTGTCTCGCCTTTTTTTTTTTCCCATTAGCATCTCACTTACTGTTCTGTGACAAAGGAAAAGACTTTTCTTGATAAAGATTACTGACACATGGAAGCTTATGCCCACTAAAACGCTTCCTAACTGTACAGATGTTGAGGAGGGGCCAGCCATGCCCCGTGTGGAAAGGTCAATGGGCCGTGTTGGTACTATACTGCACCAGTCAGGCACAGGTTGCTCAAATGACAGCACACAGAGGTGAGTCACCGGCTGATGTTCTCCAGGTTCACTGCTGTTTGTAGTTCAACAAGTGGGTGAATGGCACAGAACTGCAGTAGTATTGCATATAAGTAGACCGACCCAGGGTGTATGTGTGTCCCCACTACTTAAACAGTAGCAGTGTAAATTCATAAGCTCTTCCACTGGTATAAATTAGCATAATTCATTAAGAAGCACTGTGTGACCAACAGATTTCAGCAGCTGTACCCATTAGCCTAACCAAATTCCAGTTGTCTGGAAGTAAACCATGGCATTCATTTTCCAAACAAATCGTATCTCAGTCTTTAGTAAGGTAGCACATCCTATTCCAAGGTGTCTTGGAAGCATAATACCAATTTCAGTATGTATCTTCAATTTTAGCTACATCAACTTTGGATAGCAAAAGGAGAGTAAAAGCAAATAGAAAAAGCTCCCCAATAGTTCCTGCACTTTCAGGATGAAAACTGAAAAGGAAACATCATGGATCTCCTTGACTCTCACAATATGAAGTTAACTTGTGTAGCAGAAGAATAAACTCCATGCCTCCAGATTCCTGCAGTGACATGAACACCTCTGTAAAGAAATGAAATTTCACAGAATGGCTGAGGTTGGAAGGGACCTCTGGAGCTCATCTGGTCCAATCCCCCTGCTCAAGCAGGGCCACCTAAAGCCAGCTGCCCAGGACCATGTCCAGATGGCTTCTGAGTACCTCCAAGGATGGAGACTCCAAAGCCTCTCTGGGTGCAGTGCACAGTGACAAAGGTGTTTCCTGATGTTCAGACAGAACCTCCTGGGGTTTGGTTTCTGAAGATATCTAAAGAATTAAGAAAAAGGCTTTCTCCCAAACGTATTATTTTGTCACACAGGCATTTTAAAATGCGTTGGGTTAAAGGAGGTTTAATTAACAATATTTATCAGACAGAAGGATCAATGTATGACAATTATCAGCCACGAAAATTCACATATATATACTATATATTGGCAAGTACACCAAATCTGATAATNAATTCACATATATATACTATATATTGGCAAGTACACCAAATCTGATAATTTGATAACTTGTCCACACGGAAAATTTGAAAAATAATTTTAAAAATCATAGCCATTTAGCTTTTTTTCCTAGGAAAATAAGCTAATGAAGCAGTGCTCCACCCCATTCTCTGCCAAGACTTTGAAACAACTAAAGAAGGACTACAGTTTCAGAGATGGACGTGGGAAGTTCCTAAAAGTTCTGTGGCAAATTTCGCGTAAAGGTAAAAGAAGAGGCACAGAGAGGGGAATGGGGCTGTGCCATCCATTGCACATGCTGTTCAGCAGCAGCTGGCTGGCCACTGTGGGCATGTACTGCTCCAGAGCAGCCACAGGACTGTGCTGACGGCTGCCCAATGTGGGTGCTGCAAGGGGCAGAGGTTCAGCTGGAGCTACTGGGAGCCACAGGTGGGAACGGGTATAAAACCACAGTAAATATGGCTTCATCAGTTCCATGCTGCTCCTGGAACAACATATCTGCCCCATGCAACTGTTCAGGCTTTATTTATGACATTTGAAAAATAAAACTTCCCGGAAAGGCAGTGACTCGGCTGAAGACTGATGGTCGGGTTACACTGAATTCAGTTTATCCAATAAAACTAAAAAGCATGGAAAGATGGCAGCACACAGAGCACGGCTTTACCTAGAGCAATACAATGGCTGTTGACAATTTAACATTTTTCCTCTTATAGTTTTACCTGCATTTCAGCACATTCCCTTCCCCCAGACATTTCTTTTTTTAAACTGGCATTGTATCAATTGTTCCACTTTTTCCTACT
>RSEF01000001.1:32105257-32124363 GCA_003993805.1 Himantopus leucocephalus
TTTAGCATGAGTACTTGGGAATAGCAATTGTTTGGGCTTGAAAAACAGAGCTGTTAATCTTTAATTGTAGTGGCAAGTTGATGAAAGGGATAAACTGGGGTGAAAATTTTTTTGCTGCCCAAAGAGAGTAGCTAATACTAAATGAGAATAACTTAAATATAGACTACTGTACCAGTGTGGCAACTGCAGAAGCTTATGCAATTTATTTCAAAGGCACTTTAAGGAGGAGGTGAGGGAAAAAAAGAATCCATGAAAATGTCTTTGTACTCATCCGCTGCAAAAAACACTGAACAAGAGAATAAATGCACAGACCTGAACAAAGATGCACAGCCTTTAGCATAGCACTTAATGGACTAACACATAACACAAACATCAAAACAGTACAAATGAAGCTAAGCATATTATTGAATTCTCTGCAAAAGCAGCTAATTTTGATTCTCTATTTGGAGCAGAGTGGCCACAGGTACTGAAGAAAAGCTGTTAGCTAAAGCACAGCTAAGGGCTAACAGGGAAATAAAAACACTCAGATTGAGTTCCCGGACTCCACCAGGACTCCCACATGCAGAGACACTTGAAAATGACGGAAAGGCAGCAAGCTTTTATGTTAAAATCTTCACAATCCTCTCTTAAAAGTTCACAAGAATGACTTCACAGGGTCAGATTAAACATCCGTCTACTGCAAGTGCCCTGGCTGACAGTGGCAAGAAGCAATTACCTAGGGAAGTGTATAAAAATAGGACAAACAAATAGTAATCACACAAATAACATAGTCTTCCAGAAATCTGAGGGTGGAGAGTTTAAGTCACAGGCTATATGAGTACCTCAGTTTAATAGCACTTTGTGGCTTTTTTTTTTTTCTCCACTGCACTGTGTGAAATTGTTGGTCTGTCAACACCTACAAAAACTTGCAGCAACCTTTCACGTTCTCCTGATTCTCTTCATTCCTTGTTATTCTTGTTCAACTGTTGGCTTGTTCTACTCTACCCTTCTTCATGTGCTGGGGTGAGGGGTGGCTTGAAAATGCCCAAGAGTGGAAGAAAATGGATTTCTAAATCAGCACAGTTTTTCCTCAATCCCTTCTCCATTTCTTTTTTATTCCTAGTATTTTGCATGCTTTTAGGACCATTGAATTATCCACTGAATTTTCTTCAGTGATTTCAAAACCTCAGAGAAGTTGTGAATCAAGTGTTAATGTACAAGGCAGTGGACATACTCTTTGTGTTCACTCCCATGTGTGTTACTCTGCATTTGTTAACACTGAACAGCACTTTTTTTGTTCAGTTCACTCAAATACCATGAGATTCTTCTGCAGTGCTTCCGTTGTCCCTCCTGCTTTCCACTTGGGAAAAAAAAACATGTATCAACAGCAAAATTTATCACCTAACTCCCTTCCTATTTGTGTCTGTGGTGAACAGCACAGGACCTAGCTCCCTATGAGAACAGAGCCCTATAAAATCCATCCATTAAGTTTCTGCCAAATCATCCTGTCACCACTGAGTTTTCCTCCTCTGCCTAATGGAAAAACAGCACGACTGTTATGCAAACAGATATCCCAAAGGCTTCACAGAAAGCCCACTGGACTCAGGAACTAAGAAAATCCCTCTCTCATTCACAAAATTGACAGCTGACACCATATTATTCAACCTTTAATAGGACAGATGAAACTGTGGTCTTTTACAGCTAATTCAGAGCTAAAAAATGTAGATCAGTAGCAAGGAGAGACTAGAGGAACATATTATTTGGAAACAAAGACTAAGAAGCATACCCAGTTCTTCAGGGAAAAATAAAATGAATGCTTTGAAGACATTTGACAATGAGATGGTATAGAAAATGATCTGGATTACACAAATTACTTTCAAAACTAGAATAAGCACTATTTTTTGTTATAAGCACCCATAGGACACCTACTGCAATGGAATCCCGATCCCTGCATAGGAACTCTACACAACACTACAACAGTGATAAAAGAAAACACAAAAAAGGCTGCCTTTTACAGAAATTATATGGCTTTACTTTATTTTAAGTGTTGTTATAATATAGACTAGTTAAATCACAGCTAATGAAGCAACAGGCTCAAAATGGATTCATTTTCTGTACTGGAACGTTTTTAGTTTCAAACACAATTGTTCTCAACTCAAAACTTAATGTTTGCACATTAAGTAAATGTTACACCCACACAGTTATAATACAGACTACAGCAGTACAAGCAATGTACTCTACCTGCACAATCACACATGCAATTATCACAAAGCAATATGCCGTGTAATTTTACGGCCAATACAATAGATGTGAGTATCGGAAAAAAAAAAAAAGGAAGGAAAGATTCGGCATTTGAAGGTGAGTTGTGAAAGGCGAAGTTCTCCGAGATGGTTTAGCCAGTGTAACAGCTTGCTGCTACCAAGAAGTGAAGGGATGCCTTGTTATCCTGTCTTTCTCCACCTTATCCTCCACTCCTAACCATCTACTACTGCCCTTCCGCTCGTGTTGGCTCCTAGGCTTGCCAAATCCTTTGATGAGTTGATTCAACTCTTTAACCAGACGGAACTACTCAGTTCTTTCTTTTTGCTCAGTAATGTTGAAAAGGCTCACAGAAGAGTCCACCAAGTGCAAGAGCAAACTAAGGAGTGCACGGCGAGAAGCAGCAAGATGAAACAGGACCTTCCTCTTCTCATCTCAGCTTCCTCCTCTCTTCTCATCTTAACAGCTGTTTCTTGTACTTTTAGCATAATCATGCCTTATAAAGTGTGCAGGGTTCCTTCAAAAGCATTACACACAAAGGAAAAGAAAACACTAAGATTTTTATGAGGAAAGCCTGAGGGACTTGGGTCTTTTTAGTCTAGAGAAAAGAAGACTGAGGGGGGATCTTATCAATGCTTATAAATACTTAAAGGGACAGTACCAGGTGGATGGGAACAGTCTTTTTTCAGTGGTGCCCAGTGATAGAACAAGAGGTAACAGGCACAAACTCAAACATAGGAAGTTCCACCTTAACATGAGGAGGAACTTCTCTACTTTGAGGGTGACAGATCACTGGAACAGGCTGCCCAGGGAGGTTGTGGAGTCTCCCACACTGGAGACATTCAAAACCCGTCTGGAC
Source organism: Himantopus leucocephalus (assembly GCA_003993805.1). NCBI lineage: Eukaryota > Metazoa > Chordata > Aves > Charadriiformes > Recurvirostridae > Himantopus > Himantopus leucocephalus. The sequence goes on from RSEF01000001.1 coordinate 32,108,355, forward strand.
GCCATCCTGTGCAACCTGCTGTAGGTGACCCTGCTCTGGCAGGGGGGTTGGACTAGATGATCTCCAGAGGTCCCTTCCAACCCTGACCATTCCGTGATTTATCACTGTGCTCCCTAGCAATGACACCCAGCACTGGCTTCAGTTCCCAAACCCTACGTGGGCATGTGTAACGCGCTAAATGCAGTAAGAGCTGTTGTGCTTAATTTTTCTTGGTTGCACACCTGAACTATGTACTCTGACTAGAGCTGGGGACAAGTTGAACTGGGGTTCAGATCAACGAAATAACTTTGCTGTTACAACTCCTAACTCACACGGCTTGGCCCTGGGGTGGAACCTGCAGCGATGACCCAAGTGCCAGAGCTCAGGGGGAGGCAGACCCCTCCAGCAGGCAACCAGCAAGCAGAGGGAGGAACTCCCTAAATTAGTCTGCAGGGAATGATGAGGAGAGGGGTACTCGTACCCTTCTTTTTGAAGCTTTGCCACCAGATAAAAAGGAATGAGAGTCACGAGACCAGAAGGAAAGGAGATAATGTAAGTCCAAAGATAAGGGGTTTTAACTAGGGAAGAAGAAATCTAACTCATTTTAAAAAGATTAAGCATTTTGTTATCAGATGAAGAATGCTCTGAAAATTCAAGACTGCATGTAGTCTGAGAAATGAAATGATGAAAGAGGAATTCATACAAAGTGGCTGAAAACACATATTTACAGGCTTCATGTCATTTTTTGCAGTTTAAAGCACAACAATAAGGCTTTAGGTTGAAGATTATATTATGTAAATATAGACATGCAGAGTATATATTTATAAGCCCACTGTTGGTAACACAAGGATAATGAAACAAAATAAGAACATCTGTTGGAATGTTAAGTGTCTTTCTAATTAAATCCAGTAGTTGAATGAATCAATTCATTACCAACAAGTCTGGTTTATTATCTCATTAATACAGCTGGTTAATATTATGAGGAGATTAGCACAAGAACTTGAAATGATCCTAAACCAAAAATGAACGCAACAAAGATACACAAGCAAATAAAGGAGTCTAAACAATGAGTAAAAGACTGAGGTTTTTAGACATGTAAAGAACAAAGGGGAGAAAGAGTGACAGGAAAACAAAAGACACCTAGCAAACCTGGCACTCCACACTAACAGCATAGCAGATGCCGACTGGAAAACAGAAAGGCTGAATACCCTCCCCCATGCTCACACTGATTACATGGCAAAAACATTTAGTTATCAAAATGCCCAAACCCCCAGATATGGTACATTAGGGCACCAAGCTGGATTCCTACAGGTAATTCTGCACAAACCAGCACTACACTTAAAACTCATTGGGAAATGAGTAGTTTTAAAGCTTTGCCTAGTATTCAAGGTTTTTTGAGCTATAATGAAAAAGAGTATTGAGAAGCATGAGCTTGACACTTGAAACACACATGACAGCTTCCCTGTTTTGCAGCCTTGGCACTGCAGCATCTATTTGTTGGCACAGCAGCATTCCCTAATTTGTGGTCATATTCTTGGAAGAGATTTTATACTGATTACAGGATTTTTCCTTTGTTTTCTAGAATATGAAAGATGGATGACTAATGACTCGCCAAATAAACAGTATTCAAAAACAAAACTCAGAATAATGGACAGAAAACACCCTGTCATCATCTTCACCAATACTACATGCAAATATGTTCCTTAGTGAAAGAAGAATCAATGTACATAACAATTTCCTAGATCTACATATTAAAGCACTCCAGTACTTCTATTAAGTTGAATTATCATTGAGCCTGCGTTCATGAGGAATTATTTAGGTATTACTTCTACTTGTTAACACACTATGAATGACATTTAGTTAAAATGTCCATGTGCTCTATGAGACAACACATCCTGTAGCTTCCCCCAAGATCAGTCAGTCTCAACCCTGCCCAGTTTTTCATTGAATGCAAATGAGTACTTCAAAAGAATACTTAATCCTACAGCTAAACCTTGTCAGTTTTACAGAAACCACACATATTCTGTAGCATCCACTGGCTGGGAATATGAGAATTTTAGTCCAGTCAAATGACAGTTTTAAGAAAAGCTGTGAGTTACCAAATCCTAATATCTCAGGACAGAGTTTCTATAGAGCAGGTGTCTGCTGGGAGCTGGAACTAACAGAAATACAACTGTGCTTAATAGCCATATTTAACAGGGCTGCTCTGTCGGGGAGCTTAGGATGTTGCAGTTTCATTAGCATTAACAAGTGTTGCTATGGGTACCGGAGCACAGGCATCAGAATACAAGTGAATAGAAGGAGTGGGAAAGTGATTAATAAAAATGTGAAGTGTTGGAATTTTAATAAAAAAAAAAAAAGCAATGTGCTTGCCAATAAGATCACGTTTAAATAATAGACTACATTACTGCCCAGTTCACCAGCAGGTATATGCCACTGCTTGCCATTTTTCTGCTTGAGCCCAGACAAACCCCTACATCAATAAAAAGAAAGACCAGAGCAAACCCACTGTTCTCACATTGAGAGGGACACACATGCACACACACACACACACACACTAATGAAAGTAACCCTAGTAAGTATTCATAACAATATTTAAGTGCTGATGTTAATGTGCAATTTATAAATATTTAACACATTACAGATTGGTCCTGTGCAAGCTCAGAGCCACCTAATACCTCATTCCTCGGTAGATGGCAAGGACTTACATTAGCGTAACTAAATGTAGGGTTTGATATCTTGGTCAGAAACATGAAACAGTATTTACCTATTTCATAATGAAATTTTGAATAATTTTATTACACCCTTTACAGCTGCTCTGATTTCTTACAACTGTTGTTAAGCGAAACTAGTACCATTTCTGTTTACAGAACACCTAAAGGATGAAATGGTAGCATTGCAGGAGCATCTGTGACATACTCAAAATACAAAGCCAATTCCTACTCTTAGCCATACTAGGAAAACACGTCTTACCCGAATTACTAAACAAATATATGTTTACCCGTTTTTTTCCCCCACCTTCCCTGTCCAAAAGTTGGAATTAAAAAATGCAAAGTAACAGTAATTCCCACAAGTGACAACCCATGTGATGGATTAATAGCAGAACTTCTGCTTTGCTGTTTCTTTAAAAAGTCAAGGCTGTAGTTTGGACTTTACTTACAGCAGGTATTTCTTTGATTTTAGGAACATCTTCAAAATATCTCCCAAGTCCTAACGTATTCACTCTCATCCACTGTTGCCAGTCAGTAAATTCTCACCGATTCCTTTGGAGGTGCCTTAGGATGTACTTGTGTTGCTTCCCTCAGCTTCCCGCAGGANTATTCCCTATAAGCTGCACTGTGACCAGTACGCCGTTTTTCATTACTCCGATGGCCAAAATGCGTTCTTGAGTTTCAGCACGCCGGTCTGCCACACCTGAAGGTGGCTACACCTTCCTTTCTAACCCCACTCTGCCCGCTCCTCCAGGATGCCCTTACCAGAGTCTTCCTCCTCTGAACACCTTTAGCACTCAAATCTCCTCATGGGTGTGACAGGAATCAAGAAACCAAGTTCAGATTAGTTACTTTATGCGATTTTCCATAAAACTTAATTCTTATTTCCTTCTACTCCTCCCTCCGTTCCCTGCCCGCTACCCAAAACCCTGGCAGTACCGAGGTGGCACGCATAGGAGTTACACCACCAGCCATCAGTCCCCCTTCATGTCCCAGCTCTGCCCTTCCAAGAACATTTGTTTATCTTTGCTTTTGTCATACGATCTCCCCAAAGCTTTTCCTTTCCTGAATTTCGGCTTTGGATGCAGCTTTCCTTGCAATCTCCATGGTTAGTTATACAAACATTTATTTCTGCAAACATTTTACTTACGTGAACAATCTTACTCTGTTCAGCGGGTTATTTGACTTGTTATTCACCTCAATGTATTTGCAAGATGAGAACTGTAGATCATAAATACATGGAGGCTGTCTTAAAGAACATCTATAAAGAACTACATCCATCTACTCTTTTTTTTTTTAAATGGAAAAGCAATAAAGCAAATCAAGATGACACTGAAGTGGCACTCAATACTCAGTGGTCTGCCCTGACATTTTCTCTGTATTTAACTGTTTAATTTTAAAAATCGATATTTATGAATCACTTTGGCTTGTATGAATTATTATACTGATCTCCAGAATAGTAGGACACTTCAACAAAAAAGGTATTTTTGAAGTAAACAATACTGACCTTTTCTTGTTTAGTGTGATCGATCACATGACATGGTAGACATGGAGAGCTAAGATCCACGTTATGTACTAAAATCAGGGATTAAGAAGCAATGATTAAACCTTACCCTATTATCTGGAAAGATTAACGAAGTAATTATGTAGCCTGAAACTCAGAAAGTTTAGTTACAAAGAAGAGGAAGAAAATACCCAACACAAGAATTAGAAATGGAAGGACAAAAAGTGATCGTTCAGCTCCTTCTTTTGTACTTTTCACCCAAATCTAATTCATAAAAAACAGTAGCTTTTTTCCGTTTAATTTGCTATTTAATACAAAGGCATATCAAAGGCATCATAATAAAGCATAAACAGTGCTGTTTTAAAGTTGAGGTATAAAGACTAAATTTGTGCTATTTTCAAGTGAAAACTAACTACTTTAAAAAAAAAAAAAAAGTACAATTTTGTGCCAAGATGATCAAGCCCGTCACTTTAAAACTTTTAAAAATAAGCATCGGAAGGTGCCACAAGGAAAGATGTGTATGCAAATTTATTATTTGTCTATGTTACCACTGCCACTGTTCTGCTGACTCCTCGGCAAACATGATCAAGCTGGAAATAGGCATGTCTTAGATTCCATTTACTGTGATTGTGACCTTAGGTCTTCCACAACGAAGAGGTATTAACAATGTGTTTAATAAGGACAGTAAGACTTCTTCATTGCTACAATTTATCTTTGCGGTGCCTTTAACAACTACTGTACTAAGCCTCGTATCTTTTATGCCAGCATTGCTACATAAAACGTGTTAATTAGTTTACTCTCCACTTCTTGTTACCGTTATTTAGTAGAGATCAATAATTCTTTATTACAAGGATTTTCCTTATCTTTTCTCTTGTCACCTGTCCTTTTCCTCTAACAGGATTCAATTCCCAAGCACGTTTATCCTCTTGATGTTAAAAGGATTGCCTAGTGGTCTTTTAAAATGATTGATTTAGATTCTGTAGCTGAAGGAAAGGCCGTGTAATTTTCCTTTAAAAACCTAAGGCCTGCTTTAGCCAGTCCTATGAGACACCCCCATGTCATTATGACAGGAGTTTTCACCATGCTCCCGACTAAAATGTTTGCATCAGAGGGTTTATACCTCTTCAACACCGGTAGACATTCCTTGAAAAAGGCAACTATTTAAGAAAAAAAAAACCAAGCAAAAAGAGTGTGAAATTTTTCATGTGAAATGTCACTTTAATTTTTTTCAGACTCATATGAGTTAGAACTAACCTCAAAGTGCATCGTGAGAAGTCCCATTTCTGGGATCCTGATGTATGTGGGTTTCACACCGACAGAACAGGTTGAAATCTCTCTCAGGTACTCTGACTGAGCTTCCTGATGCTCGGAAAGCCTTCAAGGCTGGACTGTTTAACCGAATTTTGTACTTAATGAAGAATCAGTATGAGGAAGAGGCCCTGTGGTGTTAGAAGCTCTGTGGTCTGTTCCTGCTTCCTCAGTGAACTGGAGCTCTTCCAGACAGAGGGTAGCAAAATAAGTTGTTTCTACTTTTAGAATCAAACCACCATAAATTGGTATTCAAACTGGAAAAAAAAAAGACTGAAAAGGAAAGTTCATTATAGCGTGCAGTCATGTGGATCAACATAGTTCAGCCTAATTGATATCTTAGCGCAGGAAAACAAAGCTTTGACTGTATTTCAAATAATCCACTATTTATACTCTTTATAAATAAATTTTTGAAAATTAATTTTAGAGGAAAGTATTTTCAAGTCAGAGCTCAAATACTGATGTCTTGCAGATCAAAGGGACATCTCACAGCAGGCCATATCAAATTTCTATGTGCAGATTTTGACTTTGTACCAGAGCTTGAAATAAATATTTTTGTGATACTGGACTTATTTCTCTTGTCCTTCACACATTCATTAAATGTATGACACAGACCTTGACTTCTTAAGTATGATATACACATACTAACTGATACTGCTAATGTAGCTCATGGACATGGATGGTAAAATAATTGAAGTTAATTTCCTCAAGAAACAGAATTAGAATGTTAGAATTAGTGGTACAAGTTGTTTGTGTTTTTCAGGCAACATTTTGCTAACTGTATAAATACATGCAGACTCCTGAACATTAAATTAGTACAGCAATAATACAGGCCGCATGTTTTCATCCCGTGTAAGACAAAATCAAATTAAAACCTCGAGCAGGATATTTTCTGTTACATACCAGCCTTTAGAGAAAAAGCCCTATCTCATTTATTCATGCATTACTGAGTCATAATAAAATTCAGCGCTGGCACACTGGTCAAGACAAATGCTAGCAAAATGCTCCGGCGACAGCAGTATCACTTATTACTGCACTCATTTGTTTCGTAACCATTCCTGTTTCCACATTGTGAGTCCTCTGCACTCTCACTGTGGGACTGCCAGGGCTGAGCAGGGGCACACGCTCCGAACTTTGGCAGTGGTCCTGACCCGCAGGATGCTGTGCCGTGCTTCCCTGCACGACCCACCAGCCCTGTCCCTCTTCTTGCATCTCAGCACAGCTCTGTCTGACCCACACAGGAGTCCTGCGCTCCTTCATCACCCTCCAGCTGCTTTGCACGTTGGCTGGGTTTATTTAGAGAGCAGTTTTGGTGCATGTGAACCAGATTTGTCTGGAGTCCAGATACGTACAAAATGCATCCCAACCCCAGAGACATCTGGGTCTAAATCAAGGGGCGCTGCTTCAGACAGCTTTGAAACATCTGCACATCGAGGCTGTTTGGTATGGGAAGACTAACTACATGTAAACCAAAACAAAAATGCCAAACCATGAAATATAGTAGCAGGGACTGCAGCACCAATTGTCTGTGTCTACTGCACCTTATTATTTGCTCATGTGGACAGAGCCACACCATACCATACCAGTTTGTGAGGTTGAAACAGATGGCATATCCAGTTATAAAGCTTCTATACCAAAAGGATAAAGAGAAGGCTTTTAGCCTACTCCTACTACTACACAGGGGAAGAAGCTGAAGTAGCTACTCCTCAGGGACGGAGCCACCAACGACAAATGGGATCTTTGCTCATCTCAGTGAGCAAAGATCAAACAGAAGCAGCTGGGCGATTTCACACTGGTCACTGCCTGTCAGTCATAAAAATCAGAGAAAAATACACAAAAGTGGAAAAAAGACCATTCGGAAGAGGTGGTCCAGTGAAAACACGAGGCAATAAAATCAAAAGGAAGGTTCGAGAAACCCAGTCAAAATACAGTTCTAAGAACAGACAGGTATCTGCCTGAGAGTTTTGGACCACTGAAGCCACTGACAAAACATCTACTATAATTTCTCATTTACAGGTCTACTATAGCAAAATATTAGGATAGAGTGGCAAACAAGCAGTGAACATGGAACTACCTACTGGGAAACGAGGCCTTGATACCAATGATCAGACATCAGACTTGCAACTATATTGTTCCCTATAGTGCCAAAACATTAAAAGTTGACAGTTACTGCTGTACAGTGATGATCTAAAATCCTTTATAATCAGAGAATAAACTCAAGCAAAACATAATGCCCTTTTCATTTATTTCATAATTACAATGTGACTGCTGTAACATGTAGCATGTTTTGAAAAAATCAATAGAGACTCCAGTTGAGCACTCCTGGCTCCACACCATAATCAAATCATCAACTATGGGTACTATTTCTGTGTGAAGCAGTTTGAGCACTCCACATTTGTACAGCAAGGAAAGTGTTATTGCTTATACTACAGGGCATAAATCTACTGCCCTACCAAGCGGGGCAGAGGGGCTCCCTAACATGAAACCGTATTGCATTAACAGCCACGTGCATTACATTTGTACTCTAATGTAGTATCTGCCATATTCTTACTGAGGAAAACTGCTCACACACCCCCAAAATGTGGTTTTAAAGGTACTGAACAATATATTATTTAATTCAGCAATTATTGGGTCACTGGACACTAGTTTTTTCCTCTCAGTGGAGTGTAATTAATGCCTGATGACTCGAGACAACAATTCTGCAAAGAACTCCCACTTTCACATACACATTCCCTTGACTTCAGTGAGACACCAGTCAGGATGATACGCCCAACTCTTCAGAAGCACAGACCTGCACAAAACTAACACTGTTTTTTCTCTCCCAGTTCTTCAATGCCATGCTCTTTGCCACATTGTGTGGGATTTTTATTGATGCAATATTTAAGGCTACTTTAAAAGGTCCATAGAAAGACATTCAAATGCTTTCAGGCTTTTCTCCCGGCTTCAGCCTGCTGGGAGTTTGTGGATGAGAACATAAAGCAGAAGCCTCAGAGACTCTGGGAGCAATTGTAGTTTTAGGATGCAGATGTTCACAGGAAGATGCAGGGGTTGCAAGAGAGGACGTGGTAGAAGGAAGAACACAGTGCTGGGAAAGGTTATGAAGGCTGTTTGGAGAGACAAGAATTTCACCTATACTGAAGTTAAAATACTTAATGCTTGTAATTTCATAATATTTAAGTCCTTTTCTTCCTTTCCTACCGCCTGCTCTTATTACAACCATATTGCAGTTTAAGCCCTGTATGTCTTCATCGAGAAAGCTGGCTAAAGTCTTAAAGGGACAACTCTATCACCTGTTCATATGACAGGCACACCTTATGGCAGGCATCACTGGCTACAAGGACTTACAGCTTTGGTGCTCTTCCAGAAAACCAGTGTTGCCCAGTAAAAACAAAACAAAACAGCGAACAGGTTGTTTCAAGAGGCATAACTAAAAATATCCTGGCATCTGTGTCACACTTAGAACATTCAAAAAACTTGTAGTACCTCCCTGGTCCACACTTCGACATCAAAATAAAGGATGTCCACATCTGTTATTTGTTCAGGCAATGAGAAACCCTCTCGGGTAAGAAGCAGGTATTTGCTAATGCTGATGAAACCCTTTAAACTGTCTCAGTCTGTAGGCTGATGAACCACCGCTCACTGTTGCTCCACTGCAGGTAACAGGCGGCTGAGCAGAGATTTCAAACAACTTAAAGGCTTTAACATGCAAACAAGTTACCATGTTTAACCTGTTCTGTGGTCCACAAGCAGGGGCTCACCAGGCACCCTGAAGCAGCTTACTTCTCCAAGAGCTCCAGTTAGTATATAGAGCAGCCGATACTTGGCAGCTTGTTTGGGTATCACAGCCTTTACCTGCTACCGAGCAGGCAAGAATTGTCTTAGATTACTGGAATTAAATGCAGCTCTATGTCCACTAGTAGACAGTTAAATTATATCTAACAAAAATAAAGGCCATCCATCTTCTCTTTTTAAGCTGTAAAAGCTTCCTGACTTCAGAGAAAACCAAACAACAAGCCATTATTGGGTATTTTTGGAGAACAGAACATATCCTGTGTCTGGTGCTAACGGCAGCTACACATTCAGTGCTGAGGTGTGGGGGACATCCCTTTGTCTTCAGATAAAATACAGTGCACATTTGCAACACAATTATTTGTAAAATTATGGCAGGATCACAGGCAGTTCAGATCTGTATTACCAAGCAATACAGTCCATTACTTATTTTATTAATCCATTATTATGCATTTAATGAAATACTTAGTTTCACTTGTATATTCTCCCATCTTTTTTTTTTTTCTAAGAAATGCACTGTGGAAGGCTAAAACCGCTAAAATCTTATTGTAACATTACATGAAAGAATTTTGCCTTTTTGCTCTTCAAACAGAGAAACACATAAAAGGTTATTTTACCAACCATAACTTAGCAATTTCCAGCCCTCCATAAGATCCATGTGCTTATCAGGTAACCATTCAAAATGACTACCAGATTGCATTTTTAATTAAAAATCATAACAAATGTTCTTAAAACATTTTTTTAAATAACACTGTTTTAGGAGAGTCATTCTTGTAATCATATTAAAATAAATTGTGTTGCACTTACAGAGTTAATTAGCGAACTTATCCTCCAGGTGTAATTGCTAGTCATTTAGTTCACAATGATTAACCTCTATCAAACCAAGATCCTTTGTGGAGCTTATAATGCCTACTGGTAGAAGGAATCTCTTCTTCCCTTCTTCAAAATCTATGGTACAGTGGAAGCCCCAGGTCTTGAAATCCTCCACTGAACACATAGATTTAACCCAAGAAAGGGATTACGGGTGGATCTAGGTGTGTGGAAGCCCCCCGTGTGGGAAGAACTGAGGATGCAACCAAAGGCCAAAGGAAGAAAGGGAAGGATTGGGGGGGAAGAAACATCAGAAAATGAAGACAGGGAATAGAAAGGACCAGTTGCATTTAAACAGGCTGCTGGTGGGTACACTTCTCTGGTCAAACCCTGCACCTGATCACCAAGGTCTACACTTTCTTCTTACTAAATCCTTTCTTTTAACACTTTTTTTGTGTAATTCACCCTCTGTCCTATGTGTGATACTGCTGCAAAGCCTAAGAGCCAGCAGCTGCAGGTCACAAGGTCTGCAGGTCCAGGAACCAGCAACTAGAGGCACCATGGTGTGTGTACCTTTTTGTAGTGAATTTAACCCTGTATGCAGTGTGTATATACGTGTAATTTGTCAGCAAGGTTCAAACTGGAGTAGGCAGCGAGCAGAAGGAGACCTGTACCTGGAAAGACTCAAGGTCTGAGTCAGCGGCTGGCCAAGGGGCCCGGGGTCCAGCCGTGGGCAGAGTCGACGCCTGGCAAGGCAGTCCAGCCAAAGCACTTAGGGACTCTGCTAATATTTGAGGGATCCATGACTGTGGGGTACATGTGAGACAAGTGGGAGTGCGTGTATCCATTCTGACAGCCAACACCAAGTCGGATTTGCTAGCAAACAGGAGGAAACCTGCATTCTGGGTAACAGGGCCCAGGCGTACGTACCAGATGGGTTTAGAGGCCATGGTGATGTTCAAAGGATCCATGAATGTGCACGTGCTTCTGAATTGGACAGTGAGGGTGTCTACTCAGTGTCTACGGTGTTTTCACTAGTGCACTTCAATCCTGATCAGTCTTTGCCACCCCAAATGGGACTCGAAAGCATGACCCTCCTTAACCCTCCACATCTTCAGAACTGGCTTTAGGGCAGGGCACAGCCACATACATTGCTGCTATTGCCATTTCCCTCCCTGTCTGGCTCTCCTCGGGAAAGGGTATCAGAAAGGGAGTAAGAGAAATTTCCCTTTCTGGAAGAGCCATAAGTGTCCAGGGGCCACTGCTGGGGAATCACTTTAATGGCTCCTTCAGCAGGGCTACCCTGGTGCACGCATGAGCTTTGTCCAAGGTGCCCTGCAGCACCGTACCCTCTAACATAGCTTGGAGGAGCAAATGTGAAGGAAGCTGTCACTACAATGCTGTCGTTAGGAGTTACTGACAACCTGGGGACGTAACTTAAGAGTGGGAACAGGGAAACACTTGTCCAATCCCCTCCTCACTTCCCAGCTTCCAAAACAGAAGTGAAGCAGCAACATGGAGGCCAAATCCCATTTGTGTTTTAGCACATGGGACCCAGGGAGTGTCTCACTTCTCCCACTCCCGAAAGTTTTTGGGTGGACTTTTAGCTACCAAGCTCAGTAGGCAGGAGACCTACAGAGAAACTTCAACTTTCTGACTCCGAATCTGTTCGTGCCTGAAAGTAGAGATTACAACACTGCTGAGAGCGAGGTACCTCGTGTGGCAGTCATGCTTTGATGCTTTGCCTCACAACCTTTCCTGCTGTTGTGACTCCATCAAGCCTAATGAAGTTTAATCCTCAGGAAGAAGGTGCAGGGTGAAGAGAGATCACGCATGGGGAGAGCCAGGAGTGGTATGGTGAAAGGCGACGATGCACACAGGAATTAGAGGTGGAAAAGCATAAATTTTTTTTTTTTTAAAAAAAGAAGAAATATGGAGAGCAGGAGTGAAAACAGGATCCAGAAGCAGTTTGTGGACGACAGCTGCTGAGATGCCCTGCAGCATGACAGAAGTGGTGGGACCAAAGTAAGAGCTGTGGACAGTGGAGGCTGATGGTTCAGAAGGAAAAGGGGCAGGACAAAAGGAGTAACCCAGCTGGGTGTGGGAGAGGGCAGGGGCAGGAGGGACCGAATTGATGCTGGAGAGTAACCGGCTGAGGAACTGTCATTAGAGCATCAGCGGGACCTTGTAGAGGCAGATGACAGCTGAGGAACAGAGGCAACGAGTGAGAAATGAAAAGCAGGCTCGAAGCAGCTGCGGACAGTGTGAAAGGCTGGAGAGCAACAAAGGACAAAAGTGGTTGGTGCAGAAGTGAAGAGAAAAGCTGGATCAAGCCCTTCTTTTGCCGGTGGGGACAATCACGAAAAAGTTTATGAATAAAATGAACTGGAAGCTAAAACACTCACCAAAGCCTCATGCTGGCAGATGACTGGGCCCTGGCCCGAGGTTTAGCTAACACGAGAAACTGCTGGACAGGACACGAGAAACGGCTGAACATAAAGAACAGAGTGAGGAGCTGGCAAAAGTTGCCAAGAACACAGTGAGGAAGGGCTGGCTCTCAGGTCATTCAGAGGGGGTGATGTGAAAGGTGGCCAGGCTCCACAGAAACTTGGGGGAGGGTGGTATTGGCAGTTCTGGGGGAGTTAAATCTTTGCAAGGCCAACAGGGCTGAGGTAACTGTATCAGTGATACCGTGTGAACCTGAGATGGCCCAGGTAAGAGCATCAGAAATACCAGTTTTGGTTATGCATCAGGTAGAAATCGTCAAGCTGGAGCAGTCGGTGAGTAAGAGGAGACCCTCACCTGGAAAAACTTGGTGTCTGAGCCAGTGGCTGGGTAAGGGGCCCAAGGTCCAGGAATGGGTATTAAACAGACTTAGAGCCCATGTTGATATTCAAGCGGCCCATGAACACGGCGGTTCTTGTGAACCTAAGGAGGAATTGTGATTTCCCTAGTGAATGTCAATCCTGATCAGCCAGAAGGGAGGAACAACATGGGGCTATCCCTACTCTTGTTTATGCGAGTGCTGTCGGTGTTTATGAGAGTATGACAAACGCATTGCTTTGTGAGTGCCTTTGTGGCCAACCATCTCCGGTGTGTGTTGGCGCAGGCCCCTCTTGGGTGCACGCTCAGCCTTGCCACTGGCCAGACCTGCAGGCAGGAACGGCAGCAGCTGCATCCATCATCCGGACGGAGAGACCTCCTGGGTCTGAGAGTACACAGGGATGGCTTTCAGTGACCAGGAAAGCGGAACCCCTGGATCCCAGAGTCCACTGGGTTGAGCGGGTCTCATAACATCCTTAACAGAGGGAACTCAGAGCTGAGCTAAAGAAGTGACCTTTACAGTATCGGGAACAAAACAACTTCACTACAGTATCCTCTAGGGAGCAATGAGAAAAGGTAGACTTGTGCAAGACCAGTCAAACTTTAGTTTTCCACAGTAAGCCGAATTCCCATAAAAATGGGACACAAGAGATAGACGTGCAAGGAATAAGAATAACCTGCTGTGCTCTGGCATGGTGCACTCCAGCAGCCTGGTATTAAAAAGCATTTGAGCACATTAAGACCCCGAGCAGGAAACCGTAACTGTCAGACTGCTGATGAAGCTATGAAAGACACACTTCCAGAAGAAACCTCATTTTAAAATCTATTGACAGATGCTGTAAGAAATGTTGATATGTAGCATAATTAATGCAGACTGAACAAATTGTACTGTGGACGGTGATATGTTTATTACAAGCCACTTGGTGAAGGCTGCTGGAGGGAACTAACTAGAAAGCAACGCAGTCCTGGATTAGAATATACAAGCACAGGCTTGCCTGTAAATAGGAAACAGCAAGACAGGAAAAAAGATGTTATTTAATTTTCCTATATACTGTCTCCAAAGAAGTGACACGCCTTCTCAGGTGCACAGGCAAGTACAAGATGTTGCTAAAGTGAATAGCTTTGTAGTAATGAAACCTCTGAAAGAATAAGGATTTTGCTCAGAGACAGGGAAATGATAAATATTAGGGTGAGCTATTTCTTTGCCCACAGACAACGTGATTTATAGTATAAGATCCGTTTACCCTAAATGACTGGGCTTTAAATTAATAATTTTGAAAAGGCTATTTCAGCTATTGGGTAGTCTTGTCTTTGTTCAAGGGAAGAAGAAAGACGGGCTCTGAGCCTAATCCAAACATGCTGAAGTCAGTCATGGTTAACGTGACAGACAGCAGTTAAAAGGCTGTGGCAGAATTTCATGACTCCCAGCCAGCGTGTTGGCAGCCCTCTCTTAGGGAGACAAGGATAGCTTGGATGTACGTGGAAGTCTATAGGCTGGAGTGGAAGTTAATTTAGCCTGGCACCTATTATTTTGATTTTCAATAGTGACTTTCACACATTTTGTCACCTAGAGACTCCAAAGGATCCGCCAGGGGATGCAAAGCAAGTTTGGGAGCAAAGACTCCAAGAGTTCACTAATCCTTTCAACGAGTGTTTGAGCTCACTAATAGCAAAACAACAAAACAACATAGGCCTCTCAATTCCAATGGAACAAACTTTTTCGTACTGGTGCCAATGTCTTTACAAGAGTTACCTGGAAAAACCTCCAGGTAACCTCCTCGTTTCTAGTACTCTTGCACGGACGAAAGTGCGTGTCCTTTTCAACAGTTAAAACGGCACAGCTCTGCCTGTGGGTGCAATTACACCAGTGTGGAAGTGCTCTAGGAGGGGCTGGCTTTTCACGTAGGAGAGGCTTACACCAACACGCTGCAACGCATAAATAAAGCAAGAGTACTGCTTTAACTACTAGCATAAAACACTTTCATGAACAGACGCAGAGTACCTACTAGGGAAACAACACAAAGGTCACTTACAAGATCACACTACCAAAATATCACTTACTACCAAATTTTGACAACTAAAAGGATAAACATGGAGTAAATGTGTTCTAACTCTAGGTTTGAAACTGTCTGTTTGCACATGACTTTTCTTTATGTTATGTGCTTCACACTACAACATAACTTGACCGTAGAAGCTGAAAGACAATCTGAACTGAAAAAAAAATTGTGCCACTTTCCTCTCTTAAATGCGAAAACATTAAACCTGATTTTTTTGTTCAGCTCAAACCTGAATCATCCCCTAAAATTTCCAGTTACCAGTTCAGAGCAATGATTTGTTTGGAGAACTTTTTTTTAAAAGCAGACGTACTCATCTCAGAGACAGCCTGTACCTGGCCAGGCCTGCAGAGCAGCATCATATCACTGGGGTTTCCCCCCTTTTTTCCATCTGTTCCTTCCCCCAGGACCAGAAGATGTAACTCAAGCTCTTGCTCCTGCCTCACAACACTCATGTTTCTCCAACAAGGATCAGTTCAGCCCGAGGATTTCTTGCAGTTTTCCTAAGGCGAGCTCTAGCTAAGCTGCTTCTAGAAGGGCATAGACAGACAGACCACTCAACAAGGACAGAGACCTCGCTGTTCTTGCTGCTTTCAGTGCCTGACTTATGGCTGTCACCCCCGATAGCCCATTTCTGCTCCTCGCCGTACACCATCTGCCTTTCTTTATCTCCGCGCCTGTATGTGCCCAGACACGGGTTGACGTGAGAAGTCACAAAGCCACCCAGAGGACCAGCTTGACGGATGTCCCACCTCTTCTGGCACGCCGCCGGCAACCAAGTCCCCTTCTCCAGCACATCTCAACTGTTGAAACCTCTCCCAGTCCCCTCCGCTTCACGCGCCAGACGCGGGGCTTTGCCCGGAGGAGGAACGGCACCGGCAGGACCAGGAGGACTCACGCCCCTTATAACCACCGGGAGGCGGGGACGGGGCTGCCCGCCCCTCTCCCCGCAAAACCCGCTCCGACCGGCCCCCACCGCGCCGGGCCCTGACGGCTCCCGGCCCGTCCCACACGTGTGTGTCCCCCCCCCC
>RSEF01000001.1:32124376-32134755 GCA_003993805.1 Himantopus leucocephalus
TCCCCCCCCCCCGCTGCCCCGCGGAGCCGCCCCCGTCCCGCCGCGAGGAGGGGACCGGGGGGGGGTGTTGGGGAGGGAAGGGGGACCGTGTGTGGGGTGGTGTGTCCCCCCCTCCGCCCCCCGCAGCGCACTCACCCCCCCGCGCCGGCGGCCCGCCGGCCCCGCGGGACGCTGCCATGCTGCCGCCGCGCCGCTCCTCCCGCCCCGGCGTGAGGCGGCCTCCGGGAGCCGAGCTCCGCCCCGCCCCGCCCCGGCGGGGAGCGCGGGGCCAGCCGGGGCTCGTAGTCTCTCCCCCGGCCGCCGGCGGCGAGGGGCGCGGCCGCGCCGAGGCACTACGTTCCCCGGCGTGCAGCGGGACGGGGCATATAAGTGTCTGGCGGCGAGCGCGCCTCAGTCGGTCGGTCGGTCGGTCGGTCGGTCGGTCGGTCGGTCCGTCCGCCTGCCCGGCCGAACAATGCCTTCGCCGCCGGGGCCGGGCAGCCGCGGCTGAGGCGCGGCGGGAGCAGCCGGGCAGCGGACGCGCTCGCCGGCCACCGCCGCTCCTGCCGGGGAAGAGGGGGGACGGGACGGGCGCACGCACGCCGCGAGCATGTGGATACCCACGGAGCACGAGAAGTACGGCGTGGGTGAGTGAGAGGGAGCGGGGCGGCGTGGGGTGGGGTGGGGGGAGCGGCGGTGCCGGCGGGGAGCGCATCCCGCGGCGGAGCGGGCTCTCCCCGCGGGGCCGGCGTGGGCTGCCGCCGTCTCCCGTGGGAGCGGAGGCAGCGCCCTGCCTGTCTGAGCGGACGCGTCGCCCTCTCGTTGCGGCGGGGGTCGGAGGTCCCGCCGGGGGCGGCGGGAGGAGGTGGGGAGCGGTCCCTTCCCCGTGGGGGGGAGACACGCACAACAAAGGGCGGCCGATGCCCGAGCGGCGGCTCCGGCGCCTCCCGCCGCTGCCCGGGGATGAGGCCGGTCCCCCGCCTCCGAGGCGGGCGCTCGGCTTCTTCCCGAACAAAGCAGCCTTGAGAAATATCGCTGGGAGCGGCGGCCCGGCGGGGAGCCGGTCCCCGGGGGTGGCGGGGGGGGAGCCGGAGCGGAGCCGCCGCGGGCATTGTTGGCGCGTCGGGGGGTTTTGTCGCGGCGTCAAGTGGGAACCAGACAAAAGTGCCGCTTGCGGGAGTCGCGCTTCCTCGCCGATTTATTCAACTCTGCCCGGTGCGGGGCTCCGAAGCCCGTGGATTTGACTTCCGAAGTGATGAGGGAAGGCTCACCGTGATTTTTAATTTTTTTTTCTTTTGACACCACCCGTTAAAACCGTTCGTCCCGCACAAAAGCCCCCTCTGTACAACAGTTCAGCAGCATCTGTGTCAGACCCGCTAGCGTAGTAAGCAGCTTTCCGTCTGTTTACATCGCGTTTTGGTCGCGGAGTTGTGCACATTACGGCAAAAGCAGGAGGAGCGCGGAGCCCTCCTTTGTTTGTGTGTGTGTGTGTGTGTGTGTGTACGTGTGTGTAGCGGCGCTCCGGCGGGCGATCAGGGCGGGAGGCAGCCCCGTGCCGTGCCGCTCCGTCCCATTTGGAGTTGAGCCCAGATGTTGCCGTCCTCCGGACGCTAAATTATAGAGATCATCGATGGGATTTATTTTCTTGACTTCTTTATTTGCCAGGTCACAGCTGGGCTGCGAGAAATTGATTAGTCCTGCCACCCGCCTTTCTTTACGAGGGTGGGCAGAGGCTTAAAAACCACTCTGGGACTCCCTGGAATGGCATGCTGGATATTAGCAGTCAAGTATTTCAAGCTGCAGCCCTCCGCTCCGTCTGTTTGTTGTTTTTTGTTTTTTATTTTGATTTTTGAGCATAGTATGCTCTTTCACAACTGAAGCATTTTTTTTTCCTGATTTATGAGCTAAAAATGACTACGGAGCATCTTTTCTAATACTGAAAACAGGCAGCCAAACACTGTTCCCCTTACTTGAATAACTGCTCCCTGCTTGCTAAACAATTAAGTGATATCCCTTAAACCTTTCGGGTACGTACACTGCTCTTCCTCACTTACCAAGGCTGGTGTCACTGAAATCTTATGCCTGCTAAAGAGATACAGTTGTGATTTCTCAATAGTGGGCTTCCTTTTGATCAACCAGAAAATGTAGTTCACTACAAAGATCCTCTTTATTTGTGTAAATATAATATAGTCACAAAAAGATGCTTATTCTTATTTAAATTCATTCCATGGTTTTCTGTGATTTGCCTTCCAAAGGCTATTCAGGATAGTAACAAAAAGCCACTGTTTGATTTGGGTCCTCTGTACCCCTAGGATGGGGGTGATATCGTAGTTCATATACCCGTTGCAAAATGCTGAAATACTAACCTGAAGTCATTTAATTTTTCTCTTGGACTGCGTTTTATGCTATGTGCTCACTCACCTGCATGACGAGTGCTGTCTGTAAAATCTTCACACCCCATTATTGTATAAGCTATTGTGCTTTACAGCAGTGGTAGGGGAGGCAGGAGAAAGAGTTGTATCTTGCCGTATAATTCTTTAAACTTCATGTAAAGTGAATTTCATAGATCAAACTTGCATTTTGCACCACAGACCTGCTTATATATTTTCTTTTTTTAGTCGTGGGATTACTGTTTCCATACAGTTGGTTTTTTAATACTGATGTATTTATCTGCCCTGGTAAAATGGGTGCATTATAAAACCCCTTTGAGAATCCCGATTAGTTGTACCAAGCATATGTATCCTTTGTATAAAGAGCTCAGGGCTTGCATCCACATCAGACCTCATCTGCATTTTCAATCTGAATTTTGCAGCACATGCTGTGTGCTGCACATTTCCACTGTGACATGCCAAAATGGATGAATAACCAGGCAACAGCCACCTGGTTGCACTGAAGGGTTGCTGGTAACCAGGTGGCTGTTGCTCACTTGCACAGCCTGACTGATTCCCACTTTGAGGGGCAGTTAATACAAGTAAAAATCTTCTGCAAATTTTTTAAACTTCTGCCTGCTAGCCACTGACAATATCCAATTGCTTTTTCTGAGCAGGTTGCTTTACTCTGAGTTTATTTACTAGTAGGCAGCCACACTGCCAGTTCATTTCCTAGTAGATGGACATGCGCCATAATGAAAACTTTATTATGCTTACATGTGACATCCTCTGTACTACTGTTGTGCGTTTCTATTCCTAAGGCTGTAGATTTTGTCAGTTATGTATTATCCCTCAGGATGCTGAAGATGAAATAAGCATTGAAATATTTCTGGTTCTGAGAAAGTTTGCTTTGTCTGTGTTTTGCTATCTTTGTTTTCAGAACAGAAGGTTAAACTTCTGTATTTCACTTTGAAATTCCGTATGTTTTGAATCACACCTTCAGCTATTGTGTCAAACTAGTGATGGCATTGCACAAAGGACCCAGTGGTCAGTTGTGTGGAGTACTTAGCACAAAGTATGCTGATGTAAGGATAGGAGAGGTAAGATTTTTTTGCTGTTAATAATATCTAAATCTGGTAGATGCCAAATGCAGTTGGCTTATAGACCAGCACACAGCATTTATGTGTGAATTTAGAACCTAACAGAACAATATTGTTTAGAACAATAACAAAAGCCTTTGTTAAAATGAGTTATTTAAGACGGCATAGCTGTGGATGCTCTGCAGGCAGCAAATGGTTAAGTGTAGCTTTCAAAGGGGACTCTTAACGGCTGGTGCAAACGGGAAACTTTTAGCTGTAATAAATAAATTGCAGGACTACATAATTACTGTGTAGCTGCTGTTTGGAGTAAAGATACAGGTTCTGTTAGATAAACTGATCCTCTATATTCAGGCTTTCTTTCTGTCTTGCCAGATCTCCATACTGCCATATCATCTGATTTCTTTAATTTGCCTGAATCTGTAAGGATGCAGTTATGCTTTCTGGAACGTAGGTGATTCACCTTTTTCTACTGAGCGCAAAGCTTCTCACTGTTCCTCAGGAAGGCATTTTTTGGATTAGGATGGAAAGATTAATTAAGGAGAATAGTTAAAAACAGTTGCTGAATGCATCATCTAATTTATAAGCAGAGTGATATTCCAGATCCTGAAGTCATTCTGTACAGCGAAATATACTAATTTAACTCAGACAAGTTTAAATAGTGCTTGGTATTTTTACTGTGGTTAAGCCATAACTCTGCCTTCCCAAGGGGGTATGAAGTGTGGCTATCTCCTATTTTATAGATGGTGAACCAGAAGGATCAAATGACTTTGTGCTGTAAGCTCGGTTGTAGGAGGAAAGACAGGGGTGTATTAGTTGATCACAGGAGCAGTATTGACTTGCACATAGACAAAAGCCAAATCAATTGGCTCGTGCCCTGTTCTTCTGAGTTGCAGCCAGACTAGTCTTGCTAGCAATCCTCTTGAAAGATAGCTAAGACATCTCTATCTTCATGCTTTTTTGACTGCAAGCTCGCTTTACTGTGAATGAGCTTGGTTTGTTTAGCTCACAACAGAAAGACAAAAACTGTGATGTGATTAATGTCACATTGCATCTCTGTCAATAACTGCTAGACTTCTAGTATAATGTGGTTTTGTTTAACACAAACACTTCATCAGCGTCTCTTCCATCCATCCCCAAATAGTACAAATGGAGCCTTCAGTCTTATTTCTTCCATTCTGCTCTGTTGATTTTGCCTCATGTTTCTATGTGGCATTCACTGATATGACCACCAATATCAAGCTATATACAAAATTTCTGCCAAGCTGCCTTAAATAACTGTTTAAGGGTGAGGCAGGGCAAAACATAGCGCGTTTTGAGGCTCATGAGCCCCGTTTGGCTAATGAACAGTTGGAGGATGAGCTTTGTTTTCTTGTGACTGTTTGTGGGGGATTGGTCACCTGCAAGTAGGTGAAGGTGAGGTACTGTGGGGTCCTGAGAGCGAAGCTGGCTGGATACCCATGCTCCCTTCCCTTCACTGGGGTGACAGGAGCCCATTCTCACTTCGTGAAATACTCCCCGAGTTCTAGCTATCCGAGATAGAAAATGTGTGGGTCTTTGCTATAGGAAGACTTTTGACACATGACATGTTGGTGTGGAGGCTTTTGCATCAGTTTAGGATGTCAGATAAAGATGGTATTTTCCTGCGCTTCTATATAAGCAGTAGCTTTTGAAATATTTCAAAAATGGAATGATGTCAAGTCACAGCTTTTGGACCAAAAAGAAAAATAAAATCACCGACTACGTTCTGCTGGAGAGCAGAATATGAAGGTTAAGAATTTTAAGTCATTTTGGTCATGAGACTGGCCTTAACTTAAATGAATGTTGATAAAGTGGTGAAATTGCCTTAAAATAAGACTAGATAAAGATTTCTAAATGGATTTTTTAACAGCTGCCTCCAAAAATCTGGGGTCTCTAGCAGAGGTGTGATGTTTTGAATGTCTTTATCATCTCCGAAGGACAACCCAGAGCTGGCTGGCTCATTAACACCTTCTTACGTAGTGTCCCCGGAGATCTCCTCTTTCCTACTCAGTACATATCTGGAGCTACTAGGGAAGATTTTTGAAGGCTGGTGTTATTTCATAGCTAGCTGTATACTGATTACACTGTTTTTCTTGCTCTTTCGCTGTATTGAAGGTTTTTTGCCACTGGTCTTAGTGTTAGACTAGTGTGGCTACTAGCTGGGTTATATTTAGCTAAAAGTGATGGAACAATGGTGAATTAAATAACATACAGGGTGAAGGTGAGATTGTGGTCTCGCTGCTGTAAGAGAGAATGCTTTTTTTGTTATCTAGCACAGGCTAATGTAATCTGGTTGTTTCTGGGAGCTCAGACTGCATGTGATGGAGTCACTAACTTCCCTGTCAAGGAAGCTATAATTGGTTATTTTACTCCTACCACGCAGATATCAGCAACTCTTTGCACTACTGCAAGAGCGTCTGCCTTTGACACATCTCTCTGCTTCCTTAACCTGCAGCCCAGAAACGAACCTTCAGAATAAATTTGTGTTTCAGCCTGGTTCAAGGTGAACATGTTATCTACCACATTCTAGAGTTTCCAGTTAATTTCTGAGTGTAATTCACTGTAAGCTTTGGTCTATAAAGTTCCCCATAAGTTGAGTCTTGGGATCAGGTAATATCCTGAGGAGAGCGTTTTGACTGCTTGGATCATTTGTGACACTTTAGTGTGTTCAGCAACTGAGACAAGGCACTTCCAGCAGAGAGTTTGTACCCCTGGGAGATGCGCTGCTTCATTTCTTTACTTTTGAGAGACTTTGAGTGTTGTGTGGGGGTGGTTTTTGGTGGAGTTTTTTTTTGCTACTGGGTTTGTAGTTGATTCTGTGAAGGTACAAGGGAACAAACAACCCCTCAAAGTCCTTTCAAGCCTGTCGTAGTTTTGCACAGAAGGGTTTAAATGTGAAGGGTTTGCCTCACTTTGTTAGCCTGAAATTTTTGTTACTGTCTATTTTTGCTTGCAACGATGTACATCATCGAATAACTTTGTTTTGCTTTTCCACCTTTTCTTGCTATTTGTTCTGTTGTGAGGAGCTGGGCAGAATGCCTTTGAGGTGGCCACTGTTCCCTTCCCAGTAATTTGGAAGCCAGGAGACTAACCTGGAGGGAGATCTCTCTTTTTACTTATTAGTTGTGTGCATTTCATTTGTGGTAGGTGGCTCTAATGTTATGCAATACAAAGTTTTGATTTTGTTTTCTGAATGATCTGTATAAACATAGGAGAAATATGTTTAGAAAGGGTTCTGAGAGAGTTAATCTGTACCGCTTTCTAAAGGCCAAGTCAGCTCTGTCACTTCTGAAGGATGTTTGCCAGCACGTTCTTTAAAATGCTGATAATGGAGCATCTGCAACTTCTGTAGTCAGTGCTTAGCAATCCTACTACTAGAAAGTGTTCAGCATTGGAGTAGTTTTCCTCTTGCATGTATCCTTATGTGTATGTGAAGACTTGCCAAGACTCTCCTTTGTCTTGTATGAAATAGCTCCAGTGATTTCATCCTTTCCTTGTAGATGATGTTGTTCTTATCTTTGACCAATTGATCTATGTTCAAAACTGGACTGGAAAGCTTTGTCAGGTAAAACAGGAGAATCTTAGTGTGCGCTTTAGGCAGCGTGTCTGCTTGTCACTCCTGATGTGATGTTTGTTCCTTTTGCAATAGCATCACATTGACTCATGTTCAGTTGGGAACTGCTAATCAATCCTTCAGATCCTTCTCCAGAGTACTGTTGTCTAGACAGTCATTCTCCCATCATGTATTCATCAGCCAACTATTTCTGCTTATGTGCTGTTAATGAACAGCACCTCTTTTCCATACCATTTCTCACATTTGTCAGCCACGCTGGCTCCCAAATTTCCTTTCTCGCGTAAGCCTATTGGAAGCACCTTGTCTGACAGCT
Organism: Himantopus leucocephalus; assembly: GCA_003993805.1. Lineage (NCBI taxonomy): Eukaryota > Metazoa > Chordata > Aves > Charadriiformes > Recurvirostridae > Himantopus > Himantopus leucocephalus. Next base: position 32,131,730 of record RSEF01000001.1, read on the forward strand.
TTGTCGTGAGAGATGCAATTTAGGAACTCTACTTGCTAACAGAAGTGGAGCTTGTTAAGAGAAGCAATGCATGATGAACAACTAAAGACACTTGGATGCCATGATGATTTGCCAGTAGTTTGCTTTTGTGTCTTTAAAGGAGTGTATTTTTCAGATCTTTACGATGACAAGAGACTGAAGTAATAGCTGTTTTCTGTTTCTCTTCAGAATGCATGCTTCTAGTTATTCAGAATGCATGTTCCCAGTTATATAGTTTAAAGATGATACGATAACTTGTCAACTTTGCATTCTTGGGCACCTGAAATGTTTCGTTTGAAAATAATGCTGATCTAAATTCCAGATGCTCAAGGGTGGGTAGGAGAGCTGCAAACAGTGCAGCTCTGAAAGTCACCTGTGCTGTGCGGACAAAGACAGAAGCTTGGATTTTGCAATTTGTAATGCGTAGTGCTTGCTGGGTTTTTTGTTGTTGTTTCAAATAAGAAAATAGGATAAAATCAAATCAGGTTTGTAGGATTAAAAAAACAATGCAGAATTATGGGATCAGGCAAAAATGTGCTCTTGCAGGAGAGCTAATATAAGGGGAAAAACCCCTGCTGATACTGATTGCACCTTTCATCCTTCTCCAATTAAGGAATGAAGTAAACTTATTTCAGATTCACATGCAATTATTTATCTACTTTGTTAATAGTAACAGCTGAAATGATTATAACTGAAAGCAGGTAAAGTCTGTTCTTGATAGTTTGTGTGTGGAAAAGCACAAATAGTAGGGGAGGTAGTAAACCACAAAAGGGGGTTGTTAGGGGGTTGTTAGTTAACAGAACTAAACACCTAATAAGGTGTTTGAGGAATAACTTAAATCTTGGTTTTGCTTTCTGTGTTAGTGGTTTTCAAGTGTGTATGTGTGTCCTTTCAGGGCACTGGGAGCAGGTGGTGGCTGGTCTTGTGCAATCAGTAGCTGAATGATGAGCTTGGTCAGTTCTTTCTACAGCAAAGAAGAAATGGAGTGCCCTTTCAAATCCATTGCTTGGGATTTTTTGATTTGATTTTTATTGTTGTTTGCACTGAACTTAGGATTTCTGAGTTTTATTTAGAAATGCAAAATGAATTCTTAACTATAAAGGTGTGTACTGACACACTTCCATGAATTTGCATTGAGTGTTTGGGAATCTATATATGCTGTGGATAAGAGGTGAGCGCCAACTGCACAATAGGGGCTCTGCTGTAATAGAAGTTACTTAAAACAAAACGTTTTCTTTTACTATCATAAATAATTGACTACATATAATTGGGTAATGTTTCATTTTTTGAAACGCTCTGAAATTACAGGTTGCAGTGCAGAAAGCAAATGATTCCTCCGTGAAGCCTTATTTTAACTTAGCTTACTACGCTACTCTGGGGAAAAGCAGGTGTAAGATGTTGGGGGAAAACCAGTACTTCTGATACTTTTTTTTGTTACATAAGTTAAATGCAAATTAGCTGCAAAGNTGTTGGGGGGAAACCAGTACTTCTGATACTTTTTTTTGTTACATAAGTTAAAAGCAAATTAGCTGCAAAAAATGTATTATTTCATTATGGTATTATACAAACAGCAATGGGTAACAGCTTGATATGTAATCAAGCTGTAGATATGTGGTAGACCATATAAGTATGAAACAGTTGCACTTAAATGAAGTAGCACTCATGCTTTTGTAGATAATGTTACCCATAACATACAGAATATTATTTTTCTGAGGAAAAGCCCTGTATGGAGGGCTGTTTGATTTTAAGTGTACTGCCCTAATTTTTGGGGAAAAGAGTAGCATTGGCAAACTTAAATGTCATCAGTGTTTCATAATGTTACCTCTCATTCCATAGTACAACTGTGAGGTATGCTTCCGGAAACTAAGTGGTATAAAGGTGGGTTGTAAATATTAACTTTTTTGTAAGTAGTAGTAGTACTTTTTATAAGGAATAAAGCTGGCTAATATTTTGTACCTTGAAGGAATATGCCTCTTTCTTAAGCTGTGTGGTTCCTTTCCTAAAGTCTGTACTAAGTCTGTTAGTACCATGAGGATACAGAGCTTGACTTACAGTTTCTGCCTTTGCATGGGATTTAGAATTGCTCCTTCTGGTGTTAACATGGTCTCCCCTCTTACCATGAAAAATAAAGAAGAAATCTGATGAGCACGTGTATTTGAAACAACTTAGTAGACAACAGCTGGCAGAGCTTCTGTGTTATTCATGGTTAATAGTGGAAGCTTCTTAAACATTCTTCACTTATCTGTCTCTTCCCTATTCCTCTACCTCCCCCCTCCCCCAGCTTCCTTCCTTTTTTTTGTCTGTAAAACTTTGGACAAAAAAAGAGGAAATCCTAAGGTGGAAAACAGAAGATCCCTGTTCTTGTATTTCAGTGTGAGAGAGCATGTGTCAGTTCTGCACAGAGTTCATCACTGTAGCTGTACTTACTTCTCTTCCTCCACCCATCCATATCAGAAAAAAATTGAATGGCTAATTATAGCTCAAGCCAAAGTTATATTACTTCATTATATCCTTTCTTCCACTTGGAATAACAAGACCTGAAAGCTAAAATTCTTCTCGTTGGGCCACATATGAGTGCTCAGCTGTGTTGAACAAATGGGCTTATTCTTATTGCTTGCCAGGTTAAACAGGTAAAGTAAGGGTGGAGATCTGCCCATACATATTTTGCCACTATATTTGTCTTGGGAAGATATGTCAGTGCTAATAGTAAGCATCGCAAGTTATGCATTCTCCAGTTGCTTATATAACTAGAAAGCTAAATTCAATAACTTAAAACTGCTTTAATTCTCTTTTTGCAAATCAGATGAGAAGACAGAAGACTTGTCTGTTGTCCTTTCTGCATACAAGTTAGGCTTTTTGTAATGATTTAATTATCCAAAGACTGGACAATTTCTTTCCACCAACTAATTGAAAAAAGGATAGTAAAAGATGCTGAAAATAGGTAAAATACGTGTATTTTTTCCAGGAAAGTGTGTGCTCCTCTTGCATGTGAGGCAGCTGTTGGTTTT
>RSEF01000001.1:32134855-32154494 GCA_003993805.1 Himantopus leucocephalus
GGGGTAGTGGATTCTGTTGGTGTCCTCTTGATTATGGATATCAAGTTTGAATTTCACTTGTAAGGGAACTTTCAAGTGGCAAAACCAATCTTGATTAAATGACATGTTCACTTGGCTCTAAAAGAAATGCTTTGTTCACTGTACAAAGCATTAGCATTCCCTGTATTGTCTGTGCCACCTCATTTCACTTCAGTGAAATGTAGAGACTAATAGAACTTATATACCAAAAATACCATTTATTAAATAAAATGAAGAATATGTATTTGTTCAGAAGTGTGGAAAGTGATGAATGANTATTTGTTCAGAAGTGTGGAAAGTGATGAATGAGTGTGATTTTGTTGAACTAAGGTTGATTGCACACTGCAGGACTTTTTTTTTTTTGAGGCTGCTGCTTAGAGTGAGCATTTCCCGGCTGCTCACAAGCACTTGGAATTAGAAAAGAGGGTGACTGTGTGTGTGAGAGCACATGTGTACCAGTACTGCTCAAAATACTATCCCAAAGGGCTGCTGCAGAGAGTGATAGGAGTTGAATCTGTATTATCATGAACTGTGTGCAGCAGATGTACAACGAACGCCTGTAACAGTCATGAAGTAGCCTTTTTACTGAGAAATCACAAGGGCATTTAAACATTTTAAGATTATCCTATTGTTTTCTATAGTTCATTTCTGTAGTCTCAAATATGTATTTGGAAGTGTGGTTTTCTTATCACAAATATGATTTTAAGTTCTCAAGTAATGCAGCTGTGTGTGTTGTGGGAGACACTGGTGACCTTACTAAAGACCGAATTCAGGCCATTCGGCTACTGTCCAAATGCTCTGCCAGCTTAGCTACTTGACCACCTGCTTCTGTTTTTCCATTCCTTTTGCAAATGTAGGTTTTGTTCACTTTCTGGCATCTCAGCTTTGTCTTTTGTTTAAAAAAAAACAACAAAAAACCTTAAATCACATGGGTAAGGTCTATGCTGTAGACCGCTTCAGGGTCTTTGTGGTTCTTGTAGTCATTTGAATTTTCATCAGCCATTCAAGCATGGGTTTGTTGTAAAAGAACAGAGGATGGCGGCTTCTGTACCTCCATGCTTGCTTTCCCCAACCAGGCTCATACACTTCAGATCATAAGACACAACAGCTGTGTAGTTCTGCTCAGTCACACTGCAGCTTTCCTGCTCTGCATGAGATCTCAGTGGTTATCCCCAGCGGGAAATGTCCAGGTAGCATTGACATGCTATTGGGGTGTGACGGTATTCCTTAAACTGTCAAAACATGCAGCTTAAGTTCTTTGCTTCTGTTCATATCTTTTCAACATGAAAAACTGAGGAAAAAGGAAACATGGATCATAAATCTGTCTTGGAGGCATAATGGTAAATGCCTTTGAGCCTGAATCCCTTAACAGCCTGATGTGGTTGGAGTGCTGAATGGGGAGTCTCCAGTAATGAGTTACATTCCCACATCTACTACCAGTCTGCTCATTGACTAGGTCCAAATTACATGACCTCAGTGCCTGGTTTGTAAAGCAGCATGCTGAAAAGCAGGCTGTCGCTGCTGACTGAAAGCTTGTGTACTTACATCCTCTGACATAGCTGAGATAGTTCAGGAGTTACGTCTGTGGTTGGTTGATGAAAACTAAAGAAAAAAGGGTTGGCTGTTCTGTGACTTTCACTGTTGTAAATGCTGTCATTCGTTTCTAAAGTTTCTGTCCTGTTTTTGTCCACAGATACAATCATGATGCAGTGGTTTGGGTGCGTGTGGATATTAAGGCACTAAATTTTAAAATAGAAAAATCTTAAATTACTTCTGGCATCAGTATGAATGGATTGTTTTTATCTTATACTTTTTAAAAGGCATTAATCACAAACAAAAATGTTTTGTCTCTGCTGCTTTTTTTTCTATTGTATCTGGAGACTGGCCTGGAGAAGCCATACCTAGCCGAAACACTCCTTGACTCCATGGAACACTTCCAGTGCATCCTGGCAGTACCCATGTTGCAGTGAGTGCTCCTAGCATCGGTTGTATGATGCCACTTTGCACCTCTGCAAAAGCCTGGGGGTATGATGCTGCTCAGAATGCATCTGTGCCTGGCACTGCCATCTATATATACTAAGCAGTGTTACTTAGTGTAACTCACCTTTACCTCGTAGTAAGAGGGTCTCAGCTTTTCAGCTTTCACCACCTGTCTCTGGAAACTAATGGATGTATTTGGTGTTCTCACAGGTTTGGTCTACCCTAGTGAGTAGGATGGAACAGGGAGGTACTGCAGAAGCTATGCAGCTGGCTGAAGAATGCTCACTTTATTTTGGTGTTTGCTTCCAGTGCATTGTGTAATATCTGCAAGAAATGGCATCTTTCAAAAGGTGGCTTGACTACCTGGACTGTCTTCTGCTGGTTGTTTGGGCAGGTGAAGAAAGAAGGCTGAGCAGGCGCTGTCTATGGATTTGATGTCAACAGTCAGCTATGCGCATACTTGTAACATTGGCTGGAGGAGTGCAATGTGGTCAGCTGGCTCTATTGCTTCTTAGACAGATTACAGTGACTTGGCAATGCTGAAGTGGGAACTTTGGCCTGTGAGGCACAGAGCCTGTTGAGAGGGTTGAACGCCTACATGGTCCAGCATTTGAAAAAATACCTGTTGTGTTGGCATAATAGGATCTGGCATCAGGATGAGGTTCTGCAGAATCCACTGAGATGCATGGGGGGTCCTGCATGAGGTCCATGTAGTTGTGGGGTTTAGAAGTTTGCTGGATTGCCCTTGTAGTGTCTGGAGGTCCCAAGGTTTCCCTCTGACATCCTAGAGGATTGTGATGAGGCTCCCAGTTAAAGGTGAGACAGTGTAAGTTGTCAAGAAACTTAACTTCCTCTATGCTGTCATGCTATAGAGGCTTCAACAGAAACATTAAAAATTCTGTAAGAATAGCTTACTGGTTTTGATAATTTATTTAACAGAAGTGGAATACTTGAGCTCCCACTCTAAGCTTTCTACAGTAAATATTTATGTTCTCTTTTGATCTTCAGCTATTGAGTACCAAAGATGTACTTTAGAGCCAGTGTTCCTTCACACATTTTTCTTTTCCTCCCCTGCTTTGTAGAAGAATCTACCACAGAACAAGCCTGCAACGCAAGGTGGTAAATCTTTGGTTTTTTTAAAAAAAAAAAACCTAACCAAACACCAACTCAAAAGATCCCTGAAACAAAATACAAATCAGTCAGGCTTCTACCAATTAGTGCCTAGTATTCTGCTTAAAATTAAACAATGCACCTTAAAACAATCTTCTTTTTCAAGCTAGTTACTTGTAAGCATTCAGAGTTAGGTGAGGGAGTAAAAAGTCTGGCTTGGTGTTGTCTGATACAGGGGAAGATTTCTGGTGTTGCATCCTGCTTATAAAGCTTCTACTTCCCAAGAGGCAAAATACTGTATAATAATTGTCTATTATAAAGATCAGTTAAGGAAAACATTACCTCTTTGAACCACTTGCTATTAGTGTCTTGTGCAAATCACATACTGTCAGCTGCTTTTTAGTGTCAAATGGAGATTATTTTTTTTGTTCACAGCATTGTACAGACTGTGTCACCAAGTGGTGGATTGCTATATGCCGGCAATGTGCCACTGCAAGTTTGAAATAGTAGTATCTGGATTAAGATAACAAATAACAGCTTTTCTTTATATACCCTAAAGAGTTTTTAGAGCATCCAAGCTCTCCAGAGATTCATTTATTTACTTTCTCTTTTAACTGGCTGCATGCTCAGCATATCTGGGCTTTAGCCTGGATAGACTTTTGACATGTATCTGCTAGGAAGAGTTTAAAAAGGTGATAAGGGAAAAATTACTTACGATTAAAAATTTGAAACAAAATAGTAATCAACATAGTTTTTGTGGTTAAAATTTAAGGCCTCACTTCTCAAAACAAATGCAGAAAACTAGAAATTCTGTGATGCAATGCATAGTTTTGTCTTATTTTTTTTTTAACCTTTTCAGTCTTAGGCATTTGGACAAGAGATGCTGTCAATGTCAAAAGCAGTTCTGTGTGGTAACAGAACTGACCATTTGTTTGCCCCGTCTTGTTGGGTTATTGAAAGAAGAAACAGGTTCAATATTTTCTTTGCTTTTCTCCAGACACTGCCACTGGAGAAAGATTTAGACTAATTCTGGCTTAAAGGTTTGACAGTTGACTTTGTTATGCCACACTTAACATGATGTGAATGTGCCATACATGATATTGATAATTTTTGTGTTGTTTGGAGAGAGCGGTCTTGGTTCTCAAGCTGTTGTGCCCAGTAGTCTTAAGTGCATGAATAAATCATCGTTGAATTAGTTTGCTGTGACAAATTGTATTCATTGCGAATGGCCAGCAATTTGTTGGAAAATGGGGACTGAGGAGAGGTGTTTTGAAAATACTTGCTGCAAAAAAAATATAGTGCTGTCAAACCACTTATTTTGGGTCACTATTTAAGCTTCTTTAAGGTCTAGAACCAGAAAGGCTTTGTTATCAAAAACCAGACTTCATGACGGACAGATCTGAAGTACCTAAACAAAACCAAACTGATTACCCATTTCTGTCAATCAGACTAGAAGCTTGTCAGCTGCTGGGAGAGGAGCAAGCAGAAGGGAAGGGGAAATGGACAAGGTAAAATTTGACTTTCTTCAGAAGTGTCCAGTTATCCTAAGGTATTTCTGAAATGCCTTTATTTCCTATTGATATTTCTGCTTGAGATGAAGATTTTGGTAGTATCTGTAAAGCAGGATTGGGATTAACGTTTTTAGCAAGACCAGAATATTTTTTGACAACAATACTGTCATTTCTTTCTAGGTTTTGCACAGTAAATCTAGAAAACTTACTTTTTGGACTCTAGCATGTACATATGTCCTGTAGAAACAGTTGCTTTTATAAGATTAATAGTTTGCCCTAAATATTCAAATTTCTTCAAATTGCTGTTTATGAGAATGTCAACACTAATCTATGCTTCAGATAGCACTGGGATTCTCTGTGTCCTTCAGGGTTTGTGTGGAAAACCTGTTAGCTCTCCCAATTGACTTGAAAATTAGATGTTCACTGGCTATAGGAAAACAAAAGGTCTGTTGGTTCTAAGCTACACTCTATAGTTATTTCTTATATTTAACAGTTATTTCTAATGGTGATTTGTTGTGGTTTTGGCTGGGATGGAGTTGACTTTCTTGCTAGCAGCTGGTGTAATGCTGTGTTCTGGGTTTGGGATGGGAATACTGTTGGTAAGTGCACTAATGGTTTTGGTTGTTGGTAAGCAGTCAAGGCCTTCTCTGCTCCGTGTGCTGCCCTGCCAGTGAGTAGGCCGGGAGGGCACAAAAAAAATGGGATGAGACACAGCTGGGATAGCTGACTCCAGCTGACCAAAGGGATATTCCATGCCATGACATCATGCTTGGCCTATAAAGCTGGGTGAAGGAGGAAAGGGGGTACTTGCAGAGTTATGGCATTTGTCTTTCCAAGTAACTGTTAGGTGTCATGAAGCCCTGCTTGCCTGGACATGGCTGAATACCTGCTTGCCGATGGGGAAGTAGCGAATGAATTCCGTGTTTTGCTTTGCTTGTGTGTGCGGCTTTTGCTTTTCTTATCAAACTGTCTTTATCTCAACCCATGAGTTTTCTCACTTTTACTCTTCTGATTCTCTTCCCCATCCTGCCATGGGGGCAGTGAGCGAGTAGCTGCGTGGTGCTTGGTTGCTGGCTGGGGCTAAACCATAACAGTGATGTACCAAATAAAAGGAGACCTTGAAGTCCACCACTGTTCAGGTGTTTCACCTGCATTGAAACTTCCTCATTAGCTACATCTGTGACTTGTTAGTTGCACTCTGCACATAGTTTGGGGATACAAAGTAGAAACAGACTATAAGGGAAAAGTGGTGGAAAAATCTGAAATTGGTAAGATGAAGCCAGAGAGCAGACATCTAGGAATGGGAGCTTGAAACTGGCAAGGGAATATTTGAGAGAGGAGACTTGGAGGCAATGGAAGGAGGATTTGTGAAGAAGGGGAGTTTTCTGCCTCTGGCAGTGTCGAAGTCTGCTTAAGCCCATGAATGTCGGAAGATTAATGAATTTGGAGCTATCTTAAAGTACTGGGCCATGGAGATGAGATGTTTCCCCCTTTTTAGAAAGGGAAGTAATATCCAGACTGTCCAGATGGCACTGACTGACTGGGAGTGCAGGTGTGCTGGTTTGCTCTCTGCACAGGCACTTTGTGTACTGCCAGTGTCCTGGGCTGCCATTTCACTCTGTAGCCTGAGCTGAGCAGGTGTGCTCAGCCATCTTGTGACCTCTTCCTCAGTTAATCCCCAACTAATGTCCTTGTTTCCAGCTTTTCTCTTCAAGTTCTTCTTGCATGCCTTGCAGCGGGTCACTGCAGAGAGAGCTAGTGACAAGAAGTCAATGTGACTGATTTGGGGAAGTTCAAAGCTTGGAGTTGTGAAAGTGGAAGCATCTCAGGCAGGAGCTGCAGGAGGGGAAGTGAAAACAGACAGATGATTAACAGGCAGATGCCTGTCCAGGACTGCTTGCGCTAACTTGGTTTATTTTGTTTTGTTCGCATGCTCTTACCACTCTGGTGCAGGTATGAGAGCTGGGGTCTGATGCAGACATACTCCTGTTGCTTCTGTTCAGTCTTGGCTGGTGAATGCTGAGGTACGCATGTGCCTGCCTTCCCTCAGGCCCCTTGTTGTACCAGCTTGGAAGGTGATGGAAAGCAGCTGCAATGGCAGTTCTTCCTAATACCTGCTTGTACCAAGAAAAGCATTTGAAGTATCTTTTGATTCAAAAAAGTATGGGGAAGGCTTCAAATTATTAATTCAAATATAGCATATTGTTTTCATGTAATAGTTTTTAGAGTTCCCAGAGGACATCAATAGCAGTGGCTTAAAAGCTATCATTAAATATATTTAGCGTTTAGCATGCTGGAGTCCTGAGGCCTTTAGGTTCTATTGTAATAGAAGTAATGGTTTCTGTGCTCTACAGATCTCCACCCTCGTCCATACCCAGTGTGTATGCCTTAAACTGACCACGTCTTATGTACAAGTTCCTTGTACCTGCAGTCACAAGACATCAGTGGACTGGTGTAAAGCATACTTTGAGAGCTGCCTCAAGTCTGTCCATTGACAAATGTCAGCGTGGGTAGTCTGGCCTGAGGCTGCAGCAGGTAATTGCAGAGAAAGTTTAGAAAAATAAACAAATCTGAGTCATGTGAGAACTTAAGACTTGAACTTGAGGATGCCTTGAGTATGTTGTCAAAATACTCACATAAGCTATGTGTAATTAGCCAAGTATGCAGTGGAGGTTAATTTAGAACTATACAATCTAATAAATGTGTATGTAGGCTGAGATTTGTGTGTGTGTCATGCAATGTAAATATTGGAAGATGGCTACACTGCAGTAGGTGGGAATTTAGTAGCTTAGTGCCCTGGTCAAGTCTCATAGCAGTCTGGCACATGAGGAAACGAGACTTACCATGGGCCATCTCACTCTGGTAAGAATCATAGAATGGTTCAGGTTGGAAGGGACCTTGAAGATCATCTAGTTCCAACCCCCCTGCCATGGGCAGGGACCCCTCCCACTAGACCAGATTGCTCAAAGCCCTATCCAGCCTGGCCTTGAACACCTTCAGGGATGGAGCTTCCACAGCTTGCCTGGGCAACCTGTTCCAGTGCCTTACCACCCTCAAAGTGAAAACCTTCTTTATCTAATCTAAATCTACCCTCTTCCAGTTTGAAGCCATTCCCCCTTGGTCCTATCACTACATGACCTAGTAAAAAGTCCTTTCCCAGCTCTTCTGTAGGCCGCCTTTAGGTACTGGAAGGCTGCTATAAGGTCTGCCTGGAGCCTTGTCTTCTCCAGGCTGAACAATCCCAACTCTTTCAGCCTGTCTTCAGAGGGCTGGAGCACCTCTCCTGTGATCATCTTTGTGGCCCTCCTCTGGACCTGCTCCAACACGTCTTTCCTATGTTGGGGGCTCCAGAGCTGGATGCAGTACTCCAGGTGGGGTCTCAGGAGAGTGGAGTAGAGGGGAAGAATCACCTCCCTTGACCTGCTGGCCACACTTCTGATGCAACCCAGGATACGGCTGGCCTTCTGGGCTGCGGTTGCACATTGCTGGCTTGTGTTGAGGTTCTTGTGAATCAGCACATCCAGGTCCTTCTTCTCAGGGCTGCTCTCGATCAGTTCTCCACTGAGCCTGTATTTGTGCTTGGGATTGCCCTGACCCAGATGTAGGACCTTGAACTTGGCCTTGTTGAACTTCATGAGGTTGGCACGGGCCTACCTCTCCAGCCTGTCCAGTCCCTCTGGATGGCATCACTCCCCTCCAGCATGTCTACCTTGCCACACAGCTTGGTATCATCGGCAAACTGGCTGAGGGTGCACTCAGTCCAGCTGTCCATGTCACCAACAAAGATGTTGAACAGCATGGGTCCCAGTACCGATCCCTGAGGAACATCACTCGACACTGATCTCCACTTGGACATCAAGCCATTGACCACAGCTCTTTGTGTGTGACTGTCCAGCCAGTTCTTTATCCACTGAGTGGTCCATCTGTCGAATCCATGTGTCTCCAATTTAGAAACCAGGATGTTGTGTGGGACAGTGTCAACTGCTTTGCATGAGTCTGGGTAGATGAAGTGGTCACCTTTCCATGTTTCACATAATGCAAAACACTGTTACAATTTTAAGCTATTCTGAATGAATTTAGAAGTGGACATAATGGAGTGAATTTTGTTCTTTATTAATGATTTGTGATTCTGAAGCAATGCTAGTGAAGATAATTGACCTTACGTAAACCAGAGAAAGAGGGGAGAACTTGGCTTTTGCTGTAAAAACAAACATGTAACTTTATCTTAATAAAAAAGTTGATATTTATTTTTAATAATTCATAGAAACAACTGTATGATAAAACTGGATCTTTGGAAAAATTTTACTAGTGTTACTTCAAGTAGATATATTGTTTTAACAAGTCACTTTAAAAAAGTATTATGATTGGCAGCTTCTCTGGTAACTAGCAGGCAATTTCTTTCCTGCATAAATTGCTTTTTTAATATTAATGAATATAATGTTAATCAAAACCACTTGAACTCATAAAAGCAGTCTAGTGAAAAGAAATAATTACTGAGAGCTATGAAGAGTTAGGAAAATACTGTGGATTCTCAGTTAATTTTAATGACTGCTTCTAAAACTCCTGGAAAAAGAGCTTTGAGATTTGTTTTTAAAATATTTTGTGCATGGAGAGAAATGCAGGCACAATTTAAAACTGCTATGTGCTAGTTTTCAAAACAGTTGTAGTGAATGTTTTTCCAATGGGCCTAACACTTCTTGCTGTGTCAGTGTACATATAGTACTGTCATTTTTCTTGTACTGGACTTGTTTGTGCCTATGATGATTCAAATGATTGACAAAATGAAGTAGTCTTTGTATTTTAGAAGCAGGAACTCTGATAGAGATGAGCCCTGTTAGAGAGCTTCCCTGTCTGGGTTTATCAATCTGTGCCAATATTTCTGTAAGATATGAGAGAGCCTTTATCTTATGGAAGAATAAATGCCAGTCTCTTTTTTTTTTTACAATGTCTTAGCAGAGAATAATTGTTCTGTTGCAGTAGACAGTGCTCAATGTAATGATCTATAGGTTCTCTTCATGAAACATGGAAGCTGTCTGAAATTTTTGAGCTACTCCAGTAGGAAAGTGATGTGTGCTTTGTTCTTTTCCAGAACCATAGCAGAACTCTAAATAGTTAAGTAACCACTTACCCCAGCAAATATATAGTATATCCTTTAAGAAACATTACTACTTCTAGTATCTTAATTTTTTCCCCCTGCCACTTCTGCAAAGAAGTGCAAGCTTAGGTTAGGCTTCAACGGACTTTTTATTTTCTTTCCTTTACTACACTTAATATACATGTCATTACAGCTGTGCTTGATAATCTTAACGGTCTTCTTCAACCTAAATCATTCTATGATCTGTATAAAGCTTTATGTTCAGTGAATATTGACAAGTATTTCATTATGCAAGGCTGTTAAAGCATGCAGTTACTGCACCTTGCTTGCCAACACTTTTTGCCACAGGTTTTCTTTAGCTCTTCACTGCAGCCCCTTTATCTTTGTGACCTTTTGGATTCTCTCCAGTATGTCCATGTCTCTTGCTGCAGGGAACCCCGAACTGGGTTCCAAGTGGGACCTCCCCAGGGCTGAGTAGAGGGGAAGGATCACCATGCTCACCCTGCTGGTAATACTTTGCCTAATGTAGTCCAGGATACTATTGGCCTCCTTTGCCACAGTGGCACATTGTTGGCTCATGTGCAACTTGGTCTCCACCAGGACCCCAGGTCCTTTTCTGCCAAGCTGCTCTCCAGCTGGGTGGTCCTCCCACATATGCTCGTACCTGAGGTTGTTCCTCCCCAGGTGCAGGACTTTGCACTTCCCCTGGTTGAACCTCAGGAGGTTCCTGTCAGTCCATTTGTCCAGCCGGTTGAGGTCCCTCTGGATGTCAGCATGACCTTCTGGCATACCAGGCACTCCTCCTAGTTTTGTGTCATCAGCAAACTTGCTGAGGGTACACTCTGCCCATGTTGAACAGGGATTGTGTGTAGTATTGACACTGCTAGTTACTAGCCTCTCACTAGGCTTTGTGCCACTGATCACCACCCTCCGGTCCTAGCCATTCAGCCAGCTTTCAACCACCTCACTGTCTGCTCATCCAGCCTGTACTTCAACTTCTCTGGGACAGCCTTATGGGAGACAGTGTCAAAGGCCTTACTGAAATCCAGGCAGACACTATCCACTACTCTCCCCTTGTCTACACGGCCAGTCATTTCACTGTAGTAGGGTATCATGTAGGTATGTGTTTGTTACAGATGTGTGTGTAACTTGTAACTCTTGGAGTGTTGCTCTGAACAGGTTTGCTTCAGAATCTGTACTATTTAGACTGTAAATCGCTTCCTAGGTTTCTGCACTTGAAGCTGTGAACTCTTCTGTTTAAGATAAATGACTAAGGCTATGCTAATTGAAAATACAATTTATTAATTGTGGACTGCCCTTTCAAGTGGAACTTTCAAGCTTTGGAATGTCTTATTTCCACATACATTTTTTTTTAAAAGATATTTCACTAAAGGTAACTAAGGAGGGATCTGCTGTAGCCATATCATTAGTCCCCTGCTAAGTTTGATCTTACGTGGTTAAGCTTATCTGATTGTAACAAGCCTTAACACTGTTCAACTCAAAATTACAAGAAGTTCTACCACAAATTTCTGCCTTAGGGCTTAATATAAGTAACTTAGCAATGAAACTTAAGCTCGGGGATAGCATTATGATATTTTTTCCCATCTGTTAAAAACAAATCCCCCAAAGTGTCCCACAATTGCCATGTTGCCATGGAAACTAAATTTCCAAAGTATTGTTTCAGAAATGGATATGTTTTATGTACACACTTGACCTGGTTCAACTGCAGCAAAAGTAATGATAAATTATGTGAAGGTAACCTTAAACCTCTTGCTTAAGCACTTCTTGTGTACATCTTCACAATGAGAGAGTTTGTATAATGATGGTTTTTACATTGAATTTCTGTTGTAACTGTCAAATAGAACAAGGGTTTCTGCTCTGGTGAGTCTGGCTACCTGCTTTTCCTGAAGCTATAGAAATGAACAACAAAAAAAAAGCTCTGGTCCTTTTTGATGAGATTGTACCAAGTTCAGTAGAGCATTCAGTGAATTTCTTGAATCATTTCATGTTATGGGCTTTGCTTATTTGAGGGAGTTTGTATGTCGCAACTGAATTTGCAGAAGAAAAACTGAGGAGAACGTGCTAAACTAGGAATCTTTAGATTAAAATGTTCCAGGTGGGGTATCTTTGCCACAATAATGAGCTACTGAATTTATAAGTTAAGTGGAAGGACATGTGGGGCACAACTAGAAAGATTTAGGTAATTGTGGAATATTCATATTATTATGTAGAAATAAATGCCTTTTACAGTTTTAGGTGAGTTTGCCAAACTGTAAATATTGATCTGTGGCACATGATGACATCTTCCACAGCAGAGATACAGAACCTCTCTGAAACCACATTAGTCTGAGCTTGGTCTTAAGAGGTGGTCATCAGGCAGACAGGGCTACCAAGTTTATCTTTCACCACACAGCCTTGTCCCCAGGCTTTGAGCATGTCCTTGGAAGGTGACACATGCATCACTGAACATCTAGTATCCTTGATTACACAGAAAGAAATAAAGACCAAATTTCTTACCTCAGTCACTCACGAGTTTCAGTGCACTTTTCTCTGACACATTCAGGAAATATGCTAGTACAGTAAAGAAGCTCTCCTTTGTAGCATCAGATGCAGAAGGGAACAAGCATTTTCCATAACTATAAAAAATGATTCTTTTTTCTTAATTTTTCATGTTGTGGGGGAGGGAGTATCTCTTTATCCTTACCGTAATGTCTTCAGTAGATGCTGCAGCCCAGGACTCCCAGTGCAGAAGATGCAATGGGACAGATGTTTTCTTCAGTTCTGCTTCAGCTGATGTTAGCTGGCTTTCAGGAGTGCCTCGGCCAACTTACTCCTTCCAGAGTCCTTACATCTGTGCTGGGTAATGGGCTAAGAAGAGCATGACTTCTTGAAATATGTGTTACCAGAGCTCCTGAAAGACAGGTCTGAGGAAAAGACTTTGGCGGGATCCTGTCAGACATCACTGTAGTTGAAACAAATCCCCAGGAAGGAAGGGGGTTGGTGTGCATGTGTCAAAGTATCCATAAAATATTTAACACAAAGATTTTGGAATGGTTTGAAATCGTTCCCCTTTACAAACAGAAAATGTTTGTATAGGAGTGGTTTGGGGGAGATACAGTTGCTCTGGGACTTCTGATAACTGCGGACCAAGTACAGAATCAGATATGTATGATTTAATATTTAAACCTTATCACAGGCTTATTGTTTCAATATTTAATGGAGGCACAAATTCTAGTTGCCTTTTTAATTTTAAGAAAACCCAAATAATTTTTTTTGGGGGATTAAAAACAGCTATTTTAAGAACGTCAATTGTGGGATTTGCATTGTTCATTTATGTCCTTTAATTACCTTCTGGCTGCTGTCAGCCACAAATTTCTTGTGGTGTAGTTCTAGCCATAGTAATTATGCAATAATATACAGGGCCTGGGCTGGAAATAAGGAAACAATGTTCTATTTCTACCTGTTTCTCAGTTTTGTCTTATGACAAATCACCAAATGCCTTTGTATGCTCATTTGCAAAGCCTAGGAAGAAAATTATATTCTTATGTTAGTGAAATATTTCAAGATACTTCAGACAATTAATTGATGTATAATGTATGTATTTTTTACTCCTTTAAAATACTTTAGTATCTTTACTTTCTTCTGAACTTCAATAGAAATCATAAATCAAACTCTCTTAACTTACATTTTTGTGTAAAACGGAGTTTCTGAGTTACAGGATGTCATGGTTGAGGTAAAATGTAAATAATGTGTAGAACAAAGTTTTGAAATATAATTGTGTGTGAAAGTAGCTGTGCTTGGTAAAGAACCAAAATAGTAAACAGTGTTTGGTACATGTTAATTCTGTTCTTCTTTTCCATTTTTTTTGTTTTTTACAATATAGAAGTTGAAAAAAGTTTATCCTGGTATTAAGTTTGTCTAACTGTATGCACTCGTATCCATGGAGTTCTCTGTTTTTGGAATAGCTGGAAACACGCCTCCAAAAAAATATGAAATGAGATAACTTGTTAGTATCATAATTAAAAAGCAAATTAGATTCAGTAAAATATGTTATATTCCCAGGATCAGTTCTAATTCTTAGGAGATGAACTGTTAAGTTGAAGGCTTTCTCTGTTTTATTGATTTTGGAGTATAAGAANTTTTTGGAATAGCTGGAAACACGCCTCCAAAAAAATATGAAATGGGACAACTTGCTAGCATCATAATTAATTAAAAAGCAAATTAGATTCAGTAAAATATGTTCTATTCCCAGGATCAGTTCTAATTCTTAGGTGATGAACTTTTAAGTTGAAGGCTTTCTCTGTTTTATTGATTTTTGTAGTATAAGACAAGATTTGGGCATAATGGAAGGAGTAAAAAAGAATGAATAACTTTCAGTACAGACCTGTGTTAAGAATACTTCAGTTGCTCCTGTGTAAGGCTTTAATTGCACTTCTGCTCAGAAGAAATCAAATTATTTGGTCAGAACAACAGAAGGAGATTTCTTGTGATGCCACAGAGCCTGGCTCTCAGGGAGGAGCTGTCATCTGTCAAAAGTACTTACAGAGAGCGCAGATCACTGCATAAAATACACCATATTAATGTTTACCTAGGGACTCTATAGTATTGAGATGATTGCCATGAGTAGACCCCAGCTGTATGTTGATAACAAGAAGTCATTGTATTTACATGGTAATTCTTTTTCCTAAAGACATATGTTGAAGTAGTGGAGTTAATTGGGGTCAACCTCCTGGCTGCTACGTACAGGCACAGTTCTATTAACTTGAGCTTCTCCTGTGGTAAATTTATCCTTTTATCATAAAAATTTATGGCCCTAATGCTTTCTGTTTTTTAAAAGGATTCAGCATGGACATTGATGCTTCTTTGCATAGAACTGGGGATTTTCTTTCTTATTTGAAGCTGTTTGATCAATGTTTGATGAATGGGGGAGGGGGGGATTCTTAATGGGACTGCTTACATCACAGGTAAAACCCATTTAAATTTATTAGCTGAATACATTCTGCCTGACCTTGTCACAAAGTCTTCACTCCACTACCAACCTCCATTTTTCTGTGGTACCCTTAAATGTGAGGAAATAGTAGACTGTGTTTTCCTCAGTGCTAATAGCTCTGTCTCTTCTGTCTTCCTGAGTCCTCCCCAAGAAGTGGAGTTGGGGGGGAACATACACCTCTGAATTTGATCTGATAGTGTCTGTGATTTGGCTGCGTGAGAGGTCCATACCCCTCCTCACATGGTGGAGGAAGGTTGGGTAATACTTGCTTGCCTTGGCTCCTCTGAGGCAAAACAGGTATTTCAGCACAAAGGGTTGAGGGGTGTTGGTGAAGTCTGAACAGTAACTGAATGCTTATTCATGTTAAAACAAACACATTTTATGCAGACTATGAAATCAGGGACTTCTGCCTGAAGAAAGCGGGGAGGGAGAGGAGTGTAATTCATTGTTGTTGTATGATGCACTATTAAATGTTTAAAAATGTCACTAGATATAACTTCTACATGCTGACTTTTATAAATGTACAGCTCAAAGGTGTTATCTCCACTCTCTAAGCCCACTTCTGCGAGGAAAAGCGAAATGAAATAGAGTATGGAATGAGATTATTTTAAAGACTGTATAACTTCAGGTGATGATACTTAAACTGTCTTAAGAAACTTCCCGTTTTTATTGTGCCTAGTTTTATTCTTTGAAGAAAACAATTCTTGAATCATGATTTCTTAACACTTTGAAAAGTCAAAGGCTTTGTTTAAATTTAAACAAACTGATACTTGGACTATTCATGTCTGAAATAAAGAGCAGGAATAATAGTCAAGTTATAAGAACAGTAAAGGAAATCTCACAATTAAATTTACCTTTAGTTAGCTGTGCTGGGAGCCATTTCCTTATTTCTGTAAGAAATTTATGATATTCAGCAGAATTTTAGTTTTTCAAGTGAGTTATGTAGGTCAGGATGTCAGTAGGCTGATATCAGTAGAAATCCTAATATAGCTTCCACACTTATTTTTTTTAATTAGATTAGGAAAAAGCACACTGCATTACAGTCCTGTGCTTTGTACTTTAAAGAATCTTCATGTGGTATTTGCTGACAAATAATGGTACCATACCTATCCATTTAGGTTTTGTTTTGTCCTTTGAAAATGAGAAATGTCTCTTGTTTAGGAAGGATTTGGTTTCAAATGCTGAACTTGCCTTTTAAGTAAACATTTACTTGGGTTTATAACATACTGAATTGCTGTAGAATATTAAGACATCTTTTTAAATTGTAGAAATTGTGTAGTGTTTTTTTATGGTACGGTCTTAGAGATCTGTTGTCCTCTTTCTAACATCAAACAATGTCTGGTGGTGAAAATGACCTGAGCGTGTATGTGAAGGGAAATACTACACCTTGGTGATTTCTTTTGAAAATTGCTGTAGCAGATGTTCTTGGAAAGAATATTTTTTCAACTTTTATCACTGAGCAGTTTCTAAGACATTGAGTAAGAGTTGAAGAAAATATTGAGTCTTTTGCTGTGTCATAACCCAAAGAGAAACAATTTTAAGAATGGATGTAAATACTAAAAGGAAAGACTTAAATACCTGATTTCATTGCAAGTATGTCGATTGACATACACTTTCAAAAGCTGCTGAACTTAATTAAAAAATGCAAGTAACTTAGCAGACTAGAGCTCTTTGAAAGTAACACATCTCATACTGCTTTTTTCACTAGGTTTCTGTATAACTTTCCTGGGTGAAACTTCACTCTTTCTTTTCCATTAAACTTACGCTGAAGGTCAATGCTTCTTTCAAATGTATCCATGATTAAGCAATTACTTAACATACAACTGATTTAATTTAGGTTTATTTTTGCATTCACATGCTCTGCACACAAGGAAAAAACAAAAAGCAAAGGCAACGAACAGTAGCAGAAAATTGAGATGAATCACTTAAAGCTTGTTGCCATCTTGAATACTCCTTCTCAAATATTTAAGTATTGGAAAGAAGGTATTTTCAGGTTTTACCACTGAGCAGTTTCTAGGACATTGAGTAAGAGTAAGTAAAAGGAAAGGGTAAGTATTTAACTTTTTTCCAGCTCAGGAAGAAAAACACAACAAAATAACTGCACTTGCAAGTTGGAAATATTATTCCAGCTGGGGAATTGCTAAATGCCTTTAATTACTGATAACAGCTCACACAGGCTGGGCAGTTGGATGTCCTAACTCTTCCCAATTACTATGGCTGCTGCTTTCAGTTCCTTGGAGGAACTGATCTGGTTTCTGTCTGAGCTGTGACCAAGCTTGGTAGGAAGTGTGTGGCCACTCAAGTATTGATGTAATGTACCGCTTAATGAAATAATCATCTAAGGCTTTGATGCAGGAACAAATTACCCTGAGAAACGCATTACTAAGGGCATTCGGATATCATAGAAGGGCCTGTTTGTTTTCATTGATTAGAAAAGAAATCTGACATACAGGTGGTAAGATAGACTCCATTCCATACATTTCAGGGAAAGTTTAAATTCCAAAATCCAGTCTACAACCATACAAGTGACATCCTGCTATGCCTTTCTCTGCATGCAGTTCTAGCAGTAGCATATCCCTGCTGCTGCTGTGTTTTTCCTATATGTGTATAGGACAAGGTGGAATAGGCCAAATGTGGAGTTGCTGGGTAGTAGTGTGTGTTTTGAAGAACTACTTTCAGTTCTGCTTTTCATGTGATTTAAGTTTAGGGGCCCTACTATCCTGTGGAGTGAGACTCAATTCCAGGTTCTCTATGCAGAGTTAACAAAATACTCTCTCTCAAAAAAAAGTGAAGACATTTCTCTCTCCTGCAAATAAGCTGGAGAATTGCAGGTCCCCCAAACAGCAGTGGTCAGTTGTTTTCTTAATTCTCTACCAGCTGCATGGAGTCACCATGGCAAACTGAGCAAATTCAAACTCTGAATTCTGCAATAATGAGAGACATTCTCAATGAGACTTCCCAAGATAGCAAATTCTCTGAATGATTAGGTGACCTGGGAACTATAGGGCTATTTTACTATTTATGCTGTAGAAACTACAGAGTCAGCGTCCACGAGGATGAAACTTTTAAGTGAGAGCAGGATTTTCTTTTTACTTCTTCTACAGTTTTTCCTGAGCGTCTGTTTTTTGAATGCAGCTCTTCTAGTGTGCATTATTTCCCATGACATTGGGCGTGTTTAATGTTTTAAAAACAAATACACAAAAACACTTTGCAAGGTGACAAAGACTAAGCCAGGCAATAAAAATGTAAGGTATGAACTCCGTGGAATAGATAGCTGGGATTATTCATGGTGTGTGGGGAGATAGGAAATGAGAAATGCACTTAAGAATTCTGATGGGACTGATAACCATGACAACAGTGGTTAATACAAACTGGACTGCGGTATAATGTATGGTAAAATGTATTGAAGAGGTAGTTTTCTGGGGGTTTATTTCAAATTTTGCCAGTGAACGCTTTGAGTTGTGTCACTTGAAATATGTAATTCCGTGTTTTATGAAAATAACTGTTTAAAACTTAGTGTAATGTATAATAAATAAATCTCAGCACATAACTCTCCCGAAGTAATTTTTTTGTTTTACAATTCTGCTGCTGAGTTTAATATCTTTCAACTGTTGTTGAGGTTTTTGTTTGATACAGGGAGCTTAACTTGGCTATTCATTTGCAACAATCCTTTCCTATTAACTCCCTGCAGGTAAGTAAAGCATTGCCTCTGATCAGTTTCAACTGTTGGCCATAACTGCTTTGTGTGCTGTTGCTGGGCTAAGGGTTTGGATATTGGAACAGCAGGAAATTGTTTTAAATCAACTAAAAATGGGGAAAGATTAATCAGGATTTAGCAAGAGTTCAGGAAATTAATCATCTGTCAGTGTTTTATGGACAGACTGCTTCACTTCCAAATGTAAACATGTAGAAAACTCTAAATGCTTGCATTTGCCTGAAACATCAAAAGTATAAGGCTGAAACTTGAGGAGGATTGTCTCGTACAACCATGTTTATTCCATTTCTTTGCTTCCCTGAAAGTTCAGAAGACTATTAATGAAACTACGTTGTGAGTTAGATCGCTGTACCTATGTATTTGATTAATGTAGACTTTTCTATTAAAGATAAATGGAATGGCCAATTATTAGTTTTGGTTGTGACATCTAACACCCCACCTAATTTAATTAGATAATTATTAGAATNTCGCTGTACCTATGTATTTGATTAATGTAGACTTTTCTATTAAACAAAGATAAATGGAATGGCCAATCATTAGTTTTGGTTGTGACATCTAACACCCCACCCCACCTAATTTAATTAGATAATTATTAGAATTTTTTTATTTCAAAATAGCCACAAATTAAAAATAAAATTGAATTCTTTACCTATGTGTGCTGAAAAGAAATGGGAATTGAGAAGTTGAGGTAAAATATACATGTGACAAAGTTATGCATTGCTGATAGTACTAATAATAACTGTAAATAAATTGGGCTGGAATAGAACTACCAGTGTTTCAGCTGTGCTTAAAAACAAATGAGCTTTTTTGCACACAACAAAATTGTAAAATGGAAAATTATCTCTTACAGATGGATCATGTAGCCTTTCTTGTAAGAATACGGAAACCACATTTTTAATTGGAGGAGTGATTCATTTCCAAGAGGCTGGGGTCTGTGTTTCAGTGGGAGGTGTGAAAAGAGCTTCTCAGAAGCCACAGAACCTGCCAATGGGGAAGGGCTCCTCTTGATTACGGGGTAATGGATATCACCTAGAGCTTGTGGGTTTGTGCCCTTTCAAAATAGTTCCTATTTTAAATATTGTTTCTAATGGTGTTGAGTACCCTTGCAAATATCCAGTTCTTTCTGGCAGTTTTACTAAGCATTTGCCTTCTGCTTCTTGCTGTAATTTGTCCTGGTTTTGAGGTAAAACAGAATCAATTTTCTGTTCAGTAATTTTACT
>RSEF01000001.1:32154594-32184780 GCA_003993805.1 Himantopus leucocephalus
GCAACCTGGTCTAGTGGGAGGTGCCCCTGCCCATGGCAGGGGGTTGGAACTAGATAATATTCAAGGTCCCTTCCAACCTAAACCATTCAATGATTACTCTGATTTATTATTATTATTATTAATCTACTGTTGCAGAGGGACATGCAACCCTGAGCTACTCAGGTACAGTAGGTTAGCTTGCACATAACTGCTATGCTTTCTTCTTGGCCTGTAAAGCAGCACAATGTTTTTCAGTTTTGCCAGTTCCTCTTAGGCTTACCAAGAAAATGTTCTTCATTGTGCTGACTTCTGTTATTTCTTGTCTTATTCCTAGAGAGGAAATGTTGCTTTGTTCTCTTATGTTTCTCAGAGCCAGACTGGATGTAGCAAAACTGATGAGCTTGGATCCTTGTGTCCAACCAAGATGACCTCCCTTAGTCATTAGTAGTCACTAATCTCAACGACAGTGTAGCTAGGTATAATAGTACTCTGTTTTGGTCATAATGGAGGCTAAAGCTGGGATCATGGTGTATAAAAGGTCATACTTGTTACCATAGAAGATCTCTTAGCACAAGAGAGTGTTAAAGGTTGCTACTATTCAGATCTGTAGCAGAGCGTGTACCCTTCTCAAGACTATGGTACAGTTTGTGTAGGAGGCGTGTTTTTGTGTGATGTTTTGGTGCACCAAAATTTGTCATGGATATGCTTGTATACTATCCTAAATTTTATTTCATATCCTTATGTTAGAACATGCCTAAATGACCGCAAGTCATCAAATGAATAGTTATGAGAATGTGCTCTCATCTCTCCCAGGCTGAAACATGGCATGTGATAGTACTTCTGCCTCTGTTCTGCTGCAATGAGAAGCAGGTCAGTTCTAGTTTATTCTGCAGAACATGGTTGCAGTCATTCAGACAAGTGGTGCTTGTATTTGGCTGGCTTATGGGGCAATAATGGGACCTACTGTTCCCCATTTACCATGGATGGATCCTTTTTCTGGACAAACTTAAGGGGTTTTTTTGTTCATCTTTCTGTATTTTTTAAACATTAATAAATGCATGTATAAATCTGATTTCATATCATTTAATTTGTTGCAAATACTTGCAAAATAAATGGTTTTACTTTTACATTTGGTTTGTAAAATGGGACCTGTGTTCTGTTTTCTGAAGTTAGGTTTCCTTTTCTGAAAAAGAACTCCACATTTACAACTTTCAATCTCCACCTTTCATATTTACTGTGACACTGGAGCAGACATTGCTACTGCTGTGTTTGAGAAGCTCTCTGGTGTTTTAAAGTTTAGAATTAGAAGTTACTCTTATGTTAAATTTCTTTTGTGCATCCCAGACTAATTAAGGATCCATTAATATGAACTGCTTTGCCACTTTTCATTGGTCATGAGCCTAGAGGTGTAGAATAAAATCCTTGAAATTTATTTCACCTTCTAACTAGAGTGTTTAGGGAATAATCACTTCTGAAGTAATATTCCAATAAATGGTAGTTCAGCACTTAAAGACTGGGTACGTACATATTNAACTCTGCATTAACGCGTTTATTTCTACTTTGAACCCACTTTGTTCTTTGTGTATATATACACTTATGTGAAGTCTTTCTCATACTGGGTGTGACTGTTTCACTTGTTCTGCTTGCTGTTAAATATCTAGAAGCAAAACTTGCTTAATGTTTTTAGTCCTTGCTCAGTGTTTTAAAGGGAAAAACCCTATTGGGTATAGCCCTGTAAGTTCCATGTGGAAAATATCCATAAATATCACCTAATTACTATACTCTGCAAGATATTTCAGAATATGCCTGTAACATAACTAAATTAAAATGGAAATATTGTAGAAGGTGTGCTTGCTGCCCTTCCTACTGCATTGTTAAAGCAATGCTCAACATTCCTGTCCTTAGTATAGCTTGTAAAGTCCTGAGCCTTATGAGGCTTTTCAGTCAATATGGATTTGCAGAGCAGTGTAGATAGCCTGATGCTAAAGGAATCCCCTAAAAATCCAGAAATGCTCGAAGAAAACAAATCTACTTCCATTAATTTTTCAGTGTTTGGACACTAAGCAATTGAGATAGAGATCAGAAGTGAGATCAGTTGCAGAGAACTTATACTGCCGGGTCATACAATCTGGGAATCAGCAAGTAATTCACTTAAGCTGAAGTCAGCTGAGTTCTTAAAGTTCTTCAGGCTCTCTAGTCAGACTTGAGGACAGGATTCTTTCTTCTTCTTGGGTACTTCCTGTTCTGGTAGAAGATATTATATTGTTGAATGCTAGAGTATACTTCCAGTAACATAGAGCAGCTGTAAAGATTGGATACTCATCTGTAGCTAAACTAAACTTAAAAAAACCCAACACAGCAGAACCCAAACAAAAAAGAAAAACTCAAACAACCCCCAACAACAAAGCTGCCAAAACCTGAAGTCATTTATTACTTCAGTTTCTTTCAAGCAACTTCTGCAATACAGTAATCATCCAAGTAATGCTTAGATACTCATCATAAATTTAGTTTGTGGAAATCATCCATTGATTGTAATTGAGCATAATAGACATACTTTCCAATGGCCTTCTCATTTCCTATTTTTAGAATTACTTTCCATAAAGTGATCTACATCTTTTTTTTGCCTGAGGTGTAAGTGTTTAGTAATTTGGTATTTCTCACTTGAGTTATTAAATTTAATAGTATCATTTGTGGGTAAAAAGATGGATTATGGATTGAAAGGTTCCTGGAGTTGTGGGGTAAAGGCAGGAGGAGATCAGGATGCCTTTGCTCCCCAACCCGTCTGATCAAGGTCAGTGGGAAAAGAGAGGATGCTCTCTTGTCCCTGGGGTACCTCAGTTTATACCTGAGGCTATAAAATCAGGTGCTGTGAGGACCTTGTCCTCTAAAGTACACAACCTCCTCAAGTGAGCACACACACACCCCTCCCCGGGACTCAGTGGCAGTTTTGCATTTGCCTAATATTTGACACTCCAAAACATTACAGGTTTTTTTTGTCAACTGAGTCAGACTTCTACGGATGGAGGAGGAAACTTGAAAAGGGGGCTCACGGTAACCACATGGCCTGTGACTGGCCTCTAATGTTAATCAGGCCTCTGGGTAGGATATGCTTTGGAAGTCTGCAATAGCTCACAGTATTTCTTCAGAAACTGGTGGATGCTGTCAGGAGTACTCAGTGTCCCTTGTTGTTATACTTAGGGGTTCTTGTTTTTCTTTAATAAAAACAACACAACAAACACCACCAAAAATTCTTTGACTCCGTTGCCCTCATTATCCCTCCTGTTCCATTTGTTTGCGTGTATTCACTGACTCTTCTATTTTGCATGCATTTAGTCTCTGGCCCTGCGGATTGTGTCTCATTTTGCTTTCCTAGTAGAGCTTTTAATTTTGTAGGATAGGATCTGGAACCATCCTTGCTGTGGAATCCTCTGGGGGCAAAAAGCAATGAGAGGAGGATCATCAACCTCCTGTTTGAAATGGGAGTGAAGGGCTTTTCCCTCCCATTACCTGGCACCTTTCTGGAAGGAGAGGAGGAAAATAAGAAAAGGAGATTTCTGCCATGACCACAGCTGCTACCACCGCTGTCACGATCATTTAATTGCTGCAGCCACTCTCACTGCCAGCACATGGGAGTAATTAACACTGATGAGAGAAGATCAAAGATGTGAAGTGCATACCCTGCTTTACATATCTCCATGTAGAATAGATAAATCAAAATGAGAACTCAGTAGAATTACGCAAAAGCAACTTGCTGCTCTTGGCTTAGTTGTTGGAATGGTGAGCTTGGATGCTTTTTGTTTGAAACATAACTTGAAAGCATCACATACTGTAATATGGTACAAGTAAATTATTAATGTAAATAAAGGACACTGCTGCTTGTAGAGCATCTCTCACATAAAACTGTACCGCTGGTTCTCAAGGCCAGCGAAGGCACACTATTCCTACAACAGATTACTTCCTAGAACCGTTGGATTATATCAAAGGTCCAATTGGAAGCCATCGTTGCTATCTGCTCCAGTGTTAATCTATCAGTTTTTCCGTTAATTGCATGATGGCTGTTAATTTAATCTACAACAGATCAATGGTAGTGAACTATGGAGTATGTTATTTCTATTGAGTAGGAAGTGAATGGGATGTTTGAACTAGATAGTGCTCTGTTGTAAAGGACAGCAATCGATTGATGCGGAAAAAATGAATGGGAGAATAGCGCTGCAAGACGCAGCTGTGCTGGTCTTTTTACCCTTTCTACCCTTTTCTGTTACTTCATTAAAGTTATGGTCATGATGTCTGTAGCATTCATGCAGATTTCTTTGAAAACATCCCTGACCATTAGGGGATAGCAAAAATTAAATGCTCTTTGCTGATTTTTCGAAGTATTCTGTCTCTTCTGCCCAACTTTTCCGACCAAATCCTCTCTTCCCCTATGTGGAAAAAAAAATATCTGTCATAACTATCTTCCCATTACTCAAAATCCCAAATGACAAGAAATGAGCTGAAAAATCCATTCAGTTGAGCTGTAGCTCAGTTGTCTGTGCATTCTGTTGGCAGGTTTAGTTTCAGGCCCTGAGAAATCTTAGATTATTTTTGTTCTGTGATTATTTTTTAAATGAACCCTCAGCATTAAGAATGCAAACAGTTTGAGATATTTAGGCACAGGATTTAATGACTGCTACCAAGGCAGTTGTAGCTGATATTTCCAATTCCTCCTTGTATCAAAAGGTTACTATTGTTTTGCATTTGAAAATTCCAATTACTTTCTAATGTATTATCAGCCAGGTTATGTGTGGTATTTAATATGGAGTTTTGAGCATGTCTTCCAACTCTTGCGTACAATAATTTTTCTTTCATTCTGATAAAATACTACCTTCTCTTTGTACTCTGAGACAGAAAGTTAGACAAATTTTCTGAGATTTCTGATACAGAGTTGATGAACAAGAATTGATTATTAGGAAGGAGTGGGGAGCCTTTTCCGTGAAGTCTTGGTGAGCTGTTGTGAAAGGTTACTGTAAAAATAATACTAACTGTGAGGGGAGTGGTTCCTATGTCCCTGTCTGGCCAGAGGCAGCATATCAGAGTGCCACCTGCCTTATGGTAGGGATGAAGAAGCAGTAAGGTACAGGCAGTTCAAGAGATGAAAAACGAGGTCTTTTAAGCTGTGGCATCTTCATATGTAAACCTTACCCTCTTCAACTGTCAACAGGAATTTGGATAAAGGAAGGTAGGAAAACACAACATTGTTTTAATCATTGTTGCAAAAGAAGTTTTTTCTTAAATTTTGTGTTTCTTTCTGCAGATGATTTAAACATTGAAGGAATTCAAAGGGGTACCAGTTTGAGAAAGCAGAAGGAATATATAGTCTTTAGGCCCTGACTGTAATGTTTTGCTGTTGTATTTTATCAAAGCTTATAATGAATGTATAGAAATGTTTATAGGAGACCTGATGCTGTTTTAAAATTTGTCAAATATGTACGTAAAGGGAGTACACGGGTCTTACAGTATGCTTATTTTCAGTATGGTAGTAGTCTAACATTGAAAGCATATATGCTTTCTTCTCAGATCTCGCTGATTGTCAAATCTGATTGCTTTAAATTAGACTCTTTTATCATTAAGAGGTTGATGTAAGACAGGCAACCTTTTTTACTGTTGGGAAGATCTTCAAGAATTCTGGAAAATACATAAATGTCATTAGCTGTATAGGGACCATAGAATGTCTTAAGTTGAATAAGAATTGCTATCACTCACATTACTAGGCAGTGGAGGCTGGTGTGAAAAAGACTATTTCAAAGCACAGATGCATCACACTGCAGTAATGGATACATTTAACAAATGGGTTTGAAGTTAAGTTGAATAAAAAATTTATTAATCTCCCAGCAACTTCTGGTTATTTATTCAGATTACTTGCTTTTGTTCTTCTTTGCCTTTCTGCCTTAATGTGGTAAGAGAGAGAAAATACAGCTTTCTGTGAAAAGCTTCTCAAAGCAATAGGTTGGATGCTTAAAGCGTAGTAGGTTTGGGAAAGCCTCCATGATATACTGTCCACAGACAGCAGGAATATTCCCTTGATATTTCTGGCCTGGCTTTCTGTCCTTTTGAAACACTTAGCAGAGGAACAACGCTGCTGATCAAATGTAACTGTAGAAAAGGAGTAGAGAAAGGAGAGAATGTAGGTTATTGGTATCATCACCAGAACCAGGAGCACTGATTAACGTGTCCAGTAGTGTTTATTCCTTTGAAAAGCATTCTTCCAACTTACACTTCAGATACCATGCCTCTTCAGGACAAAAGAAGAGATCTTGCAAGACTGCCTCTCTGTTTTTGCCACAGTGTAGCTGAATGCATGCTTATTCTGTGGGTTAGTTAATCATGTTCTTCATTTGGTTAAGAAATTATCCTGATAACCGAAATCGAGACTGGGCAGCTTTTTAGTTTATTTCAAAAGTCTTCTTTATTAAAAGTTGGGTTTATTCCCATCTTGTACGTGTGATATCTGTACATTCTACTGTGTTTACTACTTAAGGTTAATAGACCTTATGTCAACAGACAGAGATTGTCTTTGTGGCTAGGTCTCTGTCTGGATCAGAAGAATGGTATCCGGAGGAGACACTATACTGAGAATGCTGTAGCTTTGACCTGGATTCTTATTAGGCTGTTATTAAATAAAATTGTGGCCTGCCATTTCCTTTCAATATGTATTCCTTCATTTTATAGGAAAGTCACACATACTTATCTGTGTTTCTGTCTGGCTTTGAATAGGTATCCAATTTGGTAAAAGGAGCCCATATGTTCAGAAACATACAGTTTTTTGACTTCTAGCTGTGCTTTCTTCAAAGATTACAGACTCACAGGAAAGCAGAGGCTGGAAGACACCTCTGGAGATCATCTAGTCCAATCCCTCTGCTCAAAGCAAAGTCAACCATAGCATGTTGCTCAAGGCTGTGGCCCGTTGGGTTTTGAGCGTTTCCAAGCATGGAGACTACATAACCACTCTGAGCAGCCTGTTCCCGTGTTTAGCCGTTCTCATAGTGAAGTGTTTCCATATGTATTTCAGTTTGTGCTTGTGACTGGGAACCACTGAGAAGAGTCTGGCTGTCATCTTTATGCACTACTGTAAAACTGGGTATTTGTACCCATTGATAAGATCCCCCTCCAAGCATTCCTTCTCCAGGTTAAACAGTCCCAGCTCTCTCTGCATCTTCTCATACATCAGGTGCTCCAAGCCCTTCATGGCCCTCTGCTAGATTCACTCCAGTAGGTCCATATCTCTCTGGAGAAACCCAGTGGCAGTTGGACTAGATGATCATTGTATGTCTCTTCCAACTGAAATCTCTCCCCTCTCTTCTCCCCTTGTACTGGCCCTGGCATTCCAGATGTGTCTCACCTCCCTTCACCTGCTAGCAGTGCTCTTCCTAATGCAGCCCAGTTAGCCCCTACTGGTGCAGGTGTACTCGTGGGCTCTGAGTTTCTGATCTGGTGGCTGGAGGGAGTGCATCACCATTCCTTACAGATTAGGCACTGGGAAATCACAAAAGGAGGTTTTTGTAGGAGGATGTCTCTATAAAGGAAGATGATAATTGTACTGATGCGTACCTATGCTTTTGAAAGCATCAGTAGGAATTCACTCAAAACTTACTGTTACAATAAACATGTACAAACATTAAAATTTTACTATTTTAACAGTTTCTACTAGCATATTTAGTTTGCTCTATACATATTTATCTTCTACTGTTTGATGGAGTAGCCATTATAAGTTATAATGGGTACATTTTAAAATATTCTCAAAATTTTCAAGACTGATCAGAGAATTTTGAGTGCTGCTTTGAAACTTTTCTAACTACTAAAGCCTGATAGATCAGCACTTAGTGGAAATCAGAACTCCTTTTAGATGCCCCATTCTTTGTTGAAAGTCTTGGTGTATAACATAAGGAAAGATAAGGGCCACGAAGATGATCAGAGGGCTGGAGCACCTCTTCTACAAAGACAGGCTGGAAGAGTTGAGGTGGTTCAGCCTGGAGAAGAGAAGGATCCAGGGAGACCTTGTATCAGCTTTCCAGTATCTGAAGAGTGCCTACAAGAAAGCTGGAGGAGGGACTTTTTACAAGGGCATGTAGTGATAGGACGAGAGGGAATGGCTTCAAACTGGAAAAGGGTAGATTTAGACTAGATATCGGGAAGAAATTTTCACTCTGAGGGTGGTGAGGCACTGGAACAGGTTGCCCAGAAAAGCTGTGGAAGCTCCATCCCTGGAAGTCTTCAAGGCCAGGCTGGATGGAGCTTTGAGCAACCTGTTCTAGTGGGAGGTGTCCCTGCCCATGGCCAGGGGGGTTGGAACTAGATGATCTTCAAGGTCCCTTCCAACCTAAACCATTCTATGATAAGGAAATAAGTGCATAAGCAGGTGGAACAGCATGTGGATTAACTGTTATCAAAAGTTTTTTGACTGGTAAAATACTATTGGCCTGCAAAATCGTGTGAGCTCCATAGACCTTGCTTATAAACTATTGTCAAATATTTCTGTTAATTTGTTACTTGAAAATAGACTGCTATGTTAGTTTTGATGTATTAAATCCTTTAAATATGTCATTAATTGTGATATTATGCCCAGGCAAGCTATATTGCTTATGGTAATGTCTTTCACTTTGAAAACACTTTATGAATGCTGTATGCTGTTCAAACTCTAGTTAAAACTCTAGTGGTGATGTGGAATAAATAATTGCAAATAGTAAGAGTTATGGTATGTGCACCTGATATTAAAAAGTGGTTTAGCAAACAGTTATAGCTTTCTGCTTGGATCAGATAGTTTGCCAGTCTTATCTTTCCTATGCTGTGCATTGTTAAAAAGAAGGTATATGCAATTATTTAGATTATTAAATCTGCCTAAAACCTGTCAAATCTACTCTAGCATGAATTAAGTATTTTTAAGCTTATGTGTTTCTGCGTTGAAGAACAGGATTTGAAATGAATGATTATGCTTAACCCAGGTGATTTTTTCCAGCTATTCGGGTGGGAAACAGCAATGTATTGACTAAAATCTTCCATAGGGCTCTACTATGTAGTAGGAAATAGCAGAGACATGCTGTCTATACTGCAGCTGTTTCCATTTTCCTAGGATTAGTAAACTGATTTCTCTTATTAGAAGGACTCAAATGTTGTGCAACATGAAGTACTTCATGTCTTATTCTTGCCTGTAGAGATTAATATAAACAGATGCAGATTGGTTTGTTTGTGAGCAGAATTGCAAATTGTATTTTGGTCCTGTTGAGATTTGAAGATTGATTGAAGATGGTGCAGTAACGCTGACACAACCTGCAGATAATGCTGTACCTGCTCTGTATCCCCAGTACCTAGTGCTGTATAACACTTCAGCAGCATTCCAAGAGGCTACAACTTTCTACTATAGTAAAAGCTTTCTGCTAATATAACCAGATTTATAGATTTTAAAACAGATAATTTCTCTATTTGTGTCTGAAATCTATTTAAATTATGTATTAAATAATACATGCATTTTGTGCAACTGTCTTTCTCATTGTCATGACGTGTTACTACTGTTGGTTAGGAGGATGCTTAAAAATTCTTTTCAAGTATTTCATAAAATGGTAGCACTGTCAGCCAATAGTGCTAAAATACTATTTTTATAGAAGCAATGTCTTTAAATTATGGAATTTTGGCTTGGCTGTTGTGTGCTGAAGACAGGTGAGGAGCATGTCGTGTGCCAAGCAGTCTCCCTGAAAGGGTCTGGGTGTTTGGCTGACAGCTGAGCTAACCTAATTCAGCTGGAAAGTGGGACAGAGTTCAGTTGTGCAGATCATTTCTCGCACTGGGTTATCGACTGCATTTGCCGCCTCTTCCCTGAGAAGTTTCACGTTCAGCAAAATCAGATGTGTTTGCAGTATCCAAGGCCCATTTATCAAAAAAGTACCTGAGGTCTCAAAGATTTGTTCAATACTTTGAGAAATAAAGCAGTAGCCTTATATTTCAGTACTAGGTTTCCCATGCTAATTTTGATTTCTGTTCTTCAGCTACAGGAAACATTCTAATGTTTACTAGAAAGAATATTTGCATTATTTTCAAAATTAGAAGCATAGGCGTTCAGCAATATGGGTCACAGTTTTTAAATCACGTCCTCTGATCCTTCAGTTGAATGCTCCTACTTAATTTTTAATATGAACTAAAGTATTTCATATTTAGATCTTACTAATCAATGCATTTTTTTAAAATGCTATGCCAATGTATCTGTTTCTCATTTTCCTAGGTATTGTGTGAGTCTCTATCCATTTCTATTTGCTGAAGATTTAAATAACTGAAAATTTTATTTCATTATGCACAGGTCAAGTAAATACTCTCTCTGTAATACAGGCCTTCATGCTAGGCTTGTGTGACATGGGAAAGCTCCCTGGGAATGCAAAGAGCTTACTTGATCTGCATATGTTTAATGGATGAAAACACAGAATTTCTTAGTGAGACACACACTCCCCTAAACATTGAAGAAAGCTGTGTTACTAAAGTTTTAATGTCATGGGGATAGAAAGGGACTCTTTGTTCAGAGAAACACTGATTTATTTTTCTTTGACTTACCATGCTAGGGAATTTTTTTGGTAGACTTTATATTCCTTCTCAGGGAAAACTTTTTTCATCAGGTGTGTCCACATGAGGAAGCAAAGTTAGAAGTAAGAATGCTTTTTCTTTTTAGGTTGGGTCAGGTGGACTAGGTAGTCCAAAAATAATTGTCTCTAATACTAGAAACATATTTTGCTTGTGGTGGTTGTTCAGACAGGACTAAGAGGAACACAAGTGCTTTTATGACTGTCAGTATTGGTGTTATATTAGCAGTTAAAGATGCACGTTCCACTCAGCTAAACGCTGTAACAGCACACAGAAATATGTAACTGCTGTAAGTAATATCTTTCCTCTCCTACACTCTCTTGTCTTTCCTTTTTTATTTCTTTTCTATGAGATAATGTCTGGGAATGTAAGACTTACAATATTGTGAAGCA
This sequence comes from Himantopus leucocephalus, assembly GCA_003993805.1. Taxonomy (NCBI): domain Eukaryota; kingdom Metazoa; phylum Chordata; class Aves; order Charadriiformes; family Recurvirostridae; genus Himantopus; species Himantopus leucocephalus. Next base: position 32,165,565 of record RSEF01000001.1, read on the forward strand.
ATCGTAATTGAGGCATTGGGGTTTACTGCACTAGAAAAATGAAATAAAAGTGATTTGCTGCATAGATATTAATGTTAGCTATGGAAACCCTCTCCACAGAAGTGTCTCTAAGGCGGGTGGCCATTAATAATGCTGAGCTTTTTGATGATTTGGAGGGGGCCTTCTCTCTGCCTGCCAGGGGAGACAGCACGAGGATTAAAGCATAAGTGCCAAATGTTTCACAGCTTTCCTCCTTCAGATTTTATGCAAATTTCATAATGGATCAATTTGCGTATTCCCAGGTAGTTTGCATATCTTGTTTAAACTGCGTGGTTTTGTTCTGAAGGTTAATCTTAGTAAATCAGGTTTATTGTTTCAATGTAAGATAGGGATGGGACAAGTCTCTATTACTCTGCTTATGCCTCACCTCGATCCCAAGGGCATGGACTCTTTTTGAGCAAGTTGACAATTTGGGTTTTCATTGTCTGGTTTATTTTTTACAGTTCTACTAAGTACTAGACACTGCAGGGAATTTGTGCTGTGGCACTCATCTCTGAAATCCATTTGGTCAGGAGGTGCCACCAAGCACCCAACTGAAGTAAATACTATTGCTCACAACGCACTGATGTGTGTGGGCCTGCAGTGAATGTTCAGTTGAAAGAAGTGATGTTATAGCACTAAAAATGCAACTTAAAATTGAGGCTTACCTTCCCCGTCAAATGGGTTGAAGGCAGAGTCTGCTGCAGGTCTGCAGCTTGTGGGTTGTTGACACATATCTTTGGATTATGGTGAAGAACAGTCTGGTGAAAACCCAGCCCAGCCATGTAAGTTTTGATGGGCAGACAATGAAGGCTCTGGAGTTGAAGATAGGGAGAACATTTGATAGGATTTAGCTGAGATGTATTTACACAAGTGAGCCTTTTCAGGTTTTGTTATGAACTCTGTCTGTAAACCCTACTTTATTTTGTCACCTAGTCTCTTCTTTCTTGTTTCTGAGGGCTCCTGAGCTATTTGTTATTTCAGTTTCTCATCCTATTTGTCTCCCTGTTAATTGTTTATAACTAGTGTTACCAGCCTCTCTAAGATTCCTGAGTCTCGTGAAATGATGGCCTTTAGAATTGTCTTTTGCTTTGGAAGGTCTGTTATCGAATCAATATTGGATAGAGCTGCTGTGGTGGAAAATACTGCATGAGCTGTGCAGCTTTTATCAGCCCTCTCTCAAGATACATTGTGTGAGAGAAAAAAAAAAATGGAGAGAAAGAATCTCACCTGGGGGATTGTGGAGGTCGCTGGAAGATGGCTGGCAGCATGAAGCAAGAAGAAACCTCTAAGGTGCTACAAAGAACTAATGAGAGTTTTTTCTTACCACTGATGGCTACGAGTTAAATACAGAATATTTTGACTAAGCAGCACGGCTCTTTCCAGTGGGATGTATGCGATCAATCATCCCTGGAAAGTGCTATTGACTGGTATCTTAACTAGACTGAGTAAAACACTGTGGTGTACTGCAAGATGTAATTTTGCATTGGTAGAGGAATTCACTAATGGCTTTTATTTCTAACTATTGTTCACTTAAAATGCAGACCTAGAATTTTTCACGGAGGAGTAATTTGGATAGAAGAGAAAGCAAGACTGGTTATTTTATTTTTTTACACCTGACTTGATTGTGCCTGCTGGGCTGTGTAACAGCTCAGGCTTTGTAGAACTGTATCAGTTGGATTTCAAAATGTACAGTTCTTTGTATACTAACAAAAAAAGTTTAGATCCTCAGTGTCCAGCTCTATGGGAAGCATTTTGTTACCATCCTCTGATTATTTTTTTTTGTTCCTACCTTTTCATAGATACAACTTACTGATTGTGTAATGGGGGTGTGTGTGTGTGTTGTTGGGGTTTGGAGTGGTTTTTCTCTCCTTTTTTTTTTAATGTTTATGGGTGGTTTTTTTTAAAGGAAGTTAAACTTGGATGAAACTTACTACTTAATGGGCCTGGTTTTTGTTAGTCTCTTAGTGAATGAGTTTGTTACCTTAGTTTCTCAACTTCCCCAGACTCAGCCCCTTGCCAAAATGATACAAATATTTACATGTATCTGATAATAGCAAAAGTGAAGGGCCTTCTACTTTCCATTCACTCGATATGTTTGATATTTTGGTTCTGTTGATAGTTTTTAAGGGATAAGCATTCTTTTCATGCATTTTCTCCCATCCTCCCTTTAAGGTAATAGGTACAGTATCTCCTTTTGTTACTTTTATTTTAATTTTTAGTCTTGCAGGAGAGAGAGTGCACTTTTAACTATAATGCAATGAGGTGAAAGGTGCTTCTGTTTGGTTGTCATGCAAAGCTGAAATGTGGAGTCCAGATGTCTGGCTTTAGGTCTGTTGTATGCTGCTTGTTGGAGTTTGTCGTTCAGGCTTCTGCTTTTAATATAGCAATGATTTTATCCACCTGTCTGGTTTTTAGGGGCTATTTTTTCCACAATAAGGCTGTGCTTATGCTTGTTTTGTGCTAATGCAGAGCATACCCACACTTTGTAGAAACTTTTACTTCTACTTATCTTCATCTTTAAATTCAGCTTAAAGATTTTCTGGAGACACTCATTATTTGCTTTTTACTTGCAGTCTATCCTACTGTGCTGTAGGTGACAAATGTAGTTGTCATCATTTATTCTTTCATTGTAATTACATAATTTTTAATTATGTCTTCCTACTTTGATATGTGTAATGTATGCCTGTTTTTTTATGCTTATATTTTATCTTGAACTTATTTTTCTCCGCAGAATACCTTTCTACCATTTATATTTTGATTTTACTTTGGGGGGGAATCATATCTTTATGACTTCCTAGGTAGCCTTCAGTAATTAGAATGTTATTACATCCTTGTAATTTTGGATACCAATACTGCCACCAACAGTAGGGCCTGCAACCCAGGTAGGTGTACTGGAGCAAGACGTGGGAGTGCTGTTAATCCTAGTGGTTCATCAGAAATCCCCCTTTCTCTGAGAGCAGGGCTCAGGCAAAGCACTCTGTTCTGAAGAACAGAAGAGCTTCAGGCTTTATTTAGACAAGCCTGTCTTCATTTAAATAGAAGTTGTATTCACTGTAGTCTCATCTGATCTGGGTACAAAATGTACAATTACATAGCTTTTAGAGGAAACAGAATTTCGTGGGAATACTGAATAATAATTTTTCTTCCTTCTTTTGAAGATCAAAGATTACCCTTAACGTTGCTTCTGAACATGACAACAGGCAGGAAGACTGTAAACATAGTAAAAGGGCTCTTCAGAATTTACTTTATAGTCTTGGGGTTTTTTTTATCCTTTCTTTTCATGCATGGTTCAGAACTGTAGTCACAAATTCAGCTTGAGAACTCAGAATAAATCACAGCATATTCAGGGTGGAAGGGACCTCGGAAAGTCTCTAGTCCACCTTTCTTCTTGATTCAGGGTCAGTTGTGAGATGAGACCAGGCTACTCAGCGCTTTATCCAGTTGGTAGCCTTGAAAACTTAGGGAGACTGCACAACCTTCCTGAGCAACCTTTTGCACTGCTGCACTTGCCTCATGGTGACAAAGTTTTTCTTTATATCCCCTCAGAAGCCAGATACAAAAAGTCTAGGACTACAAAAGGAGGAGAAGGAGGAAGGAATCTCTCTCACTTACATTTCCTACCTCCATTCTTCTCATTTGTAATATTTTCCTTCTTACTCTTCTCTTTAGCCTCCGTTTTAACTTCAGCTCTACTACCTCTCCTAGTGTCACTGATTTGATCTATCCATCTCCTTAAAATGTCCCACAAGCACTTCTCTTTAAAAGTTTGCAAAGATGATGACAAAAGCAACCACAAGAGGAAACTAAGGCAAAGAATGTTTTACTGGTAGCATTATATTTAAAAATCTATTGCCTTTGTGACACTCAAAGCCTAGTACAGATGATAAGCAAAGGAATATGCTATGGCTATTTTGCCGTTTTCTTTTTCTGTTCAAGAATAGCATAATATGTTTTAAAAGTGTATTTGAAAGAGTATGCTACCCAAAGCTACGATGTAATGAATGTTTTTTTCAGAAGTGTTAAAATATGATATTCTACAAACTGCTTCAGTAGGAAAACTGTAACAACATGCGGACAGTTTTTTCTGATTTTTTTTTTTCAGTTTTGGTAGGTTAAAGTTTTGTTAAGTTTTGGGTAAAACATGTTTTTTTTCATGTAATATCACAGAGCTGAACCTCAGTTTTGCATGTAGAGGATAGTTTATGAAATTAATAGCCATGATACTGGTTTTTATTAGAGTAATAGTTGTAAAATCAGAAATCAGTCTAACAAAAAAATACCAAAGTATGCAGAACGAGGTTTCAAAGATGATTACTTGGAATTTAGTGAGTTATTTGAATATAAAAAGGTTAAGATCTGCCTTGAAAGACTTGAAAAAAGTGACCATGGATTTTATGTCTAAAGTCTAATGAATCTAAAAACTGATTGTATGGTATAAAGACAGAGTTCCTCTGGACGTAAAGTCAATAAGTTGATATCTCAAGGGAACAATGCTGCAATCAGTATTACTACATGCTTTCACCCACGATGTAGTAGAAGGCTGTACAAGTAAGGTGATAAGTCCCAACGTGGTGGCTCACTGCTGTTAACGTTAATAGAAACACAGTGAAGTACTGGTAGAGTCTCAGTCTAGCGGAGCCAGGCAGAAAACATGTATATTAACTTGCACTAGTCAGTTAGATCAAGAAAAAAACAACTTATTTGTATACTTTTCTGATTTACAGATTCCTGATTTGCAGGTTGGGAGAATGATACTGGCAGATTTTGGCAGTTCAGTGACAGCATATCCTATCCAGGATTCAGGAATTTAAAGCACATAGGGTTCTTCAGCTGTTTTGAGAACAGGAAAAATGTGGAAAATATATCCATTGAAATGGTGATTTGCCCTCAGATAGAGTAGTGTTCAATTCTGCTGTCGCAGCTAAAACTGAAGCAGGCTAGATTAGTGAATCTAATCTGTTCTGGGTCAGAAATGAAGTTAAAATGGTTATTTGCAGATATATTAGAGGGACAACATGAAATGACAGACAAGCCAGGAACTAATTTGAAACTGAACTGCAGTTTCATTTCCCAAATGTGTAGATGGTGCTTTAGACAACATGATCGGCAACCATATTATCTGACTTGAAAATCGGGAGATTGTCCAGAAATCTAAAAAANAAAAAAAAAAAAAAAAAAAAAAAAAATTGGGAACCAGTTCATATAATCTCATTCACCTCCAGAAATAACTTGAATTTCCATAGTAAGTGGTCCGATATATTAAAAAGATTTTAGAAGTATTTTATAACAAATCAGCACACAGGTGATGTAATACAGTTTAATACACTGGGGAAGTTGTCCTATCTGGTTTTGTAAAAGGAATATGTAGTAAGAAACCTGTGGTCCTCCTCATGGTGTAGTAAATTATGAATAAACTTGCTATATGAATATAAATTTTTCTTTTCCACTTTTTTCTTTCCTACAAATCTGTCAGCATGAAGAATAGCTGCTTTCAACCTTTTTGTCCTGAGTAAAGGTCATTTCTAAGAATGAATGTGCTTTTCTTGATAAGATGTGACCTACAGAAAGTGGATGAGAGCTCCAGGCTTTGTTTGGAGTAATAATATTTAATACAGATGAAAATCTTTCTTTCTGAGGATGTATAACTTCATTAAAATTGGAGTAACCATACATTTTTCTTGTCATCTGGAATATGCAAATTAAATGCACTGTGGCAGTTAAAATTTAGTTACGTAAGTCATCGAACTTGGAATTGAAACTTAACTTTTCTAGCTGAGGAAAAAGGAACAAGGAAGTTATGCATCTAGAATGCTGTGCTGGTACCTTTTTCAGAAACACAAATCAACCGATAATGGGTTGCTGGAAACCAATGGATGGTTGAGGAAAACTTCTTATGAAGAGCAGAATGGAAAAATAAATGTTGCTGCTTTTCTGTGTGGCGAGAGGGGTACTTAATCTCACTCAAGGAAACATACCACGCAGTTGCCCAAATGTTTGTAAAAATGCTTGTTATCCTCCATCGGAAACTGCATAAACGCTACTGTTTCTTAATAATATCTACTTTTGGTGCATTTGGATGTCTTGCTTACTAGTTAGAAGCAAAAAAAAAAAAGGAAATAAAACTTTTCCTTGATATGAAGACAATTTTGGAAGTAACTTGGAAAATTATTAATTTCACCAGTCACCTGAGCTGAGCATCTTTGCACTGGAGTATGAGGCAGAAACCTTCAGCTTTATTGATGCTTAGTATATGAAGTACACGTATTGTTCCTTTTCTCACAATTTTCACACCAAAATTTATGCTCAAAACATCTCGGGGATCATGTTATGGGGTTAGAAGTGCATGCAGAAGGGAACACGGTTCAACAGACTTAAGAATTAAAAAGTACTGAGCTCCAGAATAGGGAAAATTTGCCATCAGAAAGCCAGAGTGGTAATTGGAAAACACGCATGCAACCCTGTCCTTATCAACGCAAGACATACTTAATAAAATATTAGATCACAGAGATGTTGTCAAGCTGTTTAAAAAAGAAATCTTTTGTTCTAGGCTGATACTTACATGTTTAAGCTGCAGATAAACATTTGCTGCCATGTATTTCTAGTTTTGTAACAGACTGTTCTGTGTGTGCAGTAATTTTGAGGCTCAAGTTAATATGCTTATCCTCATTGCTGTTTTGCAGAAGCCTGTAAGAAATTTTAAGAAGTGAAGAAAGTCCCTTTGTACTTCCTTGTACTTTTGGATTTTGAATAGGCAATGACTGGTTTTGTTCCTTTGTTAATTGTTAATATTAATTGCACAGACTGGTCTTCCACTTGTTGAACTCTGCTTTGTACCTTCCACTTTTTCTCTCTTGACTGTTGCTGAGGGTCTGTTTGATAGGTGTTTGTACTAGGTGTTTGTGTAGGTCTTGCTATAGTGGAGGTATAGCATGTATAATGAAGGGTGTGGTTTCCAGGATACACCGTAGTTGCCTATTTTTAAGCAACTGTGATGCTTCTTATTGTCTCTTAATGGTGTTCTCTTGCCAGACCTCAAATTTCTGTCTGTATTCTTGGCGAAGCTGGAGGATTTTGAGACCTGAGAAGAATGATACCGTGAAATAGTTCAGGTTTCTGCCTATGTGTGATTTCTTGGTCCTTTGTTATGCAGTGGAGGAACTTTGTGTTTCACGAATAAGGTAGTTATTAAGTGAGGAATTCCCCATTTCTTTGATCTCGAGAGTATTAAATGGATTGTTGCCTCTAGCTACACCTTAGTTTACTAGTAACTACAGGATATGTAAGGGTTTGAAGTAGGAACTTGCCATGAATTACACTGGTGAATTGTGCATAGAGGCAGTGCATAATGCGGTTGGGCCTTTTAGAGGAATGGCTATGGATATTCAGGCTCCCATCTTCAAGCACTAGGGTGAAGAGATGTACATCTGCATTCTTATATTTAGTGCCTATTGTTTATACACTGTGAAATACAAAATAGGTAATCCACTCATGTTTCTGTCAAAAGATATAAGCATGTAACCTTCAGACTTTTCTTTATTTGTGCGTAGGCTGTTTCCATCTTTCACTTCGGTCTCCAGACTTGGAAGATTGGTCCTATGTGTGGTGTCAAAATTAAATGGAAAGACTGCCAAATATGCCAAAGCTGGAAATTAGGAAGCAATTGTGTCTATGATATCCTCATGTTTATGTCTCTTACTTTAAATTAGTTGGCAAAGTCCCAGAATGTTTGAGGTTTGTTCAAAAGTAATACAGCTGGGTGAAAGACTATAGCCACAGACATGACATATATGTAAGCCATAGTTGTTCTAGCAAAAAATACTGGTAAACTAATTTAAAAATATTAAATGCTTTATTCATTTGTTACTTTTAGTGGTTTGATCGCACATAGGCTGCTTTGACAGTGGACATGAATTCCACTAGTAGTAACCATGCCTTTTGTTTGTTCCAGGTATAGTAACTAAGACTGATGCTTTGTTGCAGGTCTGTCAGACTAATGAAAAAAATAGTTATTTTAGAGACTGGTGTTTTTGACTAGCTGTTCAAACAATAGATTTCTGAATAAGCAAATGCTTTGAGCTCCATTCAAGTGAATGAACAGCCGCTCCTGAGACTGATTCGGATTCCTCTTTCTCCTTCCTGAACTTTTAAAGCTGTTCAGATATATTTTTGTAAAAATAAAACCAAACACTCTTTTGACTCCTATGCTATGCATATTTGCTGTTGACTAGTGTCTTCTGGAAACTAGAACCATTTCTTTGGACTTGTCTTAACTGAAGGCTTGTTGCAGTAATAAATACCTTTGTAGATACTAGTTGATGGTTGTCCCTTAAAATGAAGTAGTTAATTATTTTGTAATTTCTAGTTTGGATGTTGCTGGAATGTTTATTCTGGGATACAGATATTTGTAATTTACTCTGGCATGTCTAGCCTGATCCCTAGGGTAAATTGCATTTTTTTTNTTTTTTTTTTTTTTTTTTTTTAGTTTGGAAAAAAACAGTTTGGGATTGCCTAGCTAACTTTGACAGTTATATTTATGGCAGCATAATTGTTTCAGTCATCCTGAGTTTAAAATATAGTGTAACGTGACAAATGTATTTAACACATGCTTAGAAAAGGGTATGGGGGAGGTAATTGAAGAAACACATTGTCATCCTTTGGGACTAAGATATTTATGCAAATCTTGGGGTGGTGGGTTGTGTTGATTGCTGGGGGTTTTTTTTAGNTTTTTTTTTTTTTTTCCCCCTCCATGTATCCTAAAACTCTGTAACAGTCAGTTACACTACAGTTACCTTGGCTATCTTTCTGGAATACTTTTTGTAACTGCCTATTCTGAAGGGAAATGGCCAAGTTCCACCACTAGTGTTAGGGTAGGACAGAGAAGCCTGATAACAGCTGAGGATGAGAGCAGGAGGTTCGTGCTGGTGGGCTCAAGTAATCAAAGTGGAGCTTTGCCCCACCTCTGGGCTGTTGGCAGTGCTAAAAAAACTGTACTTCACAAAAGTTAACCAGCACTTTCCTGCTCGTGGGGAAGATAATCTCAGCTACAACTTTTCTTCAAGTTGAAGAATAGAAGTCCGTGTTTATCACGGTACCTCTGTGATTATGTAACTTTTCCTCCAACAGTAACACTTGCATTACAGCCATGGTTGGGAAAATGAGTCTATGGAGGAATCTAATGCCTCGTGGTCAGTTTGAGCAAATCCCAGAAGACAGGATGGGCTGTTTTGCCACAGAGGTCAGTGTGCTGAAAGAGCTGGTTTCTTATCTCGCTTCCTTTGTGGGATTTGTGCCCATAGCAACACCCATTGGCAGCTGTGAGATTGCAGTGCCACTGCTGCCCAACCCTCTGCAGTACCACTTCTCTCAGCATACTGACCTAGAATACTGCCCTAGATCTGTTTCAGAGGATTTCTTTAATTTTCCCCTTCTAGCTTTTCAGAAACCCCCTCAGGATGTTAAATTGGTTGGTAGTTGCAGTATGATAAATTGGCTGCTAATTAGTTTTTTCTAGAAACGTTAGTTCTTACCTTTTAATTTTTTTTTCTACCCTGCACTTGTCCTGACACTTTACTTTCTCTGACACATCAGAATGTTAATTAATCTTCTTAATTCATCTATTTGTGTAAATACAGGTCCTGTAGTCTACTGTGTTGTTTCCTATTAATTTTTGGCTTTGTGCAACTGTAAACTAGCCAGTTCATCGACTGTCAGCATTTGCAAACATTTGTGGTGTCCCTCTATCACCAATTTTTTGTTTTTGCTTTTGTTGTGACAATTCACAACACAGAGGCTTTCATGCATAGTAATTAGTATCAGGTAACTTCATACTGAAGTCCTTAACTGTCAAATANGTGTCCCTCTATCACCAATTTTTTGTTTTTGCTTTTGTTGTGACCATTCACAACACGGAGGCTTGCATGCATAGTAATTAGTATCAAGTAACTTCATACTGAAGTCCTTAACTGTCAAATATGAAATGCTGACTGTCTTTTTTTGGCCTGTGCCTAAGTAAGAGACATAAATAATGCTCTAAAATAGGAAAGGTTGCTGATGGCTAGTCAGAAAGGGCACTCACTTTTGAAATGGTCCATGTAATCCAGAAATCATAGCAAACTGCTACTTGTTTAATAGCTTACATGGAATAATTCTTCTGGTCTTAGTCCCATTCTCTGAGGACAAATAACCACATCTTAAAAAAAAACATTAACACTTGCTGATGTCCTTTGAATAAAGAATTCTGAGAAGCCAATAACCGAATGCTTATTTCAGCATCTCTGAATTCAGCACCTTTCCTTTCTTTTAAGATTTAAAGTTCTTTGTAGTTTCCTTTATGCCAAAAGTTAACCTTCTCTCTGGATAAATATAAAAATCAAGCTGGGTGAGAGCTGCTAGGCTTGTGTTAGCATTATTTGGTATCACGTCAGTATGACAGTGTGCCTTAGTGTTTTTTAAGTTATGGTAGACTCATCTTGTGTTTCAGCTGTGCTTGCCTAATGAGTGTTACCTGTATGCTATCCTTTCTTGAACGCACAGTCCTAGAGCCATCTCTGATTTGGCGGGACGCCTTGTGGTCTCAGAACTCTGTCCTGAAAAGGTGCTGTTCTGCTCACGATGGGACTGAGTGTTAACAGTTACCTGTCTAGGTAAATGTTATATTAAAAGGATATTAAAAATATTTGAGAATATGTATGTTTCCAAAAGATTTCTCTATCTAATTGTTCCATTCCTTATAGATAAACAGTTTCTACATTTCCTCGATGCCCCAATTTCCTAACTTCTCTGGTGCTTGCTTTCTTTTGCTTACATTGGAGTCTTTGAAAGGCTCATTCTTTTATTTCCCCCCACCTCACGTTGCATCAACTTTGAATTGTTGATACACTCTGTCCGTCCTTCTCCTAGGAGTTCCCTGATATGGGAATAAGCTCCCGTCTTTCTCTTTCCTGCAGAACCTTTCTGCGACTTCCTCAGATTCCTCAAGTCTTCTGATTCCTTTCGCTGCTTCTTCCAAATCTCTCCACCTCCACCTACCTGAGACCAAGATTTGCAAGAGTCTGCATTAAGAATTGACAAAAAAATGATTCTGTCTTGGAGTTTTTTCCCTTTACAACAAATTTGGTCTGGTTTCCACAAATAGAAGTCATTAAAGTTTAATGATCCTTGATTCCCATTCCCCACCCAAACGCCAGTTGGCTGACACACATCACCAGCCTCTTAGTAATGGAGAAAGAACTCCTGATATAACCTGGGCATGGATAGACAGATACTGTTAACTGTTGCACTTGATTTACTGAATATTTAAAGCTTCATTAAACAGCATTAGAAAGTTCTGTTCTGGCATCTTAAGGAAGATTGGGGTTTGGGAGATTCCCTTACATTACAGCTACCTTGATTACAAAGCAGACATCTGAAAATATGACTGTATATTGACAATAAAGGTGAGTCTAGTACTGTGGCTCTTAAAATGTAGAGAACAAAACACAAATTTTTAAGACGCATGGTTTAACTTAGTCACTGTATTATGTCCAGTATAATTTTCCCTACCGTAACCGTTTTTGGTTTTCCTTTTTCTGTCCAAGCCCCGCAGGTGTACAGTACTTAAGTCTGAAATGTTGTTTCTGAAAAGGTTGTAAAGAAATAAGAGAAACAATATCCATTTTAGTTAAAGAAAAAAAAAAAGCTGCTTGAGTGCAGTGTTGGTACAGTAGCATCTTGCTTTTAACTGATAATATCATGAGTGCAGTGCTCTATTTCCAGGGTGAAATCTGAAACATTGAGCTGGAAACAAAATCTCTAGATACAATAACTGTCTATCAGAATGTACCTTTCAGATTTAAGAACGTGGTTTGGAAGCCGCTTACAGGAGTTAAATGAAGAATTTTATCCTCAAGTGTTGGCCTTCCCTTGGACAAAACAAAACTGTTTTGAAGTTCTAATATCCTAAGTGTCCAAGTTAACTCACTGAATATAGGGAAGAGACAAATTTCAGTTAATTATTTAACTTGCTAAGTGTAAAGTGTTAAGCATATTAAGTATTGAAAGTCGTGATTACAGTTTGTAATGTAAGGAAGCCAGACACTTTGAAGACTTTTTTCATTATTGGGTAATTTTTTCTCTGTTTTACCAATAAACATAATTTTCAGGATGTGCTGAACATTAAGATAAATGTGCTTACGTAAATTTTACAAACAAATGTTGCTCACAAAGAACGAACTCTGGTATTTTCCTCTTTACCTTGCACAAGTACAGAATTTAATTGAAATTTTTTTGAAAATACTTCTGTGCAAAAGTTAGATTAAATTCTCCATTAAGCCTGAGTTTCAAGAATACAATTTTTTAAAAATAAGTTTATAAATATATGTATATTTTGAACTAGGATTTCCATATAATGTATTCAATCTCTTTAATACCTTCTAATCATAGTATTTAAGATACTACTGAGCAGCTGTAAATCGCTACTTAAGAAAAAATAAATACTGAAAGAATTCTAGATCAATTAGAAGTGGTCTGTAGGCAAATGGTTTGTCATTAAGACTTATTTTTAAAGGTGTGTACATAAATATTCCTCTGTTTGCAGAGACCATGGATCCTTTTGTAGTTGAGGCTTGGTCAAAATCATGGCGGGGGCGGGGAAAGAAGTATCAACTTTGCAAGGAAGGTGATTTGCATACTATTACCCCTTAGTCTTTTCTTTCTGTCAAATTTTGTTAAGCTTGCTGTGACCTACTTTAGAGTCTTATGATGAGATTAAGAATTCCAGTGAATTTTATGTTGCAGGCTACAGTAGTTGTAGCACTTAAGTTAACATTACCACGTCTGTCTTTCTGGGAATAATACACAGTTTCTCATTGTAAACCTTTGATTAAGTCCTTGATTCAGTTTCCTCTACTGATTCTTGTTTTTTCTTTGTTTGTTTGTTGGGGTTGTTGGGATTTTTTGTTTGTTTGTTTTGGTTGGTTGGTTTTGAGTTTCTTTGTTTTTTATTATTTAAGAGGATACTGTCTTGTTTTAGTGACTTTATGTTTCTAAGTTATATCAAGCAAAATATTGCAGCTGCAGGTTCACGCTGTCCATTCTGTCAGTGAGCTTTACATTATGAATTCCAGGGTGAACCCAACTGGAATCATTTGTCCTGTGCCAAAATTTTGTAAGTTGTTGCCAGAGTATTGTTTTTGTCACCACAGCTATGACAAAGTCTGGTAGTGTCTTTGCTTTTCCCATCTTGGTTATACTAGAATATGAGAAAAGCAAAACCCACATACACAAACTAAAGCCAGTCTGACATTCTGGTATTCGTGGCTGTATGGCACAATGTAGTGTCTTGCAGAGATAGAGTAGGCATGAGTTAATTAGTCTGCTGAGAAACGGATATATTAGTGGCTATTCTGCCACTTGTGCTGCTCCTTCAAGCTACTTCACTAGAAATCAGCATAGGTAATTCTATGTGAGCCCTGTGTTGTAGTTTATAAATAATCCATAGTTTTGAAAAGCATAAATTATCAGCTCCTGTGCATTAATAATTTTATAGTTGAAAAAATTGGAATTAAGTATGAAATTCTAAATTGCAGAAGATAAACTTCCAAAGACGGAAAGGTGTTTATTTTGTTTATTTTTTTAATGAAAGGAGTCAAAACTGGAAAGCATTTTTCTCATTCACTACTACCCTAAATTCAGGAGGGATGAGATGAAATACACGCATCTGAATTGGCCTGGTTTTTGCTCTACCGTATTTTCGTTAGCTTTTGTGTTGCTAAAACCAGAGACCTTTCCTTTTTTCATTAATTTTGGAATAACTTAAATATACGTTAAAAATTATTAAAATAAAAATATCCCTATCCTAAAACAGAAAAGCCAGAACACCGTTGTCCCATCACCTAATTCTGCTTCCCATTCCTAGCCGTACAAGTTTTAAATAGGGCTAACATTGATGAAACCAGGTCAACCCTGAATATTTTATGTAAATCTCTAGTCCTGATGGAGTAATTTCATAGCTCAAAAGCCTACCTGGCAAAGCAAGTTGCAAGGTGAAATCATTAAGATGATATTTTAGTCTTGATTTGGCATGTACTTGCCCTACATTACAATACTTCCATTAATCAGTTAAGTATTTTGGTGTAATGTAGACCAATGTCCACACTTACGATAAGGCCCTTTCTGTGTCCTGAGTACTACTGCACTGCTTTTACAAAGGCACAAACTAAAGATCTTTTGAGTTTAACTTTTAATTCTAATTCATCCATCACTGTTCGATCACTCTTTTTACTGGCTGTTGCTTGCTATGTGCCAATGTTGGTGGTTATTTCAGTCCTTAAAAAGAAAAAAGAGAGGAAGGAATTGAAACAGTAAATAGAAATGATAGGGCAGATGAAAATAAACACATCTAATTTTATAATCAGTACACTAACTTTTTTTTCAGAAAAGGTGAAGTGTTGGTAGTGGTATTTCCAAATAAAATTCATAGTTTGTCTCTTCTCGTGTCTAATCCAGCTGAAATATAAAGGCTGCAAATTCCACAGATGTACTTGAACAAGAATATTCTGTTTCAGTTCACATGACACCTCGAGTTCTTTTGGAGAACAAAAGCATAGAATCATCTAATTTCCATACAGTTCAGAAAACACGTATGAAAAGTCGTAACACACTACTTCACTGATTTTGCTTATATGTAATTTCCTTTCTGTGACACTTGAGAGTTTTACATGCAAGCCTTCAAGGATTAGGTAGGATTACGTTGGTCACATAATGGTATCTCTTTCTGGCACCAGAAGTAACCAAACCACCAATGAGTGTAATTATCATAGCCATTAGCATTGCTGCTGGTTGGAACTAAAGAATTTCAGTGTGAGCCCAGCCGTTGATTGTTGGCTGACCTTTCAGATAATCCTAGTGAAGTGGAAAAGGGATTCCTTGTAATTGGGATGGTAATTTTAGAGTTAATAAACTGAATATTTTTTGTAAGTGAGTTGAGTAGACTATATTTAAATTGTTGAAGAAAGTTAGAAACAATGTTGCAAGCCTTTGTATGCCTCTTACTTTCCTCTTCCTCCCCAGGTTTAACTGGATGTTGGGTTGCAAATACTTTCCTGCTCCATAAAATGTCATTTTTCTCTGATTTGGTCTCTTCAATTCATTGTTAGGAAGAATAAACCCATTACAGGCTAGGTGTGCTATGGATCATTTACACACCTGTAATAGTTTTAATTAGTGTGTAGGATTATGATATGGATCAAGACCTGCTGCAGAATCAAATCCAAACCAGTGTTTATTCATGTGTGGTGCTCCCAGTGATTCTATACTTGAGTTGGTATCGCAGCTACTTAAATTCAGAGGTCTCAGGCAAATGATTTTTTGAGAGAGGGAAGGGGAATAATGCAGAAGTGATAGAGTTGTTTTAAAGTCAGATAAGTCTAAGGAAAGTTACTGTTGTTTTTAAAGTATGTCTGTGCTTAACCATCTTCTGATTCAGCATTTGGCGACTCAGCAGCTGATTCTTTTCAGTTGTTTTGAAAATCTTTCATTTAAAAAGAAGAAATCTCCATATATTAGACATACCACATGATGTTGATCTTCTCGGTCCTAAAGGCTTGTTTTGCTCAATTTTAAAAACATCCTTGCAGTCTACTGATTGTCTAATTTACTAATTTTCAACACCTGTATATTGCTACTTAAGCTGAAATTGATATCAGAAACTTCTTGGTGGAGTATAGGAACTGAACAGCTGCCAAGCTGCATCAAGCTACGTATGTCTCTTACCTGTCCATTAATGCTCTATTGGGAAAGCATGTAAGAAATAAGGAAAGTATAGATTTAACCATTGTTTTTAGAGACTTCCAAAACCAAAGGGTGCATTAGGACTGTTGTACTTAAGTCCTCCTATATCTGTAACCCCTTTTTAAAACTTCTCCTATTTTTGACCTTCACAGCATTCTGGGGCAATGATGTTCCATAACATCCATATGCCTTTGTGAAAATATTATTTGGTTCATTTCAAACCTGCTGCCAGACCATTCAGTCCTTGAAGTTGTTATGCTTTGAGGAGATGCGGGTAATAATTCCATATTCATTTTACCATATCGTTTGTGATTTGCATACCTCTGTAATATCTTGTCAATTAGATCTCTTTTCCAAGCTCAGTTCTTTACTACAGTGGAAGATGATGCACGCCTCTGATGAGCCTTCCTGTCTTTCTTTAACCAGACCTGTTCTGGGTCTTGTTCCATTTATTTCAAAAATGTAGAAGAGAATTTTGTGCAAGCAGGGACTTCACCGTGGAATTTGGTAGTGGCAGAACTTCTGAGTACTGCAGCAATTGGTTTTATATACGCTTTGGAGCTTTGAACAAACTACACGTTGGTTTTCATGTGCCACTTGCCACAAGCCAACTCTGATTAAGCAGAGTTTCGCTTACTCCTTAACTGTATTTTTTTTTTGTTTGCTTGTTTATTGTCATGGTGGCAGCTACAGCCATTATCTGAAGCATTGACCTTTGAGGTATAGCGTAGGATAGGCTAGAGGTGGTCCTCCTGATGCAGATAAAGACTCTGACTTATCTGCTTGGTGTGTCTTCTTCCTGCTTCTATGCGTAACGTTACTGTCAGACTCTGAAAGAATTTTTTTCTTAGGCTAGATTGGTGGGTACCGTGGTTTCTTCTTGCTTAGTGGAATCCTGAGCTGTTGGGCAATACTGCTTTCTTCCTGCAGCATCTACAGTTACGACTTGGTCTTTGAAAGAAGAAAACTGGGTATTTAATTGTGCTAAATGATTTTTATCAACAGTTATTTAAGGAATAAATTGCTTTCTGAGATGTTAGGTAGATCCTATGTGATGCTAGGATTCATAGCAGAGAGGAAAACCTCATATAAGGAATTCTCAAGGTAATTTGCAACAATTTGTCTTTACTTTCTCTGTGGGCAGTGCAATTTTGTGCATTACTGCAGGACACCGACAAGATACTTTATGGTACAGTCACACATGTAAATTATTGTTTTGGTTTTTATGTTCAACAATGGTAAGGTCCGAGTGATTTATTCCTGCCAATTAGTTCCTGAATTAATATGCCTGTTCTAAGGATGTTCAAATAAAAAGCAAAAAGCCCAGTAAATTTGGAACCAATTTCTGAAGGCAGATGTTAAAAATAAAAACTTTAATGGCTGTGCAATGGAAAAAATCCATTCACACTCCACTGCCTGACCAAATAATTTGTTTAACCACATGCATAACAACCAAAGGTATGATCACCATGGTTTATCACTTAATAAACGTTCATTTGCATAAAATTTACTGATTTCTAGAATCTCTTTTTGCAAGGGGTCTTATGCTTGAGATTCATATTCTTGTTTCAGAAGGTCTTTTCAAGCATAGGAGGAAAATAAACCTTTGTCCTCTCCATACCGCAGATGCTGGATAAATCTCATGAGGACTCAGTTATTCTATCGTGATCCCCAGGAGGCTATTAATTGTAGGGGAAAAAAAATAAGAAAATGAATTATTTTAACTTAGCGTAATAATTATATCAGCTGTATGTGATGTGATGTCGTGGGCCTCTTGATGAATTGTGGCACTGTGGCCAAGTCTAGCCCTTGGAGTTCCTGTTTGTTTGCTGTCCCTCCTTGGGAGCAGTCTCTTCCAGAGCAGCAGCCTTCTGGGAGGAGGCTCTGCTCTGCTTTGCTGCTGGTTTTGCCTTGACTTTCATTTCCCTTCATTCTCTACTTTGTCCATGCCCCTTTCACGTGAAGTTTGGCAGCTTTGTTTCCTTTAAGTCTGTGAGTTTTGTACTTCGGTTCAGTGAAAAACAAGTACATAATGTGACTTAATGACATGGACAGTGGCCAAGTGGGTAGATTGCAAATCTGCTTGATTTGAGTTACCTTATTTTAGCTTTGTTCCCAACCTGCTGGCAGACACTGGGTTGACACAAGTCTTTTTACCCATCTCTGCTTATTTTTCTTATTTACAATATGGAGTTTTTACAGCTTGTGGGGTTTTTAAGAGTTTCAGAAAAGAGTCCTGCAAGTTCTCTCATCTGGAGAAAGACAGGAAAACTCCTTAATACTAAAAGAAAAGAAGTACCTGTGTTCAGTTTGCCTGGGACTGCCCAGTTGCTTGTCAAGACCTTGAGTAATTTCCCTCAGGAAGTATTTCAGGGTGCAGGATGATAATGTTTGTCTCCCGGTACTAATTTTTCAGAAATACATCACTGTTTTCCATGCTTCCCTGGACCTGTGATCTCCCAAACATATTCCTNATGCTTCCCTGGACCCATGATCTCCCAAACATATTCCTAGGCTTCTGTGCCCAGTCTAGAGGAAGGGGTAAGGAGAGAACCGTTACAATGGCAGTTATTTTTAGGGATTCTCCCNAAATGTGTTAAAACCCAAAAGAATCATGTTGTCTCTTGAAGTACTCATACATAAAAAGATAAATGTTCAGATGCAGCAATGGATCGTAATACAAACATTTAAAGAGCATGGTTTGCTCACACACTTCCTTCCCCCCATCACATCAAACAAAACAATCACCCCCTTGTCAGCAATCTTCATTATCCTAATTGGTTGCATATACTTTTCGGATACATTTTTCTCATGCTTTTGTGCGCTCTTATAAGCAGCCCCCAACAGAACCTAAACTCTCTTCACCCTTGATTTTGGAGTAACAGGCACAGTTCCTAAGCAAGCATGAGCAGAATGTGAAGGTTCTGATTTTTCAAGAGGATCCTGCTTCTGAAAGTGCACTGTAACACCACAGAGATACCATTAAAAGTATACATCCTGGTAGGTTTTTTTTTTTATTTTTCAGAGCTTTGATTAGGACAAAAAAGTGTATGCACTTGTTACACTTCTGTTTGGTCATACATTTTAAGATGCTTGTGGGATTATGTTAAATATCCCTGAAGTTTTAACTTTACGGACATTATGGATTAGTGATGAAACTGCCGGGCTAAATACACTGAATTCTGCTGGCTCAACTGTTGAAATCAGGCTGAAAAGTGCAGTGGTTATTTCCAACTGTTAAACCTAATAAACCAGCTTAAAGCCAGAGTGGGATGTGTAAACTTGCATTCAGCAGTCTCTGAGGATTTTCACAGGAGAAAGTAGTCATGCTTTACTAAGACCTGATAGCTGTATTCCAGTATACTTGAAATGCCTCTCAATTATACCAGATGAAGAAAGTTCTGCCTCATTTAAGATAAAAAAAACA
>RSEF01000001.1:32184880-32238132 GCA_003993805.1 Himantopus leucocephalus
CTATCAGGTTAGTCAGACATGACTTCCCCTTGGTGAATCCATGCTTACTACTTCTGATAACCTTCTTTCCTCCATCTTTTTCCTTGGTCATATCTACAGAGAATTGGCTGACCTTGTAGGACAGGCTACAGAAGCTCATAATTACAGTTTATTTTTAATGTTAGCTAAGTTGCACAATTTGCTTATTGCATAAGTTGGTAGAGTTTTTGTTTCGTTACTGAAGAAATGATTACTCATTATTAAAACCATATTCCAATAATTTTTGATGTGCAGCAAAAAATTGACATTTAATAAATATGCATTGTAAGTAGCAATGTGGTTAAGGTTCATAGCTTACAAAAGCAGAATAATATCTTGAGTTATAAAATGCTAGAGAGAATGTTACAGGTAGGTTAAAGTCAAAATAAACAGAAGTCTCAGTGGTAAAATGAAAATACTTAAAACAAATTTATAATGAAAGGGTTGAATGTCAGAGAAATACAGATTACCAGGAGACTAAAACTCATCTAAAATACAATGATAACAGACAAGCTGAAAAGTAACGACATTGAAAATTGCAGGATGTGTTGATTATTTTTTTTTTTGTATTTTTGTATGTGTATGTGTTTTTGAGTTCCACTGGTTTTCCAGTGATGTTTTTTTATTGTCTTCCACAGATGGCAGGTCAAGTACAAAGTTAAACCCTGCTTTTCCAAAGGAAATGGAAGAAAACTGGACAGTGTTTCATCTGTAGATGAAACAGGTCATTTGATGAACCTGTCTGTTAGAAAACTTTTACTGTAGGAGATGGGTGCTCTGTCTCTTGCATTAGTGAAGAAAATTTGTGCTCTGCTTTTCTTGGCTTCCTTGAATACTATTTATTACTTGAATAGGAGTAAACAGTGAAATACTAAGGGGAAACCAGTCTCATACCAAACACATGGAGTTTCTCAGCTGCTATACTGTTGTCTAACTGTATTCCCCTTGGGTGGCTCATGTAGTTGGTGAAGAGTAATGCTGCAGCTTGCACAGTGGTCTTGTTTTCTTTACAGTTCACAAGACTACAGCTCTTCTGAGCTTGGGTTTGCGTAGTGCTACTTGCAGTTTGTTGACTGCTGTGAAATTATACCCGCCAAGTTCAGAGCAGCATGTAGTGTAATAATGCTTTTGGGGAGGAAAGAGGAGAATGGGGAAATGCGTGGTCATTATACTCTGGACCATAACCAGTCTTCTCGCATTAAGTCAGCATTAAATTGTAAGGATGTACTCATCTATTGAAGGCCTACTTTAAAATAATCACCTTCTTGTTATTCTCAAAACAGTTAAGTGTTTTCTGGGAGATATCTCCTGTGTCGATAATTCTGTGAGGCATCTAGTTTTCCCATTCATTTTCTGCTGGGATATGACAGGTAGGCACCAAACCTTCTGGCATATACAGAAGTATCACCATGGATCTGGATTTGAAATCATGTAGAACTTTGTCTCTTAAATTTAACTTTTTGGAGGTTTTGGTGAGCACCACCTCATGCTTTAATGAGGTCCAAAATGCACTGAAGAGTTGTCATGATATCTGGCATCTGCAATCACAGGGCTTTGTTGGTGTCATCGTTTAGGCTGAACCGACCACTGGGTGAGCAACAGATGCCCTGTTTTACCTCAAACCAGGACATTTGGCTTCGATGGACCTCAGATGATGCACTTGTGCACTGAATACATTAACCTCCCTTCTTTACCATATCTGACACTTACAGGCAGTTACAAAAACCCCTGGTGGTTTACTTGATTTTAATCAGAAACTTCAGTTCCCCAAATGCTATGAAAGAAGTCTGAAGATTTTTTGAAGTTAAAGTTAAACAGCAATAACTCTTTTCCTTGGTTATGCTATTAAAAATTAAGGCAATTACTTAACAAAGTTTGAAAATGCTTAGAACTTTGGAAATACTTAGCCTTAATAAAAGTCATAGTGAGTAACATAGTTATTTTTAGCTAAAGAAGGTTGTTCTCATAGATAATGTCATCTTAACATAATCTACTTTTTCCACTTACTCCTTTCTACTAGCTGGATTTTTAAGCTGTTGCTGTTTCCAAGTAATGAAGGAAAATGACACTTAATCCACATTTACTGTTCAAGATGGCAGTCTTAGTGCATCGATACTGCATCTGTAGCTCTACATTAGAGAACTGTAAGTGAGACCAGCTGGTTGAACTGCATGTAGATGAGTTCCTTTATTATATTTTGATTGAATGCATGAAATCTATACCTGTTTGTACTGAGTCCACCTCGCCTTCTACCATGATGCCTCTGACAGGTTTTACATTAACGTTCCTTGTCTGTAGAGAAGGAGACTCCTGGGCAAATTCATAGGGAGGAGCTGTATGATCTATTCATAGACTCTAAGGTGTACTAGATTTTCTAGACTTGTAAAGACCTGTTTGTTTTATTTTCCTTTTACTTTTAAATCCCTGGTTCCAGAACAAGCTCAAATCAAGAAATTTCTCTTATCAGGGAGAAGATGTAGACACAACAATGTGCAACAGGAGTTCAAGAAATACAAAGGGCTTAGCTAGCTATTTGAGAGAAGAAGAACAAAAACAATTAGTGAAATCTCATACCTGCAAGGACGGGGACCCTGGTGGTACATGCTGAATTATTCCAGTTTTGGTGTTCTAGATCGGTGGCCATTCTCAGCAGTGAATATGTGCCCCAGGAAGCCATCACTTTTTAATCTAGTGCTCTTTCCTAAGATATAGCACTTAATAACTAGGGTACCCAAAGGAAAGAGTTGGCAAAAACGTTCACAGGCGTTGGGGGAACTGATCAGGCTATTATCAAAGGGATGCTAATGTTCCTGCTTGTAGCTGAGATGCAGGATGAGGGGAGCTTGACAAATGTTCAGACAGTCACACTAAACTGATTATCTATGTTAGAATAGCCCTATGGTTTTTGGCAGCATTGTAATCGGGGATTTGAAAGCGATTACCTTGCTGAATTCAAATGTTGAGACCAGCTCAGGAGGGAATACATTCTGCTGCAGCTCTGTGTCCTTTGTGTATTTCAGATTTGGCATTTGCCTTATCTGTAGCTGGTTCTATTAGCAGTAGGAATTCCAGATGGTTTTGTTTTGTTTTTCAGACAACTGAAGAACAGTGGTATGTAAGTATTCTACTTTATATAGTATTTTCAAAGCTTGGACATGGATAGAAACTTTTTTGATGATTTTTGAAGTGCCTTGAGGTATTTTCATTACTAGCTGTTTGATAAACGTTCTTATTAGGTGAATTCGACATGAGCCCTCACCTCTTAAGAACTATTGACTGCTGCACGGGAGCAGCACTTGAGACGTTCAAAAGCCACATGTGGCTCAGGAGTCCTGGACTGTCATCATCTGAGCTATGAGTTTGATGCTTTTAATTGTGGTGTATGTATACATACATACACAGGCGAGAGAACTCACATTCTTTCATTTCAATATAAATTTGAGAGTGTTTATCCTCAGTAATCTGCAAGAGATTTAAGGATCGCTTCTGTTATTGAAACTAACATTCATATATATTGTGTTTATTGAAAGGAGATTAGATTGATCCCCCCCTCCCCTACTTTTCTGTCACTGTCTTCATTAGCTTGTTTTCAGTTTGCAGCAAGCCTCCTAGGGTATCTGTAGGCAGCACAATGCATTACTGAACAGACGCCCAAATTAACTCATGTATTAGAAGCACGAGTGTGTAGCTATGCTGTCATGCCACTCCAGCCAGATCAATTCATATGTAGGCAAAGCTCAGTGCACGTGATGGCCTTGTACAGTAAGCTTTGGCCATTCTGCATTAGCAAAGTTGTATGCCTGTGTGTGTTTATGCTTCTAAAAACTCTGCCTATTTAGAAATCTAAAAAGGTTCTTCAGCTTCTTTTGAGGAGAAAAAGCTTCATCCTGGAAAGGCACAGCTAAAGTACAGGGAGGGTGACTAAGACATTGGTTATTCAAACTTTCCCAGAAGAACAAGGGGGTATAAAATGAAATTTTAAGTGGCACTGTAAAACAAACGGAAGACTTTTTTTCTATTAAGCATATTTAAACTGGAAAGCTTACTGGGAGTTTGTGGACACTGACATTATGATGCATGTAAATCCTGGTTAGGCAAATCCATAGAAGAAAAATCCGTTAATGACTGTTTAACACAGAGATACCATGGCTGGCTCAGGAGATCCGTGTGCCACAAAATACTGAGTGCTGTGCCACTGTATACTTGCATTGCTTGCCAGTGGTCAGTAGCTTCAGAAATGAGTTTGCAAATGGTATCCTGGGTAGAGTTGTTGGTCTGATTATGAATTTTTTTTTTGCAGTGGCTGTCCTGATGTGCTCTCTCTAATGTTGCATTTTCCGCAGCTGCTTACAGTGCCAGATGTCTGTTGTGTTTGCTATCCATAAGTACATATCAAAGGATAGTTTTTTACATTTCTGCAATAAAGACCACTGAATCAGTCTTCCTCAAAGGTAATATATATACATGATTACTTATCAGCTAAAAAACTGCATAAAACCAAGCTCAATTTTCCATCCTAAAGAAAATATGCAACAGTAAATTATTATTTTAACTAAACTCAAAGCTGTCTTTTTAACATTAGAAGCTCCCCGATTTCATTTATTACCGCTTTTCTGATTATTTTTTTCAACTGTTCAACAGAAAAGAAACCCCTTGAGATGGTTGTAACTGAAACTCTCAATCTGGTGAAAGAATGGCACTTCAAGTCCAGAATAAAAACTTTAAAAATTGCTTTTACCACCAAGAGGACCTGATTTCAATTATAGCAGATAATATCTGGAATCAATAATAGCTTCTGGTCATCTATTAGGAGGAAAGGAACAACAATGTCTGCCTCATTAGTTCTTATGTGCAGATGTCCAGTTATTTCAGGCATAAAAATTTTAAGAATTTAACCCCGAGCAAAACTTTGAAGTGGGCCACCCACTCCTGTTACCAGCTAATCAATTCCTTTTCTATCAGAGCATCTTGCTCCCTGTCAAAATCAGTCCCTCTGACACAGCGTTCCCACCCTCCAAATCTGTTATTTTCCACTGTGATTTTACTACATTTCTGCGTGGTTCATATGCTGTCTCTGATAGTTGGGGCATCATGACTTAGAGCACCGAACTGCAGTCTATTTTTTACTCTGGCATGTACAATATGGCCAAGTAATTACTAAAGTAATTACGGAAATAATTTAAATTTTTCTAACCCCCATCCTTTCTCCCCCCTTTTTCTTCAGTTGAAGGACTGTTTTATATTATGTGAAACCTGAGTCTGCTGTTGTAGTACAAATGCTTATTTTTGAGGTATTAGTAGTTGCTGTAGATGTTGCCCCTACTGCTATTGTTTCCTTTATATGTGGGGGTGTATGTCCTACTGGTCAGCCAGGAGCTGTGGTTTAGTGCATGTCTCCCTTTGTATAGTTGAGCTTAATTTTAACTTGTGATGGGGGGAGCATGTTGAGCACCATGTCGCATTGTACCCTTTGTAGGGAGACTTTCTCATCTCATAAACAAAAAGTCAAGCCAGCCATGAAACCGAGCATGCTCTTGGTGAGGCTCAAATGCATCTTTATAACACTAACTCACATGTAAGATTTGAATGCATTAATTGCAAGTAGAAAAAGAGTCTTGTTTTATTTTTTAGAACAGCAATGCTATCCGTGCTGTAGATGAGCAGAAGGTGAGTTCCTGCACCAAAAAACTTACTTTAGGTTTAATTAAGACCCTGTTCTTGGGTTGATCTTTTTATAGGCCAAGCACTCAAGTATGTAAAACTGTCCGACAGTGAGCACAGACAGGCAGTGATTTAGATGAGTAGAAAGATGAAATTCCTTTTGAGAAGCTGAACATAAGGGCTCCGTCAGATTGTGCCTTCTCCTCTTTTTCCTAATTGAAGTTCAGGGTTGGAAACTTCTTTCCAATTATTCACGCAGGTCCTTGTAGTGAAAAATGTTGTGAAACACATAATAGAAAGGTTATCTTGTAAGGTCTTATGTCACATTCTTGATTGAACTGACTCTGTTCTATTGAAATATAGAAGAATATTAAGAAAATATTAGCACTTTTGATTAATTGTAGCAGTTAATCAGAGACAGGTAACTGGAACCTGTATGAGATAACCAGTTTTCTCTTTCTGATTATCTCTCCGTAGTTCTCACGGAAATGCGTTTTTTGATAGCTTGGGATGCACTGCACCTGCAATACCCTAGAGATTTTAAAGTTGGCATTAAACCCAAAGCTGCTTTAATATTGCACGTCACTGTAGTTCTCGCCATATGATTTCGCCTTCTGTATGGATTAGGTTTTTGCGTCCTGTGTTGTTGTCTTGCTTTCATATCCTCTGAGTCCCCTTTGGCAGCAAGAAAATATTTAATAATGCCAGCCAGCTGCTGTATTTGAACTCAGTTTCTAAACCACTTCTGAGAATATATAATCCTACAAACTTTTATTGTGGAGTTCCACATTTCTCCCATGGCTGAGGTGATTGAAGAGGGCATCTACTGCTATGCCTGAGCTTGAAACACAAACAGGACATTTATATGACCTTCAGGTACTATAGTCATGAAAATATGTATCTAGATCTAAGTGCTTTTGATATCTAGCTTCCTGGGGACTTGCACGTGGACATCACATTTGCAGAGACTGCAGATACTGGTAGGTGAGCTATATTCAGAGAGGATTTCTCTTCTCCTGTCTGTCCTTTTCTAAGGTCTCCACTATCTAGTTGCAATGGAAGTGAGAGGTGATAACCACACCAGCTACTGTTGTTATAAGAATGAAAATGGTGTATATTTGATGCACATGCCTTGGTGAATGCTGTATATATAAAAAGTCCAGTTCTGTGGGTATGATAGATGTGTACTGCTCTCACGTTAGGCTGAGAACACCTTAAGCCACAGTCACCACAGAGTGATTAATTATATACTTACTACTACTAGGAGAAAGAATTAAGGAGCATCTGCAAAGTGTCGCAGAACGATGTGGTTTGTATCACAGCTTGGTTAGGAAACCTGTGTCGTAGCTCGCTGAACCCTGGGATCTTCTCTGGTAGAACTGTAACTACCTCCTTCCACAACTTCGTTACTATCCTCCCTGTAGTCTACTTATGTTTGTAGCCCACGGATAAACTAAAAAGACACAAATAGCCACCTACTGTCTCAGTCCCAAATCTGTAACATGACTTGATTGGTAGAAAATTAGCTGAGTAAACATTTGTGTGACAAGTTCATCTGTGGATTCCTGTGCTTTGCATTATATTCTCTGCTGCTCTGCAGTGCACTTTCTTTTGTTTTGAGTGGCATTGCTAAAGACCACAGACTATCTATTTTGAGCCTGACCTCACTGCAAGACCTTTGCAAGAACCCAGCCAGAGTTCTGCAAGTCGATCAGGTGAATGTGCTGGCTCAGTGGTACAGGTGATGCCCTCGTTTCTTTCTTTCTTTTTCTGGTACTCTGCAGGACATCCTTCTAGAAGATGTTTCAAGGTGTGTATATATATATTTTTTTTTTCTGTATGTGCTCTAAAACGAAGTCTAGGTATTTTCTACACTGTATCAGATTTCAATCTTTTTTTGTCCTAAAAGGTTTTTTTGAAACTTCTCTTAAAAAAGGTCTTTAACAGATCTAGTAACTAAGTAATAAAAACTGAATGTCACAGCAAAGTCAGATCATAACAATGTGACAGGATATATTGGCTCTTAAGGAGAAAATTACTGTCATTCGCTTTATCATATGGAGTTTAAAAATAAGACATCTCATAAGTGTAATAACATGCAAGGGTTTGGTTTGGTTTTGCATGCTAGTTCTGTTAAGTCTTGACATTTTTTTTGGTGGCTGTATGTATGTGCTATTTTGGCAGGCTTCAAAATTTACTTTTGTTTCTTGCAAGCTGGAAAGGTGACCAGAATGACATCTGTCATTCCAACGTTACAGAGGAATTTAAATACACGTTGTATTGATATTTGGGGTGGGGTGTGTTTTTATTTTAATCTCTTCATAATCAATAAGCTGTTTTCATTTTTAAATCTTTGTATAAGAATTAACGGAAAAAAATCTAATTTTTCAACTCTTAGACAAACTTTTTCAATGTAAGTGTGCTGTCTTGCAACTAACCCTCTTTAAAAATGGTATCCTTGATCATTGTTGGGAAACAGAAGTAGCTCTTTTTATTTCAGTGTGCTTAATGCAGGGCATTTTATTTCTATATAAATACCTTGGAAAGTACGAGAAGCATGAAACTGAGTGGACATTGATTCAATACACATACCTTGGGGGGGTGGTGGAAAAAAAAAAAGCTCAAT
The DNA here is from genome assembly GCA_003993805.1 of Himantopus leucocephalus. Lineage (NCBI taxonomy): Eukaryota > Metazoa > Chordata > Aves > Charadriiformes > Recurvirostridae > Himantopus > Himantopus leucocephalus. The sequence goes on from RSEF01000001.1 coordinate 32,193,186, forward strand.
GCTACAAATACTGGTGACATGTTATATCAAACTCCTAGGGACTGACCAGACACATTATTTTGCACCCTTTTTTCAAAGGGATAAATAAAGACCATGGGTTATGCACAGAGATGATTGAAGTGATGATTGAATTCAGTGAGTTTTGAAGCCTTCAGAATCTGAAGAAAGATTTGGCAAAAATGTACTTTCCAAAATGTACATTCCATCCTGTAGTATAAACCATATCCTATTGGTTTACTCTAAGAATCTGGAACTTTCTGGCAAAGATTCACGAATGAATTTTCAGTTTTCTGAAACTGGTTCTGGTTGCTGGTTTCTGGTTGCTGACAGCTAATCTCTCCTGCTGCCTTTGATGAACAATGTGACAAGCACAGGTGGTGGATGACAGGTTATATTGTGTTTGAGCGTATTCTCTGCCTGTGGCGGGGAGACTTCGCCAACAGCAGGCGAGAGCCACTAAAATTGATTTTTGTGATGCAAAGCTTTGCAGATCCTCCGGTGGAAGAGTAGTTACTTTATATGCATATCTGCACTCATGGGGTTTCCTTTTGGCTTTTACATGTGAAGATTTGTTCTCACGCCTCTGAGTTGTTGGTTTTCTTTACTTTGCCATGGGTTTTCCTATCTAGATGGATAGATATGTGATAGCAGCAAGACTGCTGTTAGGCCACTGTGTAATTTTGTGCATCATGCCCTGCTGATACTGGTAGAAGGCTGTTTTCCTCTTCAACTTCAAAACTAAGCTCCAAAAGAGTATTACAATAGAGAGAGTCAAAATTGCTGCTGCTTGGTCTCATGGCCTGAATTAGGCAATATTTTAATTCAGAATTTCAAATACAGTAAGCACAGGGCTGAATAGCTGAATTGTTACCTAGAATGTTAATGGATCTTTTACCATTTGTAGGAATGAGCATTTTCATAGAATCATAGAATAGTTTGAGTTGGAAGGGACCTTTAAAGGTCATCTAGTCCAATCTCCCCCCTGCAATGAGCGGGGACATCTTCAACTAGATCAGTTTGCTGAGAGGGATGTTTCCAGGCATGGGGCATCTACCACCTCTCTGGGCAACCTATGCCAGTGTTTCACCACCCTTACGTAAAAAAAATTCTTCCTTCTATCTAGTCTAAATCTTCCCTTTTCTAGTTTAAAGCCATTACCCCTTGTCCTATCGCAACAGGCCCTGCTAAAAAGTTTGTTCCCATCTTTCCTGTAGGCCTCCATTTCCTCACATTTGGGATTATATGGAGTGTTGGGTCTATAGCATCCATTAAGTGATTGTGAAATAAGGTTTTTCTTTTGTGGTATAGTGGATGGTATAGATGGCAATAAAAATATTGGCACTTTCAGCTTGCAAACTTCTGAGGTCTGGTATGTGTTAGTGTGAGCATTTGGAATAGAACAGTTTCTGTCCTGCCAGGGTAGTTACACTCTAGCTAACGGTGTTTTCAAGTACAAGCTTTCCATTCATGTATAGTAAGTCTGTAAGTGATTCGGGTTTTTTCCAAGTCCTGTATTTTAAATATTTTGCTTATAAAAGTGGCTTAACCTCAGATTCTTTTTACAGCTTGTTAAATTCCAGTGAGCCTATTCTTTCTAACACTTAACTTCCCCTGTTAATATACTATTTTTGTTAACAAGAGGGTTACTAATTTATATTTTAACGTTGTAAATAATTGAAACTTACTATCTTTTTCAGTAATAGCTGGTTTTCGAGGGACAGTCCCACATGGCCTATCACTGGAGATTGGAGACACTGTTCAGATATTAGAGAAATGTGATGGTAAGTTTACAGCTTAGAATTCCAGTGATAGTGAACTATTGTATACTGTTGATTTGAACCCCTTTACTGTTCATTTATTTTCTTAAATTAACACATTTTTGAAGTCAATAATATGACACTTTCTGGCCTCTTAATTTTTTTCACAATTCCAATGTGCTCTAATCCCTATAATAATTAATTTGCCATTCATTCTTTTTATTTAATCTCTCAGTTTAATAAGCATTCACAGACAATAACAGTTCTCATTTTGATTCTTCTGCTTTCTTGGTATTTCCAAGGGAAGCCTGGCTGCCATCAAGACTGTTTCAAATGAATTCAAAGTGAGAAGTTTAAATCTTAAAGCGGTGTAAACATTCTCTTCTGCCTCTGTTCTGAGGCAGAGAATACTAATATGATTTTAGCAAATGTCCGTTAGTAGTGTAAGAGAAATAAAGTTGCATTTTTTTCATAATCTGTGTTCTTAATACATTACCTAAGGCTTAACTGTCAGCATGATTTTTTTTATCATTTAGGATTGTGTAGGTATTTTTTGGTTTCATATCAGGGTTATATACTGTTAGTCTTGTAAGAAATTTTCTTCTGGAAGGGATAAGATCTGTTATTTTGCATCAGGTTTATTATGAATTTTGTATAGTAATGTGGTCGATAGATTTAAAGCATGACGTCCAAAAATGATTTGTAAATATTTACAGTGAATATGAAAACATTTCGCTTTTATCTGGTGTGATGTCCTGTGCAAAATATACCTGGTTTACATTGTTAGAAACGTTTGGGGATACAGGGTTAAAGAGTAATACCCGAAAATGTGTGAATTAAGTCATCTGAATATGAGCTGATTTAAGCGTAATACCTTTCATTGTATGGAAAGTCTTTTAAATGAGTGCAGTCTGACAGCACTTTGTAATTGTCATATCTATCCAAAAGGGAAAGATGAAATCTGTTTTACATACAGAAATGATTTGCATAGTTTAAAAAGCAAAATGTTCTTTCTTTACAGGATGGTACAGAGGATTTGCCTTAAAAAATCCCAATGTTAAGGTAAAGGTCAATTGCAGTTTTGCATTCTTTGGCAAAAATGTGTATTTACTTTTTAAAAGTTGATAGTCTCCATGTAAGTATATGATATTTACTCTTAAAAGAAAACTAGAGCTTAGTGTTAAGTATATTATTGATATTGATTTAATTAGATTTGGACATGGATTACAGTTCTGAAATGCCCCTTTGTATTAGGATGATACACTTTACAAATCTGAGGCTCTGGTGAATTATCTTTTATTTCTGATTTTTAGATTGTGAACTCAGGGGAAGTTAAGGTGAAGGGAAAAGACTACTGAGAACACAAATTGTAAATACTATTGAAAAAGTTGGTTAGACTGTGCCTATATTTCTTGATGTTACGAATTAATTTAGAACAGCCAGTGGAGACAGTTTATAGGACCCATATGCATTGTATCAATTGAATAAAAAATATGTAGTCATGTAAAATACATGGTTCATTTTATTATTCTTTTGTGTGTAGTCATTGATTTCCATAGTAGTATAGCTGGTAGTACTCTAAACCAGACTTCACTGATTATTTTTTTCTGCATTCATACATGAAATATTACAAAATTCGTATTTCAGCATTTGTTCATGTTGAATATATTTAAGTGTTACCGGTCTTATTTGTCTTTCTATTTTCTTCATCTCTCCTGTTGACTAGCCTCTGTGACTGTAAAGATTTTGTTTTTTCATATGGGAAACCATTTCAAGATTTTTTTGTCAGTACAGTACTGAGGTTTTTAGTCTCATTAAAGCCATTGAAGAAAGATCTTAACTCATCCGTTACTCCTTTAACCTGCATTGTAAGCTTTGCTCTTTTTTTTCTCTCTTCATTTCCAAGCCTTTTCAGCTGCAAAATAGGGAACATATATGTTAATTTCAAAAGTTTCTAGGGGCTCATATCATAAGTCGTTGGCATTTTGTGCTGAGGACTGCAGTCTGCGCTCACATAAATTTCCTTTGATTTGTATGTAGGGTCAATGCGAACAATAAATTTATCCACAGAGTCTAATCTGATGTTTACTGCTTTGACCTCATTGAGATATATTGCAATTTGATTTGTAGGACATGAGCAGTTGGGATTTGTTATTGCATCTTCTGTGTCTTTTGTTGCAATTCTCACCACATGCTTGCTGTCAGTCTTGCTTTGTGGTCTGTCAAATGTGTTGACAGAAGTTATGAATAGGTTTTCTAAACATGACTTGATGTGTGAAGATATGAGATATATATTTTCTGCTTTCCTAGTGCGAATGCAAACAGTTTTCTGAATTGGATTTTTGTAGGGAGTCTCTCCAAAAGTAAAATAATAAGAGCACCTTGTAACTCTGCTTGTTATTGGTATTGCTCTGTCAAGATTGTTCCCTTGTTATTCTGCCAGGTTTGACACTCAAAGAAATTACCTGTGGCAGCTGGTCTGCAGTAAGCGTGCATGTGCAGCCATCCTGCTTTCTGGCACAACGTTACAAGTGCAAGGCTGTACATCTTATGTCCTTGGGAGATGCTTTCCTGAACTACTTTACATTACTGAGGAGTAGGAGCATTCACAAAAGCAGTTCCCCCTACACAGTAGATGAATTTTTGTCAAAGGTCTAATGTCTGTGTTAAAAGAAAAGGGGCACCATCATCACAAAGGAAAGCTGTAAGCAGTTATGCTTACAAAGCAGAACATATATGTATTTTCCTTCCCTGCATTATGTAACGAGCTGTAGTGTATTACGTTCCCAGCCAGAAGCTTGAAGCTGAATTGCTTCATTTTGCTTATTGTTCTGATTTATGAAGGTTAGTGCGCTGTAATGGACAATGCTGTCCATTCAAACGAACAGTGGAGAGCCGTTAAATAATTAGAGAAGGACCACTCCTGTCAGGACACTGAGGCTTTTTGATAGGCATCTGCCACAGCTTTCCCATGCACTGCAAGGCATAGTGGCCACCGAATAAAACTTTATTTTGACTTTCTTTATTAACTTAACTTCATTTTCATTGATCTTCATTAACTCTGTTTATTTTGCTTTATTTTGAAAATCCCTATCTCAAGATACTATTTTTAAGATGCTGTTGGTAAGATGTTACCCCTCACAGTTGGTCCATTTCTTATCAAGATGGGAATAATTAATAAAAACATCTAGGATAAGTCAGCTCTCAGGCAATCTTCTACACGTTGTACACACGTTTATCTTCTAATTTTCTGAAGTATTGGAGGATTAAAACTCTACTGAATATGCCATTTTATTTTCCTTTAGATCTATACTGAATATATATTGCATTCTTTTTTTGTGCATGTTTGTTGGTAGTTATTTGGAAGACTTTTAATTCAGCACAACTTTGTGTATTAAATGGTACTAAATGGTACTCCAAACTCATGTAAGGGGAGTTTTTTTGTTTTTACCTGAACTATTTTATTTTTCAGGGCATATTTCCGTCCAACTACATTCACTTGAAAAATGCGTGTGTTAAGAACAAAGGGTAGGTGAAATGTTCTGGATTCAAATATTTAAACATACATGGTCAGTTACTTGTACTAAAGACCTTTTGCTTATAAAATAAAGTGGTGATTTCATTATGTTATATCATCTTAACTTCATCTTACTGCCACAGGACTTGAAATGGTTGTCCTTAGCTAACCTGATACTTCTGCATGGTCATAAAATTGGAGTGACCTATTCTGAAAAGAGATAAAGTACAATTGGGAATATCAGTCTATATTGTCTAGAGGAAAGAGAAAAAGACTGCATGTTTTCACTTCCTGTTGATAAATTTGGCTTGAAAAAGGTATTGCCTCAATTAGAAGAAGTTATTACGTACAGAAGCTGGTTATTAATCTGCTGTTTAAGATTAGTTGTTTTCTTTGAGGACAGCAGCTGCACCATGGTAGACAGCTGGCATTTTATAAAAAAAACGGTAAAAGGATGTATCAGTTCAATGGCAAAAGATTTCACCAGAACTGTAAATGAATAGAGATTTTTTTACTGCTTTTCTTCAGGTGGTGAAGAGCCGATATTTGGTTTTTACAACTGATATCTTTTCATTTTTAAAAGAGTTAATAAAAAACAGAACAATGGGTTAAAATTAATTTAAAAATTTTTGGTTTGAAACTCAAATGTTCTGACTAAAAGAAACATTGTTTTTTATTTTTTTTAGGTGTAATACTTAACTTTACACATTAAAATTTCTTTTTGATTTTCAGTGATCTTCATTCAACACAGTTTTTCTCCAAAGTTTTATTTCATTTGGGACCGTTCACGTTGTATCATTTATTTAGATGTATTAATAGACCTGATACATAACAGTTTGAAACCTGGTTAGGTAAGGATGTTTCTCATCATAATAGATGGAGGCCTAAGCATCAGGTGTACGTCACTTTTATTTTGGGAGCATGAATGAATGAGTAGAAGGTTCATGTTTCATGATGGGCAAAAATAATCATGAAGACTGTAATCATATTTTTAAAAAAAATCTCATTCCCACAGGTGAAAATGGCTCCCCATTACTATTAACCAGTCTGTTGTTTGCTATGAGTTCAAGCCACATGTGGTTTGTCATGCCCTAGGATCCTTTCTCCCTTAGAAGTGGTTGTAGATAAAACTGAAGGTTCAGTGAAATAAAATTGTTGTAAACCATCACACTAAAACAAAGCTTAAAGATGGAATAATTTTTGTTAGCAGACACCGTGGCAGTACTTGCAGGGAGCTCAATCTTTGTTGCCTCTATTTTCTTCGTTTGTCTGTGTTTCCCATTCAGGCCATGTGCCCTACAGCACATCACAGCCATCGGCTGTCACATTGTTATGTTAACTTGATAAGAGAGAAATGACAACGTGAGAAAAGTAATCTAGACGTGAATGCAAATGTTTGACATGTATTGAGTGTGAGAATGAAGTGATAGTAATGATGGTGTGTAAAGCGATGGTGTGGTAGAGAGTTTGGTGCTGACCAAGCCAACCCAGCTTTTTCTTGGCCAGCATCAAATAGGCAAGAACTCACTCACACTGTGCTAGTTTTCTTTTGACTTTTTTTATATCCTCTTTCAATAGAAGGAATGACATTTTCTGTCTTATTTCTATAAACAGAGATGTAAAAAAGAGTGGCAACAATCACTGGTTTAGAGTCTAAGCTAAAGCAAGATCCCGTTGAAAACTGGGAATTACTCTGTTATGAAAGCAGTTTGTGACATGCATAGTTAAAAACTCACCTTGACTTCTCTAGGACCAAGTCTTCCCATGGCACTTAAATTATTTTCACCCAAGACTTTTCCATGGGGACTAAATGAAATATACAAATAAAAAGTGTCACAGGCTGAAGGAGCACCCATGTAGGTTGATAGATATTGTTGGCAGAAGGAAGTCTGTATGTTAGTAACTATAATGGGATTTGTAATGCTTGTGTAATATCATGTGTTCTTCTGCATGTTACAGACAATTTGAAATGGTTATTCCAACAGAAGATTCTGTTATTACAGAAATGACATCAACTTTAAGAGACTGGGGAACAATGTGGAAACAACTCTATGTGGCAAGTACCCTCAATAATGTTGCTTTGATTTAATGCCAGCTCAAAAGACACACTGTTGTTTAGATGCTGTAGTTTGGTTTTAAGTATGTATTTCAGAAAAAAAGCATACAGTTCGGGTTTTAACTGTTCTAATTATGAATTAAACACATCTCTTAATTTGTTCCAATCATTGACTACTACTGATGCTAAACTTTAGCAACTTATTGATTGAGTCTTATCCAGCATCATCGTGTAGCTGTTGGATCTAAGGATTCCTTTGTCTGCTAAATTGAGGTGTTGGAAATAAGTGTAACAAACAATATTGGTATTTTATTGCAATACAGAAATATAGTATTTTTTTTAAATCTCTCAGACAGTTGATTTGATTTATACTCATTTTCTCACAGATTTTTATTTCCTCTCACATCCACCCACTCACAAGCACTGAGATGCGTACATGTTATTTGACCAGGATCTCTTGTATATGACACAGAGATCAAGGGATGCCAGCTGTTGAGTCCTCATTGTTGAGGGAGGCTGAGGGGTGGTTCTTTATTGGCAATGGTGAACTGATTTTGCATTTACCTACCACACATTAAAGAACTGGATTCTGGTTTTGAACTTCTTTCTTATCTCACACTTCATATGTCTTAAGTAAAAGTCCCATGTTTCACAGTTCTCTTGTTTTCCTTATCTGGATATTTTGTGGCTCTGGTCTTTTTCTCCCTCTCCCTGATATCTTCAGGTCAGGTTGTTTCTCTCCTTGTTTGAATAAAATCGCAGTTATGGTGTTTGATGGCTATTAGTGCCTACATTTTCTTGCTCAGTCATTTCTTCTCATACTTATGTATACATTTTCATATTTCATTCATACCAGTCTTAGCAATTTGTTGTTTAACCCAGCAGACAGCTAAACACCACACAGCCATTTTCACTCCTCCCGCCCCCAGTGGGATGGGGGAAAGAATCAGAAAAGAAAAGTAAAATTTGCAGGTTGAGATAAGGACAGTTTAATAGGACAGAAAAGGAAGGGATAATAATAATAATAATAATAATAATAATAATAATGATAACGATAATAATAATAGAAAATACAAAACAAGTGATGCACAATGTAGTATCTCACCACCTGCCGACTGATGCCCGGCCAGTTCCCGGGCAGCGGCCCCCGGCCAACTTTCCCCCTAGTTTATATACTGAGCATGACGTCATATGGCATGGTATATCCCTTTGGCCAGTTTGGGTTAGCTGTGCTGGCTGTGTCCCCTCCCAGCTTCCTGTGCCCTCCCCCGCCCCTCCCCGTGCCTCCTTGCTGGCCAGGACGGTATGAGAAGCTGAAAAGTCCTGGACTCTTATGTAGACACTGCTTGGCAACAACTAAAACATCAGTGTGTTATCAGCATTATTCTCATCCTAAGTCCAAAACACAGCACTATACCAGCTACTAAGAAGAAAATTAACTCTTCTAGCTGAAACCAGGACATAATTCTATTTCAACTCCCTACAGAATGCTGTTCTATGAAATTGTTTCACTTTAATAGATACTTACAGTCTTAGCTTTCTGTTTAACTATCTTAGTAGTTTCATCTTCTCAAATCTAACTTTAAATCATGTTTTTTAGCCTTAACCATTCCTGTTTTCTGAACTCATGTTGTATTTTCTGTTATATTTCTGGACTAAGAACTGGATGTATTATTCCAGTAGCAGTTGTTGAGCACCAAACACAAAGTAGCAATAAGGAACTATTCTTTCTTTCTCAAAGAACACACATGGTTTGTATTATTTCTATAATTTCCATTTATCACTCCAGCACTCTATTGTGCTCACTCTCTAAATGTGGCCTCTCCAATTCTGTAATTAACTCCCTTAAAAACTTCAGTAGAACAAAGCTTATATCAATAAAAAATTTTGTGGGTTTTTTTTTTTTTTTAGTTAGGGTAGGCAAACATTTTTGCATAGAGAAAACTCCTCCAGACTCAGCCATCTGATGGTTTCCTTTTTATAGTCTTGTTTTGAGTCAACAGTCATTTAAGCAGCTCTTACTCCATTTATATAATCATACAGATGTGGGATTATTCTACTTTATTTATCTAAAAGTTGTGCAGTATCGATAGAATCTTGGATACAAGCTACCTAGACTGCTTTTCACTGCCATGTCTCCTATGAACCTGCTGCAGCCTCCCATTCTTTGGAGAGGTTTCAGACCAGTGACTTACCTTTTCACTTTAAGAAATCCTACCTTTTCCTTCTCTTACTTGGCTACCACCGTAGGTAGAAATTGTTCTGTTTCAGTGTGCTTACAACACACAGAAAGAAATCTGTTCAATATCTCTCTTTATTCTGACTGAAGTGCAGCCTTCATTGACTGTTCTGCATCTTTTAACATTTTTTTTTTTTGCACATCATAGTCTAAGCCATAATAATTGCTATAATTTCCTTTCTCCACGCCTACTTCTATTTCCTCTGTTAACTGATTTTTTTCCTTTCCCTTGACTGGAGAGTTGTGTCTTTAAAGGTTTAACTAAAATATTTTAGTTTTACATTGTGATTTGTATCATGATTGTCTTCCATTTTTGATGTTTGACCTTCTAATCTATTACATTAAAACCAAACCATGGTTTGGACTTGACAGCATGTGCACATGTCGTGATTTAGGTCAAAACCTGTTCACTTGAATCTGCATAGTCTCCAGTCCTTCGTCTTAGCTCATTGCTGAGTTGATAATTATGAGAAGATTAGCCACCTTCTGCTGATACAGGGGCTGCTTCTGCTACATAAGAAACAGCAATGAGTGGAGACCTCCTACAAGTCAGGATGGTACAGAAGTAGCCGGTCTGCTGCCTTTTTGAGATGGTTGTATGGATTGTGTTCAGAGAGACTGTTCCAAACCAGGTGACCTTTCTGAAACCTGCAATTGGGGCAGTTGCTAATTTGCTTAGTGAAAGTTTTTATACAAGAACCTACAAAATCAAGTCTGTCTTTCTGTTGGATTCGAAGTAATACAGTATAATTTTAAACTGGACAGTGAAGTAGTAATTAAGCAGTATGAACTGTTTCTGGAGAAACAAGAAACTGTTTCTTCAAAGCTTGTTTGAAATTTCTCTAGATTATAATGGGAAGTAGTTTTCTCAAATGTCTGAAGCATATCTAAGTGTGATTGCTTCGTGTATGTTAGCAAGTACATTAGTACATTGGCTTCTCCTGGAACAAGAGAAGCAGAAGTATGGTTCTTCGGTGTACAGACATAAATCAATAAAGCAAGCACAGTTACTTGTGGATCCACTCAGCACTTTGAGATACAAGCAACTCATAGACAAATTCTAGAGCTTTGGAAATGAAAGGATACCTGACAATGTTAATTTGAGCTTAATAGTGTTGTTAAACATTAGCACATCTCTTGTATTCACATGAATAATTTACTTCAGTAGAGCTTATCATCAGATACCGAAAACAAAGATGAACCTGAATTAGGGTTTGAATCAAATTCAATTTGTTTTCTTTAACTGTAGAAAAGAAATCTTTATACACTAGTGTCTGATGGAAAACTGTGAAAACATACTGTCAGCCTACTTCTCTATAACGTTCCTATAAAGTCTTTTTTGTCTCTTGCTCCTAATTCAAAAGCTGTTTGTATCACCTTTTTTTTTGTTTTCTTTTGCTTATAAGGTTCATATATTCCTATTGCTCTTACTGATTTTTTTTCTTTTTGGCAACTTTTTTCTTCAATGCTGTTGTTCCTGCATGTTTAAAATACACTGGCTTTCTTTTTTTTCCAGAGAGAAAGCCAAGACAAACAATAAATTAATGGCCACTTTAGTGAGCTTATGAAGTGAATGAATGTGAAATAGAAAGAGTAGATTTATCAAACTGCAGTTTGTCAGAGCCCTTGGAATATAAAAGTTATTGATGGAGAGTAATGGTGCTTGTAAGTGAATTTGAGCTTTTCATAGCAATTATGCAGAAGTAGCTAAACTTCGTTTTTATGCCATTTGTTCGTAGGAAGAAGGAAAAGGGAAATGGGCTTAGTGCTGTTGGCAAGAATTAGCAGAACAAATCTGAATAGGAATGTTTTTTCAACTTTGTGATGCATCACTTAAATGGAGGTTGCAATAATTTCCTCAAGCTAAAGTTTCTCAGAAAAACTGTATCAAGTAAAACCACTTAGAATTGGTGAAGGAAGAGTTAAGAGAACTTCTGTTTGGGAGGAAACTGTTATGGGAAATTGTTTATGTCCTTAACTGGTATATAATTAGAGTAGGCGAATGTGGTTTAAAAAGCAATCATATTCACATCATTTCTCCTACTTCACAGTTAGATGAAGAAGAACTGTCTGGACAAGACTCTGTCTACGTGATACTATTTATTTATGGTTAGGCATGTGTACAGTTAGGTGTGTACAGTTATATCCATAAAAGAACATTAACACTCTGTGGTTCAGAGTTTGAATACCAGGAGCTGATGCCTTTTGATCCCCTTATGTGTATGAGTTCAAATAGTCTTGAGTTACATGATCACGTATTCAGTTTGGATGGGACAGCAGCACAGAATGAACACATTCTTGGAATAAAACAGTGCTATAGCATGAAACAACTTTTTGTTAAATTTTTGTCATATCTATCACATAAATTAGACTGTGTTAACGTGAAGCATAAGGAGTTGGAGTGAAATTTTGGAGCGGGGTGCAAAGACAGATTCTGTGGTAAGCTCTGAAATATTTTTATATGCACACGCATGCACATGCATGCAGGTAAATTGATCACAGTATGATGGGGAGAAAAAAAAGATCATGACTAAGTAGGAGAATGAGGAAGGAGTTTTATTGATTTCCCCACAATATCTGTATTTATTAGGATTCTCAGCTTATACATTTGATGTAGAGGCAGTTACATTTTTATCTCACAGAGGAATGAGGGCGATCTCTTTCACCGACTGTGGCACATAATGAATGAAATCCTAGACCTGCGAAGGCAGGTCCTTGTTGGCCATCTCACCCATGATCGAATGAAGGATGTCAAGCGACACATCACTGCTCGTCTGGACTGGGGCAACGAGTGAGTAAATATAATAATAAATGAAAATAGTGTAATCTAATTATAATGCCACAGCTTTAGGCTCATTGTAGAATGTTGGAGTAAGGAACAAATTTCTTACAGGTATTACCTTTTTTTTTTTAAAAAGGACTTTCTCCATTATTTTTCTGTCCACTATGCTTTGAGTGAAAAATGTCTTTTATTTTGCTTTTTTCTCTTGGTTTATTTTACATAGCAGTGTTACTGTCTACAAGAGAATTGTATCGGAATATCTGCACTATGTTTTTACGTCTTTTTAAAACACACCTGGCCAGATTCCTGTGTGATGCAGTTAGCACGGCTCTGTTGTCTTAACTGAAACTGTATTGGCTGACATTGCTTCCTTTTTGACTTGTGTCACACAATTCAGTTCCTACTTGACCATCTTTAACATATGTCTTTCTACTATGCTCTGCATCTTTCTTTTATCTGATAAGAGCTGATGCAAATTGTATTATCATACTTTTTTGAAAAAAAAGTTAGAAAAAGGTTAAAATACCTCTTGGTGTTTGTGTGCTGTTTCCAAAGTCTCTTCTTTAGCCTATATTTATTCAGTTAAATCCTGACTAAATGCAGCAATATTCAATAGTAGAATTAACTGAATTTCAGGGGTTTCTGCAACTACTGCTATCTGAAAGCCTAAAGAAGAACTGTACTTAACTGCATATGACTAACTGTCTACTTAGAATTTTGTGCTAACCAAACAAAATTGTGATGGTTTTTGAAGTGGTCAGTTCCTACTCCTAAAAAACATATTTTTAAAAAATTTTCTAATTTTTCAGGTTTTTCTAAATTCAGTGTGACTGCCCCTTATGTGTTCTTAATCTTTATTGCTTGCTGCTGTGCTGAAAATAAGTTCTATTCCTGTTGATTCAAGTTCATTTCATATTTTGTTCAGAGGATACAGCCAAGCAGCTTTGGTGCCATACAGTTGAAATTAAGAATAAGCTGATGTTTTGGCATTTGATGGATTTCCTTTTTATCTTCTTTTCTGTGGTTGTCATTCAAATTGACGATACTAGTGCAAGTCACATTGTACAATGTCCACAGTAGTACAAAGGACAATATCTATTGTACATTGTCCACAATGTGAAACAGATTTAAAAATTGTGGAAAAACATATCCCATTAATGTTACAAAGTGAAGAAATGGGAGGCATCAGCCGTGAATGGTGAATACACCCAAAATACATTAAAACAAAACCAAAACCAGCTGTAGAGTACCAATTATCAACATCTACATTGTTTGTTGGAAAGTTTCTCTTAAATGTAAATAGAAGCAATAAGTTAATTTATTTCCTTTGTATGTAGAAATGACTTACTGTTATTCCATTTCTCATACAGACAACTGGGACTTGACTTAGTTCCGAGAAAAGAATATGCTATGGTGGATCCTGAAGAGATCAGCATTACAGAGCTCTACAGGCTGGTATGTGAATGTAATACTCAGTACTTTTGCTATCAAATTGCATAGTGACATTTTGATGGCAGCTTTGTTCTTTTTAACCAAAAGTACTTTTTTTGATCAAGGAAACTGGCATTTGATAACATAATGAGTTTTACTGTGAAGAAAGAAGTTTGCTTTTGAACAGTTATGTCATTTCTACATCTGTATGAGATGCTTTGGTTTGATACCAAATTTGTGTGTGCACCCATGCTCATTTTACATGTTATTTGTAAAAGTTTTGTTTACTGATATATCATGAAAATTGTTACTGTTAACATGAATTTAATAATCAATAAATGTTTATGAGACGTTTTTTCATTAGAGCTTTAACTGGCCCATGCGTCCCATTAGATATACTCATGGTACAAGTATTGTCATAATTAATCACACTGGGCTATTGGTCTTTTCTAATATATTAATGCAAATAGCAGTTCAACTGCATAGAAAAGCTCTCCTTTTGGTATGAAAGCCCATCTTGATTTACTAAAACCAGCACTGGTATTTCTTATTCCAAGTTAATCTCCAGTGAGGACTAAGAAAACTTGCCAGTTCATTTATGTGGGCTTTGGCTTATATTTAAGTGCTGCAGCTGTTACAGATCCACAGTTCTGAGCCTTACTTTCTTAAGAGTAAGCTTTTATTTAACCTAAATTTTATTTATGTTAACATAGGTATTTAAATATAGAAAAAAGCGAAAATATAATTGCCACAATTTGCTGTGGAGCTGAAATTGTAATATATTTTTAACTACTTATGTTGATAACTTGTAATGTCAAGCCTAATAGTAATTTCTTCATGCTAGAATCAGTATACCTTTGGGCAGTTTCAAAGTCATATGTAATCTTGTGGAATCCTGTTGAAGCACTAGATGAAATACTGTGAGGAACCATTAATCATAAGAGAAACATACAGAGGGAGAATAACCCAGAAAACTAATGATGGAACACCTGGAGTGCACTTTCAAAAATAAAGAGGGGGAAAAAAAATTCCCAAGATAACCTCAGTTTGAAGGTTAAGTAGCTTAGAAAGATTGCTGTTTAAAACTATTTTTGGTACAATGTAAGAGAAATAGTACACCTTAATATTGTCCTACCCTTAATGGGTGATTAAAATGGTGAAGGTATAAACTGTGAAGTCAAATGAAGAGAATTTAGTAGATTCTATATAGCAGTCTGGAAAGATTATAAAATATGGACATGATTTTTTTTCCATTTTGAAATGCTGGTATTTAATCTTCTGCAAAAGCATTTTTGTATGTTCGCATACTAGAGTATCAGATCATTAAGTATTTAAACCAGCTATGAAATACTATATTGTTACAGCACAAAGCTTTAAAGTGGCTCAGAATTTTCTGAGTACAAAAAAGTTGAACTTCTAGACGTTACTGTTTTTCTCCTAGAGATGATGATGATGCAGTGCAACACTGGAAAAGTGACTTCCTTATGTTCTCCTTCTCAGATACAAATTAAAAAAAAAAAAAGAAAATTTAAAAAAAGCCTATTACAAGTCAATACTAAATTAAAAATTTAAAAATTGTGATTAACAAAGTAGTTCAGTATTACATTTTTTACTTCTTTTTTTTCCTTGAGATTTTTACCATTAATTCAAACTGGCTGCTGTGTTGTTTGTGGTATTTTTAGATGGAGCATCGTCATCGAAAAAAAGACACACCAGTGCCAGCCAGCAGCCACCATCTTTTTGTTCAGATGAAGAGTCTAATGTGCTCCAATCTGGGAGAGGAACTGGAAGTAATCTTCTCACTCTTTGATAGTAAAGAAAATCGTCCCATCAGGTACCACAAGATTTTTCACTTGAATACTGATTTTATATAAGTTTTGTTGATATGCACTGTATGTTTTGATCCAGGTAGCAAATTTCACATTTAGAAACAAGTAGAAGATGGTCTTGATTCAGTATAATTTTTTGCTTCCTTTTGAAATTCAGTTTCTCTACTTAATAGTTTGTAGTATCATTTTAGTTTTAAATAATGTATATTTCTCTGTCTTGTTTACCTATTTCAGTTTCCTGTTGGTTTTGTTTGTGTAGGAACATATATACATGTATGCATACAGAGTGAATGTTAGTTCTGTGACCTAAAGGTCATTTACAGTATCTCTATTTTCCTCTCTCCTAATCAGTGCACGTTCAAACTTGGAACTGTTACTTGCTCTGTAATATTTATGAGATGAATTCTCCTAGGTACATGAGACTGGAGGGCTGCCCTTAGTCGGTGAATTAAGAGTCTTTTTATAAAAGGAGCCTGTATTTCAATGAGGAGGTGCCTGTTCTTCAGTGAAACAATCAAACCTAATCTCACATCCATTTAGGGTTTGTTTGGTCTCTTTTTTTCAGCTGGGAGCTGATCCTGGAACCATTCTTTTTCTGTTTGTTCTAGAGTTTAAATTCTGTAAGAATTTTAATTTTTAAATATTCAGTAGTTATTTCTACGCCCAGCACATTTCTGGCCAAGAGAAAGAATGTGGGAATGAACAGTAGCAGAACCATGATGCACTTAATAGAGTTATCTGTTCGAAGAATATGCCAGGAAGATTGAACCACTAAATGCTTGTGCAGTGGTGATGGGAGTTCACCCTCTGGTCAGAAGGCTCCCATTTGTAATTTGCTGCTGGTTTTTGGCCACTATATTCTTCTCTGCTCTCCTCACCATAGAAAGAACTTCTTCTGGAGGCAACAAACATCATGTGCTTTAAGACTGGCCACCAGAGAAATGAAAAACTAGTTGTCAAAACAATAAACACTTTAGATAAGACAGCTCACAAATACACGAAACGAAATATAAACTACTGCCCTAGGCCTATTAATAGGGTAAAAAGTGTTACTCAAAAATGTGTACAAAGCCATGTCTGTGTACTAGTTATCGTCTTAAATATGGCAATAGGAATTTGAGGAACCATGTGGAATTTGGGCTAAATTTGACAAAATTATGTCTGCGCTTCGTAGTTGGCCAAGATAACTAACCAGTGCTTTGAAGGAAGATTATACTGAGTAAATTGAGTTTTATTTGTAATGAAATCATATATAAGTAAATATTGTTACAGTATTAGCTGCTAAATAGTGTCACTTAATTCTGGCCTGCACTTTGGACATTAGTCACCAAAACACAGCTTACTGTCATTTCTGAGAATTAAACGTGCATCAGGGCACATCTTTTGTGTTCACTCCAGTGAATGGCGCAGCAGGTGATAGATTTAGGAGAGAGCTTCAGACCTTGACAGAAAACAATTTGGGTGTTATAGATTGCTGAAAACAAGGTTATGGCAGTAGTGGTGGTATGAAAGCAAATGGATTGGATTTCATGTTCACATGAAAGCACAAATTCTAGAGCTGTTTGTCACATGCTTGCTGTGATCTGACCTTTAGTTATTGATTGCTGACTCCAGTGTCTGTTTGCAGCTGCTTTATTATGTGTGAACTTCCTCCTCCTGTTACTGGTAAACCTTGAAGAAGCATGTTGCCATGAATCCAAACTACCTTCTAGGGCATGGGGGGCATGACAAGATGAACTCTTTGAAGGTATTTTGCAACCGTCNCCCCCCCCCCCCCCCCCAAAAAACCACAACAAAAAAACCCAACCCCAAAACCAACAAACCAAAAAAAACCCACAGCAAAAAACCCCGACCAGAAACAAACAGAAACCTCTCAACATGTTGAAAAAGCTGCAACCAAGAGAGTTTTCACAAGAACAAATTAAATGCAGGGTATATCTGTATTACCGAATGAACTCTGGAATGCAGAGGTGTCCAAGCTGGAGATTTAGATGGTTTTCCTGAACTAGACCTGGAAGTGACATAACCAGGTTATCACAGAGTTAAACCAAAGCTAGTTGGTCTAACTAGATTAAACTTGTCAATAGCACAGATAAACTTAAGGAACTATACATGATAATTTATTTCCTGAAACAGAAAGATCTTGGATTAAGAATAGAAGTATATGAATATACATGACAAAATGTATTTCTTCAATTTGTTGCTTATGGTTTTAGATTTTCGGGGTTTTGTTTCTTTGGACTTTTTTTGCTTTTTACCGCAAGTTTCAGTTTTGCAAGCACTATGTGTGTACCAAGCTTTCATCAGGTGGGTAATCCTGCTTGTTTTAATGAGACCAAATGCATAATCTTAAGTACAAGAGCACAGGTACAATTACTCCAAAAATGTGGCTTTATGTGGATTGTAATACAGTGTTCATTGTCCATCTGATGTAAATTGACATAAAGCAAGTAATCTCTGTAGCCTTTCAAACGAAGAGTTCATTTGGAGAGAGTAGAAATAGCAGAATTGAGATTTAATGGTAGAATTTCTGTTCTGATATTTTTCTTAATACTAACTTTCTTCTTATCAGATGCACTTGCAAATGTAAGATCTGTCTATATATCTATTTAATTTTTTTGTAAGCTCAGATTTATGCAACTGAAATAGCAACTTTAAAAGATTGTTGGAGGACTAGAAGCAACATTACCTGATTAATTTTTTTAATTGATTGCATATCTTTTTCCACCCACATTTTTTTGTTGTTATTGTTTTATGTTACCTGTTTCATACATTCAGCTGTTTGAACAGAAACATTTGTTCAAGAATAATGGTTGAACTGGGGCAAGTATCTACAAACAGAATAGTAAGACTTTAGGAAGCCTGAGTATAGCAGCTCCCTTCCTAGTCCAGCTCCAGACAAGTGCATCCTCTGATCCAAAATGCTTGGCAATGTTCAGAAAGAAATATAGCATGTTCCAGCTCACAGCTCACCTGGCTTCGTGTTACTGGCCTGCAAGGAACCACAGTATATAAATGATACTTTGTGGCATTTTTCTTAGTGAGATTATTTTTAATGTATTAGTATAAATCTATCTCTATATTGCTGCAGAGTTTATACAGAATGTTTTCATTAAATTTTGAGTATTTATACATTACTGATAAGAGGATGACATTTTTACCAACATGCATAAACCAATTTGATTTTGTGATAGTGACTTGGCAAATTTGCAATTATTGATTTTTGTGATCAAGTGTAGTGTGAAATACTTTGAAAGGGTTTGATTTTTCTCTTCATTTTGAAAATATCTGCATTATTAATAATGTGGATAGCACGTTATCATGTGGAAAAGTCTGTGCTTTGAAAAACAAGTCAAAAAGAATGTACTTGGTAACATAGGGAAGATATGGTTTAATAGCTGAGCTTTATATTAAAGTGCAAGAATAAGGTTGTCCTTAAGCCATTGTATGGTTGTAGTTTTCTCAGGTAACATTAATAACTGATCAGTCTTAGAATATAGTCATTGGACAAAGAAAGGTAATGAAACCTTTTGTTGTTGTTGCTATAGTTATACTTTTTCTCTAAAAGAAAAGCATCCAGTAGCAACTGAGACAAATCAAGTTATCAGCAGAAAGCACAGTTCTTGTGTTTGACTTAGTGGGACTAGAATTGAGTGTCTGATAAGAACATATAACATCATTACATGATTAAAAGAATATAGGTGTATAAAGTAGAAACAGATTTAGATATCAGACTGAAAACTATGATCCTGAATGTCATCACAGAGCTTTCCTCTACTTCTCCTGACCCATGTGTTTTGCCACAGGAACTAAGTTCAGTAAGTATTCTTGTCAGGGCTGGATTCTGACACAAAGCAATGTTAGCCACTGTCTGTCTTTGTAAAGACAAACAGAGGAGGAAAAGGAGAACAGTAATAATTGCAATTCCCTTTACACTTCATACACTATGCTAATGACGATTGCTGTAGCTTAAGAGACTCCCTGGAAGACAGGAAATGTAAGTTTGAATATTCAAAGGCACATTAAGAAACTGAGCATGGCTCTTTTTCTTAAAGAAAACCCCAACCTATTAATATAAATCTGTTCATCACCTACACGACACTCTTGTTGCTCTTTATTTAAAAAAAAAAAAATCCAAAGTGGTCACTGCATGCTTTATATTTAAATTTAGCATTTGCTCCTCTTCATCACCTTTTCTTTCTTTGATTAGTTGTGCTTCATTAGGAAAGAATCGGTTCTGAAAGAGCATGCAAGTATTATATTCAGGGCAGCGGGGACATGCCATAAGGCTCTGGAATCTGAGTAGATGGAGGTATCTTTCTGTGGTCACGAGTAATATGCCAAGATTAAGAAATGCTTAGCATTTCCTT
This sequence comes from Himantopus leucocephalus, assembly GCA_003993805.1. Classification (NCBI taxonomy): domain Eukaryota; kingdom Metazoa; phylum Chordata; class Aves; order Charadriiformes; family Recurvirostridae; genus Himantopus; species Himantopus leucocephalus. Next base: position 32,213,167 of record RSEF01000001.1, read on the forward strand.
TTTGTTTAATTTTAGGTTTCCTGATGAATAAATGGACTTTAGGGTTGGAATCCAGCTTCAAAGACCTCTAAACTTTGATCTTTGTGTGAATTGCATCTCTAGGCTCCTATTACAGTCTACAGAGATGTAGTTATAGTCATCGAAACCTAGAAAGCGATTCAGCTGATGAAATGTCTGCGTCTTCTTTAGGGCATATTGGCTAGCTCCTTAGAATCCACAGACTGCATTGATTAAAGAGCTGCTCAGCATACCTGGAAGTAATTTTGAGCTGAATCCATCCTATTTTTTTTTTTCTGTTTCTTATTTCACTACTTTAGATCTCAGTAAAGCTTGAGCCTTCAAAGTTCAGAATTCGTAAAGGATCTAGATACTCAATATTAGCTATCTGACTTCTTGACATTAGCACCTCAGAGTGGAATCCATTAGGAAAAGCACTTTGAATTTGCTCTTAAAATGCTTGCAAAGGATTTAGAGTATATGGATCAAAAATAAGCGATATATGTATTTATAAATTCAGTACTGTTGCTTCAGTATATATTGAAATTCTTTTGTTAATAAAGAAAGCATGTTCTGCATGTCTCTTGTTATTATGTTGTGGTAGGCAATGTACATGTTTAAGGAATATTCTTCTAATTTAACGTATAAATTGGTGTTCTCCTTGTGTGACCTACCAGTGCATTTCTAGGATAGCACCTTTTAAAATAACAAAAAGATGGAAATTAAAGCCATAAAACCATTAAACCATTGTTGTGTTTTTTATAATGTGAGTTAGTATTCCTTTAGTGCTTTGAATAGAAGGAAAATCAGGTAAATTTATAACTAAATTTTTCTCAATTAAATAGGACCATGGATAAATGCTCATAATTCTCCCAACGTGTACTAAGAATTAGACAATAATACATTATTTAGGTGAAATGTGAGAAACCATGATGTAGAAATGAATTAGTGACTTGCCCAGAGAAGAAATCTGATGTCAGATAGTGACACAAAAATCAGTGTGATGCTTGGGGTTCTGTTTGATCTTCAGACTTCCTAACTAAAGATTTCTCTAGATTGGTAGCAGCTGTGGTGCATCACTTGCACCTAACCTAGTGTGATCAGTACCCATTTTGGGCAACAGGGATTTTTTCTGTCAGCTTTAGTAAGCTAAAGAGAAATGTTCTTTTGTGATCACTTGCCATTTGTTTGTGACAGTATGGGACTGTACTTTTCACCAGGTACTTTTTGCTGGAAATCGCTGTTAAAAATAACTTTTTCTTATTGTGTTGGTGTCCACAATAACATCAGTTCTGTTGCGTTATGGTAGATGTAATAAAAAAATACAGATTTATTTATGACTTTATTATTGTTGTTAATAAACGGTAATAATGTATATTACTTTGCAGACTGTTTCTATATTGATATAATTGTCCAATGTGTGTCTTCACACTTTAAAAGGCTTCTTTTGGACATGCGTATTCTACTTCCTGTATGGAAGCAAGAAATATGTAGAAGGTTACTCTTGATAGTCAAGTATTTAAATCTGAGTGATGACATGCTTATGCACTTGATGCATTAAGACTACAGTTGCTAGTCATTCATTTTCTACTAAATTGGAATGTACTAATTTCACTTGACTGTGTATGCATATGTATATATCCATATTTTCTAGCTAAACTAGCTGCTAGGAATAATTTTCGCTATCTCCTAAATTAACAGTAAACAGCTGAAGTCAGTCCCTGATGATTCCTCGAATTTTCCCTGGTGTGTTCTTGTATCTTGTTCCATTTGACTTTCCTTCTTTCTGCTTTGCAGTTTTCTTTCTCAGAACAGTAACAGCCCCTGAGTGGGATGGGACGAGCGTGTGGATGGCACTGCTTTAACATGGTACAACCATATGGCTTGTCCCAGGAAAATTGTTATATGCACTATTATGTCTTCTAACCTTACATTCCTCTTCCTTTTTTATTTCTGTTAAGGTGACAAGCCCTGTTTGTGTATTGTTCCGGTTTTTGTGCTTTATGAAAGTAAAAAGCTATCTTGATGATGCTTTAATTTGTAGAACTAATTATGCTATTAGAATCCTAATATGCAAGCAACATTTTTAGCATACATAGTTGTAGAGTAGTGTTGTTACTGTATTTGGAAAATTAAAGAGGTCCATGATCACATCTTCTCTTGAGGCTTTTTTCATCTTTCAGATCAGTCCTGATTTCCTGCCCACTGCTGAGCTTTCACTGGCTACTTAGGGTTGTACAACGTCTTAGTCTGTTTCTGACGTATATCATCTTAAACATACTCTCTAGATCTATTGAGAGTCCAGACGGTAGTTAATTAGTGTTGTTAAGAAATGTTTTATAAAATCTGTTCCTTGAATCTGGCCTGCTCAACAAATGTTTGAATAAAGGAAAATCAGAAGGACTTACCAATTTACTACTGAGCTTTGATGGTTTGTTTTTATGTCATCTAATTTTTTTATAACTAGATGAACAGTTTGAAAGTCTAAGACTGCTGTCTACTCCAGCAAGTAGTGCCAGCCAGTAGGAGTGGATTTGTAGAGCAGCAGTTCACACTGAGAACCCAGTGTTAACATGTAAATATTTTAAGGATTTTGCTTTGGACTAACTCTGCGGTTGTGTGGACTGAGTGGCAAGAGCATATGTTCCAGTTTAGATTTATGCAGAAGAAATCCAATTTGCTAGCTTAGACTGTTCTGGGTTGTGAATCAAAACATGATATGTGTTATGATGATGATGATATCAGATATGATATCATGATATGATATCAGAAGACTTTCTTCAAACTGAACACCTGATTTAAACTAACCTGAACATATAGATCATAAAACAGTGTATGTAAAATAATGTATGTAAGAAGGATATTACAGGATCATAGTTTGAATGGGGGAAAATCCTGTAAAACATGGAGTAACTCAGCTGTACTTAAGTAGTTTTTTACTTTGGGAGTTAACCGAATTTTTTTAGCCTTTACAATCATATTACAAAAACAATTTCAGAGTTAAAAGCGATGATAGACACCTGAATGCAGTTGATTTAATGGAAGATGCACTTACGAGAAAACAACTAAGTTTTAACTTTAGGTGAAAGATAGGATGTTGTTAGAGCTCCAAAGCTGGAAATGCATGTTTTCAACATTTCAGCAGAGTGCAACAATCCTGTGTTCTGATGCTCTTTATTAGTGGTTTTATAAATATTTTGTAGTATGTGGTCAATTATGAGATCTGTGAAGTTTTGAGGTTTTTCTATTCCTAAAAAAATTATCAGTAGCTTCTGTTCTGTAAAGTTGGAATATGAAGATGCTTAGATTCCCAACATTTAGAGTACTGAAGAGTGTGGTGATGATTGTTTGCTTTGGGGGTATCTTCTCTTACCAGCACAAAAGTTAATCAAATGAGCCTCTGTTCCTTCAGTTTGTTGCAACAGTGATGACCTTAGTGTACCCAGAGGGCCATTTACACTGAAGCTCTAAGAACACCAATTCTTTAATCAAAAATATATTGATTTTTTTTTATCAGATCCTGGCAAGATGTCACTTATCAGCTTTTAATAGAATCAGTTTAACAAGTTGCAAGGGACAAAGTAACAACTTAGCTGTTTTCCAGACAATGTGCATTATTCACGGAGACTCTGTTAACTTTATTTCTTGCCACAAAAATATTCTGCTGTTACAAAAAACAACCCCCAAAAAAACCCAAAATCCCAAAGAAAATATTTACCAGATGACTGTGTTCAAACAATCAAATATCCCAATCTCCTCTGTAATACCTACCCTTTCCAGTGTAGGTTCTCTAAGACCGTATTTATATTTGTAGCACATTGCTATCCAGAGATCCTGCCTGTTTTTTTTAAGACAATTTTGAAGACACCAGCAACTGTCATCTGGGCAGTGTATTATGAAAACAGAAATGAAGGGTATTAAGCCTGCTGCCCGTATTTGTTCAATTCAAACTGCAGACCCTGTTCTTGGCATTGATGAGTATGTATAAGAATGCTGCATCACCTCCTGCCCAAAGTCCCAGTTGCTTTGCTGACCTTTACATTTATGTAGTTTGTGCCTCTGTGTTATGCCAACATACTGCTGTAGAAATTCTTTTTCTTAAATCTGCAGTGTGACACACAGTTCTTGTGTAGCAGTGTCTAAACCATTTCCTTAATGTTTAATTTTTTTTCCAAATAGCATTGCTATTAATAGGACAATTTTGAGGCTGCACTTCAGAAGGATGGAGTGCAGTTAGATTTTCTTTCATTGATATACACTTTGTGTCTGTGTCAATATGATATGAACGTCTTATCGCAAATGATTGGTGCCTCTGGCCCCATCTGTGTGAGGAGCAGAGATAAGTTGGCATGCTAATCCTCCCTTTCCTATCACCTTGAACAACCTTGTTTGTAACTATCACGTTGCCCTCAAATGAGCACAGCTTCTTAAGCAGCACAAAGAGGAATAGGCTGTTTATACAAGGCCAGTGAAAGCGCACTGCATTTTGTATTTTGTGAGCTTTTGATTATATGTTTAATGATTGTGTAGAGTCCAGACCATATCAAAGAATAAGACGATTCCCCTTGCTTTTTGTACTCTCATTCTCACCTTTTTAGTGACGTTCATACACATCATCAATCTTTTTATGCCTTTCTTCTTTCAGTTCTGCTATTAGTTTAAATTAGTTAAATCACTTGCTGAAAGCTGAAATCCACATTTTGTTGGTCAAAATATTTACTATCTTGTGTTCTAATTTTTTTTTGATCATTTTTTTTTCAGAAAAAAGCCATGATGTCAGTTTTTCTCTCTTTAAGAAACAAATATTCCCCTCCCCCCTTATTCTGTGAAAATCTTAAAGGATTTTGGTATGGTAAGAAAATGTTTAAAAGGTTTTTTTTTGCAACCTCCATCAGCATCTTCAAACCTAAGATCTGCTGTGTTCTAGCACAGCTCAAAGAACCCAACTTTTACCCATACCTCTGAATAAAGTTTACACAACTGACTATTGTTAAAAGTCAGAACAATAGCAAGGAAGGGCTTGGATACCTCTTGAATGAAGCTGATAATACATTTTCATTACCCAGAAGGCTCACTATTGAGAACCTGAGATGTCTTTCTTCTTTACAGACTGAGAAGATATCCCTGTGGCCTCTCTTGAGCAAGAGCTCAAAGATTCAATATTGCTTAAAGCATATAAGTGGGTTATGCTTGAGTTTCAATATGTAGTTTATTTAGGATCAGTGCTTCAGACATCAGCACTTTAAAGCAGGAGACTTGAATAGGTAAATTCTTTGCTGCTTCTAAACAATGTTGAACACTAGATGACAAAGGTGATGGAGAATTTGCGAGGCTGTAGAGTGTGTACTCAGTGCAAGGCTACGGCAGTTATTAATAAAGTTCAGGAGAAGAATCCTCTATGGAGGATATCCTCTATTAGCCCTCTGGCTAATGAAGAATATGATGCATATTGTTGTGAGGAACGGTTCATTAATTATAGTCATTTGGAACTTCAGGGCAAGTAAAGACAAGTGGTAAAGTGTTGTAGCATGGTGGTTATTAACTCTCAGAGGTGGAAGGTGGAGAAGAATGTGTAAAGAAGCATGTTACTGTAAAGACCCAAATGACTCAGCTGTCTGTCTGTGCTGCCTTTATGTGGTACTTACACATAATCACAAAATCACGTAATGGTTGAGGTTGGAAAGGAACTGCAGAAGTCATCAGATCTAACTCCCCTGGAACTGATTGCCCAGGACCATGTCCAGATGGCTTTTAAATGTCTCCAAGAATGGAGACTCCACAACCTCCTTGGGCAACCTGTGCCAGCGCTGACAGCCTCACAGTAAAGAAATTGTTTCCTGATGCTCAGAGGGAAACTCCTGTGCTTCAGTTTGCATCCATTGCCCCTTGTCCTGTCACTGGGCACCACTGAAAAGAGCCTGGCTCTGTCCTCTTTTCACCCTCCCTTCACGTGTTTATATATATTAAGATCCCCTCTGAGCCTTCTCTTCTCCATGCTAAACAGTCCCAGCTCTTTCAGCCTATCCCTCCAGTCCCTTAATGATCCTCATGGCCCTTCTTGAACTCTCTCCAGTATATTCATGTCTGTCTTGTACTGGGGAGCCCAGAATGGAACACAGTACTGTCAGGGAGGACATCGCTTTCTACAACTACCCGAAAGGAGGTTGTAGAGAGGTGGAGTTGATATCTTCTCCCAAGCAACACGCAATAGGACAAGAGGAAATGGCCTCAAGTTAAGCCAGGGGAGGTTTAAACTGAATGTTAGGAAAATTTTTTTCACAGAGAGAGTTATCAAATATTGGAACAGGCTGCCCAGGGAAGTGGTGGAATCACCATCCATGGAGGTATTTAAAAGACGAGTAGACATAGTGCTTAAGGACATGGTTTAGTGGTGGTTTTGGCAGTGTTAGGTTGATGGTTGGACTTGGTGATCTTAAAGGTCCCTTTCAACCTAGATGATTCTATGATTCTAGGTGTGGCATCACCAGCGCTAAGTAGAGGGTAGAAGGAATACCTCCCGCAACGTGATGGCAGTAATTTGTCTAATGCTGCCCACGATACCATTGACCTGCTTTGCCACAATGGCACATTGTTGGCTCATGTTCAACTTGGTGTCCATCAGGACCCCGGGTCCATTTCTGCCAAGCTGCTCTCCAGCTAGGTAGCCCCTAGCACGTACTGGTGCATGGGATTGTTCCTCTCCAGGTGTAGGACTTTGCACTTCCCCTGGTTGAACCTCAGGAGGTCCCTGTCAGACAATTTCTCCAGCATGCTGAGATCCCTCTGGATGGCAGCCCAACCCTCTGGTGTATCAGGTGCTCATCCCAGTTTTGTGTCGTTGGCAAACTTGTTGATAGTACACTGTGCCCCATCATCATTAACGAAGGCGTTAAACAGAACTGGACCCAGTACTGACGCCTGTGGTGCACCACTAGTTACAGACTTTGTGCCACTGATCACCACCCTCTGGTCCTGGCCGTTCAGCCAGTTTTCAAGCCACCTCGCTGTCTGCTTATCCAGCCCATACATCAACAGCTTCTCTTGGAGGATCTGACAAAAGACAGCCTCAAAGATCTTACTGAAGTCCAGGTAGACACTATCCACTGCTCTCCTATCATCTACCAGGCCAATCATTTCATCGTAGAAGTTTATCAAGTTGGTAAAGTAGTTTCAGTCCAGAACCACCTGCTAATTTCAACTTCTTTATGGTTCTTTTCATAGCAGGCTTATGCAAGTGTTTCATGCTATTTTGGACTTTTTTTGTTGTATACAACGTGTGTGTCTATTGTTCCTTTTCATGTTCTTCCCAGACACTGGATTTTTTACTTTATTCTAACGTCAAAGAAGAGAACAAATTTGGTTTTGGAAATGGTTGGCAGGAGACTTTAAAACCAGATTTGGAAATCATTTTAGATAGTGCAATTTATTTCTAATACAAAAGCTGGAGTGAGAGGGAGAAATAAATTTTATATGTGTGCATACATGCATGTGAATTAGTTGATACTCAGATTTTCTGCTCCTGTATGTACAATATCTGATTGTTTTGTGTTTCCGAATGTAATGGAAATTCAGAGGCTTTATTAATAAATAACCCTGCATAAAGAGAGGGGGTTGTTTCTACCATTATCTATGAAAGTTAGTATCATTCTGGGGAAGAAAAGTGTCTACTTTTTTCCAGTGGTTTAAGGATATGTCTTAACTGTCTCTCAGACTAAGTTACTTGATCCCAATAGCGCAGAATTTCTGGGAGGAGTGAACACTGAGTAGAGAGGCAGAGTTTGGACTGGGCTTTGTAGTTTCTGTGCAACATAGGATTTTTGTAAAGAAAAAATGTATGTACGTGAAAGTGTGCTCAGTACAATGCCATATCATATGCTACACACAATCTAAGTGCTCCTTATAATTTTTAATCTATCATTAGGTGATAGGCTACTCAGCCTTTTCCCCTTAAAATACTATTTTTTAACTTGTGTAATGTTCATTCATTAATACCGTTCCTTGGAAATTATTACTCGGATACCTCCACATTATCCACGGATGCTTTTTGTCTTGAAGTAGTCTTGGATCTTGACTTCCTCCATGCAAATGCGCCTGCTACGCAGAGCAGGGATTTGAGCTAAAGGAGCCAGCAGGGTTTCTGGTAGAGGGAGCAACCCTTGGGACCCAGAAGCAATGAACTAGCTCAGGGCTACATTTCCTTTTTAGTATTTCCACAAAAGCATAATCTGCACTTTTACTGGATCACAGCGTAGGATAGCTCACTGTTATTTTCAATTTCCTGTGCAGCGTGCACAAAAATATCTCATCTTGCACACTGTTAAAACTGTGCCTACAGTGAATTACACAAAATCAATGCATATATATCTATACCTCATAGATACAGGAGAGATGAAGCATCTTGGCTTTTCTGGCTAGTAGACTTTTTTTTTAAGAGTCCTCCATTCTAGTTTAGTTACTTATTAGTCTGTTTTGTCCCTCCTCAGAAACCAGATAAAACAAAACCAGCCTGGTTTTATTTACTTCCTGCTCATTCAGGAGGTAGTCCTGATTTTAGCAGGAGGGTTGAAACACCTTGAAGGAAGTGTAAAGGTCACTTTGGCAAGAGAGCAGCCACTGCTCTATTAACAATCCTTTATGCCTTTTGAAAAAAAAATATCTCTTTAGATGTGTAACTTGGTATGTACATTTGTGAATGTGGTTGCTAATTTTTTAAAAAAATTTTATGTCATCCTTTANACCTGGTAATTTGCCCTTGCGGACAAGAATGTATTCGGTGTGACTGTAATTGGAAGTAAATACAGAGTTATAAAAAGAAACTTTAAAAAGAAGCCTGAAGTTCCAAAAGCTTCAAAAGCTTCCCTTCAGAAAATGTGCCTCATTTTTTCCAGTTACTGGTTGCGAACAAAAAGATTCCTACGTGCAGGGATATAGTCAGGACATACATAGTCAGTCAGCCTTTTCTTGGCAGGAGTAGTAAAGTGGTAAAAGTCATAGGGCTTCTCCTCTGCTTGGATCCTAGAAGAGGAGAAATTCTGGAGTAGGAGGCATCAGAGGCGATTAGCAAAAAGAGTTGTTTCTTGGTCCCAGTCAGACTGGAAATGCAAAGGATGTGCCTCAAGTGAATAATCCTTTTTGCTTGAAAATACTGACTTGAACTCTGCCTACTGTGGAGTTCCTCCACATCAGAGGTAAGAACACTAAAGTGCCGGTCCAGTTAGTCAGTGTGCCCTATTAATTACATTTTCATTTGTTGTTTTACAAAGCCAAACAGTTCCAAAAGTAGAGTAAAAGACACACTCACAGTAACTAGTAGCCTGACCCATAAAATACTCAACATACAATAATCAAACACTGGAACTTGAGCCGCTTGGGTACCCCATGAGTACCCAGGCTACTTACCTTATGGTGTGAGGAGGATTATTTTAATTTTTTTTCTTTCCCTGAGTCTGGTTTTGATCTGAAAACTGTTCTGGATTTAGAAACTCTTCACAGGAACATACCATGACCAATGAGAAATTTCAAAATCAGTGGGTTGGCATCTTACAAAGATTTCTATAGGTCTGTCCTCTTTCTCCCTTGTACCTATTAATGTTTAATTTTATTTTTTTTTTAGCTTTCATATATCAACAGCAAAAATATATTTTATTTATCCCTCGCAAGTAATTCATTTTTTTTGGTAGTTCAGTTTTACATACTTATCAACAGCAATAGTATAAGCAGATATGATTTATGTAGCGGGAAGAACATGTATGAAAGGAATGTTTGGCACAGCTGCGTCCTCCAAATGTTTTGGCCATGTGGTGGTTTCTGTAATAAATGTCTTTTCTAGAGATTTATATTGCCTTTCATTGCCAGGTGATCAAAAGGGTTCGTCCTGCCTTAAGAGGTTCTAGATGTTTTAATAATACTTCGTTTTACAAATCATTCATTTAATCTGACTCTGTGCAATGCTGTGTAATTTGCTGTCATTAAGGAGACATTTTTGATAAATTGCACTTTAGATACTGACCACTCTTGAATTGCAAGAGAATAACATTTTACTTCAGGGTAGTGTTCCAAGCGTTTTTTTGAGGAGTTGGCATTTCAGCAAGCCCATTTGCATTGGCCTGACTGCCCAGACTGTCCTATTCAGCAGTTGTACGGGAGCTGTTGCATGTGAATTTGCAGCAAAATAACTACATTTGTGGATGAGCAAGATGAGGTAGATATGGTGGGAATGAGTTTCTAAAAAAAGGCACGAGTGTAGACTAGCAAGAAAATGCATTTGAAAGGGTTTGGGTTTGTATTTTATGGGGAGATAAAGCCTAGTTTTAGTCATACCTTTCATATGCCCTCAAATCAACAAGTACAGATGTGTTATTCCCAGGTGTGAGAGCCTGTTAGAAATTAGTTGTATTTCATGATGTAGTTCAGTTTCTCTCATGAATATCCATATTCAGTGAAACAAATGTACCTACCTATCTGCTGCTTAAAGATTCTTTCTCGAATACTTTCTGCTTGCTGTGGTTGCTAGCTTATATAGATCTTTGATCTGATCTTGCGTAGATAGATACTTTTTAAACTAGATAGCCCATCCAAGCAAGAGGAACCTGTGGTATCGATTAAGTTTCTCATATGAATAACCCTCTTACTGTTTGTATTGTAAAAATTGAAAAGTGACGGGAGAAATAATTGCTTTTTAATTGCAATGATGAAAGCACTGCAAGTTATATTCAGAAATGAATGCAGTGTTACAATAGGGGTATATGCATCAGCCATGACATATTTATGATGGATTTAGGTAATGATGAGAGATATTCAACACTAGTGATATTCTGGTAGGTTTACAGATCATCTTATCGAGAACATGTTGCAGTCACACTGGCTACCGGCGCAAAAGAATACAGCCTTGCCATTTGTAAACCCCCAGATGGTGATGAATACATAGGAGCCCAGGTGTTGGAGGGAGGGGATTTTCTTAAATGCTTTTGTTTCCCTCCACTTTTACCAATTCCTCCTGCTCTCTTCAAGTTTAATTTCCATCTTTGGGGAAAGATACAGCAAATCTGCTTGTATCCATGCTGTTACCTCAGTCAGTGACCAGGATAATAATCAGGACTGTGATTCAGCTTAAAGGATCTGTAGGTCTGTGCACTGATAATGCTGTGCTGCAAAATGTTTATCTGTGGTGGCAGACTAAGCTCACTATTACTGAGAGCTGCAGCTTCTGGTGTATGCTGTTTCTTTAGTTGTAAATACCTGCTGATAGATTCCAGCGTGCTGTCTGTCCGGTAAAACTGTATCATTATCTTTTCGCTCCTGGTACCTCATGAAAAATAATTCAAAATTACTGTTTCCTAAATAACTTGTTACTCTTTTCAAGAAATGTGTAATGCCACCTCTCAGTTAAAATACAGGTGCAAATATCTAAAATAATGTAGGGTGTGTTCATAAAAACTAATTTCTTAATGATGCCTTCAGTTTGTAAAGACATAGAAGGTGAGAGCAGGAGCTTGATTTAACTACATATATCTGTTTTTCTTTCCCACACATCTCCCCTTCCGTCTCACTTCCTTCTTTCCCTTTTCCTTTTTTCCTCATTAACTGTGCAGCTAACCAAGGGAAACTGGGCTCCACAGCATAAAGCTAGGGTTTGAAAATGTTTTTCTTCTCCTTCCCCCATGTTGTCAGCATGGCTAGGAGACGTGAAAATAAGCTTCAATATAACATCATCATATCGTTTTGTTTGATTTATTTTTGTTAGTGTTAATGCTTTGATCTTAATCTGAAATTGGCTGAAATCTTATTTTTATAGTACTCATTCTTTTTCTCTTCCCCTTTGCTCATTGCTACTTATTTTACTGTTAGAAATTTGGGTGCGGTTTTCATAAGCGCATAAGAGTTAAAATACAGGGGCTGATTTAGTGTGGAACAACTTGTACTGCTAAGTCATGTTGGCACATTTATCATTCAGTTATTCTCTGATTAAGAATATACTTTTAAGGCTTTATTATCTTTACTTCAGTAACATATGACATGTTGTACCACATTTCTCTGCATTTCACCACTAAGTATGAGGATAACATTTTGCATCTGATCTTGGCTTTATGAAGTCAATGAACCTTAGCTATAAATGAAATCAATTCAGATTCAAGTTCTTAAGGAATGTCCATTAACGGTGTTCTGGAATGTGACAAACTTGAGCTGGTGAATTATGTGGCAGTATTCTCTTATTGTCTCTCATTATTTGCTTTAGAAATCACTGTAACCTATATTTAAGTAGAGAGCATTTATAAAGATGTCTGAAAGTGAAGCTATACAGGGAACTATGACTATTTGATGACATAGCTTTACCACAAGAATATGCCATGTGTTATAAATCTGGCTGGTTCTTTTTTGATAGTGTGTTTATAAATCATCGAGCAAGCAATCTGTCTAGACTGGTAACGTGTGACTGGTAACATTTTCCTGCTAATACTAAGGAAATAGGGGTCACCTATGAAGATAGAACGGTTTGTGGCCATGTTTCTTTTAAATGCGTGCATTAAGCCTGCAGATCTGGAACACATTGTTACTTCGCTAATACACGGGAAGTTACAGTACAAAAATCCCTTGTTGACCTTCTTAAATTAATCTCTCCAGCATTAGTTATTTCCTTATTTTCAGTGGGAAGACAGCAGAGTTTATATGTGTACAGCTTGTTTAAGTGGCGAGATTGGTGCTCATAAAAAATTCATTGCAGTGTAAACTAGAATCAAATCGTTTGGGGTATTGCTGTGTGTATTTGCCATATATTCGTACGTGGAACTGACTGCTGAGAAAACTGCTGTGCATCAAGATACTAGCCCTAGATTTAACCCACTGGAGTTTTTGCTGCTGTTTGAAGCCAAGCTTTCAGATCTTGGGAATTTTCTCTTTATTTCATTTTACGAAGGTTGTTTACTTTCCTCAACCATTTTTTAACCTGTCTCTATAGAAATCCTTTGAAAAGGTATAGAAGAGCACATGCTCTCTGTACTTAGATATAACATTGCCATTTTTTTCTCAAAATTTTACCAGTCTAACTGCTTGCATTTGCTCCCTGGTAATTGTTCAAAGATAACAGTTTTAATCTGAGCTGTAGCTGGTCGTATGGTATGTTTCAAGCAAAAAAAAAAGTATCAAAGCACTGGACAAGGATTAAGATTTTTATTTTTTCTTATTTTTCATTTTCAGTTTGCTTTTTTCATCACCACTGGGTCCTATGCTTCAGTCAAACAAAATTTCAAATTCAAATGAGGAAATTAGATCTGCATAACCATTACACGTCTCTTGCAATCAGTGCATTTCTTTGTGGCATAACAAAAGTCCTTGGCTTTTAACTGTGTTGTGAATCATAATCTCATGGTCTGTGAGTATAAGCAGAGCTTGAAAATTTCATATCGTAGTGGATAGTGAGTAGGAAGCTTTCAAAAGATGTGCCTTTGTTTCTGCAGAATATAAGCTTCAATAAATATACAATACAGTCCCAGTTAAATTCAGTATTTGCCAGTTCATAGGTAAATGATGAAGATGGCTTATCCGCAGCAGGACAATTTCTTGTTGAATGGTATTTTTCTTTGAACCGACATGTCTAGTGGTTGTTTTAAAGACAAAAACTGTAGTGAAATGTGGTGTGTACGTATGTATTACTTTTAAATAGTTCTACAGATTGAAGATAAGGTGGTGAAATTCAGAAACACCTTGTATTGGCCAAATTTCTACTGATGCACACCAACGCACTGCAGGCGTCAGTGCACAGAAGCTGTATTGTTCCTGCTGGAACAGAGACTTTTTTCTTTTTATTCTGTTTTGCATGGTGCCCAACATAATGGGGTCCTGCTGCTCTGGTAATATAAATAATAATACTTGCTCAATGTACGATAACTTTCTGTGAGACCTATAAACAAAGCTCTGCACTTTTTTTACTGTATTTTACAATTTGCAAATGAGCTAAATCTAAATGAAAGGGCAGAATTATTTTGAAAACCATTTTTAAATCCGCAGCAAAATACCAACCTGTTTCTCTGTAAAAATATATTCACATAAACAGTCTTTAAAACTCATTTTTAAAGTTTCCATGGAGATGTAAGCTCCAGAAGTTGGCTGTATCATAAAACATGAATGTTTCTGAGAAAATAACATCTTCATGCAGTTTGAGGTATTTGAGTTCAGCTCTACTATTCTTAGGTTCTGCCTTGTATGCTGTCTGATAAAAAAGCTGCATAGCTGAGGATTGCACAAATGTTTTCAGATAATCAAAATGAAAAGGTCTGCATGTTTGTAGGTTCAGCCTGGATAGCTGGTGCAGAAAGAAATTAAGCATTCTCCAGACGTAGCTCTTAAGAAATGTGCTCTTGAGTGTAACAGCATCCTGGGCTGTGTCAACAAGAACATAGCTAGTTCCTTAAGGGAAGCGATCATCCCCTGCTCAACGTTGGTTAGACCATGCCAGTTTTGGGTCCTCCAGTAACAAGACAGATAATAATGAACAGAAGTGAGTTCAGCAGAAGGCCTCACATCGGTTGCAGACCAGAGCTCCTGCCCTGGGCGGTCAGGCTGAGGCAGTGGGGCTTGTTCAGGCTGGAGAAGAAGCAGTTTTGAGGGCAGCTAAGTCACCTGCCTGTACCTACAGGAAGATCAATAACATCGATGGTGCATGGTGGGCTAATGAGGGACAAGGGGTATAAATTGAAACAAGAGAAGGTCCGTCTGGATATAAAGGAAAAATTGAGGACAGTCAGGCACTGGAATGGGTTTTCCAGAGTTGCTGTGTGTTCTCCGTAACTGGAGGTTTTCAAGACCTGACTGGATAAAGCTCTGAGCAAGCTAATCTGACCTCAGAGCTGACCCTGATTTGAGCAGGAGGTTATATGTAGAGGCCTTTTGAGGTCCCTTTCAATGTGAATGACTGATTCTGTGAATGATCGATGCAGGTTTTCTATGAGGCAAATGCTGGTGCAATAAAGATTTAATTAGTCTCTATTGAACTGGATCTTATCCAACATATTCCTAGTGATTTTCTAGCTGCATTTTGAAAAGCTGTGGATGGTATAGAGCAGTGGTAAACCATGTTTAGCCTCCAGGATAAGCGGAAGAGGTGGATACAGCTGAGAAAAAACCTAGTTGCACTTTGGAATTTTGTTTCTGATTTGAGCATTACAGGACATCCAAACTCAAATGTCTGGCCAGCTGAGGGTGAGAGGGTGAAGAGAAACGCATATAACATTTCTGACTTTGCTTTTCTCATCTTCCACATCTCTCACTGCAGAACTATGACTGTTACATTTCCTGTGAGGCTGTATCTTGGGGAAGGTTATCCAAAGTATGGGAAGTTTGTTTTTTCATAAAATTCCCATGCATGAATTGCTAAGTTTGCTCACAAATTATCCATAATGGACCTACTATCAAAGAGGAATGTTTCAAAAAGTAATTTCCCCTCCAGTGGGGTCTTATGCCCTCTTCTGAAATAAGAATTCTCTGCATCTCCCTACTAGAAGTGTTAGTACTTATATCAACTGCAACATTTAACACCCCACTGCAGGTTGCGAAAACAGAATTCCGAAAAGGAAATTTGCCCTGCCGGTACTTCCAAGACTGCTAAAATCAGTGTACTCTAGTGAGAGATTTTAATAGTGTTAAGTAGGAAAAATGTCCCCTTGGATCATCCTCCTATCTATGAAAAAGAAAATTGGTTGAATACAAGCGTGGCAATGTTGACATTTGTTTAGCAAGAATCAATACCAGCATACTACACACATCTAATTTCAGTTCTAGGATAAATGGATTTTATTGCTTTTGTTTCCCTGTGTACTAGGATATACAATATCATTCTTCCAACTGACAATCAGTTTTCTATTTTGTATTGAGTTTTTAGTAATTTCGTTAGATGATTAAGTAAATCATCACCCTTCACTAGTCTCTCCCTTTTTTTTTATCAATGCGTCTGAGATTTTTGGAAAGAAATTATTTCATTCTTTTATATCTTGAAGAAGGTTGCATCTGGAAATAAGATCGGAATGAGATCTACTTTGCTGTAGTGTTGTTCAACATATCTGTCATATTTGTTTTCTTACAGTGAAAGATTTTTTTTAAGACTGAATAGAAATGGTTTGCCAAAATGTCCAGAAAAGCCTGAAAGACACTGTTCTCTCTTTGTGGTGAGTTCTTCCTATTGTCAGTCTTTGTTGTCCTGGGTATTGAAAATAGAAGTTGGATTAAATTGTTATACTGTGGTTGACTCAGAACTGCTCCCTAAGCTTTTGCGTTGTCATGAACATCAACTCTAAAGGCTGGTTGAAGTGTATTGCTGAACTCCCAAGTTGAATGTTTTCTGGCCATATGTGGACACTTATCTAAGCTGCCACATGGGCATATGTACCAGTCTTTCTCCTTGCAACAAGGACCGGTTCTGCATTTTACACCCAAAAGGTTGTTTGTACAGCACTCTCTGTACTTTCAGAATATTAGGAGTTGCACAAATGCATCGCTGCTGTTCAAGGCACACAGTGAGTTTCCTGTGTCCTCCCACTGATTTTGCTGCATTACAGCATATTCTAGCCCATGATATTTTAGGACAGTTGTTTTCAGTCCATGACAGCCAATTTAAAGCGTTAAAGGGATAATTTGTTAATGCTGTATAAATGAACTCACTGCTCATTTATCACTTTCACTGGTGGTGAAAGCACTGTGTAAAGATCTCTTTAAATGTCACATTTTAGTCAGGAGTCAGAAATAATGAGTTTCTGATCTCACGCAGGATTTGGGTAGCAGTGAACTCAGGAAGGACATCTATATCACTGTGCACATTATCCGAATAGGTAGGTATAATTGTCTGTGAGTAGACATCTTACATTTGTTAGACATACGACAGTATATAAAAGAAAACTGCTTGGGGTCAGCTTTGGGATTTGTTAGATTACTTAGGCCTTTGAATAAGTTTTTGGAAAAGAAAAATGCCTGGGTTTTGATGGAAAAATTGCTTTGAATTTCTCAGCATTATTTTGTGTTAATTTTCAAGTGTATTGCTAATTGAATTTAGATGCAGGATATTTTGTTACTTTCACAGAACAAAATGAAAGTGTCAAATATGAACTGTGTTAAGATGATGGAGTTGTCATCGGGGAGTCCACTCGTGTTCCAAAGAGAGCAATTTCAAGCATCCTTTGTTCATAGAAAAACTTGCATGGAAATTTAATGCACCTAAATAGTATATAATATTTGATGTATATCTGAAATTGTGTTCAGATGAATTTTGTCTTCTCCCTGACCCTTTTAAAAAGGGGGAGAGGGAAAGAAGTGGAGAAAGTCTCCCAATAATTTTAATCCCTGATGTTATAGACAGATATCAAGTCCTCTAGAACAAAGCAGAAGAGAAGTGTACGTTTGTATTAGGTATTTATTTTAAGAAGTTATCCTCTGGGCTGTACTGATGTGAAACAATAATCCTCAGGTCTGCTTCTGACCTCTTAGAAATACTGTTTTCTTTGTAAACTGTCTCTGTAGTTGCATCAGTGCAGCACTAAATATAACTTTTCTTCCTATTTTTGAAAGATATTTTGGTTTGAAATACAGTCACTGTAACTTGTGCTGAGTTCAGAAACAACTTGTTACAAAGTAAACACTATTTGAGAGCTTTGAGGAATAATTTTTCCTTGCATTTTCATGCTGGTCTAGTGTTTCATTAGAATATCAAAATACCGTGGTTTGGTTTTATTGGCAAGGACTGGGAAAAGGTATGGTAAGCTCTGATGTAAGTATATTTGGTAAGAACAAATGCTGTACAGAAGAATAAAAAGTAGAATTTTTCCTATTGTATAGTTTTCGAATACATTCTCAGTCAAGTTTATAAATGAACCACTGAAATATTAAAAAGTTAAAATAAGATTTATATGCTGCATGGAGTGAAAATGAACAATTACTCTTCTAGCTGCTGTGATGCATAGGAATATTTGGAGGAGGCATTGCCCTGCAGCAACTACAACCATAGGCTATTCTTTTCAGAAATTAAGACTTGGTGGGAAAGATACATAGCTGCCAGTGCACAATTGAATAAAATCGTTAGAAAGAGGGCAGTTTCAAATGCCAGGAACACAGCAAGAAGATTGATCAATTGTATTTAAATCAAATAGAAAAGGCTAGGAAAAATACTTTGTTTCAAATCTGTTTTCCTTGGCTGCCTTCTTTCTTTCCTTATCATAAATTGTTCTTCTGCCCTTTGTCATCTTTCCTCCCCATGTTTCATCTCTACTTGATTTTTCTGCAGCTGGTTGATTATCTCCTTGCTAGCCAGTTGCCTATTTGGAAGCAGCATTTGATTACTAAATTTTAATGGCTCAGTCACAACACCTCTTATATATATCACAGGTAGCAACAACCACGGTAAAATAATTCTTATTGGACAGCAAGTTTTGAACACCCTGTTATGTCTGAACTCTAAATTTAATTTGGTGGTGTCGTGAGTGTGCTATCACCAGGTATCAGAAAGTGTAGTTTGTTGAGTGGAGGTCACGAAAGGATGAGCAGTACCTCTGATCTGAGACCTTTCAAGATCACCACATTTGTAGTGGAATTCCTGTTATCATAACATAGTATGAAGATGGACCAGATTTGCAAAGAGTACACTTAGCATTGCCTGCTCAGACCTGTCACTATACTGAGCTGGATTGCTCTCTGCCTTCCTTCTGTGGTTTTGAGAGAGACAGTTCTATGGATTATGCATCAAATATGTATTTTGTTTGGCAGGACGAATGGGAGCTGGAGAAAAGAAAAATGCCTGCAATGTACAATATAGACGGCCCTTTGGCTGTGCAGTCCTCAGTATTGCAGATTTGCTGGCAGGAGATTCAAAGGATGACCTCGTCTTAAAAGTATACATGTAAGGAATGCTTTTTTCTTAATTTTTAGAAGTGTCTTAGAGTCAGTTTGCATCAGAAGCAATGATGTTAAATGCAGTGCGAGTAAATAGCCGTAGCTCCTTTCTGTTCTAAAAAAGTGTAGAGTAGCTAATTTTTTATTATTTTTTTTAGTCACAGTTTGGAAATTTTGGCTACTTCTATAGATGTATTTATAAAGTGGGATAATATTAAAGATAAAGGTTACATCCTTTTAGATCTTTGTGTATGTTAGCATTATTCACATCCTTTTAAAAGCTTCTGGACCTCTCTTTTTATGGCAACATGAAGTGCTTTTAGGACTTGTTTAAACACCTTGTGCTGCCTAGGCAGCTAGTAGAAGTACTTTATAACTACAGAATAAAGCAGGCAGAGTATCTTTTTGTGAAACGAAGCAATTATATAATAGGAATAACAAAAGTGTAAAAGGCAGTTAGTGCTGGAGAATGAAAAATCAAAAATAGATTTAAAAATGAGTGGTTGATTAAATAGTGGATTTGGGCTGATAGTAATTGGAAGAAAGTTCAATTTTCTAGTTGTAGCAACACAGTGCATGTAATGTCCTGCTGATCTTGGACATTATAGTAAGAACCATTTTTTGGAGTGGTCTATTCTGAGTACATAAACCCGAGACACACATTGTCATGCACAGGAGGAAGTTCTGCCCCTCCCAGGGTTGGCACTCAAATCTTGAAGGCATGGAAGCCTTTCAGGCAGCCTTTCTCCTCTCCTCTGTGTCCCTCTGTGCTGAATTAGAGCTGCTGGAATCAGTGCTGCAGAAAAGCAATTTAGTTTGACAGTGGACACGTGGGCTGGCTCTTATTTAGACTCCCAGAACGTTAAAGACAAATAAGTGTTCGCTGATGGTTAACAAATTGTTAGATTTGTCTGCTAATTATATTCTTTTTTTTTAATTGTGCCTGTTTGTTTTAAAATAAAAACAAAAAATGGAAGAAGAAATGTCACTCAAAACTAGATTTGATGTTAAGACTAACTCCGGTCTAAACCAGGAAAAGTGATCGTCAGAACATGATCACTTTTTTCTTCTGGAAAAGCAGCTATTTTCTAAATGTATACTGAAATGTAACTAGCTTTTTCACTGACTGCCTCCTGAAGATCGCATCCTGTTTTAAATAACATTGAAGTGTATGGCACAGATTTTTCTGTTTGCCAAGACCAGCTCTGAGTCCTGTGTCTCCTCTTGAGTGTCACAAGATAGATTTCTGTGTGGTTTAGTGCTGAAGAATAGATCTATACAGATGATGAACTTGGTCACGGCTGAGTTCCTGAGCGTAATTGCTCATATCTTTCTCCCGCCCTTTGCCACATGAAGCAGATATTTTTGTGGTGCCTTTCTCAAATGGTAAGAGCACTCTCACCCTTTCCAGTGAGACGGGCAGTTTCATGAGGCTTTATTAACTCCTATTGTGTTATTAGTTTCGTGAACAAGAGAGGATTTATTCAGAGATATATGGTGAAGCTGGTCTGAAAAACTTGTGTTCCTATCNCTCACCCTTTCCAATGAGACGGGCAGTTTCATGAGGCTTTATTAACTCCTATTGTGTTCTTAGTTTCATGAACAAGAGAGGATTTATTCAGCGATATATGGTGAAGCTGGTCTGAAAAACTTGTGTTCCTATCTCAGAATTAAGAAAGTTACCATTTTTCTAGGTGCAACACAGAGAGTGACTGGTATCAGATCCATGAAAATATCATTAAAAAGCTGAATGCACGTTACAACTTGACAGGCTCCAATGCAGGTGAGTAAGTTGCCACGTTTCTGTTTGCATCCGTAGGGTTTTCTTAGTTTACAAATGAAGTGGCTCTATTTTAGAAGAACTAATGTCTATGAAAGAAATATTTTTTTCCCATAGAGAAAAATACTCGTGCCAGATGGAAGTGTATGATACTGCCGTTCATGTGCACATTTAAGAAAAAATGTCACTGAATTTTCTTCAAGGAACTGTGTAATACAAACTTCTGTGCTGACGAGCTACAGTTTGCTGTGGAATTCTGTTCACATGTGGGACTGATCAAATTATTGATCCGTGTTGCTTGACATTTCTGCTTCACATTTTCATCAGGAATATAAAATTTGCCATTGCCATTGTATATTAAACTTCAGAAAAAAATTAACTGGAAGCTACCAGTCCGATCTGCATTCCTACTGGTAGCTCTGCATTCTAGCTGGGCAAGATGTAGAGTTGGTATTTAAGAACTTACCAATAGTCCTCCATAATCAGCTATATGTTACTGTAACGGTCATCAAAATAAATTCCAGTGTAAGACTTAAGAAATGGGAGACAACAGACCTTTGTTATTGTGAGATGGTGGTTTGACCCATAGAAGATGTTGAATTTGCATTTTTTATGGTTGGGTTTTTTTTAAAATACCAACTTCTTAACTCTTTCTGAATGCCGTCATCCAGGTACGCAGTCAAACTTGAAATGAAATAACCTGAAATTAGTCTATTGTCCTTATATTCATATATTGTTTTGTCCCTGTGAAATGTTAATTAGTTGAAATATGACTATAGAAAAAATTCATATGAACTAATTTTCCAGGTTGTACTGTAATTGTAATACCTTTCATGTAGAAGACTTTGTGCTTCTTTAACTTGATTTCAAGCATAATGATTATCTTGAAAATGGCTGTTCAACAATCTTTAGTGGATGAACAGGAATCACATAAAAGCTCGTGTATTTATCAGAACTGAAGTTATATATTTAACCATTTCTAATCCTATTCCTCATATAGAATCTAGCCACATATATACATGTATTTAAGGTTTAGAATATCATCCATCTTATTGGACAATAAACATAAAAATCATGTAGTGAAAATACAAAAGCATATTACTGAGTAAGTATGATATTGGGCTTCTTAACTATGTTAACCATATTAATGAAGAACAACTTACTCTTGATCATTCTGACTGTCCATGTAATACCTGCTTACTCTGTGATACATTGCCTATCCTATTTCATTCTCATAAAATAAAAGTTCACAGTTAAATACCCAGTTGTCCTAGGAGACACTGGATAAATTTGAATACTCTTAATTATGTGAATATTCAACATGAAAGACATGTGGGATGTGATTTTTTTTCCAGGTTGCAGGGGGCTGGAAACTAAAGCTAGCAAATTGAAGATCAGTTACATTTTTAAAAGGATTGTCAGTGGGAAGGAGGAAAAGAGAGAAGAGCAGCACAGAATTCCAGTAATGGATGTGAAGGTTGGAGAGGGAGGGAGGAAATAAGCAGTAATGCCCCTTTGAGTACTGACGAACTAAAAGATAAACTATGAAAGGTTATTTACATCGCACATGTGAAATTTGTTCCTCTGCGAATGCTTAGCAGCCTGAAAAAGCACTTGCAAGGCTTTAGCAATATGTTCAGATACTTCTGCTGACACCTCATGGAAAATATTGTTGTTACACTACTTTCTATTTTTTCCTCTGCTGTCTTTTTCTTTAATAGTATTGAATGGCTGGTTCTGAAGCCTCATTAGCCTTGTCTGCCACGTTATAGTTGTCAAAAAAGGAGAAAATGTTGCATTACAGGAGACATGGGCCTTTTCTCTCTCTTAGGAGCCATTGTAGGTATGAGCCAAATGTAGGAAAACTTGAATTTTAGTTTTATATCACACTTGCCCTTTTCAAATCATGTTAAAAAGACTTATGAATGGAAACCGTAAACAAACAACATCAAAGATCCTTCAGACTATTGTCTACCCTCTAGGCTTGCTCTCTCTTCAAATTCTGTCCTGTACAGTTTCTTTCACCTCAGGAGATTTTTACGCAAAGTCTTTAGTTTCCACAAATTGTTATCTCCCACTGCTGAAATAGTTTATCAGATAATTCATAATATTCTTCAGAAAAAAAATAGTCTTCCAGTTTTCTGGGGAAAACTAAGAAGGAACTCAAAACATACTTTCAGTGACTTGCACGTAAAACACATATTGCCAGACTATAGCATTTGTGTTTAGCATTCAGACCCGCACTCCCCCAAAAAGTACATTTTCTACTTCAACTGTACTGTTCTTAAGTACAGAATCCTCTTGCATCTTACTCTCAGCTTGTGTCTAAAAAAGATCAAATAAAGGCAAATGACTGTCACTTCTCAATACAGCCCAGAAAGGAGCTGTAGGGGGACAGAGGTTCATCCCCTTTCCTCTTCTCAGTGGATGCAGGAATGGAAGGACTCAGTCTCATGGACAATTTATCATCATTTGCTGGAGTGGGAACTGGAATGTGTTTTCTGTATTAATTTCCAGCATAACGAAGACTAGAGTAGCAGGTAGTGGATCAAATTCCCTTTCACCACTAGCCTTTGTAGCTGGTGTCAGGTATCAACTTACTGGAAGACACCTGGTTGCCTAGTGCAGAAGATCAAACCATTAACACAAAGGCCAAATTGTACAGGATTTGCTGCATTTAGTGGCATTGTTATTTCTTACATTGAGTTTGTAGTATTTGTAGAATAAGTACTATTAGATCTAGATGATTTCTTAATTATTAAGCAAATCAGGTTTCATTAATATCTGGAGTGGAGCTGGCTATAAATACTATTTTTCCTATGCTATTTTTTCTTAGAATTAGAAGCTAGTTACTTTGTTTTAAAATGCAAAAATCTGTGAAAAAACGAATGTTCTGCAGAAAGATCGCACCTAATTATGTCAGTCTGACAAGGAAAATAACGCATTTCTATTCCCGTATCTGTAGGACCAGAGATCAGTGAAATCTATGCTACAGACCTAGAAAACGGTTACTGGCTTGTCTCAAACCATATAAAATCATCCTTTATCTCATAGTGTATTTTAGATAGTGAAACCTAACCAAAGTCATTGCTTTCATATCAAAGCTTGGGCCTCTGTCAAACATCAAAATTCCTTTGTAGGGTTTGCAGTGTGAGTCATAGTCTCAGACCTTGTTCTTTGGGTATAACTGTGAAACTGTACTCTGGACCTTTCTTGGGACTACAATAAACAGCCAGTGTTGAATGTGGGCTGCTTTTCTCTTTAGTAAAGCAGGCAGTAACGCACAAAGTGCCTTGTAAACTGTTATTGATCATATAATAGCTGCTTCGTTTGCCCACAGAATTACTGTGCCATGAGTGAACCTGTTGTTCTTTAAAATGGTTTGAAGTGCATTTTAGGACAAGGGGGAAGAGAACAAGGCCAAATCTGGTTGTTGTTAAACACCGTTTTATACAAAAATAAATAAATAAAAACCAGAGAATACAACTCCAATTGTACCTACTTATGCAAAGTCATGGATTTCTTTTTTTCTTCTGATTTTTAGTATGAATTTATCATGTGCAACTTCATATTTTTGCCTGTGACAATACTTTTTTTTTTCTCTCCAGTTCTTTAGACTTTCAAAAGTTGAAATGTAATTTTTTTAATACAGCACATGATGATGGAAGGAATGTATAGTAATTGGAGCAGTCTTTTATGTCTAGTGGTTGGAGCAGTCCTTTGGGCTCTGAACGTAGAGGGTTCTTGTCCACAAAAATTACCCACTTATAACTGTGAGCAAGTTACACAGTTAAACGGTGCTGGTGCTTACTCTAATCCCTACTTAAACACCATCAGCATCTTCAAAGTACCTCCTTAGGGACAAGATCTTCCTGTAGGCACCTAAAGCTAAAGTAGCTTTCATTTCCACCACTGCTTAAAGTTGAGAACGGGTGGGTAGCTGGTTGCACCCAGGACACTTGCACCGTCAGGATATGGGTGGACTAGCTTCAGCTTCCTGAGCACTAGGCTGAAAAACAAATGCTGGCGATAATAACCCCATGCAGCGCTACAGGCTTGGGAAGAGTGGCTGGAAAGCTGCCTGGCAGAAAAGGACCTGGGGGTGTTTGTTGACAGCCGGCTGAATATGAGGCAGCAGTGTGCCCAGGTGGCCAAGGAGGCCAGTGGCATCCTGGTCTGTATCAGGAATTGTGTGGCCAGCAGGATTAGGGAAAGGATTTTTCCCCTGTACTCAGCAATGGAAGGGATTGTTCCGCTGTACTCAGCACTGGTGAGGCTTCATCTCAAGTACTGTGTTCAGTTTTGGGCCCCTCACTACAAGA